>OY288273.1:2251146-3501979 GCA_958450335.1 Hibiscus tridactylites
TGAAGAACATATGTATTGTATAAACTTATAGATAGTTGTTTAAATTAGAACTAATTAATATCATAACATTATAAATGTTGACAACAAAATTTAACTTTTTGACTCAACTCGACTGATCGTATGCTCACTTTTAATTCGAAGAAGTTTTACTCTCTGTTTTTTAATTTAATATCATTTCATTGTTGATATATTTTACTTTTGACTCATCTTATTCCAACATGGATATTAAATATGAAATATCCATGCATGCAAAAGAAGCTAATAAGTCATAAATAATCAATCAATCATATGGGCATGTTTTCGAACATGTTTATTCCTTGGGGAACACGAGCTTTGTTCATAAACATACATAATTATACATAATTACTTGAGAATTAACAAATAACCCACGACTTATAGAGTTATGAATCCAAAGGGTATACAAAATAAAATATTGGAAGCTTATAGAGAGTTTCGAGGATCCATCCATGGCGGAAATTGGTTTCATTTCTATCCTTCCTGTTTGCTGTCGTTTTCTTTCTGCTTACCTTTCTTCTTCAATTCTTTAACCCATTTGAAACTTAGCAACGACTTGTTAAACTTGCTCTTGCCGGAGCCGTCCTTCTTCTTCTTCTTGTTGTCGGAAGATTCCGACCCGGGGTCTGGATTCGTATCCCATTGATCAGCCCACGATAACCCAGAATCCATTTCTTCTTCTTCTTCTTCTTCTTCTTCCCTTGGAATTATCTCTTTGTTTATTGCTCGACTGCTCTTTATATCAGCTTCTTGTTTGACTTGAGAAGACAAGTTTGGCAAAAACATGGCTATTTTACGGGTGACCAGCGTTGAACTTGCAGTTATTTCTGTTGTTTTATGAAATCTATGTTGTCTTGTCCGGATTCTTGAACAAAATGGTAGGTTTAGCCGTTATCTGTCTATCTATAGTTCGTTTGTTGTAACGGATTCAGCTATATTATCAACTTAATGTTGGTTATTTTGATAAATCGGTTTGGGTTAGGATATTGTGTTTATTTATTTTGTTAGGAAATGAGTAGTATTGAGTGTGGTTGAATAATTATGTTTTGCCCCCCTATTCTTTTTTTTGTTTAAATATGTCTCTAATGTTTGCTTGTTTTGTCATTTGGCCCCCTATTTTTTTGGTCCAAATATACCCCAACGTTTCATTCATATTCTAAATATGCCATTGTTGGATTTAAAATGTCAATCAACTAACGGTCAACGGCTTATAAAATTTTTTTGACGTGGCATCAGCAGATCTTAATACGTGGCAAGTCTAGTTAGCATCAGCTGTTGAACGTCAGTTGACTGATATTTTCCATCTAACAGGGGCATATTTGGACCAAATTGAAATGTTTGGGGCATATTTGGACTACGAATGAAACATTGGGGGCATATTTGGACCAAAAGAAAGAATAAGGGGCCAAATGACAAAACAAGCAAACGTTAGGGGCATATTTGGATCAAAAAGAAAGAATAGGAGGCCAAATGACAAAACAAGCAAACGTTGAGGGCATCTTTTGTCATTTTACCTAAAAAATTAAAGGTATAAATTATAAAATCAACCTATTATAAAAGATAAAAGTCTTCAATACTTTTCGATGATACTTTCTATGTCATAACACTATAAAACATTTTTAAATTAAATTCTAATCCCTAACCCTAAATTTTAAATCTTAAATCATACACCCTATATCCAAAAGAATACACCATGTCCCAAAATCTCTAAACCTTAACCATAACCCCTAAGGTTAATCCCTAAACTTAATTTTTAATGCGGGAGCATAAATAAGTACCGCAAAGAGGCAGAAAATTTCAATTCATTGTAAAATAACAATTCATAGACTTGCCCAAACGTAAAAACTGATTTGAATCGAGATTATAAAATTACGAATCGAAGTAAAACAAGTCAAATATTTTCACTTTATATCATGTTGAATAATTTAATTTATTCTAGTCGAATTAATCTTCAACCCAAGTACAATAGGCAAAAACAAGTCCACCTCCACTGATTAATCATTCAATGAATGAAATCAAATGGAGTAGTAATCTATTATTCACTCACTGCCCAACCTTTTACTCCACGCTCCCTCCATCTTTCTCTGCTAAAATTTCTATAAAAACACTTCAAAATTCAATCAAAGTCCCCATGAATTCCCTTCTTCTTCTTCTCCTTGTCAAAGCCCTCACTCTTTGCAATCACTTAAACCCTTAAATATCGTTAATCAACAACAAAAATCGAAACCCATTCTACATTCGGATTCAAACCCCCTTTCTCCCTATGTACTTATCGGAGAAACCCCGTGACATGATCATCGAGGTCACCACCAATGAGGAATTGCCACCTCACCACCACCACCACCACCAAATGATGTTAGGCGAAAGCAGCGGCGATGACCCAGAACTCAAAGCCCCCAAGAAACGAGCCGAGACGTGGGTACAAGACGAAACCCGATGCCTCATCGGCTTTCGAAGGGAAATGGACGGCCTTTTCAACACCTCCAAATCCAACAAGCACTTGTGGGAGCAGATATCGGCTAAAATGAGAGAGAAAAGGTTCGATCGATCCCCGACTATGTGTACAGACAAGTGGAGGAACTTGTTGAAGGAGTTTAAAAAAGCTAAGCATCAAGACAGAGGGAGTGGGTCTGCTAAGATGTCGTATTATAAGGAAATTGAAGAGATTTTAAGGGAGAGGACCAAGAATGCTTACAAGACTCCAACTCCTCCTCCTAAAGTTGATTCCTTTATGCATTTCGCTGACAAGGGTATTTGCTATTTTTCCATTTATGTATTTATTTTGCATTTGGCAAGTTGAATTTATAATAAATTGTTGTTGTGTGCTGTTGTTAAATGATTGTTTTTTGCTGGCTTTCTGCTTTAAAGGACACGGCTTTAATGAGTTTCCACTGTATATACTCGGACATTGTTGTGGAAAATATATAACCTTACTCTCCAAATACATGGAAACACTTGAAAAAATAATTAAATTGTTGTAGCACTAATTGCTGTTGAAGAAAGAATTGGATTTGATCAAAATTCAAAAGATAGTCTTCTTCTTTCTCCTGTTATTTTTTTATGGTTTTAATGTGTGCTTTGAAGAAGGTTTGTTTTAGTTCATGTATCCTTATGTTATGGAAGTTAGAACTTACACTACCGCGGCTTTTAAATGATATATATTTCTATTATGGAGTTTAGATTGGTAAATATTTGATATGTATTACATGTACTCGAAAATCAAGGGGTCTTGTATTGGAAAATCATATGGGGTTTGATTTACTTTAATACGATTCATGCGAAGCAGAACATGAATGAGTAGTTAGCAACTCAAATTTCCAGATACGGCGTGAAGGCACTAGGCTTCTCTGGTCTCCTTAAAATTTACTATGTTGATGTCTGTAAATTTCCTCTCTGTTGTCGTAGCTGGTTTGATCCATTTTCCAATACCTTCAGGCGGCTTTTGTGGACATAATACCTTACTGTTACATCTCACTTCATGAAAATTGTACGTAAGATTTAGCCTCCTGCTTTTGGAGATTATGGTGCCTTCTCTCTATATATATATCTCTTCATAGCGGGAGTGTTCATGTAGGCTACCTTATAGTTTTTATTTGTTTCTTCATTCTTATTGGAACATATATTATGTCTTTCTTGCTATTACTATGACTTTAATACTCGTTACCAATATGGTTTGCCTTTTAACACTCGGGGCTGGTCATGTAGGTTTTGAGGATGCTGGCATATCATTTGGTTCTGTTGAAGGTATATTGTTGTTTCAATTTGAGTTTGCTTTCTTCTGGTTTATCTTGATTCTTATGTTTCACTCCTTTATGTGCTTGTGGTAATGTTTCTCCTCGAGTTAATTTGGGTAATTCATAGAATCTAGTGGATGCAATGCCATTAATCTTTATCAACGCTGTACTTCATCAACTTCTTGCTCGGAATCGGATTTAGCAGCTTTATGAAGCATGATTAGAGAAGAGTGTATCTATCTCGAAACTCCTACTGTGGGAGCAACAAGTTATTTGCATATTTTTCATAAGGCCAAGATTGTTACCCGTTATATTAATCAGGCAACCTTTAGGTACTATCCCCTCTATTTGTTTCATCAGTCAAACAACGAAAACAACATTGATTGTGCATGTCGTGAACTACCTTTTTTCTGAACTGTGTATTTCATCTATTCACCATATCATACTTGCTTTATTTTCTGCATTGCTTTAATCGAATTACCTCAAAAGGTTAACGCATCTCCTTCTGTTTATGCTTTCTGGTGTGCAGGTAGTGGTAGGCCAACGCTTAATCTTGAAAGACGTTTAGATCACGATGGGCATCCTCTTGCTATCGCTGCAGCTGATGCAGTTGCAGTTGCAGCCAGTGGAGTTGCTCCTTGGAATTGGAGAGAGACCCCTGGAAATGGTAAATTCTTTTAGAATTTTTGCCAAACCAGTTTTAAATATGACAGTTTTGCATAGTCTTGCTCAACTGAATGTGGTTGTGTTAAACGCTCTTTGATTATGATCATCGGCTCCCAAATCTCGTCTAACATGAAAATTTTAATTGTGGTGGAAATCTTTGTAATTACTTCCTATTCTCTTTCACACCCCTTTTGGAAGGTGGGGACTGTCAAGCATATGGAGGAAGGGTTATAACTGTCAAGTTCGGGGACTACACCAGAAGGATCGGTATAGATGGTACTGCCGATGCAATCGGAGAGGCAATTAAATCGGCTTTTAGGTTGAGAACTAAGCGTGTGTTTTGGTTGGAGGATGAAGATCATATAGTTCGTAGCCTCGACAGGGAAATGCCTATAGGGAATTATACTCTCCACCTTGATGAAGGTACGTCACCTTGATCATATAGTTCTGATCAAGTAATTGACGAAGGTTGCTTATTATTTCTGTGTATATTCAAACTCCTGCACTCAGGTTTGGCTATAAAAGTTTGCCTCTACGATGAGTCAGATCATATACCGGTCCACACGGAAGACAAGATCTTTTATGTAGAAGATGATTATCGAGAATATCTAGCCCGCCGAGGCTACACTGGTCTCAGGGAGATTGATGGGTACAGAAACATTGATAATTTGGACGACCTTCGAACTAATGCCATATATCGAGGTGTGAGCTGAAAACAGGCACATCTTGCTTGCGCAACCGCATTGCTTTCAAGAGGCTATAATAAAATGGCATTATCTTGATACAAGTGTGCATATGGGATTCTGAGATTTGATCTAATGCTTTCTGAAGATTGTGATTTTGTTTTTCGCGTTAACTCGGCTGCTGACGGCATGTTGTATAATGTTTCTTCTTATATATTTTCTCTCCAGTACAGTTTGTAAATGTGCATATCAGTTGAAAACTCCAGTTTTGAGCATTTATCTTGCTTCTGGTTTTAAAGGCAAAACTCGATCGAACTATATTTGAACTTTGGTGTCGATTTTTTAGTCGAGTTTAAGCTTGAACTTCTCGGCTCGACCAGACCCCTATTAAACAAATTTTGAAAACAAATATATATTTTTTTCATATCAAACGAACACAATCCAAATTTGTTTCCAAACTGTTGGACAAATACTCAGTTTACTGAGATCATGCGTTTCTAGCTTGGGTAGCACGTAATTTCCATGACTAGAAAATCCCCATAAATCTTCATCATTCTTCTACATTTTAATCACACAATTTCGCAACAAAAACCAATTTCCATGGCTAGATATTACAAAATGGTGAAGTTGTCATCGAATTTGGTTATATTGGTTGTCATCTTAATCTTTGCAACTCGTTAGTTTCTTCCTACAGAAAACCTTTTTGTTTTCTTCTAAACTTATCGGCTTAATCTGATACGAAAAAGTTTTGGTTGCAGAGTCCGAGACGGTGGCCGAGGCAAGGGGACCTATCGTTTCATTCCGATGCCACAGAAGTAAAGACTGTGGAAGTGTATGTGCCAAATGCCCCACCTGCACTTGCCACCATCACTTCTGTACTTGCCCTACCGATCCTCCATGGCCATTACCATAAACTCCATGCATTCTTATACTCTAATCGGATATGAATGCAGATGCCAAAGTGTAACTCTCCAATCATACATTTCCGAGTAATAATAACTGGGGTTAGCATTACCTCCTCTTTTTCTTTCAAATCGGATGGTTGTTTGAGCATTAGATCGATTCGGTTAGTTTGTCTCTAACCTAGAATCGATCGAATCGACTATTCACGTTGCAGTGGTCGGTTTTAGAACGCCGGGGTTCCGAAGCGTTTCTATCACCATTCACTCTAGTTCCAAGTGACAAAGGAACTAAATCAAGCACATGATGCAGTTTAAGACCATAGACAACTTCAACAGATATATTTTTAGGTGTTCTATTCACATAGTTGTTATATGCAAATTTAATTTTAAGAATGACCAAATTCTAACTTTTTTTACATGATTTCTAACAAGATATCGAAATATATTTCTTACGTTTCGATTAACCACTTTTATTTCCCCATATGTTCGCAAATGACATTCCTATGAAAAATAATAAATATTAGAACACCATATAGCCTCACCACTGAAAGTTCTAAGGTAAACTACACAAGTGACCACCTAAATATAGGGTTGGTGTCGATTTGACCATTATATTTTAAATTTTATCAAATATACTACTTAACTATTTAAATGGTTCTAATTAAGCCACCAGCCGTTAAAAAAAACGAAAAATTGACGGGACTGTTAAAATACTTGGTATAATTACACATTTGGTCCACACGTTTCACCACCTAATTGAATAATTATTTTATTTTATTAAATTAAAATTAGGACCAAATTGATAAATTATATAAATATAAGGGATCAAATATGTAATTATACAAAAAAATTTAACAGTCCCGTCAATTTTTTCAGTTTTTTAAAGGTTGGTGGCTTAATTGGAACTATTTAGTTTACCCAAAATTCTATTAGAACCAAAAGATTTATATTACCTTAGGGGATACGTCTTTCCAAAAACAGAGCAATCATCGTCCATAGAAGTGAATAACGTGCAACTTGCAAACTACTAAAATTAAACATTCTCCCAAAACTCCAATGGAAGTCTGGTCCCACAAGCTTAAGCTCTTGGTGTTCATAGAAAGAAGGTGAAAATGAAAAGAAAATAAAATTTGAGCGTCAAGTACTCAAGTTGGTATTTTGACTAAAGCTTAGAGATCAAATTAGAAATTAACGAATTTGACTAATATGTCATGTTATTATATTACGAAGGTTTGATATGTGAGCGTCCCAAACCAAGTCAATATACTACATCATCATCGCGTATTGTCCGTTAGTCAATTAATAATTTTCATTCATGACGAAATTATTTTGACTAAACTGAAACAATAAGAATAAAAATAGACAAAAAAGAATATAAGCTAAAATGATGGTTCCATTAAACATTAGGTTTTTTTTTTTTGGATTACGCCTTAATAGTTTGTATAATAGATGGAATCTTAAAACATTTTCGAGCTCTATCCCTCCGGTTTTCAATCCAAAAGTAAATAACAATCTCTAATGGCAGCCTTGTTAGTTGATCCGAACAGCGGCTTTTGCTCCAAAACGATGACGTTCCACAGCCTCCGACCTCCCGTCTCGCTTCCACCCGAATCCGCACCCGTTTCCCTTACCGACTTCCTCTTCTCTACGCTCCAGTCCTCCCCTCCCTCCCCCACCGCCGTCGTTCTCATCGACGCCACCTCGCGCCGCCGTATTCCCTACTCCGAATTTATCTTCCGATTCGGAAACCTAGTCACCTCGCTCCGCACTCACTTCGGCCTCTCCAAAGGCGACTGTGCTTTCGTTTTCACACCTAACAATATCTACACTCCGATTCTTTACTTGTCTCTCTTATCTCTCGGCGTCGTTATCTCTCCCGTCAATCCAGCCGCCACAGCTCCCGAGATTCTTCACCTAATCCGGCTTTCGAAACCTGTAATCGCTTTTGCCTCGTCGGATTCGGCTCACAAAATTCCTTCGCTTAAACACGGAGTCGTTGCTATAGATTCTGTTGAATTCGAGTCATTAATGGGAAGCCAGAGTGCGATAAATGAAAACAGAGGAATCAAAGTGAACCAATCAGACGTGGCCACTATTCTCTATTCGTCCGGCACAACCGGTCGGATAAAAGGAGTTGCACTAACTCACCGTAACTTGACAGCGGCGATTGCCGGAGGAATACGTCCGGTGAGGAATTCCCCAATAGTTACTCTTTGTACGGTTCCGTTATTTCATGTGTATGGATTAGTATTCAGTTTGAGGTCAATGGCGGCCGGCGACTGCATGGTGATAACAGGAGGTCGGAAATTTGATCTGAGAAAAATGTGCGGAGTTATCGAGGAGTTTAGGGTTAGCCACTTGGCGTTGGCTCCACCGTTGATTGTAACGATGGTGAAGGATACCGCGATAATGGACGGCTACGATTTGAGCTCGCTTGAAGTCGTCCTCTGCGGCGGAGCTCACCTGAGTAAGAGTGTGATCCAAAGGCTGAGAAAACGGTTGCCCAAAGTTCAGCTGGCGCAGGTAACAACACTTAATAACAGTACTAATCAATCAATTAACACGATTTGCTTTGATTTGATGAATGAACGTTTCAGTTTTTGTGGTGAAGGCATATGGGCTAACCGAAACAACGGGACGGATGTTTAGCACAATAGGTCCAGAAGAAACACAAGTAGAAGGTGCGACCGGGAAGCTCATGCCGAATTGCGAGGCCAAAATCGTCGATCCCGAAACCGGTGCTGCTTTGCCACCTTCAACGCACGGCGAGCTTTGGGTCAGAGGAGCTCTCATAATGAAGGGTAATTATTGGTTTCTTTACTTGATTAACCGGCAACAAAGTAGCCATTATCATTGTTGTTGATTGAGTTTTTTATGAATTTGGTTTGGGGTTTTAGGATACGTCGATAATGAGGAGGCAACCGTGGCGGCGTTGGATTCAGACGGATGGTTCAGAACCGGCGATCTTTGCTATATTAACAATGAAGGTTTCCTGTTTTTTGTTGATAGGATTAAGGAGTTGATCAAATACAAAGGCTACCAGGTTAGTTCTGAATCCAAGCTCTTCAAATTCAAATGCTGCTGCCCGTTTGGGATTCTAATGTTGGTTTCTCAATCAAACAGGTTGCACCGGCTGAACTGGAACATGTGCTTAATTCCCATCCACAAGTCGTCGAGGCAGCCGTTGTTCCGTAAGTACAGCATTCATTTTTCTTATCCCAAAAATATGATTATAGATTGTGCAGATATTCAATTTATTTGTTAGGATTTAAATAACCTGATTCTGATAATATTTGAATTAAAAAATATATAAATTACTAATTAGTGGATTTTTTTATTACAATCCTATTTTACTTCTACCTAGAGGGGAGGGGAAAATTTAGGTGAAGGTAACGCTCTTGAGGGGTCTTGAACCCGAGATCTAAGGGGAAGGGAGTAGAGCAAGTGAGCGTGCTCTGACCATCAGGCCGTCCTTGCATGCTCACTATTTAGTAGATTTTTAAATCTTCATTATTCGAATCTGCTGTAGCATATGTGGATTCGGATAATAAATATTTGAATCTACTTTGTTTTTGCTGTTAACTGATTCAGATATTTAAACCCAACGAGTGGTTCTAGTGAGAAAGAGGATGCTATTCATTATAGGTGACCCGAGTTCAATTCGCTTTGTCTGCAAGATGTGTGACACATCAAATGGTTAAGACAAGTATTTACAGATACAACATTGTAATCACTAGAAGACTATTAAAAAAAAGTGATTCGGATATTTGAGTTGGTTATATGCTTTACTTTTCAAAAAAATTAATTTAAAAATACTTTTTTTACTTACTAAATAGGATTATTTAGCATATTCAGATAATTTAGCATAGTTGCTAAAATATGAACCCAACGAGTGGTCTTAGTAGAAAAGAAGAAGATGTTCATTGTAGGAAACTCAAGTTCAAGCATTTCTGTCTGCAAGGTATGTGTCTTATCAAAAGGTTAAGAAAAAATATGAACATATATTACCTTGTAACCATCTTAAGATTATTAAAAAAATTAACTTGGATTTGATATATTCCTCAGATTTAATGCAAATAATAAATTAATTCGAAATTTATATAAATTATAGATATTAAATCTGTTGCTATTCGTATATATGAACTTTTGAATGATATAACTACCTGACAAGTCCTTATCATACGATACGGGTGGCACTTGTCAAGAAGTTTAACCTTTCCAAATATTAGGAAATATTAAATATATTCGTATAAAACACATATTCATGTCCGACACTAATACTTGTATCGACTCTAAATTACAAGCAGGTTTCCAGATGAGGAAGCAGGGCAAGTGCCGGTGGCCTTTGTGGTTAGACAATCAGGGAGAAACATTGATGAATCAAAACTACAAGAACATGTTGCCCAATTGGTG
Organism: Hibiscus tridactylites; assembly: GCA_958450335.1. NCBI lineage: Eukaryota > Viridiplantae > Streptophyta > Magnoliopsida > Malvales > Malvaceae > Hibiscus > Hibiscus tridactylites. Next base: position 2,261,560 of record OY288273.1, read on the forward strand.
AACATATGCTTTGCTTCTAAGTTCTAACTAGAACCATTTTTGTTTTTGTTTTTGTTTTTTTTACATTTTTCAAACACTTGATTTCAGGTTTCTCCGTATAAGAGAATACGAAGAGTAATGTTCATTGATTCGTTGCCAAAGAATGCTTCTGGTAAGGTCCTGAGGAAGGAGTTGGTGACCAAATTGTTAAGTCCCACCTCCAAGTTGTAAATTTCCTGATAATTGTTTTTTAGGTCAATTACAAATAAATACACTTTCGACTTTTGTGTTCGTATAGAGATTCTTTTTAATGGTTTTGATCGAAGCATAATGTTGTTAATAATAGTTGAAGGATAAAGGATTAAGTTACGTCAATCTAGCACGTAGACTAAGTTCGAATTCTGATAATATAAATGAAGTAAATCAGGTTAAGAGAGTCAACTTTATAATAAATTTTTGTGGTATTAAATTTGAATTAATTATGTAGAAATAATTATAAACAAAAATAATTAAACCTTTCGATTGTTGGTATAATAAAGGTTTGGACATTACAATTGGGCCAAATTTCAAAACTTTAATAATTGCTATGATACTTCGCAAAGATAATGATTTTGATTTTTTTTAGATTATTTTGTGAATCAAGGGCGGTTTTAAAAAAACGTTAGAAAATGTAGGCGATTTTCAAAAGTCGTCGAGAAATTTAGACGAATTTTCTTGTTATGGATGCATGCAACTGGTGTTTGTTGCAGAAAAATTACATTAGATCTGTTATGTAACAAATGACTTCATGCGACTTTAACTTTTATTGTAGAATCATCTCTAGTTTGTGAAATGAAAATATACTCACACTACTTTATGAAATGAAAAATCCTACAACATTATCTTGGAAATATTGTCCAATTATATAAAATTCGCAATATGGCCTATTGATATATTATAAAATTTTCAAGGTTTACTCTCTTTATAAATCGTTGGATGATTAATAATAAAAATGATGAGAATTTTAATAAAAAAAATGTAGTCTCTATCATTCATTTGTATTCATTAATGTCTAAAAATATTTGGCAAAAAATATAAAAGTTAAAAATTTTGCACTATATGAATGATTTAACACGTAAATTTTAATAGGGAAAGCTACTCTAGTGACTACCTAACTATGGGTCGCGACCTGTTTTGACCACCCAACTAAAAATTTTCAAAATTCGACTATCTAACTATTTAAATAGATCTATTTTGACCACCGGCCGTTAAAATCTAACGGAAAGGTGATGTGGCCGTTAAGTAAAATTTGTATAACTACACATTTGATCCTTGTTAGATTTTAACGGCCGATGGTCAAAATAGGTATATTTAAATAGTTAGGTGGTCAAATTTTAAATTATTTTAGTTGGGTGGTTAAAACAGGTCGCGACACATAGTTGGATGATCAGTGCAGTAGTTTTCCCATTTTAATATTAATTATTTTTCAATATTACCCAAAAAAAAACTATCCCAAACGGTAGACGTGGCCAATTGATCACATCCGTTGAATGGTGGCTCAAACAGCATCCGCGCCATCTCTTCGTATCATCAAAAAACATCACAAACTCTCTTAAGAAATCTGAACCGTTAGATCACTTACTACCCCCAGTCAACCAATAATTTTGATCTTCCATCACCAATCTTTATTGCTATACACCGTACTCAAGTATTCCCCATCTTCAAATTTCCCTATTTACCTCCGCTATTGTTTCTGATTTTTTTCTGTCGAGCCGAATCGCGAAGCATCGAGGATCATCGGCGACATTTCACGCTATGGTACGCCACACTTCCAATCTCTCTTCTTTTCGTTTTTTCACTCGCGTTGGGTTTCTCATCGATTCATCTAATTGCTTGATCGTGAAATGTTGTTTGTTTCGCGTTTAGTTCTAGATCCAATCGATTGATTTCTTTTTTGTTTCTTCTTTATATTCTGTTTGGATGCGGTTAAGCTAGTGGAAAACGAGCGCACATAAGAGAAGAAATAGTTTTAATTTGCTAGAAACTAAGCTTGTTGAACCTGGAATGTTGTTTTAGGGCTATGTAATTAGTTTCAATTCGTGTATATTTTAGTTCTGATTGTTCTTTTTTCATATCGATGAATTAATAATTTTTTTAATTGCTTCAAAATTGGATGTGGCTCGTATTTTGACATCAAGAAATTAGTTTCTAAATTTAATTCTCGGAAAAATGGTTTTACATTCAGAGAGAAGTGACATATGTTTTGATGGACTGATTAATATGTAAAGTTGAAGTTGATTGGTCTTTTGTTATTTTCTCTCCTTTGTTTTGGTTGCCACTGGCTGCACTGAGTACTGTTTGATAGGCTTTTCCGTTGTCGGATGCTTCATTCAGTGATGGACACAGGGGGTGCTGGGGGGGGGGGGGGGGGGGGGGCAGCCGCACCCCTTAAAAATTTTAAGTTCCCCTACATTTTATATATTTCCTTTGTAATTTCTATTGATAATCTAATTCTGCACCCCTAAAGTCTTGTAATTTTGCACCCCCTACATTCTAATATAGCTTCCAGATAGTTCGCACCCCCTTACATGAAATACTGTGTACGTCCCTGGCTTCATTCATACGTGTTTGGCACTTCATATTTGTTATTTTCTTCTTTAGTGAGTTGGTGTATTTGTTAGATTTATTTCTGATAATTTAGATCCTTTCATGGAAGCTAAGAAATACATTAGTTATGTCCCAAATTCTTTGTGGGGAAATGTTTAGTGTAAAAGGATAAAGAGGTTACTAACGGTTGTTCATTCTTTGCATAGGCACCCCTTAAGCGTATTCTTTCCTTGCAAAGGGCAGCATTGTTCAGAGCTGGCAGTGAGAGGTGGAAACTAGGCATTAGATCCTTTAGCACTCAAGGAGCAACGGCTGCTGGTGCTCCACAGCCACCCCAACCCCCACCTCCTCCACCACCCGAGAAAACCCATTTTGGTGGTCTGAAAGATGAAGACCGCATTTTCACCAACTTATATGGGTTGCATGACCCTTTTCTCAAAGGTGCAATGAAACGTGGTGACTGGTATAGGACCAAGGATTTAGTACTCAAGGGTACTGATTGGATTGTCAATGAAATGAAGAAATCTGGACTCCGTGGACGTGGTGGTGCTGGATTTCCATCGGGCCTCAAATGGTCTTTTATGCCAAAAGTATCTGATGGCCGCCCCTCTTATCTTGTTGTCAATGCTGATGAAAGTGAACCTGGAACCTGTAAAGATAGGGAAATCATGCGCCACGATCCACACAAACTATTGGAGGGCTGCTTGATTGCTGGGGTTGGGATGAGAGCTTCAGCTGCTTATATCTACATCAGGGGTGAATATGTGAATGAACGTAAGAACCTTGAAATAGCTAGAAAAGAAGCTTACGAAGCTGGACTGTTGGGCAAAAATGCCTGTGGTTCTGGTTATGATTTTGATGTTCACATCCATTTTGGTGCTGGTGCTTATATCTGTGGTGAAGAAACAGCACTTCTAGAGAGCCTTGAAGGGAAACAAGGGAAACCTAGATTGAAGCCTCCTTTCCCTGCTAATGCAGGATTATATGGCTGTCCAACCACCGTCACAAATGTGGAGACAGTGGCTGTTTCTCCCACAATATTGAGACGTGGTCCTGAGTGGTTTGCAAGTTTTGGGAGGAAGAATAATTCTGGGACAAAATTGTTTTGTGTATCGGGTCATGTCAACAAGCCTTGCACAGTTGAGGAGGAGATGAGTATACCCCTAAAGGAGTTGATAGAGAGGCACTGTGGAGGTGTTAGAGGTGGATGGGACAATTTACTTGCAGTAATACCTGGAGGCTCTTCCGTCCCACTTTTACCCAAAAACATATGTGATGATGTCCTGATGGATTACGATGCACTCAAGGCTGTCCAGTCAGGACTTGGAACTGCTGCTGTAATTGTGATGGATAAATCAACTGATGTTGTAGATGCAATCGCAAGGCTTTCGTACTTCTACAAGCATGAGAGTTGTGGACAGTGCACGCCCTGCAGGGAAGGGACTGGCTGGCTATGGATGATCATGGAAAGAATGAAAGTCGGGAATGCAAAGTTGGAAGAGATTGACATGCTTCAGGAGGTGACCAAGCAGATTGAAGGGCACACAATTTGCGCATTGGGTGATGCCGCTGCCTGGCCTGTGCAGGGTCTGATACGGCACTTTAGGCCAGAGCTCGAGAGAAGGATTAGAGAGCGTGCAGAAAGGGAGTTGCTGGAGGCTTCTGCTTAGTTTCTGCTCAGGTTGCTTCTGACATCTTTTTTACTTTCAATTTGTTGGTACATACACGATGAGAATAAAATTCAAGTTTTTTGACAAATTGTTTCATGCTATGTAGGGAATTACCTTAGTGCAAGTGGCTATTATGGAATAAAACTGAAGCACTCAAAACTTGCAGCATAGGTGACTCTCAGGCATCCGATGGTCTGGTAGTGTTTTATTTGTTTTATCCTAAGCTGTTGTGTTAACAACTTTTCACTGTTTTGGAAAAATAATGAACGTCGCGAATGTCTGGGCGGGGGGATACATGTTTTGTTTCTCATGGCATCCTCAACATTTTCCTTCTGATGAACATAGTCATTTTTTTAGTTTGAACATAATAGAATGATGTCTGTATTGTTCTATGATCGTTGATGTCGTTTCTCCGGTATCTGGCAAATGGATAAAAATAAATGTCTCCTCAGAATTAAAACAGAACTTGAGCTGGTTTGAATAGACTATTTTATCAATAAAAAGATGTTTTGCTTTGTATTCGAAATGGAATTTAATTAAAACAAACGGAACGGTACCGACAGCAACTGTGACGATTGAGCAAAGCCGGAAACATTAAACTAAAGAGACAAACAGTAAAACAGAGAAACCATCCATCGGCCACACAGTGATTTGGTGCACTCATCCTTTTATTACATAAACATTGCCAGTTTACTTTTAAGACCAACAACGAAATTGCTTTTATCCCCGGTGAGTTCAACTGATATTTGGCATTAAACCAGAGAAATCATACAGGGAAGGGAACTCTGGGCAGCAAGGCTTGTAAAAGCCATGAAAATAATGGTGAAGGACTTAATTTTTAGGCTTTATGGAACAGAGAGATTATCAAGTTCTGATTTATTCAGTTCTGCTGGGTTAGATGGAAAGAAAAATAATAATCGCCCACCGTGGGGCTCGAACCCACGACCACAAGGTTAAGAGCCTTGCGCTCTACCGACTGAGCTAGACGGGCAACTTGAGGCCTGTTATATTATTAATTTAAAACAATTTAATATATTTGTTTTAGTAGTGTAACATATATTTTACCATTACTTTGAACTCTTACCAATAATCATATCTATCATGCACATTACAATTAAATTAAAACTATTCAGTTATTTATAATTTATCTGTACAAGTATATTATTAAATCGTTTTCATAATTTATTTGTATAAATTAAAACTATTCGGTTATTTATAATTTATCTGTATAAGTATATTATTAAATTTAATGATTACATTATTAAATATATAATTATTATTTTATGCATCGATAGTGACTAAAATACTTCACGAGAATGTTTAATTTTATTTAAAAAATTAAAATATAAATACTTAATTTTAAACCCTAAAATATAAATCCTAACCACAAATCATAAATCTTTACGCCCTAAATTATACTAATTTGTGGAAAATAAATTTTCTAGGGCCAATGTATGAATTTTTCTCTCTCTCTCTCACGTGTGTATATGAGATAAGGTAATTTTATACATAGTAATTATGATTATTTGATGAACGTAAATTAATGTATAAGCTTAAAAGTTAAAAATGTCGAAATTCTAAAAGGATAAATAAATTTTTTTTTATCTTAACCATTAATTTACACTCATCTAATAGTTTTATGGATAAAAAACAATAATGATAGCTTGAGTAAACCTACCATAGCCAGCCTCTTCCTCTCTCATCCTTTTGTTTGCTTCTAAGCATGTTTTCATGATTGAAACTGAGATATTTCTATTAGATTTTATAATCAAAGTTTACTATATTTAAATGTGTATTTATATATTCTCCAAATATAGTTCTATACACTAATGTTTAATTATATGTGGATGCTTTATTAAAAAGCTTTAAAATAAAAATAGATTGTTCATATGAATATATTTTAGGTATAAGTATTGATACTAGATTCATTAATTGGTTAATTCAGATCAAACACTATAGAAATTAATTATAAAACGACTTTCTTAACTCAGTTTACTTCATCCATAACACTAATATTCAAACTCATGATATTACTGAATGGACATAGTATCTCATTCTACTAGACTTAACGAAAACTAAGTTAAGACAATCAACATATTTGTCTAATTTTTTTATGTATATAAAATTTAAAACATTCATAATTAGAACAAATATTTAAATCCCTTGTTGACATCCCCTAACTCCCTAGATCTGGATTCAATATTGAGTAAAAACATTTTCCTTTTTCCTTGCCCTAGATTATAGGTACCGTTCTAAAAACATTCATAATTTTTTTCGATTATAAAAAACATTCATAATTTTGTATTGTATAAAGTTTGATATCATAACATTACCATGTTTGTAATATTATATTATAATATATTATATTATATTATAGATTTATATTTTTATTATTATTATTATTTAATACATATACGTAATACTTTTCTAAATCCACAAAAAAATAAAATTCAGCATGCATCTCATTTATTTATTTTTAGTATATTACAATACTCAGGGACGGAGCTAATATTAAACTACGAGGGGGAAGACTGATTAATTTTAAAATAATTAACCCATAAATTTTGGGTGGGGCAATTTTTAAAATTGAAAGGTCTTAAAATGTAATTAGACTATAAAAAGGGGGTCAAAGTTTATTTTATTAATTTTAGATTACATGGCCCTAAAAAACAATAAACCATACAAATTTTGAGAGAGACAAAAAAGAAAAAAAGACTTAATTGCAATAGTTTCAAAATTATGAGGGCCTAAAATATAATTAACCCATAAATTTTGGGTGGTGCAATTGTCCCTCTCACAATGTACATAATACTAATAGACAAGTTTAATTTTGTAAAAAAATACAAAAAAAAATATTTATTGATATTAAACACCATTTGATTTAACCAACAACTAGTTAGTATAGTTTAGTGGGATGAGACATTAGGTAAGGAGTTTGAATTTTGATGTTGTGAATGAAGTAATTGGGTTGAAAAAGTCGTCCCACCTATACAGTACTTAATCCAAATTAGTCAGTCACATTTGGCTTATTAGGAATGCGTAACTAATTTGGCATGAATCAAACATAATGCAAACTACAAATTATATTCCATTGTGGTATGAATCAAAGGTAATTTGGTAGTTGCTCACATCTTGTTGGTATGAAAGTTCAACCACAATTGTTTAGGTTGGTGATACATTATGATTTTGAGACTTTGTAGGTACCTTTTAAATTTGTTTCTTCAGCGCGTATATATATATATATATATCGTTGAATGAGTGAAACGGATGGATGAGATTAACAGTAGAATATGTGAATATTATCATTTGGGGAAAAAAAATGAGTTAATCTCAGCCATCCATTTCCCCCATCCAACGATCTAAAAAACGTGTAAAGCTTAAAGAGTTTTACACTGTATAAGTTGATCATAACCCTATATATATATATATATATATATATATATATATATTCTTGAACGTTATTTCAAATAACGTTTTTAATAAAATTAAGAATCAATTGACTTCTGAAAATGTACATCTGGCTGATTGGTCAAGCTATTTATCTTTGTTCGATCATAATCATTTAAATTATGAATTTTAAATTCACTAAAAGTGCTCTCTTTCTTCGCTAAAGTCTCATCCTCTCCTTTTTCTTTAAGTAGAATTAGAATTTGTAAAAAAAAAAATTAATTGACTTCTCGATCTTAATTGGTACATTATGCTGGAACAATTTAACATGCCCAAAACTTTAATCTAACCACTTGGCCTTAGATATATAGCTTTGTAATTAATTAGTAACATCAAACTGCTTACTATTTAGATCAATTTTATTAGTAAATTACATATGCTTTTACATATCGGTTTAACGTAAACATATAATAATATCATCGACTAAGAGAACAAGGGTGGTAGAATTCTCATATTAAAAATTTATATCAAGCATGTATGTTTATTTTTTAAAAATTAAAATCCCTAAACCAAATTTTTTAATCCTATATTAAGTTTTAAACTAAATCCTTAAATCCAAAATAAAAACAACTTTATAGTCCAGACTACATCTATATTATATACTATATTTTTTTATTTTCTTGATTAAAAAAAAAACACATGCTTTTCTTATACTACATCTCCTCCACCGCAACCGCCACCATCTGGCGGGAGGTAGGCCCCACCGCCGATAAAAAATCCCGTCTTCCTCAAGTCTCTTTCTCATAAAGACTTATTCTTCTTCTTCACCCAACCACCTTCTCCTCCTCTCCTTTTATCTTCCCTGTAAAAAAACACACTAAAAAAACAAACCAAAATCTTCTCATTTCTTAAACTCTTCAATCTTCTCTTCAAAATCCATACTTTTGATCTAAAAAAAGAGGGAAATTTAGTTGGTTTTCATTGACAATGAACAGGTTGCTTATCTGTACTCTCTTTTTCCTGTTCCGAAACCTGAATCCTACCCTCTCTCTTTCCCCCGACGGCCTTTCTGTCCTCTCTTTGAAATCCGCCGTCGACCAACCCGCCGGTCACGACTCACCTTTCGCAGACTGGAACGAAAACGACACCACCCCATGCCGTTGGTCCGGCATTTCCTGCATGAATATAACAGGGTTCCCTGACCCACGTGTTGTCGGGATTTCTGTTTCCGGTAAGAATCTAAGGGGGTATATTCCGTCGGAGCTGGGTACGTTAATCTATCTCCGGAGGTTGAATCTTCACAACAATAACTTTTACGGTTCCATACCCGACCAACTGTTCAACGCAACCTCGCTTCACAGCTTGTTTTTGTACGGAAATAACCTGTCCGGTTCGCTGCCTCCATTGATTTGCAACCTTCCGAGGTTACAGAACCTCGACCTCTCCAACAATTCGCTGTCGGGTTCTTTGCCCGAGAATCTCAAGAATTGCAAGCAGTTGCAGAGGCTGATTCTAGCTCAAAACAAGTTCTCCGGTGAAATTCCCGGTGGGATTTGGCCGGAATTGAACAACTTAGTTCAACTCGATCTTTCCTCCAATGAACTCAACGGGTCGATCCCCAGTACAATCGGGGAGCTGAATTCATTGTCGACGAGTCTCAATTTGTCTTTCAATCACTTTTCCGGTAAGCTCCCGAAAACCTTAGGCGACTTGCCGGTCACCGTCAGTTTCGATCTCCGAAACAACAATTTAAGCGGCGAAATACCCGAAACCGGATCGTTTGCTAACCAAGGACCAACGGCGTTTCTAAACAATCCTCTGTTATGCGGATTCCCGCTTCAAAAGCCGTGTAAAAACTCCGATATAATCCCTTCATCGGGAACTCAAAATTCGGGTCCGGGTTTAAGCGAAACCCGGAAAAAAGGACTCAGCTCCGGTTTAATTGTATTAATTTCGGCAGCCGATGCCATTGGTGTTGCTTTATTAGGAATGGTTATAGTCTACATTTACTGGAAAACGAATGATTCATCAAAAAGCTGCAGCTGCACCGGGAAGAGCAAGTTCGGTGGTCGAAACGACGATAAAAGGAGCATTTGTGCTCTGTGTTCATCATGTGCATGCATCAATGGGATTCGAAACGAAGATTCCGAATTCGAAGACCACGAGAAAGGGGAGACGTCGAGGAAAGGGGAAGGCGAGTTAGTCGCCATCGATAAAGGGTTCAGTTTCGAGCTGGACGAGTTGCTCAGAGCGTCGGCTTACGTGTTGGGGAAGAGTGGACTCGGGATAGTTTACAAAGTGGTGCTCGGCAATGGGGTGCCGGTTGCGGTGCGGAGATTGGGCGAGGGCGGATCGGATCAGCAGAGGTATAAAGAGTTTGCTGCTGAAGTTCAAGCCATTGGGAAAGTTAAGCATCCGAATGTTGTGAAATTGAGAGCTTACTATTGGGCTCCTGATGAAAAGCTTCTCATTAGTGATTTCATCTCGAATGGCAACTTGGCTACTGCCTTGAAAGGTTCGTTTTTGTTCGTTTATCCTCGTATATTCGTATCCGACACTTACATTCAAATTATGGGTTCGGTTTTAAAAGTTGAACATGTTCATTCCTAACATTAGTTGCAACATTTTATTCTTTTACAAGCTTATTATGATGATCTAGAACTAGATGTGGTCCAAAGTGGCCTACCCGTTATGACTTGTAATTACTCACCCACGAGGACTCATTAGGCATGCCAGAATAGTCCCTTTCCGTTATAATTGTACTCCCAAAGTGCCGAAACTTTAGTTAAAGTCTTCACTTTTATGTCGTTTTTATTTATGTTTTCGGATTTAAACTTCGAATATATCATCTTTTAAGAGTGATTATATTAATTCGTATATACGATCGTCTAAATTATGAATTAGTACATATTTAGTGGAAGGATGAATTAAGTAGCTAAGAAAATTATTTCAGGCAAGAATGGTCAGCCATCAGCAAACCTTACATGGTCAATAAGGCTGAAAATAGCGAAGGGATCCGCCCGTGGTCTGGCCTACCTTCACGAATGCAGTCCGAGGAAATTCGTTCACGGCGACGTCAAGCCATCCAATATCCTCCTCGACGACGAATTCCAGCCCTACATTTCCGATTTCGGCCTCAACAAGCTCATAACCATCACCGGCAGCGATCCCTCCTCATCCGGAGGATTCATCGGCGGGCTTCCTTACAAGTCGATCCAATCCGAACGAAACGACAACTACCGAGCACCGGAGGCTCGAGTCACCAGCGGACGACCGAACCAAAAATGGGATGTCTATTCTTTTGGTGTGGTGTTACTTGAACTGCTAACTGGGAAGTCTCCTGAGATATCGCCGACCACGTCGACTTCCATGGAAATCCCGGACCTCGTGAGGTGGGTGAGGAAAGGATTCGAAGAAGAAAACCCTTTGTCGGACATGGTGGATCCGATGTTATTGCAAGAAGTGCATGCAAAGAAGGAAGTGTTGGCCGTTTTCTACGTAGCGCTTGCATGCACTGAAGCAGACCCTGAGATTCGACCCAGAATGAAAACTGTTTCCGAGAATCTTGAGAGAATTGGAACATAAACTAACACATGTTTGTTTCTTGTCTGTGAAACACTGATTTTTTCTAGGGATCGAAGATTGAATATTCATTTCTCCAAATGGAATTCCAGATTATGTCCAAAATTTTCTTGAAAATCCAACACTTTCTGGGAAGCTTATTGGAGACAAAATGTGTCCTTTCTTGGCTGGGTTTTTGTAATTTCAATTTTCTGTCCTGTTATACCTGGGATGTGATTGTAATTTTTTTTTTTTTGAGATTTGCATGCAATTGAAGCACATGTATTGGTGATGTGGCAAGAATCTAGAAAATAAAGAAAAAGACAAGTTTGACCCTTTTAGTTTTATTGTTTTGTTGGTAGGGGTAAGTAAAAATGGACTCGAAAAATCAAATTTGAGCTCATGTACATTGCTTTTTTCATTCTGGTAATTTAAGCTCATGTTATATATACATTCAAGCTTTGATTGTCACACTGCATATGCATAAACCCGAAGGCTTTATATTCGAAGTCTGCCATTCCGAACCCGGTGTTGCATTCGGATCATACAACAGGGTTTGATAACCCCGATCACCCTCAACCGAGAAAAGTAGAAGTTTCCCACCCATGTTCCCGAATCGAAGCCCTATATTTGTGCTTCCTGTCAATGGAACCCGTACCCTCTTCCACGAACCGTTCTCCGGGTCGAATATCGCCAGCTCCCGCTGGTTCTTCCACTCTATGCAGAAAAGCTTCTTGTCCACCACGGCATGTGTGGTGACCATGAGACAACCGCTGTTCTTCATCTCGCACCAGTGGCGGTTCCTAGGGTCGTAAACATCGACGGACCTTGAGTGTCCGATTGTGAAGCTCGACCTTCCTCCCATGACGTAAAGTTTCCCATTCAATCCGCACGCAAAGCAATCCCATCGTGGTCGACGGAGGCTCTCGATAAGAGTCCATTTACCTGTATCAGGGTCGTACACCTCTACGGTGGAGAGTCTTTCACCTTCAATTCCGTACCCTCCAACAACATAAACCATGCCATTCACCTCCGCGCAGGCAAATTCGGCACGGGCGACATTTAAGTCTGCTAACTTACTCCAGCTGCAATTAGACATCAACCCAATTTGGATTCTGGCTTAATCATATATGTTGCAGAGTATTTACAAGTAACATTCTTATTCAAATAAGATTTCTTGATGAGCAAGCAACAGTATTTATAAACAAACCTATCAAGGCAAGACTCATATTGGTAAACATCTGATGAAGCAGAAGCAACCCCATTGATGAATGAATAGCCACCTATGAAAAGAAGCTTTCCGTCGACGACAGTTATCCCGAACCCCACTTTCGCAGGGCCAGGCATCGGTCGAACAGGCCGACATTTACGTCCCAAACGATCCAAAACCTCCCACCGCCTTTCCTTCCCTTCGGAATCCATAGTTAAAACATAAAGCCACTCTTCAAGCATACCGGCCATCGTTCGCACCCTTAAGAAATCTTTGCTCTGAATGAACGATCTCCACGTCTTGCATACGCCGCCCATGGCGGGGAAGCTCGAACGAGGAACAAGAGCAAGGCAGTACTTGGCTACATCGTCTGGAAGCCCGGGAAGCAATGGGATGCCTTCGAAGTTAACCAGGGAAGTGAGGCAGACATTGGATCCATTGGTCCTCTTGTTTCCTCTCTCAAAACCAGTCATTATTCAAATAGGTTGGAAAGAATATGTAAAAAGATGTGTTTTGTTGTGTTATATATATATACATACATACACATATATATATATATATATATATATAACATTGAAGATAGAACAGACAGAGCGTTACAACGTCAGTAATGATATAGATGAAATGGATGCATGCTGACTCATACATGGTAGGCTGAGTTATAACAACTGTTCTATTCGATAACGACTACCAAAAACACCTATGTTTTCCTAAATTAAGGGAGGTAGAATTAATTATATCTCGATGTATCCGGTAAAAAACATCAAACTTCTTATCATTTAACTTAATTGTTATCGTGCTTTGTTTATTTACCAGCTTGGAAGTTTTTTAATCAAGAGGTTTCCAATTCAATTATGTTAAATATATGTTTTTTTTTATTTCGAACCTAACAATTTGTACTAGTAAAAAAGAGAATGATGTTTGTCATAAGATATCCAAGTTCGAACAACTTTGTTGTGTGTGCCTACCAAAGAGTTAAAAAATATAATAGATACTACCTTATAATCACTTTAAGATTATTAAAAAATATATAATTTTTATTTTCGATATGGAAATGGGCAAGGCATACTTGTGTTTATCATAATTCATATAGTATATAACAACTTACTAGTTTATCATAATTCATATAGTATAATTCATATACTTGTGTTTATCATAATGTTTGTCATAACATTTAGGGACTCAATTGTTATGTCATACAGGACTTGACTCTTTCAATTCCAACCGGAACCCTCCAAGAAGAGATTCAACGATTTGAAGTTTCAAAGAAAATTGCAATAAATTACCACTAAATAGCTTTCCAATAAATTCTTGAATATTTACACGTACGTTCTTTTTTTATAGCATTCTCAATATCATGGTAATATATGTAGGGATGGGCATTTTTTCGGACCCGAACAGGGTCGATCGAGTCAGATTTTTTAATGAAAAAATTAGGTTTGGGTCGAGTTTTTGTTAAAGATAAACTCAGGTCTGATCAAGTTTAGGGTGAAAAATATCCGACCCGACCCGAGACTAATAGTATAATTAAGTTCTTAAAATTGAATTTTTATTTGTAACTTAATCCTTTAAATTATATTTTTTACAATTAAATCTCTTAAATTTATTTTTACAATTAGGTCCGTAAATTTAATTTATTTTATATAAGTCGGGTCAGGTTTAATATATTTATTTTCGGGTCGAGTCAAGTTTTTTAAAGAATACATCCAGGTCGGGTGCGGGTTTAGGGTGTTTATTTTCAAGTCGGGTCCAGGTGGGCCAAAAACTCGACTCGTGTCCATACCTAAATATATGATCTATTTTTAACCCTTAATATTCACATCTAACGATTCACATTTGGACATAAATACGAGAGCATGAATAAAACTCACCCGAGCCCGAATAACCTAGATTGTCACTAAAATTCCATGGCTACTTAGAAAATGTGAATACCGCGGCAGGTTTGAACAAATATGATGCACAGCGCATTATATTTTCATGCGCATACTCAAAAAGACATTGCCCAACTTGTCCTAATAAAAAACAAGTCTTCAATGTTTCCACATTGAATAACACTAAGCTTTTTGCTCAATGCCAATCTCAAGTATCAATATTTTCTTTGTCGACTTCGATTCACTATACTCAGCTGCCACCGCAAAATCAACAACCACAACCCACCACAACACAATCGAGGAAATCTAAATCGGAACCCAAGAATGAAAAGTAAGTTCCCACCTTCGGTTCCGGTACTCTATAGTAGCAGAGCAACAATGAAATACATTAGTAGTGTAAAGGAGAATGTGCTGCAATAGAATAATACTCTCTTCCGTTAATTGTTTCATAGTTCAAAAAATTCGGGGGAAATCGAGTAGATTATTGTATCCTTCGAAGCACATAAAGGAAGAAAACATCCATTCAGTCCCCTAGCAAACTCAAACAGTGCTAAAATCAAATTAAACGACCTTACTTCTTGGCGCCTTTCTTTTTCGAACTCACAGCCACCTGTGGCTTGGGATGCTTCTCGGCTTCAATGGGATCCAACCATTTGAGCGGGTGACGATTGAAGAAAGGCCAATTTGGAACCATAATCAATGTGGTGAGAATCACACCACCGGCATACACGATCATCATCGTCTGAAACGATCCCAATACATAACCTGCAACGAATGCAATCACCGCAAACACCAACAGCATTATCTGCATTATCTGCTCCGCTAACTTTTGTCCTTTCCAATCCATCTACACTACAATTCAACAACAACATAAGCCAAACCCTAAGTAACCACAAAAACAATCCCTAAACCGATTTAAAAAACTATAACTAGAATCCCGTCCAACATTATGACTGCCCCCCAGTAAAACTTCTAAAGATTTAGTGTTTTCAGCTTTACCAATAGAGACATAAGACATCAATCTTTGCTTATTTGATTTCCGATTCTGCTAATACAGCAGGAATCTATCACTATTATATGCAAAGTTTTCTGCACAAATGAATCCCGATCCCCAAATTGGTTCCTCTTAAGTTCCATTTTTGGCAAACCCTAGAGGAAATTGACTGTGATTTGGGATCACAGTCCACAAATCGGTAAATCAAAACCCTAGAAGACATTCGGTTAGCGAGAAATCAGAAAGGAATAAGAAAAACAAGAAACTTAAAGCCGTGGAAGCTAATCGTTCACCGTAATCATTAAAACTCGCGATCAAAAGATAGGAAATCAAGAATTAAAACCGGTTTCCTTTATTTTCCTCGTAATTCTATTTCTACTACAAGCAAAAACAAAATCAAATCAGAAAATTTAAACAGGATGAATCAACAAGAAGTATAAACCCTAGGATTTCGATTTTACTGCCGAATGAGAGCGAAAAATAAGTAAAAACTTACCGGAAAGTGAAGTGAGGAAGCGAAGAGAGCGAGAAGATGTCTGAAAATGGAAGTCGGTAACTAACGAGGAAGAAAGAAGCGCATAAGGGAAAAATGAAATTACAGATTTTTTTAGTATATCGGGAACAGACGATAATCCCTGGCCCCACGATCCAAAGCAAGAACGGACGCGATAGCCGTTGGATCAAATAACGTGATTGCATCTTAAATTAATTAATTCCATAACAAAAAAATAATCTTTAATTAATTGATTAATTACAGCTGTTGTGTTTGAAATTGGTAAGTTGTTTTTAATTTAGTCCATTAATATCTTTGTTTTTTTTTAACTTGGTCCATTTATATCATTGTAGTATGTGTTAACATTGAAATATTATAGTTTTTTCAATTTTATCATAATTTTTTTTACCTTTAAATAATATAAGACTTTAAAATTGAGTTAGATTGAGTCTCATTATTTAAATAAATAAATTATAGATTAATATCCTATACACAGGCGGTGGAAACTGAAAGTTTCCACAAGCATCTTAGTTTTAGGGTATAGGTAGTTAGTTTAGGGTATAGGGTTTAGGGGTTTAGGTGTATGGGGTTAGGATTTAGGGATAGTTGTTTCAATTTAAGGTTTAGGGTTATAATTTAAGGTTGATAGGTTTGGCTTTAGTTTTTAGGATAATATGGTGATGATTTATGTTTTAACCTATAAACCATAAATTATAACTCTAAACCTTAAATTAAAACAACTATCCCTAAATTCTAAACCCCTACACCTAAACCCTTAAACTTTATTCCATAAACCAACTCTTTATACCCTAAAACTAAAGCGCTTGTGAAAATTGAAAGTTTCACCGCCTGTGTATAAGATATTTATTCATAAATTATATATTTCAAATGATGATGCGTCAGAATTTTACGTTTTAAAAGTGATCAAAGTTACAATTTAAAATCAAATTAGGAAAAGGTTTAATTTATGACGGATAAACTATCGAAATAGTAACTTTTCGTTTTATAAGTGTTCATTATTACTCACATAATTTAAAAATTAAAGTTTTGGTCAGTTACGTAATTAAAGTAAACAATAATATTTTGATCATTTACATTATTGATTTAGAATATTTTGATCACTAAATTGTTAAGTGTCGTTAGTTTGATTACATGACGTGTAAATAAAAATAAATTAAGTTTAAATTTAAACTCTAAACTTTAAATAAAATACTAATTTAACTCTCAAATTTTAGCTAAAATATTAATCTAGATATAATCCTACAAAAGAAAAAGAATAATTGGCACCAAATTTGGAAATTGGCAGAGAAAAGCATCTGCATACATCATATTTTAATTGAAATAGTTGATAATGTTAATTATTTAGGCTAAAAACAATGACATTACAAAAGTAAATTTTTTTTTTTTTATCAAGAAACTTACATTGAAAAACATTAAGAGTACAACAAATGTGCAGGGAGAATTGAAGGATCCCAAATTACATGGTTCTGTTCCGGCTTTGCGGACTTGGCAAGCCAATCCGCAAGCTGATTACAGGATCGACTCACAAAGGAAAAACAACAAGACTCAAATTTCTTGGCTAAAATCTTGATGCTTTCTTCAATAGCTGAGGTGACCCAATCCGAAGGAATCCCTGAATTCAGTCGATTGATAACAGCTTTACTGTCAGATTCAATGATGACTTTTGAGAAGGCACACTTTTTTGCATGCAAGAGGCCTAGCTTGATGGCATAGGATTCAGCAGCATCAGCAGACGCCGCCCAACATGGGGCTGAGATTCCGTGGAGGCAAGCGCTTGAATTTTCCCGGAACACAGCGGCGACAGATGCTTTCTTTGAAACATGGTCAAAGGCAGCGTCGCAATTGATTTTGATAACCCCAGGCGGGGGGGTGTCCACTTCGGCTTTTTTGGGATTTCCATCGGTGTCTCGGTGGAATCAACATTGTGTGTTTGTTGAAATTCCATGAAGTCGCAATCCGCTCTTAACCACACCTCCCAAGGTGAGTCTTTTCGCCCTTCAAAAACCAGTGCGTTCCTAGCTTTCCATATATTCCAGAGAATAAAGGCAATATGAGCAAGTCCTTCCTTAGAAAGCCTCAGGTTTTTGTCGAGACTAAGATTGCTCCACCATTTTGGGAAACCTGTGACAGCAGGGGAATAATTGAAAGCTGATGCTCTCCAGATGGCTTGAGCAAAGGGGCAAAAGAACAGAAGATGTTCTGCTGATTCCCGATGATGATAGCAATGGGGACATGCTTTTTGGTCCTTGGAAGCCCCATGTAAACGGGCTTTCAACGTACTCTTTGTGGGAACGATATCATGGCAAAGTCTCCACAAGAAAGATCGGATCTTAGAAGGGACCTTAAGCTTCCAAACTGAATTCCAGAGTTCTTTCTTATTTAAAATGTCTTCACTGGAAGAAGGGTTGTTTTGCTCTCGGGTTTCCTCCTTCATAAAACGATATCCCGACTTCGCGGAATAATCACTATTTTTATTTCCGGCCCATATGAGAGTATCCTGTACACTTGGTCCACCAATCGGGATGGTCAAAATTGCCTTCGTTTCAGTTGGGGAGCAAAGTTCCTGAATTTTCGATTCATTCCATGTCGAATCTGGTCCGATGAGTGGGGAAAAAATGGTTATTTTAACAAAAATAAATGAAAATTTAAGGGCCAAATTAACATTTTATTCAAAATTTAAAAGTACAAAAAAAATTAAGGGTCCAAAACGTTATATTTTAAAATTCAATTGCCAAAACTCACAAAAGTATTACCATTTTTAAATTGAACGTTGCTTTATACTTTTGAAAAAGGGAAAACTATTCAGTTGGTAACACAATTTCTAAGGTGCTTTCAATTTAGTCACCAAAAATCCTTTCAATTTAGTCAATATCATTAAAGAAATTTGGACTCCAAGATAAATCTGAGATAACACAAGACTAAGTATGGTTTTAAAATAAACAAAACATCCAATACATCTAGATAAAAATCTTGCCCAAAGCAAATATTATATCAAAATCAACACTCCTTCACTCGGTAAAATATGCAGACTTTTAACTCAAGAGGAAGCACCACTTGACTTCTTGGACCTGCTTGCTGCCAATTGAGTTTCAGGCTGAAAGGAAACAATGATTTCATCAATTTAATTACAAAAGAAACGTACAGTTACCATTCTTTAAAGAAAGTTAAATTTAATCTGTTATTCAGACTAGTGCACATGTCGTATATACTGTTTAGGAACGGCAAATCCTTGTACCCAAGTTTGAACATGTCTCGAACACGGATGTCAAACAGGTTTGAATATGCTTAGTTTTAAATAAATTACCTCTTTCTTGACGGGCTCTTCCTTTTCAGACAAAGTCAACTCAATGTGGCATGGGGAAGACATATAAGCTGGTAAGAAGAACATTACCATTAATATAAGAATATATGAAAACAAAATCGATTCTAGGCAAAGAGTAATTGCATGATTGAAATACATACGGTTGATTCTTCCATGAGCACGGTAGGTACGGCGCCTCTGTTTCTGAGCCTGGTTTACCTGGATGTGAGAAATATGAAGTGCATCCACATCCAAACCCTTAACCTGCAAAATTAGTTTCAGAATGTTAGAAAATGAGGGTGAGAAAAAAAGCTGTTAAAAACTGAATCCACAGAGTAGGCATACCTCAGCATTGCTCTCGGCATTCTTCAGCAAATCGAGGATGAACTTGGCAGATTTTACAGGCCAACGACCTTGTCCATTAGAATGCCTGTTCTTTGCCTGAGCTGTACGTCCAACACCACGACAAAAGCGTCGGAAGGGAATGGCCTGCTTGTGGGCCATAACATCCTCCAAATACCTCTTGGCCTTAACCAAAGGCAACTTTCTTATGGCAAAAGCTGTCTCCCTCGTGTTCTATAGAACAATAACACCAAATGAGACTTGTTAGTAAACACAAAACAAACAAGACGGGGAACATGAATGATGAAACCGATACCTTAAGAGCCCACAAGCATAACAAATCAACATCTAGGCAACCCCAAAAGTGAAAAGAAAAACTTATTCCCATATCATAACGAATCCCAAAACTAAGTTCTTTCAAAACAATTAGAAGATGTGGCATCATTTACTGAACCTTCGGTCATTCATTCACAAAGAATGTCTAGATGTTCACCCAATAACAACGCAAGCAAATTTGCCTGAAGTCTATAAGAGTCTCATACTCTCATTCACAAAAGGCAACAAGAACCTTCTTTTTACTTCAGGTTTTAAAATCAAAATACCAAGACAGAAAAAAAATCTACAGCCGTAAACGACATCGATTCAAAGTTCTCCCTCGATAAATAAACGAACATTACAAAAATTATGAGAGAAGTTTCACAGCAGCCATCAATTACTAATTATGATAACAGTAATTGAACATATGCTTCCAAGAAAGCTACTTTTCAAAGCTAATCTACTGGATCTAAAAAACAATCAAATCAATACCCAGAAGTTTACATCAAGAAGCAAATAAAATTACATCAGATTATGATGTTAATACCTTAAAATGAACCCTAAGATCAGATCCCCTTGCCTTGCAGGCTGCATGGAAAAAACAAATAAACATCAACGATTATTAAACCAACATACTGGGATTCAAAAAAATAAAGGGAAATTCTCGAGCTTACACTTGGTGGGATTATCGGGCTCCTTCGAATACTTAACCTGGAAAAACGATTCAAAAATAAAATCGAGTTCATTGTTATAAACATCATTTCAAAACCCTAAAAATAGAGACTTTAAAATATGAATTAAAGAAACGATTGAAGCAGATTTAGTACCATGGCTAGTGATGCTGCTTCGGCTGCCCTAAGGTGATGTTTTGATGTCTGCCGAGCAGAGGAAAGTAAACGAGCGGCCAAAGGAGCTGAACTCTCTAACGTTTTATATTGATTTCGGTCTTTTTAGGGTTTTAAAGTGGACTCTTTTTTTATTTTGGGTACAAATTAGGGTTTGGTTTTGAGTATTTTGTGGGAAATTTTGATTTTGGGCCCATTATATAGCAGCCCATTTGGTGAAAGTATATTATAGGTCTCTCACTCTCTCTATTATAATAGAAATTTAATCAAATTAATCTCTTTACTACTAATTGGATTGTAATTTTTATAGAAGTCATTAATCTTACTAAAAAAATAAAATATATAAGATTAAAATGAGGGCTTACATACATAGTACTAAATTAAACATATAATTTAGACATTTTTTATAATTATTGACACTAGTCAGTTGAAATAATGCAAGAAAAAAGTTAAAAAATTCAGTTAATAAACTCGACAAAATATATATACAAATATATGCGACTACATCGGCAAGTGAACCACAAAAGATACTCAAACTACTAAAAGACCACTGACAAATCACAAATTAAAGTCAAGCGTCGTGAGAAAAACATCTACGAGCGCAAATCGTGTATCCAAATTCAATTTGAGAGCCCAGAGCATGGAAAGTCAGCATGTTAACAAATAAGTATCGTCTTGATCAGATGAGGCGACGTCAAATCTCATGCTAAACCCACTAATTTAAAATGGGGACAGAGAATTTTTATCTCACGCTAAATAATTTTTTAGCCAAAAGAACCATTTAGAATCTCCTGTCATTATTGAGTTTCTCTCCGCGGTCAAACTAAATGCGTAAGGATGTTTTTTTTTTAAAAGAATGGAGAACGCACTTACGACACGCCTCATTAAAAAATCTCCTCAAGCCTAATGGAGGAAAAAAAAGTACGTGAAGTAGGGAGACAAGGGAACAAGGTAACCAAAATACATAAACCGAAACAAATCCATCGATCTAACAAGCACCTGACCAAACGCCCCAATACACAAAAGCAGCACCCATCTATCGCAGAAATTAAACACCTAACCATGCACCAAAGTTGCACAAAACCAACAGCAAAGGCACGTCCAATAGCAAGACCCAGAAGCACCCAAGATCACAACGACATTCAACAAAGAACAAGCCCCCAGCCATGCACCGTAGTTGCACACACCAACAGCACACGACACGTTCAACAACAGAATCCAGAGGCACCATCGAACAAGCGTAGATTAACCAAAATCCTCCAGGTTGCCATTTACCATAGCCTCATTGCGAAAGCTATAACAGATAGTTAGAGGAGGGTCAAGGAATCTATAATATCAAGCGTGAGTTCCATCGCCATCCGCAACCTCATTCGCCTCTCGTCGCACCCAAGAAAATTGAATGTCCCAAGTTCTCGACAACATTTCCGGAAGGTGCACTCGGAGATTTGATGTAAAACGCCAAGGTTCCCGAGTCATCAAACCATTATAAACCTCCCTATTATCCATCTCGACGATAACCTTTGTGTAACCGAGCGACCAAGTTGTAGAGAGACCCTCGTAAACACCCCATAACTCGGCGTCAAAAGCGGAGCACACTCCAATTTTCTTTGAAAAGCCGAAGCACCATTTCCCATTAGTATCACGCCCCAAGCCACCACACGAAGCGAGACCGAAAGATGTATTCCTTGCCTCGTCAACATTAAGTTTAATCCAGCCCCTCGGGGGCTTTATCCATGGCACAACAGCTCGTGGAGTTGTCGTGATAGCCTCAGCAGGTCCCTGCAAAGGCGTTGAGCTTGCTGCAGCAAAGTCTCATGAGTGCTATATTTAAAATCGAAAGCATCCGCATTACGAGGCTTCCATGCCAACCAAACCAACGATCTGAACAATAAATCCCAATCCCTCGGACACTGAGCATATCGCTGCGCATCAACAAGAGCTTAAAATGTTAGATTTTTACATAACATTTTAGGTTATTTTTTCGTGAATTTTAACAAGTTTCGATACTTTGTTCAATAATCTAAAATAACACAAAAAATAAGTATCGAAACTTACTTTGTAAATACCGAAACTTGTCAACAATTACAAAAAAACAACCTAAGATGTTATAAAATAATATAATACTTTAAATTATTAAACAAATTTTAAAATTTAACGTTGTTTAACCATATTCTAAACGTCTTGTACGTTAGACTCGCCTCCACTAGATAGATAACTGGTGATGGATGATGTGCTACGGTTTGAAGGCATGCCTTCTTAATAGTCTTCTCTCCTAGGCTATTGACTATAAAACCAAACAATGTCGGGCTCATCAAATAGTATACGGATTCTAAAAAATTATTATTTTTTTATTTGAATTTGATGTGAAAAATTCAGACTCGTCTTAATTTATCGTGTAATCTTATAAATTTGACTTGACTATAAACAATTTAAAATAAAATTTTAGTTATAAAATAAAAATTTAAATAATTAAATTTTTTAGTAATTGGTGGATATTTTTTAAATTCGAGTTAAGTTCATCATTTCTGTTATATATACATATATAACACATAAAAAAATCTTTGTGTTTTATATATGGTCATATAAAATCATTTAAATTAAAATTAATTAATATCATCACATTATAACGGGTTATAAGTTAAAATTAAATAAAAAATTCAAACATTTCTACTCGAAAATATTTCAAATAAAATTTAAACTATAAACACAGATTTGTTACGCATGTTCTCAATCTATTACGTGGCAGCATGAATCTATTACGTGGCAGCATTAAATAAAGATTCCCCCTTTTTAAAATTAACGATCAAATTCAAACTTTTTTTAAAAATTTTCAGGCCAAAAGGAAAAAAATCAATCTTCGTTTTCGTTTTCCCTCTCTTTTCAAGTTTTTGGAGGGAAAAGGTAAAATTTTTGGAATCCCCCAAACAAAGCTCTCCCCTTCAATAGTAAACGAAATCAAGGGTTTTAGTTTACCCATTATTCTCTAATCATACATTTCTTTCTGTTTTTAATATTTCTTCATTTCCCGAAACACTTTATTTGAGCTCAGCCTATTCATATCTTTTCTGAGTCGTTCCGTTTTGTTTACGGTAAGCAATTCTTTTTTAGCTCAAGTCATCTTCTACCTCAAGTTCGTGGCTTTAGTTGTTGAAATCTCCATTAAACTTAACTGAAATGCTCTTTTTTTATTGTACTGGTTAAATATTAGAAGGGTTTGAATGAAAATAATTTGAAAAATGAGAAAAGGCCACTGTTTTGGTTCATGTATGTTAGATTTTCAGAATAAGCGTGCTTGAACATGATTAGTCTTTCATGCCAAATTGCTGTTCTTTTAAGTCTCTCTGTGTGTGTTGTTTATTTAGTTATTGGATTAAGCTAATGATTTTACATGATTGTTATTGTAATTTTTCCAGGCTGCATTAAACAGCCAGAAAGTAGTAATAGTTTAACATCAGTTTAATTTTGTTTCGAAATTTCGATGTACTCGAAATACTTTTTAGTTTGAATCATAACACTAGAAAACTTAATTATTCATGTCAAGCATGCTGGGTTGTGCAATGCAAAGAAAGAAAAGAATTTCTGGAAGAATTGCTTCAAGAGAGCATGCCAGTCCCAAGGCTTCAAGACCTCAGAAAAAGGCACCGGAAAAGGTATACGGTCTCGAGAAGAAAGTAACAGAGCTAATTACATCTTCTGTTAGGAAGCTGAAAAACGGTAAGTTGCTAACCGTTAATGTTCTTTTCTTTGGCTAGAATGAAAACATTGTAGTGATTTAACACGGTTTCCATGTCAATGTCTGTCCTAAACTGTTGAATTCTGTCTGTGTAAACTAAATTCTTAACTTTCAGCTGGAACATTCCCAAAGAAAAATGAAGAGCCTGTTGGGGCTACAAGTTTTAATGCTAGATTCGACTTGCTGCTTAATGAAACTTCTGATGCTTGTCGGGGATTTGATACGGATAATGGTGCTCATGAAGATCATAAGGTAACTTATTGCGTAATATATGTGTGATATGTTATGATTCTTTATCATATATTTTGTTTTAGTTTTGCTTTTTTTCTTTAATTGTGTTGCAGGGTGGTGATCACCATATGACAGGTACTATATTTTCTCCAGGCTTTCACATACCTAAGAATTGTGGAGGGGGGATTGCATGTTTAGGTAAGTTGATACATGTTATCGATCATAGCCAGGCGTTTTTTATTTCTCTTACTCGTGTGCAATCTTAATGCCTATATCCTGTTTATTTGACTTTGTCAATTCTTGTTGGAGGTAGACTCACAAATCCATCAAGATGGGGGGAAAATGGAGTCCCAAGCTGATATGCCGGATGCTTGTAGTAGTAGAGAAGCTGTTAAGTCTACTTCTGGAGAGGAGATACTTGTAGAGACAAATGGTGTGATTTCTAATGCAGATTCCGGAGCTGTACTTTCATCTGAAGTTTCAGCCATATACATGGCCATGAAAAACTCGAAATTGGAATGTGTGGATGAGTATGGTCAAGATTCTCTATCTACTGATATCTGTGTAGAGGATGAATACTATGAGGAGTTTGATGACTTTGATCCTTATTTATTTATAAATAACCTACCGGAGTTGTCATCTGTTGTTCCTACTTTTCGACCCGTGTTGCTACCTAGACAGACCCGGAGTTGCCCATCTACCACTCTTGTCTTGGACTTGGATGGTGAGAATACTTCTAGATAATCAAGCACAAATTGAATGGATTTTTATGCTCACAATCTGTTGCTAAGCTCTTAGATTCGAAAGAGTGTAAATGCTAATTATATTTATGCTGGTTTATGCTGTTTATTGCTTTGGTTGATTTGTTTTCCTTGGCAGAAACTTTGGTTCATTCCTCGCTGGAGCCTTGTGATGATACGGATTTCACATTCCCTGTAAATGTTAATCACCAGGAATATACTGTTTACGTCCGATGCCGTCCTCACCTAAGAGATTTTATGGAAAGAGTTTCAACTCTTTTCGAGATTATCATATTTACAGCAAGTCAAAGTATTTATGCAGAGAAACTTCTAAATGTGCTCGACCCAAAGAGGAGGTTATTTCGCCACCGTATCTTTCGTGAATCATGTGTTTTTGTGGACGGCAATTACCTTAAAGATTTGTCGGTCCTCGGTCGTGATTTGGCTCGTGTTATCATTATTGACAACTCTCCACAGGTACTCCAGAGTTCCTCCTTTGCATGAACCATGTCCTACCTAGTTGATGAAAACATGACAGTCTCTATATGGAACTGTATTATACGCATTGTTACCGAAACTTAACCAAGGTGTTTGTTGGCTTTGTTTCCTAGGCATTTGGGTTCCAAATAGACAACGGAATACCGATCGAGAGCTGGTTTGACGACCGTTCAGATCGGGAACTTCTCTTGCTACTTCCATTTCTAGAGAGCTTGATCGGTGTCGAAGATGTCAGGCCGGTGTTGCGAAGAAATTCAATATCAGGGAGAAAATAGCTGCCGCTGCTTACCGTACAAATTCCAACAAGGGAGACCGTATCGAAAGGCCTCGACTTTAAGAACCTACGGCATGAAAGTGGGGCGAGTGTGGTTCGAACCGGAAAAGAGACACATAAATCAAGATGTAGCCATGGTGTTGGGACTATCTGAAAAGCTTAACATAGGTGAGTTTGCTAAGTGGTTTATAGGTAACCATCATTCTGTTAATGTTGTTAGCTTTGAAATAATTCTGTTTTTTAGTAAATAAGTATAGAATTATGCCATGACTTCAAAAGGTGATTATTGATTATTTTGAACTCATTATTTTCGTATAATATTACTATAATTTTTTTATGTGAATAAATCATGCCACTCAGATTCATATTTGTACAATATTACCTTATAAACTTAGAGAGGAAATTGCCACATCCTATTTTCTGCCATAGAATTTTTTTTAACAGTTAAATTTGATTACATTTGGTATTTGTTTATACGAATGTAAATTCTCTGCCTCTTTTCGGTGTTCTTATTTATGTCTTCATGTTTAAAAATAAGTTTAGGGTTTAGGGTTTTAGGTTATGGGTTGCAGTTAGGGTTGAGAAAATTTAGGGTAGGGTGTATTTTTTAGGGTATAAGGTGTAGGGTTTAAGATTTAAAATTTTAAGATTAGGGCTTGGAATTTAATTTTACACTGTTTTTTAGTATAAGTAGGGGCACCGAAAAGGGTCAGAGAATTTTTATCTTATTTATACATAATTTTAATCTTTTGATATACACCTTACAGATAAAATGATAGTACCCGAGTCTTCTAAAATGGAAAATCAACATTCTTTGACTATTCTTGCCTCTTGGCAAGATCAAGGTAAGTTGCATGTGACAATTTGATTTAAAGCAACCAAACTTCAAAATTATGCAACTTCCAAATTCACATTGCAAGCAAAATTATCGAGAATTTTTATCTAAATTTTGGCAGATATAATAAAAAAAACATATTACTTAATGAAAAAATATTAAATAAATTCGACTCAGTACAATTTTTATGGTCCTGAATAATAAGATCAACTTTTTTTTTACATGCAAATAAAGAATTAGTAGTTATTTAAGAGTTACATTGAAATCGATAAATATTATTAATCGGGACCATAAAAGACGTCTTGGGTTGAATCTATCTAATAATCTCTTAATTGAGGAAATAAAACTCTACCGTTTCAAACGACCATCAGTAATTATTTTTACGATGGGACGTTAAACATATCCGTCTTTTAACTTCCGGCGATGACGTCATCATTTCCGTCTATAGCTCCGTTACCGTCGCGACCATTAGCTTCTTCAACGAGCCACCGTTCTACCGGCGCGCACTCGGCTTTATGACGGAGCTTCCAATCAAGAGCCTGGCAAGCTCGTGAGCAGTAATTCACAGCCCCGCAAACCGAACACCGGCGAAACTCGTGCTTCCTTGTCTCCGGCCTCCCACAACCGACGTGCGAGCATAGCCTCAAACCCGCGCCGGGCATCCCTCCCCGAGCGTCGAACCACTCCGCCAAGAACCTGTTAGCCGGATGCGCCTCCGGCGCCGGCACATTGCATCCGAAATCACTCAGTAATGGACATCCCGGCACGGCCTGGTGGCTTTGGCTGGCGTGTGGGATTGGGTGCGGGCTCCACGTGAGCCAAGAGTGGGTGTTTATGTTCGAAGCGGCCGCCGATGATAAAACCGCCGCTAACTCACGGGCGTTAGCTTGAACGAGAAACCGACGTCCCTCAGCAATATTTTGCCGGACGCCATACCCATCTTGCAGACAGTGGCCGAGCTCACGTAGGGCGTCGATGTGGCCAAGAAAAGCAGCCCGGGCGCACAAAGCCACACCGGCTCTAAGGTCCTTATCGTTTTTAGAGCCGCCACTGCCGTTAAACTGAATCACAGCTAAGGAGTAAAGCGCCGGCGCGTGGGAACTAATCGCCGCCTTAGCCATAAGAGAGGCACCACTCCCTCGATTCTGTAAACAGTAGAACCGAACCTGATAGCAAATCATAAAAAAAAAAAAACCCAGCTAACTCGTTAAACAATGTTTTCATTTTTAATTAGTTAATAAAACAAAACCAATTTGATTCCGAGAATCCGAGTTAACTCACCATTCCGAGAGTGTAACAAGCTTCAACATTTCCGGCATCGGCGCAAGTCTTCAAGAACCGGTGAGCTGACTCAGACCAGTTCTTCGCTTTAACGGCAAACATTTCCGGCGACGCCTTGGATAGAACCACAGAATTGAGTGCTAAACTATTAAATCTCTTGCATCTGTTTTCACCAATACATAAAAAAAATTAAAAATCACCCAAAAAAAACAGAGAGAATCGAAAAGGCCATGCAACGTCTACGTACGTATTCAAAACGTTGATGAAATCGGACGGGCAACGGGCGGTGGAGCTGAGTTTAGAGAGTATAAAAACGACAATATCATCGGGTAAAACATCGAACATATCACTCTTTCCGGCAATCTCCGGTGATAACCTTTGCCGTTTCCGGCAACCCATAAAATCTCCGGCGAAACCCCGAGTTTTAACAACTGTTTTCTTCTCTTCTACACAAACATCATCTGCTCTAGGGTAATAAATCCCACTCCTCGTTCTCATTTCTCTCCTCCTTTCTTTCTCTATCCCTTTATCCTCAATCTCAGTGGCTCAAAACAAGAGGAAATGGAAATGGAAATGGAAAATGCAAAACTGAGACCTTTATATATAAAACACAAAAGGAGAATAAAAAAAAACAAGAAAAAAACGACAAAACCGAAATGAAATTTAATATTTAAAATCTATAAACAGTATCTGCTGGCTTTGAGAAAACATAATAATAAACAGTATTTACGGTCGAACGCAGTTGACCGGAATAAATAACTCCGAGCACTCTTTACTTAATTTTTTTGTCAGTTTGTTTTTAATATAAGTTTGAAGGAAGGTAAAGAAATTTGGTTTTTTTACTACTAATTGCTTGGTTCAGGTGAAAAAAATGGTTATGGCGTTGTGGGTTTGTTTTGAAAGCAGTTAAATTTGTTGTAGTGAAAAAAAACTAACTACGGTTATTTTCTGTTATTCAGTTTTGCTGAAAAGGTTTATTTATATGAGAATCAACGTGGTTCCGGCGCGTGAACCCCGCCGGCCAGTTAGGGATCTTGTTTTGGGAGTGATCCACACGCTCTTTGTTTGCGGGTGTGAAAATACGCCTTCCCCTATATAAACTTATCTGCTCAACTAAAACAACAGATGTTCACTTCAGTTATTTTAGTGAACGTATATAAACTTAGTGTAATTCTATTATATGTTTTTTTAAATGTTTCATGGAAATTGGAATATACAAATAATCTATTTTTTTAAAAAAAATACATCATAAAAGTAAAAAAAAATAAGCTAAGATAATCACTTCATAAAACATTTTATGACAATTTATCTGAATTATTTAAACAATAAATCATGCGCACGAGACATTGCTTAATGGTGTGGGATATTTTATGGATTTTTATTTTGAGCAAAGGATATTTTATGGATTTTGATATCTTAGTTTAAATTTCAATATTTTTTGAACTTAGTGATAGAATTGAGATACAAATTTTCTGCCCCTTTTTAGTGTTTTTATTTCTGTTTCAACACTAAAAAATTAGATATCATATACCCTAAAAATACACCTTATCTTAAATTTGTTAAACCCTAACCCTAACCCCTAACTTAAAATTTTAAGCCCTAAACCTAATTTACAATCTTTAGCCTAAAATTTTAAACTCTGAATCTAATTTTGAGCGTGAAAAATATAAGTAGAGACATAAAAAAAAAGGATTTCCATCTATAGAATTCTCCCGTATATATATTCTCATTTGTTAATTTAAATTATAAATGAATTGTGTTAATTATATCATGTCAAATCAAGTTAACAATATTTAAATTGTAGAATTTCGCGCAATTCATATTATGTTATTTTAAAAATATTGCGTCATCATAATGGTTTATGGAAATTTGGATTTTCGAAATTATCGATATTTGTTGGGTTTTTGAAGTTGAACTATGGGTACTTATTTAGGTTTATTGATCGCATAGAATCATAATTTTCAGAGAATCGTTCTTGAGATTGATAGTTTGGATGTTTTACGTATTCTACGGATCAATAAAGATTTGCTCAAAAACTGTGCTTTGGCTTGGCATTTATTTGATCTACGACAGCGGTCTTATGAGGTAAAGTTGAGCCATACACCACGTGAGGCAAATATGGTTGCGGATGGCCTTGCCAAACTCGCTAGTTCTGAAAATTTGGAGGTGTTGCATTTTGTTGTACCTCAGATTCAATCCTACATCTTCTTCATAAGGATTTGAATAGAAATTGTTAGGTATTTAGTTGTTTTATTGGCTTTATACTCTATGTATTTTAGACGTTTGATTGCTTTGATTGTAATTACTTCCACGTGTACTCTTTTTCTCTCCATTTAAGTTTAAGGAGATTTTTTAATGAGGCATATGGAGTAATCCCCTTTTATCAATAAAAATATAAAATACAATCATTAAAAAAATATAAATAATTCAATCCGACAATATAAATAAATACTAGTGAACGTTAAGCACTATCAATGCTAACATGAAAAAGAAAGAAAATTGCAAAACCAGACATTGTTACAGAAATAAAAAGATCAGCTAAACAATAAAGGAAAGCTATAAGATTTTGAGTCCCCTTTATTGTACTCCATATATTCGAAGTTTATATACAACAATGTTATTTTTAATGTTCGGGTTGCAATACGTCTTACTATTACACTCACGTGTTATAAGGTTGGGAATTGAGATTGTGTTATAACTTAGAATCAAACATTTGAAAACGTGCAGTTTATCTTAATATTCAAACAAGCAGAGGAGAAGACAGGGAATTTGAAGGAGACAGTGCAGAGGATGTTGCTTGACGCATTAGAATCATCTCCCCCCTCGTATCTGCTGTGAGAATAAATAAAAAACCCTAAAAGAAGGGTGAGGCTTTGCATGCATGCGCAGCCACGTGATGGGGATTTTACCCATGTGGACTTGTGGTTGAGTATGTTCCAAGCTAATTTCGCTTGTTTAAGTGTGCCCATTCACTAAGGAAATATGATCCACCACGGTTCTTTTGACCCACCAATATAAAAATTGAACCTTAATTATTTGAAACAACGAATGGTAACCATGATCTGTGGCTGTTCTGGACATGCGTGATAAGAACGGTGGTACATAGCCTCTAAGAGAGAGGGCCTAAAAATAGAGAACACAAATTAAAT
Source organism: Hibiscus tridactylites (assembly GCA_958450335.1). Lineage (NCBI taxonomy): Eukaryota > Viridiplantae > Streptophyta > Magnoliopsida > Malvales > Malvaceae > Hibiscus > Hibiscus tridactylites. The sequence goes on from OY288273.1 coordinate 2,292,876, forward strand.
TGAATTTAAATATTTGTAATATATATATAATATAATAATAATTTTTGTAGTAATGTAATTAAAAAAATTATATCTCTTATAGATTATAAATTAAGAGCCTCATTTTAATAAATTGTACAGGGCCTCCAAAATCTTTGAACCACCTATGACTATGATATATATATATATATATGGATTTTATTTTGATGCACAAGCTGTGTAAATTTTTTTTACACAATCCTTTTATAAAATTTAAAATCTAAATCATAAACCCTAGCAACCTAAAACCTAAACCCTAAGCCCTAAACCCTAAACTCTAAATTCTAACCATAAACTTTAAATTATATACCTTACATACTAAACCCCTAAACCCTAAACCCTAAAATTAAAGGACTTGTCTAAACTAAAATTTACACAAGCTTGTGCATCAAAGTATTTTCCTATATATATATATATATGATCCGTTTACACAGTGTGAAACTTGAAGTGTTTTACACGTTTTTTGGACCGTTGGAGGAGTAAAACGAATGAATGAGATTAACAGTAAATATGTGAAGATTATCACTTGGAAAAAAAGAGTAAGGAGTTAATCTGAGCCATCCATTCCCCCATATAACGACCCAGAAAATGTGTATAACTTAAAGAATTTTACATAGTGTAAGTTGATCCTAACTCATATATAATATATATATATATGTAAATTATAAATAATTAATTTGAATAATTCAATTTATTCATCATAGATACAAGGTCGAACTATCAAAATTCTAAAATTCAAATACTTTACTTGGATAGCTTGCAAGTCTCATTTAGTTTTTTTTAATAAATTTCAAATAGAATTAAACGATTTTTGCTCAAACTATAGCGTAAATAATTAAACTTCAAGTGGATCATGAAAATTAAACTCGTTTTTAATCTATAAAGTTTTTATATACAAGCATGTTTATTCCCATGTTAAAATTTAAAATTAAAACCCCTAATTCTAAACCTATAGATATTAAACCATAAACCTTAAATATTAAATCCTAAATTCTAACCATAAAACATAAATTCTATACCCTACAATCCAAATTCTTAACTTCTAATCCTTAAACTAACCCATTTATAAAAACTAAAGTTTACACCGCGGTTATATGGGATAATAATTCAATTAGTATTACTTTAAATCAAACTAAAACTAAATTTGAACTCAATGAGTGATTTTATCGATGAAAGGTGGGGTGTAACTGTAAGGTGTTCCACTTGGTGACCCGAATTCGAGTTATTTGTTCGAGCTACGAGTTTAAGATATTTTTTTTCGGGTTTGGCCCAATTAGGTTTAAATATTACGAGAACTTGAGACAAAATTAATCATATACAGAATTAAGAAATATTAATTAAAATCGAAATTGTTGTAAGATTTTTACTACATCTGTAATCTGTTGGGCATAAGCTTCCGAGCAGACGATGGTATTTTCGGTGCTATAATTATAAACACACGCCTGCAAAATTCTGAGGCGTGTGATGTAACCAGACATGAGGGAAACACGTGACAGAGATCCGATCAGATGTTTGACCGGTCTTCTTTATTATTATTACAACATCTGAATTCACAAACAGATTGACTTTGACACGCCACCTCACACGCTTCACTTTTCCATGTAGTTTCTCTGAATCATCCTCTTTTCTGTGACTGTTCAATGCTCCTTCCCATCGTATCGCTTTTTTTTTTTTAAGAAATTTGAGTTTGAGTAATTTTATTTATTAGGTGTGTACGTTATCAAATAATTAAGAAATATAAGCTTGTCTCCTGAATATAAATTTTCTATTCTTTTTTAGTGCCCATATTTATGCGACAATATTAAAAAAATAGATTTAGGTTAGGGTCTAGTATTAGAGTGTATTTTTAGGGTTTAAGATTTAAAATTTAAGGTTAGAATTTACAATTTAATTTTTTTAGTGTTGAAGGTAACTATTCAACCGGTTAACTGAAAATTTTGGTTCCTTTCGGTTCGGTAACATTTTTTTTATTTTTTTTATTAAAAATATAAATTTTAATAATATATTAAAAAATATATACTTTTAAAATCGACACATGATATTAATATATTTTTTACTATTAGCAAGTTAAACACTTAAACTTCATAAAATGAAATTATAGTTTTACTTATGGGGAATGAGAAAATAAGATAAAATTTAAGTTTTAATATAAAATATTAAAATGATATACAATATAATAATATAACCGGTCGGTTCGATTACCCGGGTTGTCCCAAAACCGTGAACTGTAGCCGAACGAATTTCTTTTTAAAAAAAACAAAAACCCAAACGAAACTAAATTTTTCGGCTCGGTTAACCAATTTTTTAGTTCGATTTTTTCAGATTTTGAGTTTATTTTCGGGTTTTCAGTTTTTTTTTGCATAACACTAGGCGGATTTTTTTTTCACATCACCTTATAATCACCTTAAGACTATTGAAAAATATTATTGAACCTAAGAGACTGGTCCAAATGGTAAAAAAAGCGAAGTTGATGGTGGTCGGTGACTAACTTTGACTAAGAATTAAGATCACGGATTATGTTATGTGGTCATTAAATTAATTTTAATCAGTAGATTAATTTCAACTTTTATAGTTACTGGTCGTCGACAGAAACATGTCGCTGCCAATCAACAATCAACATCTGTTGTCTCATCCTCATTTTTCACGTTTTCATTAGCTGTGATGGCAACTAATCGTGTCTCCGTCCATTAACCCCATATAAACGTCGGACAAGAGTATATACCCGACATAAATATAATTAGATATCTTAAATTTATTACATGTATTAGAGGATTTTTTTAATAGAAGCAACTAATTTTATTAAACTAGAAAATGTCTAAAATTACAATAACGATTTATAATTATCACTGTAAACTAAATACATAATTTGGACATTTTCTTAAAACTAGTCACTTTAGATCATACAAAGACCATTCATGAAAAGGTTTAAAACCCATACAAAAGACTCGATAAAAAATAGAAACGAACAAATCTGACCGCATCGTCAAATGAATCACAAAATGGGATTAAGCTATTGAAAAACTACAGAGAACTGCAAATCAGAGCCGAGCGTCGTGAGAAACTATCCACGAGCACAAACCGCGTATCCGAATTCAATTCAAGGGTCTAGAGTAGGGAAGATCACCATGATTATGAATAAGTGCCATCTTGACCAGTCGTGGCGTTATCAGATCCAACCCTAATAAAAATAAAAATAAAAAAGCGTGCAAAAAAACAGAAAAAAATATACCGAAAGGTAGAATAGATCGTGCCACAAGAGCAGAATAATTTATTAAAAACAAAAAAATAAAACAAACGAAACGATAGATCTCGGAGGTCGACGATTAGTATTAAAATCAGTGTCCCCGCTGACGTTTAAAGAAAAAAAGAAGCAAGAGAGAGCAGCTCTATAATTGAGGGAAAAAGTTAGGGCAAGAGAGCGACACAAATAGGGTTTTTAATTTTTAACTTTTATGTATTAGAGGATTTTTAAAAGTTATATTTTCATAAAAATGAAGAGCCCGAAATTAACTCTTTTATTTTACGAATCGATTTTGAATGTTATATGTATAAGTGGACTCGAAAAAGACAAAAATTATCTGCCCCTTTTCGGTGCCCATTTTTATGTCTGATACTAAAAAAATTAAATTATAAGCTTTAACTCTAAATCTTAAATCTTAAATCTTAAACCCTAAAAATACACCTTAATCATAATTTCCTAAATTTCAACCTTAAACTCTAAACTTTAATCCTAAACTTAGTTTTGAGCGTAGGGCATAAAAAGAAATGTCGAAAACATAAAATTTCTATTCCCGAAAATATAGTTTAAATCTTTGATGTTAATATGTTACTATAATTTTTACCGTCACAAATGTGGTTAGACGATATTCAATTGTTAATAGGTAACGTAAATATATATTATTGGAATTAACAATACTTCTCTAAGAGGAATAATAATTAATTTAGATTGGGATTTGTGAGAATTTAGCGTAACGAATCATAAATGGGATTAGGGAGAGGGAACTCAGGATGTTGCAGCTTAAAGCATTCGCCGTTTGTTATATTATATATTTATATAGGGATAAAGTAATTTTTAGTCCCTGAATTTGTCAGTTTTTCTTAGTTAGGTCTCAACTTTTTTAGTCTACATTAATCCTTGATTTTTTTTGTCATTTTGATGATTTGGTGTACTCTGAGCTATAAAGTTCCATAAGGACTAAAAGGGAGAAAAGTTATCAAATTAAGAGATTAATGTGGAGCAATGAAAAGTTAAAGGACCAAATTGATAATGTGTTATCAAGTCCAAGGACTAAATATTATTTTTATCCCATTTATATATAAATAGTTTTGTATTTTGGGTCCATTTTACCATCCTCATGGTAAAGGGAGAGCATGAGTAATTGAGTATGACATGAATGAACCCCCTATTTCCTATGCTGACTTCCCCACCCAAATCCTTGAGTAATTTTCAAGGCATCCTAATATTATATTATATATATATATGATTCATGTAATTTTTCTAATTTTTTATATTTTTAGGATTAATGCATAGAAATAAATAAATGAGATTAATAATATAACATGAAAAATTAATAGTAAGATAGTATGGTTAAACATGTCCCAAGATTAAACTGTAGATTCTCACCAATCATTTTGACTCGTTCCTCAATTGAGTTGAGAAAATTTAAATATAAATATCAAATATATATTAGAAAATTCAGCCTAAGTTTGGCCTAAACCGGTCCACGAACACTTATGAAGTATGAGAAAGTAAGTCGTGTCCATTGATATTCAATTTATTGGTTGACTATTCCTGCATAAACTTATTACGGGGTCAGTTCTTCCAACATAATTTGCTACATTCACAACGTCAAGATTTGATTCCCTAATATTACTTAAATAATCTAGTGCTTCATTCCACTAAACCAAGTGTCCATTATTTTAGTTTACCAAAAGTATATAGGAACACTTCAAAAATATGATTGTTCGTATAATTGTACTTGCAAGTTGCAACGCTTCAAAAATATACATTGATAGTATCATCTATATATATTAATATGTATGCTCTTCAAAAAAATGTAATTATTTTATTTTAAATGAATATGAATGTGGTGAAATTAACTCGGAATGGTAAATTTTTTCTAAATTTTATTCGATTCGAATCGAATAATTTGACTCTTGAACAAGTGAGGAGAAATCAATTAGCAATTGTGAGTAACAACGTGCATGGTAAGTGAAGTTAACTCAAACTCAGTGCTTCTAAATCCCTTTAATCTCCCTTATTAGAATATTATTTTACCAACATTTCATAATATTACATAAATATACAATTATTTTAAAATTTATACAACAATATATTTAAGTTTTCGATTAATCAAACAACAAATGAGAAAGCCAGAATTTTCATTTAGTGGGGTCAATAATATAAAGGTACGAAAGATCACTATAATAAGTATTGTTGACATCATACCCCCAACAAATAAAGTGAGGTCAATTTTAATATTTCTTATGAAATATTTTATGCTAACCCCGTGAAAATTACATACCTTAATAAATCAAGTGGGGTCAATTGACTCTAATTTTGCTCGTCTTTTTTCCGAACCTTCGAACACTTTTAATAGACGATTCTTACATGCTATATTAAAAAAACAACTTTCTGTATTTGATATTTTGAAGATTATTAATTCAATTTGAAGATTTGTAATTCTATAAGCAATTTTTGGGAAAAGATCATTACCAGCTCACATGCAGGGGGGAAATAAAAACAATTCTAATGATTCGAAGTTTCAAAGTCGATAGCTTCGGGCATAATTCGAGAAGTAATCATTAAGACCGAGTGAAGTATGTAAGGAAAAACACTTGTATGATTCAACCTCGAGAGATTTGGTACAAATTACAAATATTATACTCTAATAAATATGATCAGAATCCGTTATTATAAAGTATAATAAGATAAATATGAATATATTTAGATTTGGAAAGATGGATTTAAATTTCAAAAATAGAGTAAATTATGTGATAACACGACAATTTTAAATTTTAAATTTGACGTTCGATAAATTTGACAATAATATTATGTGTAACGCATCAAATAGTCTCATGCTCGAATGCTAGGGTTTCATGTATTAGTAGATGATGGCGATATCTCCCCAGTATGCTGTGAGAGCAGGTTCCATGTATAGTTTTAAGTAATAATTCTCTGCCAGCATGTGAAAATATAATGAAAGCTACATGAACATAAAATGGTGAAAAATAAAAAAAACAATACAATTATGGGGAATTCGACACAATAATCCAACTTTTTTTTATAAAGGGATTGGGAAAGTTATTTAGGGTCATTTTAACAATCAAATGTCCCATAATTCACTACTTTAAACAATTGAGTGCTGTTCTTTCTCCCACACATGTCAATGATGCTTAAGGATGTAGGGTTTGAGTGCACCAAATATAATAATTCAAATATTATTTTTATTAATTTTTGTATAGTTTAATATAATAAAGGATTTATATCCAATACACTGGCGGTGGAAACTTTTAGTTTCCACAAGCGCCTTTGTTTTAGGGTTTAGTGACTTAGTTTAGAGTGTAGGGTTTAGGGATTTAGGTGTAGTGGTTTAGAATTTAGGGTTTAGAGTTAGGATTTAGAGTAATATGTTGAGGATTTAGGTTTTGAAACTATAAAACTTAAACTCTAACCCTAAACACGAAATTCTATTCACAATCCCTAAATTTCAAACTACTAAACCTAAACCCCTAAATTTTATATCCTAAACTAGGTCCCTAAAACTAAAGTGCTTGTGGAAACTAGAAGTTTCCACCGCCAGTGTATCAAATAATTATCCTATAATAAATTTCGAGTCTGAATCTTATAATCCATTACACCATATATAGTATTTTTTTTTCAATAGTCAGATTGAATTTTATAAGTAATTGAATCGACTCGAATCAAATTTTTTTAATCCCATCGTAATCTGATTGACCCCAAATCGGATCACATATAATTAGTAGTACTATATTAGTTAGCACATGGTTTGCCTTTAAGTAAAAAGAGGGGCATGGAAGTAAGGCATGCTCCCTTTAGAAAGGGATTTCCAGTTCCAATCAAACATGCTTTGATATTGTTGGTAGACCTCAAACCAAATTACTAATTACATTTCGGATTATTATTGTTTTTAAATGCTGAATAATCACGCTTGCTACCTTAAAATGATATATGTACACAATGACGAAGCTACAGCTTTAATGGGAGGAACTGTGCCCCGGTAGGGGAAATTTTTTTTTACCTTTTAATTTTTTATATTTTTTCTGAAAATATCGGGATAATTGTGAATTTTCTCCCCACCTTTTAAAATTTATGTTTTGCCCTCCTAACTTTAAATCTTGGCTTTGTCCGTGTATGTATATATTGAACATAATGTTGGTGGGTCAGCCATCCCATGTGAAAACCTGTTGGTCGAACACAGGGAACGAACACTGCCCACACCTATATGCTGGTAACTGGTAAGTCTACCAAACGCCGGTGCTTTTAACCTTGTGGGGTTCAAATTGTCGATTATTATGTGTGATTATGGGTAACAAATTCTATATGTTGAGATTGGAATTATTGATAATATACGATGTAAGGAGCAATCGAGTTACGTGAAACTCAAGCTATAAGTAGCTTGATCTCGATTTATTTTGAGATTTAGAGTCTGGGTTGAATTTGATTGAGATAATAATCAAAGTATTCATGTTCGATTAAGTTTGTTTATTGACGAGATAAAATAACTTTTAGTTCTTGAATTTGACATTTTTTTTCAATATTGTACATGAACATTGTTTTGTCCACATTAATCTTTTGATGATGTAGTGCTTAGAGAGTGCCACATGTTAAATATTACATTGTTACGTCATTAAAATAGTTAAAAATGAAATAAAAATCAACCTTTAGGATTAATGTGGACAAAAGAAATTAGGAATCAAATTGAGATAAGTTGAACTAAAATTACTTTATTCTTTTACTATAAAACTTTATTTTCGCCTTTGACTTATTTGTATTTGAGTTTGAATTAAGGTTTCTAGTATTAATTAAAATAATTTGATTTGTAAATTATTTAAGTAAATGTTAGGAGATAAAATACGTAAATTTATTTAATAATTCTGAAGAAAGATCTATTATAAATTGTCGTTGTCATACTAGTTATAGTTCCAACAAATAAAAATTATCTTTTTTATTTTTTTTTGTAATGACAATTTTTTTACCAAGTAAACATTCACTCATTTTTCATATCATATTTCCAAAAAATAATTTTTTAAAAATTATTATTCATTCATTTGAGTGTGTTGTTGACATGAAAAAATGATTAACTGTGTAATTTATATCAGTTAAGACCATAACTAATGTTGTAAGGAGAACCCATGATATAATTTCTCATATTTTAAGCTCTTGAATATGACTCAATAACAGTTAAATTATTTAATTTTTCAATTCGAATCCGAATAACATACGTGTAGGTGTGTCTTTTATACCCAAAACAAAAGAAAAATTAGACGGAAAAAGGAATAGTATTAGGGTATGGGGGAAGCACAGGCAAGCAAGTTGATTGATGGAGACACATAGTATGTGGTTGTGGGGCTTAGCTTTTATCTAAATTTCAATTGGAGGTTTATGATTCTGCCTCAAGATGCGAAGATAAGAACCAAGTGGTGCAGTCATATTTTACTCCCTTTTTCTTACCAAACAATTCTAGATCATTGCATTTCTCTTTACCATAAAAAAAAACATATCTACTTGTCTAATAATTAAACATGATCAATTGTTGTCTGATTTTGGTTGTCCAACTTTAATTTCTGTTATAAATTCTGTTTTATTCCAGTTCAGTTAATGAAAATATAAAATTGAGGTACACTAAATCTTGAACTCTAAAATAATTAAACATGATCAATAGATGTCTGATTTTGGTTGTCCAACTTTAGTCTATGTTTTAAATTCTATTTTGTTCCGATTCAGTTAATGAAGATATAAAAATGAGGTACACTAAATCTTGAACTCTAAAATAAGTAAACATGATCAATAGTTGTCCAACTTTAGCCTCTATTCTAAATTCTAAATTCTATTCAGTTAATGAAGATATAAAACTGAGGTACACTAAATCTTGAATTCTAAACTCTAATCATTCCTTTTAAATTTTAAATTCTAAACTCTAACATACAAATCCCAAATTAACCTTCCAGACCCTAAATTTAAAAACTTATTAACACAAACTCATATATCAATTTTTTTCTATTTTACCAATCAATATGTTATAACAATTTTTTTTTTCAAAAGGGTTTGATTTATTTTTCTGATCTAGAATTTTGGGTGATTTTATTTTGATTTTCTAAGGCCTGAAGAGAAAGCTGTAGAGTAGGTCCATTGACTATAAAGCAATTTAATTTATGCTTTTATGCTTAGAATATGGGCTCTTTGGGTTCAACAGATTGGGGCATTACCAATTGATTATAACCAGGGTGTGTATATTGAGAATTTAATAGAAATTTGTTATGAAAGTTTTTTATGCGAATTTATTTAAACGTTTTATTTTAAATTTGGATAATTTATGAATAATTTAGTTGTTGTATTGAAAAAAACTCAAAATTTTGTTTTATCCCTAAAAAAAGAATATATTCGTTTATATTAGATCAAATTCTATCTCTATTTATGAACATCACACCTGCCCATGGCACATTGGCATGGATTTTTATTTGTGTACAAACATGCGATATCCGAATCAGCACAAGAAGTGGAGGCAAAAGGGCTTTGATTTCAGATTATGTTGCCATCTCATTCCCCAGGCAAGCAGGCCCTCTCTTTACCATATTTTTTTTATATTCGTATCTGAATATATGTCGAACACGAATCGACATAGTTAAAAACCATATAAAATGTTTTTCCATGCAAATGTATCAGGTTATGATGGTTAAGATTGTTTACGGTTCCCAGAAGAGTGGAGCAGTAGTGGGAACAACAAAGGCTTCTTTCCTTACGGAGAAGAAACTTAGATCGGTAAGGAAGTACACGAAACCGACCTAGGCCGAACGATTTCGGTGTGTGCAGTGGCGGATCTTGATCAACCTCTTCAGTTCGCGGGAAGCACTCCTCCATGGCTCGATGGTAGCCTGGCCACCCTACAGACTTCGGTTTCGATCCTCTCATGTACATTCTTGAGATTTTTGTGGCCCAGGACGAATTAGAAAATTAGGCCCATAATAATAAGTATTGAAAAAATAATAATTTAAAAGTATGTCCATAATAACAAGTATTAGAAGAAAATCGAGTTTCTAATAACAAGCACTATAAAGAATTAAATTTTAAGAGTATGTCCATAATAATAAATATTGGGGAAAAATTAGGCCCCTAATAACAAGTGTTGTAAAAAAATTAGACTCCTTATATCAAATATTAAAAAAAAATGGATTTTAACAATAGACCCCTAATAACAAATATTGGAGAAAATATGAGCTCCTAATTACAAGTACTAAAAAACTTAGACATTTTTTGATAAGTATAACAACCAGAAAATGGTGTAATTCCACCTTTTGTTTATTGAGTATAAACTTGATTACAAGAAAACAAAGTTACAATATTTACAACAGGTGACTGATTTTTTATACACTGGAGTAAAACTTCTAAACTAACTAACTTGCTTATACACTAGAGTAAAACTCTTAAACTAACTAATCCAGTTAGGATAACTGAAAACCTAACGTACATAACTAAACCTAATAATAAGTATTAGAAAACAATTTAAATATTAGGGGAAAATTAAAGGGTTTAATTTTATATGCAATTTATTTCACACATGTATGCATATTTAAACTATAAATTCAAATTTTAAATTATTAGACTTGAACCCTAAAAAACTAAACCGCAAACTATAAATCCTAAGCCTTAAATTTTAAACAATATAACCAAAACCCCTAAACTCTAATGATGGCTTTGTTTGTGCCGTAGATGTTCCGGTGATGTACTGACCGGCTGACTTAGTCACAAAAAAAGCCTAGGCAGAAGCTTCCTTCATCTATGGTCATATGGACTTGGACTCAGTCTTGACTCGGTCACCACTCAGAAACACAATAACTCCTTCCCTTCTCTCTTTTTATCGGTTTAATTATTCGTTTAATCGTTTAATGAGTAAACAGAGACTAATTTTATCGAATCGAATAAAACTACAAAGACGATGAAACTTTTAATCAACTTAATTAAAATTATGTTAACTCTGATTAATGCATTAATCATTAAGCGCATTATATAAAACAATTCATTGGTCTGTGCCGCCCTGCATGCCTTGTTATGTTGCAATACATAATACAAAACTTAATCCGTTGACTCATCAAAATATTATTATTTAAACAATTGACTCAGATTACTTGAATAATTCAATGCCAAATGGTTTGTTTTGTATAAACTATAAAGTATAAAATAATGTAGTAACCTAATGATTGGGTTTTTTTTTCCGGATATATAGGGCACTTAGGAAGTAAATTTAGAGAAATAGGGGATATTGGTGTATATTTAAGAATTTATAGAAAATTCTACGGTGCAGCTGCAAGTCACCACCTGCACACGGCGACTTAAATTTTAAAAAAAAAAAATTTAATGCTTCACCTGCCATGCACGTGAATGTTTTACGTAAAAAATATTATTAAAAAAATAAAGTCGTCGTGTGCAGGTGGCGTCTTCACTCCTCACCTAAGTCCCCGTGAACAGATGGTGACTTGCACGTGTACTAGAGAAATTGTCATAGATTCCTAAATGTACTCTAATGTCTCCTAATTCTCTAAATTTAGTACCTAAGTGCATTATTTACCTAATTAGTCCTGATGATTAGGTTGTTAAATAATAAAATATCTTGATTATTGGACCAATACGTTTCCATTTATTGTCCATTTTTGTATTGCCTGCCAAAAGCAAATCTACCCAAAACATAGAGGAAACCCATAAAAGAACCTCCAATATCCAAACATCCACTCGGTGCATTTAAGTGAGTAAACTTGTATCAATGGATTATTTAAATATAAATTTGTTGGCATGCTACCGAGAACTTTTAAGAAGGTTTGATGTTGTTTGTTGCATTTATTATATCGTAATTTCAGATCACGGAAATTTAGAGGAGGCAAATATGTTGTTCGGGTTAAGTTCAGTTCGAGTCATGTTCTATTTTAACTACATTCGGTTTTAGTTTAATTTAGGTCATATTCAGTCTAGTTCGGTTGTAATTTAAGTCCATAATGATTCAGGTCAGATCACATCGGTTTGATTGATATCATGTCGATTATTTTCGGGTCGGGTCAAAATCAGTTTAATAACAGATTGATATGTTTTAGTCACATTTTCAGGCGGAATCATTTTTTTTGCACTTATATATGGCTTCAAAAAGCTCGTATATTTGACTTTTTAGTGAGTTATGCGACGATTCACATCAAATTTTTCTTTATTTTCATTTAATATTTGTTCTTTGTTTCGGGCTGCTTTTGATTCGGATGATGTTCATCAGGTCAATTCGGTTCGCTTGAAAATTGGTTAGGGTCCATTCAGTTCGCTTAAAAATCAGAACGGGTCCATGTCAGTTCAACTAAAAATTGAGTCGATTTTGATTTGATTCGGTTTATTTTAGGTTTCAAATAAAGTTCAGATCATCATGTTCAAGTCAATATCAAATTTTAAATCAGATAAATTCGGTTCAGATCTTGGGTCTTTTTGTCACCTCTACGAAAATTTGATAGTCTTTACTAATTAGATTATTTTCATGATAGTTTATCAATATATTCAAAACCTTTCGTGAAGCAATACGTAAGATTAATTTATTTGATTTCCATTCTTACATTAATTTATCGACAGACTAATTTAGATCGAATATGCAAATATCTATCATAAACGCAATTCTCCCAATTCAATTGCTTCGCATTGTGAATGATCCAAAGTCACCGCACTAAGTCAACTAGTTGTTAGTAGACCGTAAATAGTAAGTCAGTAATTGTTTTTATTGTAAAATGAGTCTCGATAACAAACTCTCAACCGAAAACAATACTGAATGTCGATTATCAGACAGGAACTGTTACAAGTAAGATAAAATTTTACTTTGTAAAGTGTTATAAGCCATTCTAAATTCTAATACAATACTACAAGTTTCCAACCTTCAAGGAGAGCCGGAATCTGGGTAAACTAGAAGCTTCGGTTCGTCGGTTGACGCACAGATAGTTGGACCGGAATAGGGCGGCCCGTACCTGATCCGCCGCAACTGCTGCAAGCCCTACGACCCGACCCCGAGCAAGTCCGACAACCCACATCGCCATCCGACCAGCGGGAACAAATACACGAAACGCGTCCCGTGCCGTTGCAGGTGGCACATCTCTGAAAAGGTCCGGCCATGGGTTTGTGTTCCATCACCGATTTGAAAAAGACGGCTCCGGCCAGTACGCCCAAACCGGTTGCCATCTGAGACAAAACGATCGGATCCATAGATGAAATCGGAAAGAGAAATAAAAGAGGGAGATTTTTTAGATGATTTTTTTGGGTTGTTTAAGATGAAAGAAATGGTGAAGGAATTGTACACGTATTTATTAGCCCGAAATTGATTTTATTTTATCTAACTTTTGTTTTTATTTTGACCCTGTCGACGGCTTTGCTTTGGGGCTTGCGGTGCGGAGGGGGTGACGTTGCTTATTTCACTTCTCTTCTCCTCTTGAGGCAAATATATGTTGATAGATTATCGGTATCTAATATATTGACCGATTAATTCAAACTGTTTATTATAAAATTTTATCTTAATTATTTCACACATAATGTTAAAATTTAAATTTTTAATCTTGCTTAAAAAGTCTAATGTTTTATTTCTTTAAACCAACCGATTTTTGGTAGTATATGTAGATTTTTAATTTAAAATTAAATTTTGTTATGGGCCGATTTTATGTGGATTTATATTAGTTTAAATTTAACTATATTTAGTTTTTTATGAAAGCTAAAGTGATTACAAGTAGTATCTGTTCTAAATATACTCTCGACTATTTGACAATGAACGTTCAATCACCCTGCTGCAGCTATTGGTGCTCGAATCCGTGACCTCTAAGAATAACAATCATTCCCTTAATCACTAAGGCAAATTGGTTCGTGCAACTATATTTAGTTTTTAATTCATTTAACTCTATTCCATAATAATTATTTATGACTTTAATTTTACATATATATGTAGTTTAATTTGTGATTGCTGGTGTGATTACACGATAATTCATGTTTATTTATAAAATTGTTTTTTTAAATAATTTTTACACTCTTAATTATGAAGTTTTTTTTAGTATACTAGTGTGAATACAACCACATATAATTTATACGCATAAATGTTTTGACCCAATTTTTTTGAAATGAATATCCGCCACTAAAACAAAGTACACCCCTGCTCAAAAAGATGAAAATGGTCGGTCTATTTTAGGAAATCAATTCAGTTCTTGCAATAAGAAGGGTGCTCACGTTTATAACGTTTTTCATGGATTTAGGGATATTGAGGGTAAAGTTTAGGATTTAGGGATATTTAGTGTAAACTAAAGCTTACACAAGTCTTTAAGTTTAGGGTTTAGGGATATATTTAGTATGTATGGTGTAGAATTTAAGGTCTATGATTAGAATGTAAGGTTTAGGCGTTAAGGTGTTAAGACTAGGGATATATGATTTAAACTTTATAGCTTAATTATGAAGGATTGTGTAAAAAAAGTTTACACAATTTGCGCATCAAAATATAACTCTTTAATAAAATATAAATGATGCTCGAGATAATTACTTACTACATGATAACCTCTTAATATTCTTTCAATCATCTTTTTTTATTAGCAAATTATTTTTAGAAAGTGTGATGAAAAAATAATTTTAAAATATACTTTTAGATTGTTTAGTTTAAAATTCGAGTGCTTAAAATTGTTGTCAAACGCTACATATTTTTTATTGTTTTTTGAGTCCTAAAAATGTTTTTGACTTTAAATACTATGATATTAATCCTAAAAGTACTTTTCAGTTCAAAAACATTCTGAAAAATAATACATAACAAAACATACTTAATTGCCACTCGGTAAGCATTATTTTTCAACTTCCTAACATAACATTGGTCTAAGTAACATATTGTAATTTTTTTGTTTCTCAAGGTGTTCACCAGAGCAAGTTTACGTTCTGTTGGTTCATATTTTTCTATTTGACCGAATATAAAATCAATCGTGAATGTTACTTTGCAAACAATAACAAATGAATTACGATTATTACGGACCGTTATTTATTATAATAAAAAATTTAGACGGTGTTACTATCGGTGTCGCGATCCGCTATTAGAATCCGTGGTTGGGAGATCAATACAAAGACTGGCCCGTTTCATCTTGCACAAGTGATCTGTGTGATCTTGATACACTGAGTTTCATTCAATTCCAATACAAGCCCAAACGAGGCTGCGGAACATTGCGGGCTACATGAAGATGCATTACTCCATTTCATAAAAATTACATAACCAAGAAGTTTGATTTATATAAATGTATCTTTACTAAGCTATTTTTTTGTAAATAATAGATAATTTTTAAATTTAAATTGAATTTTTAATTTTTTCTGATATATGTATATAATTAGTAACGAACGTTATTTATTGAAGGACCTTAAAAATATATGAATTTAGTGGAGACTAGCAATATAAATTACATATTGCATTTTCAAGGAGAAGACATGAGTTTGATCTTTGAAGACAACATTATTAGAAAGAACTTCACACCCCGAACATAAATCGTAAAACATACATACATATTACAATATATATATATATATATATTTCTTATTCGGATCAAATCAATATTCAACCCAATAAACTGATGAAGGAAAGAAACTTCTATTATTATTTAAAAAGTAATTAAAAATAAAAAACATTTTAAAACTGTCCACAGGTCTGCCAAACACATGCCCCTCATCTCATCTGTTCTAATAATGAATTAGATAAATATTTTATTTTTACAGATCATCTCTTTGGCACCTTCTTATCATCATTGTTTTTTTAGATAATCTATTTCTATAAAATAGATCAAATTCTATAACTAAGAAAAAAACTATAAATATAAAAATCTTAGCTTTACCAAAAAAAATAGGTACAATGATAAGAAAACTACAAATTTAAACCGTAAAGACAATATTGTGGAGAGAGGGAGTCACAAATCTCGAACATAAGTCATAAAATTGTCTTAGACAAAGTGTTACTTTAAAAAACTCAACATCTTTTTTAAGACACATTTACTTTTCTATCATTTTTAGTTCCCCAACAACAATAAAAATTAATTTTTTAAGAGCAAACTTATCATTCAAATTATTTTACACTACACATCTTATATAAAAAAATTTTTTAAATTTCTATAAAAATCAACATGTGACGTTAATAATGAGACGGAAAAAGTTAAAGAACATAAACTTTTAAATATAATTACATCAATAAAACTCCATGATCCATCTTTTGTTTATAAAGAGGGAATAACTTGTTATGGGTCAAACTCAAACATGAACATGTCTCCACCACTTGCCATTACTAGAAATCCATTTGTTTTTTTAATTCCAACATGAAGTGAATCAATACAGATTCTCTTTTCATTTTATAATAACATGCCATTATTAGGGAATTTCATAGGGCAATAAATGAGGTAGGGGGCTTTGTTTTTCATCCATAAATATTATTTTGAAGCCAAAATAGTATTTATCTAAAGTTTGATTCAATCTAAGGGTATAAGAATTTTATTTCTAACCGTAACATAATCTGGCAAAATAGTGAGTAAGTATATTTGAACGATTGGTCAAACTGTTTATTTTTGTTTTATTATTTCCTTTAAAATTTTAGGATTTAGACTCATTAAAAACACTTCTTTCTTTATCCTAAAGTCTCTCTTCCCTGCCAGTCTAGCATTGCTTTTAGAAAATATGGTAGGAGAGTGATTTTAAAAAGTGGTTTTGGATTGTTTGATTAGTGTTTGATATTACTGTCAAAAAGTGTTTTTAAGTATATAAAATATCTATTTTAGACATTATTTTTTAAAATATAAAAAAGATTGATGATATAAACGAAGCTATACGAGTAAATTTACTTTAAAGCCTGAAAAGTTATATGTTTTTATTACTTTTGGTCTCAAACTAGCTTTTGGTCTCAAAATAGCACGAAAGATTAACTTTAAATTTAAAGAATTAATGGCGATAACTAATTCTCGGCTCTATAAGATTTTATCCTGACTAATTCGAATTGATCTGTATCATACATATAGTTTTGGTGGGTGAGTATCCAACGAAAATTTTCTACATACACAAGACTTCGAATACGAGACATATTTAAGCAATACCAAACTACTTATCACCTTGAACCAACCCGTTAGTCTAAAGTTTATTAATTTTAAAATATATAATTAAATGGAAATTACATACATAGAATCCACCACATTAAAATTAAAATATGTCTCCTTTTTTTTCAAAACTATATCATTTCCAAAAACAATTATTTTCAAAACAATTCATTAATTCGTTTTTATGCCTTTTTATATATCTTACAAATAATTTTACGTCACGCGTATATTAATAAAACAAAAACAATCAATAATACATGTAATATTAAATTAATATTAAAACATATAAAGAGACACAGAAAATAAACGAATATTGTTCATCTGAACACTCCAATAATTACGAATTTACGAGTAGGCACAATCAATAGTACTCCAATTATGTCATCAATAAATTAAATATATATCATCATAAAAATTAAATAATAATAATAATAATAATAATAATAATAATAATAATAATAATAATAATAATAATAATAATAATAATAATAATAATAATAATAATAATAACCTGCTTATTTAATAGTAATAACCCGCTTTTTATTATTATTTATAATTTAAAAGAAAAACTCTAATTTAATAAAATTTAAAAATTCAAAGTATATCATTTATGATAGAATTGCGACAAGCATGAACCAAGGCTGAAAGGGGAGCATTTTAGCAAAACTGAGCGCCGCCATGGCTGCTAATGTCAGCGGCGGACGGAATCTCGAAATGCCAAAGTCTACCGACGCTCTTGACCAAGTATTTTCTACACAGAAACTCCTCGGCGAAAGTCTTCTCTATCTTCCGATCAACGTCGTGCAAGAACACGTGCGTCACGCCGGACCCCTTCCGGTTCCTCGCCATGACGGCCGCCGAAAAAATCGCCGCCATTCTACCGGGCGCCTCTGGGAAATACCCACGCGGCGCATCAATCATTATTAAATCCCACTCCGTATCGTAGAAATCATCGGGAAACCCTGTCAAGGCAAGCTTGCACTTATCGTTGCCGCGTAAGTAAGCTTTCGACGGGAAACAGCTCGGCTCCGAGCGGTAATGGGAGAGCAAACGGTCGGCTTCCTTGAGCTGCGTACGGTACTTGACGGGGTGCGCGTGGAGGCTCGGCGCGTCTTTGAGCACCGTCTGGACCCATTTCGGATCCTCTTCGAGAAATATGGTATTCCCGTTCGGGTTGAGCGAAGTCCACATCAGGGAATCGTACCCGAGTCCGAAGACGAGGAAATTACAGGGAGACCGCTTCTTGAGGACGTCGAGGGTAACGGAGATCTCCTCGAAGCTTTGTTGCGGTACGATGTGTGATGTGGCGTAGTGGATGATGGCTTGGAGTTGGATCGGCGTGGCGGAGTTTTCAGCAACGGCTTGAGATGATGGTCTGGTGTTGGCGACGGAGCATGGCAGCGAGTAGTCGACGGCTTTCATGGAACTCGAGGTTAGTATCACTCCGGCGACGAGGACGGCGATAACGAGAGGGAAAACCCATCGCCTATCGACGAGGAAATGCCGATTTTTAAAAGTATCTTCCCTGTTCATCCTCTGTTCGTTTCACTTAATTAGCATTTAGACTTATTTTTTGTTATATAGAAGAAGAAGGAGAAGAGTAAGATGATCGAAAAAGCGGGCCAAATAATAAACAGGCAATATGGAGAAATTATTTTATGGACCCGGTTTATCATATTATTTATGGTTTTCGTCTATTAAAAAAATTAATTAACTGAATTTTTAGTGAAATAGATTATATAATATTTTTTTACAGGGTGAGAAAATCATTAGTATATATATTTTTTCATTATTCAATTGAGAATAATATTTACTACAATTTTAATATTAAATTATTATAAGTTAAATGTTTAGTGATTATATCAAAAAGTATAAATTTAATTTTACATTTTAATATTTTTAGTTAATGTTTTGAGAAAAAAATATTATAGGTAGGTGTGAGAATTGTCGGGTACCTGTGTTTCGGGTATCCGATTCATCCGGAAACCTCAATCTTCGGCCCGTGTCACCGCTCATTTTATTCGGGTACCGGGTACTCGCCTATATTTTTTTTACTTCTAAAATTTAAAAAAATCACATATTAAACACAAAAATTATTTTAAAAAATTTTAAACTTAAAACTTAACCGTATATAATACAAACATAAAAATAATTTAGGGATTTAAATTTAGTTTTAGAGTGAAAATATTAAGAAACTTAAAATAAAAATATAATTGAAAATATAAAAAATATATATTAAATATTATCGCTCGGGTCGGGTACCCAGTAACTTAAAAATCCCAGCCCGTGTCCCAAAAAAATTCTCAAGTCCGGTAATTTTTTGAAAAACTATCCAATATTTTTAAGTTCGAGTTATCGAGTCGAATTAATCGAGCCGGATATTTTTGCCAGCCGGTAATTAAAGGGGCTCCTAGTTCCTAGGGAGTGGTAAGCATGATATTATAGATTGAACACCTGTCCGATATTTTGTTTTGAATTTAGTCTTATCTTGTCTCATCACGTAGCATTTGGTGATTGGTGGATGTATTGATGTGGGCTCCATACCCTTTTTTTGTTTATTTTTAATTTTTTAATTTAATTTAATGGGCAACGTTCCAACAACATTCCTAAATAAATTACTACTAGTACTAAATTAAGCTAACTCTTTAATTAATAAACTTTATAGTTAATTTATTACCGTAGATAATGTAGTCAGTAGAGAAATTATTAGATGAACTCGATACTACGTCATTTATAGTTTATGTAATAACATTTAACAATTTTAATATAACTTTCAAGTAATTAGTCACTTTTTGATAAATTATGTTTGGTTTGTAATTTTAATAAAATTCATCAATTTAATAATTTCTCTTACTTTTTAGTTACAACTTACATGTAAGAAAGAGGTTAAGATTTACTTTGAATGGATAATTATTATGTTTGGTTTGATTCCAGACTCCCCTTCCCGCGGCTAATACTATGGGCAAGATTAGATTTACAACTTAAATGTAACCAAAAATACGTAATGAGCCAGTGTTATTAAATGGTTAATTAGTATTATGTTTGGTTTGTTTCCAGACTCCCCTTCCCGCGGCTAATACTATGGGCAAAATTAGATTGGCTTATATGTTTAAAAAGTCCTTAAACTACCTATAACCTATTTAAACAAGCACTTGAAGTTTTTTTAACCCAAATAAACCCTTAATGCATATTCATAAGTTAAAAGTTTTTCATTTTTTCGTGTTTTTTTTAATCAAATTGAATAAGTAATTCAAATTTTTTGAGTTCGATTATAGCTGAAATATTAAAATTCGAATACCTAAAAATTTGACTAATATATTGGTATAAATATCCCACAGGTCATTGTCAACTTTGAAAAGGAACACATTGGTCCTTCTCAAAAAAAAATCTTCAGTTTTTATAAAGTACAATTTTCCATGATTTTATAAAAATATAAATTTCATATAAAACCCTTGAACGTTTTATAAAAAAATATTTTCCAAAATTATAACAAATAATATATCATGTTTCTACGATTAAAATAAACCCAAGAACATTCTTATTAAATTCAGAATACTTCACAACATTAGTTAATATCACATGCGGTAAATGTATCATCGGTTCCCTACAAAACTAATTTGAAAAAAAAAGAGGCATGGAGAGACAAGTTTCCTTTGCAATCTCTTATGCAGGCTTATGCAAAGCCTCCGCTGGTCGCCGTCCTGATAATCTGGAAGAGAGCTGTTATAAAAAGAAATACAAAGAAGAAGTTTTTTCAGTAAAAATTTATATTGTTTCGACTTTTTATCTTTTTTTCTTTTAAGTACATGTATCGCATATGTACTTACATCCGACACGTAAATACGAAGATATAATCTCTAAAGAACCTTGCAACTCGGTCCGACATGTACTCATACCATAGACTCACAGATCTTGGGGATAGGCAAAATGTTTTTCATAGCCAAATGAATATACCTGGTGGGACGCTATTGCTATATTCTAAAGTCAAGGTCAAAAATAGCCTATAACATTTTATTTTTTTGGTTATTTTAGCACTATCTTTTTTTGGTGCAAACAATCACCTAACGTTTCATTTTTTGTTTAAATTTTACCCTTCGTGGATGAAAAATGTTAGCGAACGCTTGAGGCTGACGTGGCACTGCAATGTGGCACTTTGTTGATGTGGCGATTGGTTAAAAATATTTTATTTAAAAAAATAAATAATTAATTTTTTTAAAAATGTCACATGATAATGCCACATCATCTCCCCATGCCACGTCAGCCTCAAGTGTTGATCGCTAGTTGGCTAACGATTTTCATCCAACAAGGGTAAAATTTAAACAAAAAATGAAAGGTTAGGTGGTTGTTTGCACCAAAAAGAAAGATAGGGCTAAAATAATCAAAATGTGAAACGTTGGGGGCTATTTTTAACCTTTTACCTATTCTAAATTGTAGCTATAAGAGATTTACAACCCAAGAACATAACTAATAACGATAAACAATAAGCCACAAAGTCTTAGATCTCAATATTAGTATAGGCTATTTACTTATGAAACGAGCATAAGCATAGTGTCACGGGACCATTACCCTCTTTTGTGTCTTTTTAGAAAATGGCAATGTCCCCGTGGCAACAGACACAATATCCCATGCATTTTCTATCTGTATTATCAAGGGCAGGTTGATGTTGACCGTATTATGGCAAAACTAATGCCTTGCATAGTTGCATTTGCTATTTTAAAAAGTCACGGTTGAATAAATAAGGGAAATATAATCGTGAAAGGATTAGCTGCTGAGAATCTTACATGATCCGATGACAACAAAGACGAAGAACCCAAGCAGTACAGGGCCAACAGGATAATCCTTCCCTTTCTTTGCGGTGGTTTCGGGCACAGTTCCTCTCTTCGTTATGTTCTTCTGGAATTTCTCCACCTTCCTCTCTGCAAGGCGCCTTGATGTAGTCTGCACATATCAGAAAAAAAGGACACCATGTAAATGGATAATCTTTTTCCCCAGAAAGTTTAAAGCATTTCGTTTGCTATCATAGAAAGGAGAAATGTGTTTTGGTATTCATTTTAGCATTCTATACGCCAGAAAAACAGTAGTTTAATTTTTTGAGATAAATCAAAAACTATACATGAATTTTAAATTAAGGTGTAATTTAATATGAAATTTTGATTTAGATTCAATTTGACATATCACTAATACCATTAATTGCACAATAACATTTTACATTTACTTACAGTATATACTACTAAATCTACTTAAATTTATTTGTAGCATTAGCAAAATCAAAATCTTATAGTACAGTTAGAGAGAATCAAATCAAAGTTCATTGCAATTTACATTAGATAAAAAGAATCGTACTCATTTAGAGAATTGTCTTTTTGAACTCCGAAAAGAAAGAGAATTATGAACCAGAAAAGGAGAGAATTCAAGCATTTATTTCAAACCATCTGCATTTGGATCATATCAACAGTTCTAAATAGAAGATACAACGACAAAAGGTACTAATACTTATGAATCCAGAAAGAAGCTAAATAAAGGTTCGTCGAGCTAAATTATTCGCATATTATGAAGTTTGAACGCATACATGATCAAATATTAGTCATATAAATCAGCTAATTCGAGATCTACAATCGAAACGCGCTAACACACACATATAGATCAGATCGTTTCATGCACAAGCAGATTAACGAAAGAAAAAAAGAATTCATAAAAGAGAAATGTGAAAATCGATAACCGATGATCATAAAACAAATTAACAGTTTCGAAAAAGAAGGAAACAAAAAAAAAGAGGAAAATAAAAAAAATACCATGATGACGGCGAGATCAGGTAGTCGGAGACGATTGCAGCTACAAAGTGTAACAAAATTTCAGACGGAGTGTAAATTTTCCCCCGGCGAGCAAGATTTTCTTCTCTTCTTTTTTCTCACGAAAAATCTACCGATTCCGATATCGAATTTATCTGCCTTTTATATAACAGAGATGGGTTTCTTCTCTTATCCGGGCGTAACGTCAACGAATTCGGTTTAATTTGTTCTTGCCCAATGAGGAACACGTGGTGGAATATGATTGGTTCTTTAGAATAAACGTAGACGTGTAGGCTTTAACGAGTTGCCAAACCGTCTTTCAATCCAAGTAAATATGTTTTTATATTCATTCCATGAGAAAATTTATATTAAAAAGCTTTTAAATTTATAAATTTATAATATAGTATATATATATTTAATTAATTTATCATTTACTTTTTAAAAAAAATAAATATGATGTCTAACTATAGAAAAATGGAATCCTATCTTTAATCTCTTAGGAAGGATTAAATTATTATATTTTTTAAAAATTACCAAACGGAATGAACTTAAAGAATGTTTTTCAATTCTTGTTAGGATTAAAGTAACTCCAATTGAAAGAATTTTATATAATAAACCTTTATAATGTATAATTTGAAGGGATGTCCCAACGTTTGCATGTTTTGTCATTTGTTATTTATTTTTCTATTTCTTTTGGGTCTAAATATGTCCTCAACTTTTGTTTGTTTTGTTATTTGACCCCTATTCTTTTTTTGGTCTAAATATGCCCCCCAACGTTTCATTCATAGTCCAAATATACCCCTGTTGGATGTAAATTATCAATCAACTGACGGTCAACGACTTATAGAAAAAAATTTGACGTGGCATCATCAGATCTTAATACGTGGCAAGTTCAGTCAGCATCAGTTGTTGAACGTCACTTGACTGACAGTTTCCATCTAACGGGGCATATTTGGACCAAATTAAAATGTTAGCGGCATATTTAGACTACGAATAAAACGTTGGGGGAATATTTGAACAAAAAAAAAAGAATAGGGAGCCAAATGACCAAACAAGCAAACGTTGAGG
This sequence comes from Hibiscus tridactylites, assembly GCA_958450335.1. Classification (NCBI taxonomy): domain Eukaryota; kingdom Viridiplantae; phylum Streptophyta; class Magnoliopsida; order Malvales; family Malvaceae; genus Hibiscus; species Hibiscus tridactylites. Next base: position 2,317,085 of record OY288273.1, read on the forward strand.
GCATATTTGGACAAAAAAAATAAGGCGCCAAATGAAAAAACATTCAAACGTTGGAGGCATTTCTTGTCATTTTGCCTAATTTGAATTAATTAACCAGTCTTTATAATATATATGTCTAGGCTTCCACTTTTGTCAATGAAAGCCCACAGAAAAATCGGGCCAATAAAACCCAAAATTCGTGGGCCTCAGGAGCCGACGCAATGATAATGGAAATCTTTAAATGAACTGCCAAATGGCGAGTCGTGTTAGTCCATCAAATTCAGATCAATTGAAGCCATCGTTAAAGGCTTAACCGTACAATAAGTGCATAAATTATACAATTTTTTACAGTTATGTGCCTAAACTGTTTTTCGAGTCGATTAAGTGTCTAATGTAAAATTTCGTTTTGTTATACAAATAATTTTTTTCCGTCAACAGCAGTTAAAAAAATATTGTCATCTAAACAGAACATGACGCATGGATAATGCAAATGCAACAGCAAAGCCCTATGTAATTGACCTGTCCCTTTGGCAAATGCCATTTTTGGCTATTTGGATAAGCATTATCCATGCTGAGTAATTGCTTATGTTATTAAACAAAAGAAGAAAACAATAAACCAGAGGCTTACCTTGTGAAATAAAAAAGAAAATGGGAATCAAATCAATCAACTCTCCCATGTTTTATCCCCTGGTAAATAAGAATACAATACACATGGATACGGTTAAAAATACTTTACAAACTCACTATTTCACCTAAACCAACCATATTCACATAGTTCAGTTAACATCCCAAGCAAGACTCATCTGATTTTCCTGCATTCATACCCCAAGAAATTCGCAAGAACTCGAATGCGGCTCGATTCTCAACCCACCTTTTCTCTTCACAAAAACTTACCATGCTGCAATGGAAGAATCGATTCGAACCAAATAAAAAACAAGTGTATCAGCATTCAGCAATCTGGTAAATGTTACATATGCAATGCAAAGACATAACCAATAACAATGCAATACCGATTTCAGATACGAAATTAAGCTATGGTGCAAAGATTTGTCAACAATTTGAGCTCAAACGTGAACTCAAATGCAGCAGCCGGATAAATTTTCGCTCGAGTTCGATAAACCGGAAGGCGAAAACATCATCATATAATGCTAAATTTCAGCTGAAAGTTGAACAGATCATATGCATTGTAACATGGGGAACATGAGATTCAATCTTATATTCATCCAAACATCACAATCCCTAATTCCCTATAGCATATTGGCACTATGTTTACTCTGTTCTTTTAGATTAACAAAATTTCAAACATTCAAAAAAGAAATCGAACAAAACACAAGAAAACAAATCCCAACGAAGAAGTAAACAAAAGGGGGAAAAGCAATTACCGGGGAGATCTTTTCGAGGGGAAGGAGGAGCCAAGGCGTAACAAAGAATCGAACGACCGAGCAAGGAAACGGCGGAAACAATCCCGGCAACGTAAAACACCATGAACAAACCAATAGCCCAAGGCATCAACATGAACCCTATAAAGAAAGTGACCGATCCGCACAGCATCATCGAAACCGATATCCCTAGCATCAGCCAAGCGAATCCCGCCGGAGATATCGTCGATACATCTAGGGAATTATACCTCCTCACCGACACCGAAGATTGATCGCTGAAAGGCACCGGCGGCGACCGTAGAAGATTCATAACCAAAGCCGACAGCTCGTTGAATACCCTCGATTGCTGATCCTGATGTCGATGGCTTTCCTGTTCTCTTCTCATCATCTTTTTTTCCCTAAAAAAATCCAATCGAAAATTCAAAGATTTTTTTTTTTCTAAACCCTTTTATCAGAAGATGAAAGTAAACGAGATTTTTGAGATTTTCTTTCTCTTTTCTAAGAACGAGGCAAATGGATAAACTTGGGGACAAAGACAGTTATCTAAACCACTGTTTGATTGGAGAGGAATTAACAACTGGAGAGTTCTGATAGCCGAAGCTTTGTTTGTTTCTCGGGAAATTATGGAGGGAGGGGAAAATATAAAAAAGAAAAAGTGACGCGGCGGTGCTATATTATGGATTAGAGCGGACGTGGAAGCCTTAGGTGGGGACAGATGACGTAAGCCTTATCCTTTAATTTTGAGGTTGGCTAGAGGTTATGCTGTTTTTACTACAAGATTAAAGCGCGTGTTTATTGCTAATTAGGTTGCTTTACTCTTAATTAGGAATGGATCGAGTGAGATGTTAGGGGTGCAACCATTCGTAATATAATTATTTTGATCATTGAAATTTTAAAAATTAAAAAATAACATTAAATTTTAAATTTATTATAAAAATAAACATCGAGTTGTTAGATGTTGTTAACAACTTAAAATAATGCTACAAAATAGTTGTTGAACTTTGTAAATGTTACATAATGATTATTGAACTATTTAATTGTTAGAAAATTATAAATTTAGTACTTATTTGTTTCAAAATGACCATTAAATTATTTAATTATTTCAAAATGGTTGATTATTACATGTTGTAGAAATAAATTTTTTCTATTGATTTCAAAAGATTTTGCTTTCAAAGGATTTAAGAGCTTTTGGTTTCTCGAAATAATTTAAATTAGAGGAATTAGAGGGTCTTTTCAATAAAATTTTCAAATGAGAAGAATTAAAGGTTTTTTTCTAAAACATTTCTGGAAACCAAAAAACTTTTTATTCTATTATTTGAAATTTTTCTTGGAACAAAATTATTTGAATCAACAAAAAAATATACTTGAAACTGATAATAACGTACTATTTTGTAGCAATTAAATAATGAATTTACTATTTTATAATAATTAAATGATTCAATGACTATTTTGTAATATTTATAAGTGTAATAAACATTTTATAACATGTAATATATTATTGTAATTGTTCAGTCAGTCAATCGACAACATTTAAAAGCTTAATCTTCATTTATTCGTAACCCTTGATAAATTAGTTTTTATTTTATTCAGACCACATTATTGTATTTTTGTAAAAAAAACAACTAATTTATTTACTATATTAAACTGTTGCTAAATTATTAAAATAGAAATTAGATTGAATGGGTTAGGTTTTGGATTTTATTTTTGCCGTGCAATTAAAGAAATTGGAATTCCCAATTTCCCATCACCTGTGTGTCTGGAAAATAATGACCATGAATTGTCAGAGATGACGTGTTACATTTACATGCCAATCCTTGTGAATACATTATACGTATCATGAAATCATTAATTATATTTTATAATATTATATTTTTAGAATTTATTCTGTATCCATTCGGTAGATCCACTGAGTTGGAAAATCCATTTCCTTTTTTAGAATCTGTTTTTTTTTTTTTTACGATTTGTATGAATAATTTTTATTAATAGTGGTCTTGTTTGGCAAACAACTTTTGAATTAAAATTAAAGCTTTAAAGTATTTTTAGAATTTTTATCGGTTAAACTCGCTAATTGAGATGTTTGGTAAATATAGGATTATAATAACGAATTACGGTGAAACTTTTTAGGCTAAAGGGGTACTTTTGCCCATGAGTTCGACCCAAAAATGCAATTTCGCCCCTCGTCGAAAAGTGCACTCAATGTGGCCCTCCAGTCCATGAAATCGATCAAATTAGCCCTTTGACCGGCGTTGACCGTTAAGGTGCTGACGTGACAATTAACGGTGATGACGTGGCAGTCAACGATGCTGACGTGGCAGTACACGTGGGATGATGACGTGGCAGGAGGGGCTGAATTGATTATTTTAACCGAATTGAAAGGCATAATTGATTTTTTTCCTGAGTTTAGGGGCATAATTAAAAGTTCGATAACTTATTTAATCTTTAAGCTAAAAAATAAAAACTATTAAAATTTAAATAATATTTAAATATTCATAAAATATTAAAAAATAAAAACACTATAATGAATTAAATATAAGTAAAAACATTAAAGTTATAAATATAAAAAATTTAAAAATATTTATAAACCTTTAGAGAATCTTTCGATTGTTTCTCGTTATGCTACGCGTACTAATGTTCATTGAAAATATTTTCAATTAAGACATCCTTGTATTAAAGTATTAGTAAAGCCAAAATTCTCTTTCATTTCTGTACATCAAATATTAATGAGCATCAATTTGATGTAAAAAAGCGAAAAAATTGAATTCTATTTTTACTCTAGTACAATGTTGATTCCACTAAAAAAAATCTAACAAATAGTAATACTCAAAATGACGAAGTCGAATATTTTTCGATATTAAGTTTTTAAATTAAATTTTATTTTTTTAATTCATAATATATTTTAATTTTTATATAATTTTTATTTTCAGTAACTTTTAGAATATTTTATTTATTTTTATTAACTTTATGAATTTTTATAAAATAAATTGAAGAATATTTTGATCTTATGTGAGAGTCTTCACTTTATTTTTTTAATTATTCTCACTTAATAAATTTATTTATCTAGTTTTAATATTTTGAAATTTTAATAATTTCATAAATTCTTATTTTTAAACTTAAATATTAAATAAGTTATAGAACTTTTAATTAAAATCAATTATGCCCCTAAACTCAGAAAAAAAAATCAATTATGCCCACGAATTCAATTAAAATAATCAATTTAGCCCCTCCTGCCACGTCATCATCCCACGTGTTCTGCCACGTCAGCATCGTTGATCGCCACGTCAGCATCATGGACTGCCACGTCATCACCGTTAACTGCCGCGTCAGCACCGTAACGGTTAACGTCGGTCAAAGGGTCAATTTAATCGATTTCATGAACTGAAAGGCCATATTGAGTGCACTTTTCGACGAGGGGCTAAATTGCATTTTTGGGTCGAACTAAAGGGCAAAAGTACCCCTTTAGCCAATTTTTTAAATAATCATAAGAAAACAACACATTATTTAAAACAAAATCAAACGGTTGAAAGCAAGATGCGCAATCCTAATTAATGACATTAACAACCACAATAATATTATTAAATCCATACCAACTTTGTTTCATAAAACAACATACTAAACTGTCTGATTCTTACTAGGGAATGCATACCATTCCATGCATGCATGATCTGCTCATGCTTTCAACATCATCATCATCTTCTATATTTACACATACATCATGGATTCATGGTAGCCATCCTGTCAAATAATTATTCACACTCGGACCCGCTGTGGCTGCTGCTGATATCGGATCCGGCTGATATCTGATTTATTATAACATGTTATCCGTATCAAAGATATATCCGAACACGAATATAAATAATTTAAAAAATTATCCGAATCTCACCCTATATGTAATGTTGGTTCACACTCCAATGGGTGAAAGAAGCCATGAACCTGAGGCTGCTCAGATGGTTGCCGCCCATAACTCATATCTTCAGGATTTGGGCTCAGCTGCAGCGAATTTACTTGGTAGCCTTCCACAAACTATACAAACCAACCAATGTCATCGAAAGTCGATACATACATACATACATAAATACATACATACATACATACATAGTGGAAAATTTCATACCCTTTGTTGTAGGGTATGATTGGCTTCATTAAGCAGATGTTCCTGCAATAAGGAGAAATGAAAAATGCTGCATTGATGAAACGAACCACCATGTGTTGATACATACATACATACATACATACATACATGCATACATACAATTTGCTTACCTTCCTCTGGAGATCGGTGAGCTGAGCCACCATGTGTTGGGTCTACAAACAATACAGCAGTGATTGATCAAAATGAGATACATTCAAATTCAATGTCTATTTCTTTGGTTCGATGATTGTTTAATCGAGTCGAACTAAGTACCCGCAATGATCTAACGAGCTTCAACGACGATTCGAGCTGTTTTTCGAGCAATTCGAGCTCTTTGCTGCTTAAAGGACCCAGATCTTCTCCTAGTAAATTCCTCTGGGACCTTTGCAGAGCTTCACAACGTGCTTTAAGCCTCAGATATTCCTGCTGACTGCTTATTTCCTACACAGAATTTATAGCATATAGATTTCAAAGCGTTTACGTTTCTATTTGTATCGTGTTCGTATTATTTTTTTCAGGTCGTGCTCGGTATAATCTATAATGAACAAAAAAGATGCAGAGAGGTTAGAGTTACCAGAGCATCGACCCTAGCTGACACATTTCTCTCCAGAGCTCCAAAGTTGCATTTCTGGTACCTCTCCAATGTTTTGATGGTGCTATATATCAAGTCTCGTGTTATGTTATTCGAATTTTTTAATATTATAAAAAATATCATGGAATATATTTTAAATTATATACTTATAAAATATTATATATATATATGTGTATATAAATCAAACGAACACATAATATTCGAGCTTAGGTAACAAATAAGAGTATTAATATTAGAAAAAAATAGAAAACAAAGTTCAAACCATAAGTTCTTGAGGACCTTCGTCCACAGGACATAACAAAAATCCTTTATTTCTTTTGGGTGTTTTTTTTATATCTTAATATTAAAAAATTAAATTTTAAGCTTTAATTTTAAATTTTGAATTTTAAATCCTACAAATAAATCGTACCCCAATTCTCTAAACCTTAATACTAAACCATAACCTTCAACTTTAATCTTCATTTTTTTAGTTTAGAGACATAAATAAAAACACTAAAAAAGACTGAGGATTTCTATTCCACAAGAACAATATTAATCGAGAAGAGTAGGCAATGGTTAAATGAAGGAAGACTTTTTCTGATTATTATTAATTTTAATTAAGTGAAAATAATATATCAATTATAGTTTTTTTTATGAAAGCTAAAATGATTATAAGTAGTATATGTTCTAAATATACTCTCAACCATTTGACAATGAACGCTCAATTATAGTTTTCTTTTTCTTTATACATAACTAAATCAATTTAGCTTTGTTAAAAAAATTAATCAACTTAACAGCTTCCGCTAGATAGTATCTAACATTTCGCCGCAATCAATTTATATGTGTACAATCCATTAATAATCAAGAGCAAGTAAATTTGACCGATTGATCAAGCTGTTTATTTTTGTTCTCTCGCATTCTTGTAGGTCATAAGTTTTATACCTAATAAAAATATTCTTTTCTTTCATTTAGAGTTTCCCCTCCCCTTCTCTCTAAGTAGAATTAGGATTAGAATTTATCAAAAAAATTAATAATCATACCTTGTTTCTTTTAAGATTTTTTATATGTAACAATATCTTCATCTATACATGTAGGGGTTGTAAATGAATTGGGATTAGACGAACAATGATTTATTTGTGTTTGTTGGTTTATTTGTTAAATTATTCATGTTCGAACTCGATTCGTTTAACATTTGCGAACATGTTCGTTTAACATTAGCTAACATAAATAAATTGATATAAATAAGTTATCAATGCTTATTTAGAATTTAACGAGAAAAAAAACTAAAATAATCAATTTACACAAAGAATACTAAGGAAACTGAGTATTAACTTAGAGTTCGAAGCCAAAACCCTAAACATATGGGCAAAGCAGCTTATGCAAAATCCAAACCCTAAAACTCAGACTCATTCATATGAGAAGAAAAAAAGACTCATCAGAAAAGAAAAACAGAGAAACGACAACACTGGGAAAATGGGAATGTCTTAGTTGTCTTTGTTTTGCTTTGATTGATTGATATTTTTGTTTTTTCAGACATCAGAAACTGTACCCTTGTGTATCTGCAGACAAGCTTTTGAGTTTTCTTACAAACGATCCATCGGTTTCTTGTCTGTTTTGGACCCTTGGGTGTGTGTGTGTGTTTTTTTTTTCATGAAAAAAATCAAAGCTTTTAAGCAAATCAAAGCTTTTCTTTTTTGCTTTAAGTTTGAGGGAAAAAGGAAGAAATATCTGGGGAAAAAACTGGGAAAAAATACATTTGATGAACTCGAAAAAGAAATTACTAATGTACGACAGATCTCTGAGAGCTTCTTCAAACTGTATGTTAAACTTGAAATTTAAGGGAAAAGGGGAAAACCCCATGAAGATATGAAATTAGGGTCAAACAACATAACATTGATCTTGTTTTCATGGCTTTTAAGTTGCAGATCTAACACAAAAACGGCAAAAACAAAAGCAAATCATTTAAAGCAAGCAAGCAAAGAGAAAGGGAAAAACCCTTGATTTTGTTTAGCTAAAAAGGAAAGGGAGAAAATAAAAGAGGGTAAGGATGTTTTGGTGAAATATCAAATACCTTGAGGTGCTGCAGAACTCGTACAGCTTTCCTCGATTGGAGAAGATGATGAGAGCAACCTCGGCATCACAAAGAACGGAAAGCTCGTAAGCTTTCTTCAACAGGCCGTTCCTTCTCTTGGCAAAAGTTACCTGCCTGTTGATCTTGTTCTCTATCCTCTTCAACTCAACCCTACCTCTCCCCATTGTTGTTTTCTTCAGTTTCTTCTCCCCAGATCCTGAAATGAAAGGAAAAAAGGGGGTAAATGCAGGCTGTTGCTGTTCTTTCTTTGCTAACCCTTTTAATAACCCTTGCCTTTCTATTTTTACTTTCTATGGTTTTGGTTTTAGATAGCCTTTGCTGAGAGTTCCATTACAATTCCAACAGAAATTCTTCCCCTCTTTACTGCCACAGATTGTGCTTCATACAAAAAAAAACTACGTTTAGGGTCGGTGTTTAGAGTTTAGGGTTTTACGGGTATGATTTAATTTTTAGGGGTTAGGGTTTAAATTTTAAATTTTAGAAATTAGGGTTAAAAGTTAAGGTTTAACTTTTTTAAGGGTTCATACAAGAATAAAGACATCAAAAGAGTGCAGCTTGTTTTTGTTCCAACAATCTCAGATGACATTACAAGAAACTATTGTTTTTTAATGGGTTAATTCATATTTTGTCCCTTTAATTTAGTTTTAGATGCGTTTTTTAATATGTTGGTGTGATGTAATGGTAGCATTGTTTAAACTTTCTTAGTTGTTATTTTTTAAGAAGTCACACACAACATGATAACACTGGTGCTCGAACTCGGGTCACCTTTAATCAATCAGTTGATGTTACACATCTCTAAAAAAAATATGTGTATCAGTTGATTGATTAGACATAATATGTTAATAAAAGTTTAACAAAATTAAGTTTTTAAATTGACAAATGTGTTGATTTATATTTTCAGTTACAAAGTTGGTCAAAGTAATTCAAGTACCAATGTAAGTTTTAAAAAAATTCAGGTATCTACGAGGTACCTGATTACTTTCAAGAACGTAATATTCATTGATTGGCTAGTGATTACATGTCGATAGAATGTTAAGCAATGTAAGTTTTTGTATTAATATACCAACTAAACACCTAAGGTGAGAGTTTTTTTTTTCTTTCAAAACACCTAAAATTAAATTGAGGTGTCAAATAGATTTTTAAAAAAATATATAGGTCAATTTGGCGCTGAGAGTCAAGTTTAAGAATCACATGAATATAAAAAATTGAAAACCAACTAGTATTTAAATCTAAGTTTAAGTTGAGGTGTCAAATAGATTTTTAAAAAAATATATAGGTCAATTTGGCGCTGAGAGTCAAGTTTAAGAATCACATGAATATAAAAAATTGAAAACCAACTAGTATTTAAATCTAAGTTTGGAGGGTAAAATATATAAGTGTGAGCAAAACTCGAACCAACTTAACACGAATCGTAATTTCATAAATACGACTCGATTAGAAAAGGTTATAAAATGAAACTTTGAATAATTAAAAATTTAGTAATTAATGGATAATTTTTAAGTTCGAGCAAAGTCGCTTAACTTTGCTTGATACATGAATATTGCATATAAAAATGAAGAAGTGTATAAGTACACGAAGAAGTACATATATATATATATAATAATAATAATAATAATAATAATTCGTTTACATTAGAATTAATTAGTATCATAACATGATAAATGTTTACAATTAAATGTAAACAAAAACTTGAATGACTCGAATAAAAAAAATAAATAAAATTTAAGTTATAAAATATGACTCGTCAACTAGACTAATTCAAAAAAAAATTAGCTTGACTGGATCGAATGCCCAGTCCTAAAAAATATACATTTAACCCCCCCAAAAATAAAATAAAAAACAAGAGATCGTCAATGATAGGGAATTAAACTTGCATTATTATCTCATACAGAGGCAGTGAAAAACTTGTTTCTACAAATGCCTCAATTTTAGGTTTTAGAATTTTATTTTAGGGTTTATAGTTTATGATTTTAGTGTAGGTGTTTAGAATTTAGGGTTTAGTGTTAGAATTTAAGATGTAGGGTTAAAATTTAAGGTTTAGGGTTCAATGTTAGAATTTAAGATGTAGAGTCAAAATTTAGGGTTTAGGGTTAAAGTTTAGGTTTTAGAATAATATGGTTAAAGATTTGAGTTTTAACCTATGAATCCTAAATTTTAACAATTAATTTAAAATTTTATCAACAACCCATAATTTCAAAATTATTACATTTAGACTCCTAAATCTTAAACAGATCATTAACTCTAAAACTAAAATGCTTATGTAAATAAAATTTTCACAAATACTTATATATAAAATAAGTACTTATCAAACTTTATTTAAGCTGAAAAATATGACACTAAAAAACGTGGCAAAACATGATTGATGGATACCAAATGGAGAGAGAATTTCCTCCGATGGGAGCTAAATGGAGGAAGTGGGAAACCTTAACCAATAAAAATACAGAGGTTAAAAAGGACAGTGCCACGTGTTGCCAGCAAAAGTGGAGGTACATCTGATAGTAATCCACTTGAACCAATTTTCAGTTTCGAGAGTTATGTGACGTCACCTGATTTTTACGTGTTCACGACGTAATAATGTAATAAAAAACGTATTTATTTGATATTATATAGGGTAATTATTTGATACACTGTCGGTGTAAACTAAAATTTTTCACAAGGATCTTAGTTTTATGGTTTATAGTGTATAATTTATGATTTTAGGTGTATGAGTTTTGAATTTATAAATAATGGTTGAAAGTTATAATTTAGGGTTTATAGATTAAACCTAAATACTCATTATATTATCATAAAAATTAACACTAAATTCTAACCTTAAACTCTAAATTCTAAATCTATACATCTAAAGAAATAAACCTTACACCATAAACTAAACCCTTAAACCTTAAATCTAAAGCGCATATGGAAACTTTTAACTTCCATTGCTAGTATATAGGATAATAATCCTTATATATATGGGCAATTATTCTATATACGAGCGTGGAAACTAAAAGTTTCCACAAGCTCCTTAGTTTTACAGACTTAATTTAGGGTGTGTGGTTTAGGGGTTAAGTGTATGGCTTTAGATTTTAGGGATGGTGGTTAAAGTTTAGGGGTTTAATGTTACACTTTAAGATTTATAGGTTAAAACCTTAATCCTCATCATATTCGCCTAAACCCTAACCTACAAACCCTTAATTATAGCTACTACCCATAGATTCTAAACCCGTATACTAAAACCCTTTAAACCATACACTCTAAACCTTAAAACTAAGACGTTTGCGAAAACTTTTAGTTTTCACCGCCAATGTATTTAATATAAATCATATATGTATATATATATTTAGGAATACAATTTTTTTAGGGTAAAGTTCACAAATGGTCTCTAAACTTTGGTGAATTATTTAATTTGGTAACCAAACTTTCAATTGCTTCAATGTTACCATTAAATTTTGCGATTTGCTTCAATTGGACCACTGAGCCCTTAATAAATGTTTGCAATTAACAAGTTTTGTATAATAACACATTTAGTCCTTCTAATTTGCACATTCAAACAATCTAATCCTAATTTGAAAAATAATAATAAATTTAACCCTCAACATTTACACGTTATTTTAATTTGGCCCTTTAATTAAAATAATTTAACCCCGAACCCTAAATTTAAAACCCTAAATTCAAAACACTAAACCTAAACCACAAATCCATAACACTAAAACCATAAACACTAAAACATGAGAATTTAGTTCGATTGAAAAAATTTTGTTGTTCAAAGGCTTGGGGAGAGTGATTTTCTCATTTATGATTCTTTCCCTAATGGTAACTTGCTAAGCAATCTTAATGTGAAGGATGGTGATCAATAGTTCCTCGAATGGGCAACGAGAGTTTCCATTGTCAAAGGCATAGCCAAAGGTTGATTTAGTTTTGCCTTCAACCATTTTCTTTTTCAAGATAAATAGTTTTGCCTTTTTATCTGTTGCATGTTAAATTTTTGGTTTCCCATATGGTTTTTGTATTAATGCGTTATTATACAAAATTTGTTAACTGCAACGTCCATTAAAAGCTCAGTGGCCAAACTGAAGCATATTACAAAGTTTAATGATAACATTAGAGCAATTGAAAATTTAGTTACCAAATTAAATAATTAACCAAAGTTTAGTGACAATTTGTGAACTTTACCCAAAATTTTAACTACATAATCTCTAATATATATATATATATATATGAATAATTGAGTTAAAATACAAAATTATTTCTTGTTCAATGATAATAAATATTATTATAATTGTATTTTTATTTTTTCATGCATTCATATAATTTTTAAATAAAACAACTAAAAAGTCATGCATCCAAAGGTTAAACCCATAATCAGTAACTATTTATATATGAACTCTTGGAATAATGATATATTTAACATTTATTTTTTTTATATTTTGGTCCCCTATTTAGTTAAATTTGACAATTAACTTGTCAACATTCTTTTAATCATCTTGACCTTTGAAAGTGAGTCAAATTGAACCTTCAAGGCTTCAACTTTTCAAAAATAGTAGAATCTCTATTATTAAACAGAAATATTGACTAAAACATTTAATTTTCAATGTTATTATCATGAAATTTCACATTTAAATACATTTATACTTCAAGATATATTTTTTTTATTTTCATATTTTTAATTTTTGAATTTTAATATTTTTAACCTTTTATAATTTTAATTTTGTATTAACGCGACATATAATACAAATATTTATATATTACAATGAAGTACATGTAGACTAGGTTTATAATTAGTAATTTTTCTTTTAGTAATTTAGGTCATGAGAATGAGAGAATTAAAATGTGAATGTTGAAATTCGTTGAAAATTTTAAGAGTAAAATAGTGACAAAATTTTGTAATAAAAAATTAAATATCACTAGTCATTATCTAGATATCTCTTAAATCTTAGGTCAGAGGATATTATTTATTTAAATGATTTCAAATACGAATATTTTTGTATATGTTATAATGATGTTTATTTTAGAAGACTCGGTTTCAATTGCAATGTCTGCAAGGTATGTATGCATTATCAAAAAGTTAATAATATCTACGAACATATATTATCTTAGTATCTTGTAACCACCTTTAAACTATTAAAAAAACTTAATTGACAATCTTATAATGTGATTTATTTAAAAAAAAAAACAATGGAACAAAGCAAAGAGGCACTAAAACAAGAAAGCATCAATTTTGTATTATTTTATTGTCTTAACATAGTTGAATACCCATTTATAAATCGAATATTCGGAATTCCATGCCTAATCGCGTTGGATTTTGCCCTACTTTATCTGCTAATTCATATTTTGTTTAATTTGGTAGTTTTCTGATCTCTCTCTTATCAAAATATATATCAATATCTTCATAAAAATTATTTTTGAAATTTGATAAAAAAGGGAAAACAAAAGTTTTGAAAACAAGGCTTAAATGATACGAGATCAAATCTTTCTAAAAATATGTATTTTATTTTATTAACCACTAGTATCTAACTTATTGATCAACTAATTCAGATCGAGTTTATATATATTCGATATGAGAAAGACTCTTAGGGACGGAGACATGATTTGAGATTGAGAGGCAAACTATAAATATTTAAAGGGAGGGGAAATTCATAAATACACCAATTTTTCAAGAAATTTAAATAGAGGACAAAAGTAATTAAAAAATCCTCGACCTTAATAGCTCCGTCCCTACCGGCTCTCCTATTATAATTTTTTTTCATTCACAATATCTATTTTTTATTACAATAACATGTAACTAATTTGTTTTACCAAAGCTTCAAACTCTTGTAAAAACATTTTTTAATTCTCTTTTAACCCTTTCCTCTAATTTTTAAATATCAATTAACAATTTATATATTTCTAAATTCACAATCTTCAAGCTAGTTGTTGATACGAAACTCAAAATTTATTATTAATCTCACGTTGTCTTTTTTTGTTTAATAGCGTACGATCATCTTATGTTAACAAGTGTCTCGTTTGATGCAAGGACGTGGCCAGGATCGAACATTAATAGGGATTAAAATATTAAATTTTTATTAATAACTAGATACCAAACACACTTCCACTTATTTTTATTTATGAAAATGACTTTTATTTCTACTAACCAAACATATTTTTTAATTTTTAGAAAAACTAAACATGAAAATAAAAAAAATCTAGAACCAAACGGATCCTAATATCTCATCACTTCAAAAACATTAATTTTTTATTAAATTTATTTTTTTAGTTAAACCTCAAAATTTTAAAAATAAATTAAATCCTTTAAAAAACTTAGATTAAAGCTCAAAGCCCAAAGTATTTTAGCACAAAATCTACACTTTCAATGAGTATTAGAACCAAATATTTATCATTTTATCTTTAATTTAATTGAAAATAATTAAAATTAGTATTTACACAAACCAATGGCGGATCAAAATACTAAAAATCTTGTCAAAGGCTCGGCCCAAGGGAGTCGGACTTTACGAGTTGGAATATTTGGTTGGTCCATTTGGTGCTGTGCGAGTTAAATCGACATGACTCACGAGTCATGAAGTAGGTTTTCCATAATTTAATCATATTATTATTCAAATGATAAAAATATATATCTTCATTCAATTTAATTTACAATAGATTTATTTCTCGTGTATTATCCTTTATAAAATTTAACATATCTTCTATATATGTACATGTGTTTTCTTCATCAAAATAATTTTAATTAATCAATTTATACCATCATTCTCATAGGCGGAGCCACATTAAACATTAGGGTGTCGGCAAATGAGGTGGGATCTTCTCATAACATGTAAATTTTTTAAGTTTTTATTATTTTTTTTTATTTTTTAGATAGTTGAATGGTTAAATAGATAGTTTAGTTTTCAGCAGAAAATTAAAATTCCAGGGATGCGAGATTAAATTTTTAAGAAAAAAAAATAAGAAAACAATCTCAGTCGTCCATTTATTCTCATATAACAGTCCAAAAAAGATATAAAATTAAATGAGTTTTATATAGTTATTGGTGTGGATTTTTATAGTTAATAAAACTATATAGAAAATTGAAATTATAGGGATGCGAGATTAGATTTTAAATATAAAAATACAAATAAAATTTTAAAAATACGAGCATTTAAAATTTGCAAGGTACGACTGTCCTATAGCACTCCTCGCCAATGAGTCCTCGGTCCATCGCTGAATGTAATCAAACTCTATCAAGTTGGAAACGTTGTCGGACGTTTGAGATATAGCTCGATGCCTTGAGATCCACGTTTTGGTCGGCATGACCCCAAGCCTCAACTGCAGACCCATACGACACCTTTTGCATTGATGACAGAAGACCTACAAAATCCCCCTGTTCATGGAAAGTACTAGCCGGCTGCTTCAAGCTAGCATAAGAATAGGTCGAGACCCTCGGAATCGACGACGGTTGCGTCGAGCAGGGAACCACCTTGCTGCTAGTGCTGCCGCTCCCGCTACTCGGCCTTGGCTTGGTAAACCGAGAGAAAGACTTGGCTAACTTGCCTCTGAAGAAACCCTTCTTCTGAGTTGCTTCCATTTGAGTTGAATCCAAAGAAATGACAAAACAAAGAATGTGTAAACTGTTTGAGTGGACAATGAAGCTTAGAATAGAAGAAAAGATGGTTTTCTTGAGCAAAATCTCTATGTATATATAAAGAGAGAAAGAGCAAAGTTAGGTATTTTATAGTCGCAATAAGCTTCGATTATATCTCGAATTAAGTCGAATTTCTTACCGTTCGATCAACTTTTTATAAAAATATGAAACATGATTGACACATGCCGTCCATCAGCTTAAAAGAAAATATTAAATCCGTACTACCGGATAGAATGAATATATTCGGAAGGTAACTTTCGCTTTTCCAGGGTTATGATATTATTTACATTTTATTAATTTAGTGATCAATATATTTTTAAATTTATCTTTTCCCCTAAAGCAAAGCTTTTGAGGTTTAAGTATCCATCAAATCCTATATTATAATTAAAAGCTTAATTTGATCTGTACACGAACAAATAAAATACATAACGATATTAAATAAATTAAAAAAACCAATATTTTTAAGCAATTAAGGCATTTTACAGAACCGAATCATTGTTAATAATATGTGTTTGGTTTCTAGGAAATGTTCCAATGCTCTTTAGGAATAAACAGTCAGCCATGCATGATTAGCATTAGGATGAACTAGGGGGCAGTCGCCCCCTAAAAATTTAAAATTCTTATACGACTTAAAAAAATTTAAAATTTTTTTATTAAAAACCTATTTTTGCCACCTAAATTTTTATAAATTTACTCCCTTTAAAAAATTTATAAGTTTGCCCCCTAACCTAAAGTTCTGCATCTGTACTTGATTGGCATCTTCTAGGTCCAGACATAGGATAGATTATTACAGACACATGATCAATAATGTTGCTACAGAATATGCCAATACATCTGCAATTTTCTCAATCTCCACTCGATCGTATCTAAATCCTATTATTTTTATTGTCTTGTTATGTTTTGTCATGATGTGTTATGTTGTTTTGGTTAAGGATCAGATTCTAACTTACTCCTTATCTGCTTTCAAAGTACATTGTTAGAGTCGGAAAAACTCGACTCGAAAAAATTGAATTATTCGACTTGATTCGGCGGAAAAAATCGATTCTTTTTGACTCGATTCGTAATTTCATAAACTTGATTCGACTCAAAATAAAGTTTGAGTTATAAAATGGAAACTCGAATAAATCAAAATTTTTAGTAATTAGTTGATCAATTTTCAAGTTTGAGTCAAGTCTATTGATTATGCTTGATGTGTTATGTATATCACATGTGAAAATATGAAGAAATGTATGTGTATATCATATACGCATGGATATAGAAAGTTGTTAAAATTGGAATCCCCGTAATTACAAATAGTATATGTTTTGAATATACTATCAATAATTTGGCAATGCATACCCAATCACTTTGTTGCAGCTATTGGTGCTCGAACCCGTAACCTCTAGAAACAACAACTATTCTCTTAACCACTGAAGCAAATTAGTTCATACATGTGTTCTACTTTTACTTATGTATTGCTGGTGTATAGGATGTTAGATGTTCTTGTTTATTTTTTTTATCGGTTAGTAGTGTTTAATTGAGTTCAATGATCTTTTGTAAGTCACCCCGTTAGAGGATTTATTGTAATAAACTTACATACAAATAATTTCTTTTTTAATTATATACATGTCTGTCTTATATTTTATGTTCGGATATGAGACTGGCCTAAACAATATTATCACCAAAGTTAGATAATAAAACATACGAATTATCCCAAAAGAAAGTAACTCATTTTGCAAATACATTATTTTTCATACCTAGTTTAAACGTAAATGCTTCCTGAAAAATATAAATCCTATAATTTCGGGAACTAAACTCTATCGAACTGGAAACGTTGCCGGACGTTTGAAATATAGGTAGAGGCCTTGAAATCCACGTTTTCGTCGGCATGACCCCAAGCCTCATCTGCAGACCCATACGACACCTTCTGCATTGACGATGGAACATCTGCAAAACTCCTCTGTTCAGTCGGCTGCTTGGAGCTAGCATAAGAATAATACGTCCACACCCTAGGAGTCGACGAATAGCTCGATGCCGATGCCGGTTGCATCGAGCAGGGAACCACCTTGCCACTGCTTCCGCTACTCGGCCTAGGCTTGGTGAATCGAGAGAAAGGCTTGCCTAACTTGCCTCTGAACAAACCCTTCTTCTGAGTTGCCTCCATTTGTGTTCAATCTGACAAAAACAACAAATTATTTGGTTGGTTTTTGTTGAGCAAACTCTCAATCTCAGGTATATATAGAGAGAGAGAGATAGAGATTATGAACTGGAGAATATAATATCATATGAAATGGAAAATCAAACAGCTGATTGAAGCAACAAATTCGCTGCAGAATCTTCTTACAGTGGTCCACGTTGGGCTTAGCTTTCTGGATAAACATGAAACTCCACCAGAATATTAATGTTCTCTTTGTTTGTTTTAGGAATAAACATGTCTGGGATCCTGAATTCCTCTCTTTTTCTTGCATTGTCATGTTATGTTGTTTTGGTAATAGGATTAGATTCTAACTCACTTCTTATCTGCTTTCTAGGGAAATACGTGACTTGCAATACAAATTGCAGAGCCTAGAAAGGAAGGATGAACACACATAATCCTAATGGATATTGTTATTATTAGAATAAAATACACTGAAAATTATTTCGTCATAGCTTTAGGGACAAACGTGTCAGAGCTTATACACAGATAATCCTAATGGATATTGTTATTATTGAATTCAGTCATTCAATTATAAGTTTATAAACGAATATGTTATTTTTCTTCTAAAAGTAACAATTCAGTTACTCAATTATATTTTTAGAAATAAACATGTTTACACAATTAAAACTTTGTGACAAATATGTCATTATGTCATTAAAATTGGCATAACAGCTTGATATAATATCAAATTTAGTCCCAAAAAATTATGTATTATATCAATTTGGTCTAGCATTTATTTTAATTTTTAATGATAAAGTGACTTGTTTGTTCATAAGCCTATAATTGTGTGATTGAATTGTTGTTTTTAGAAGAATAGCAACTTGTTTATTCTTAAACCTATAATAGAGTGACGAAATTGTTACTTTTAGAAAAGTGTCTTGTTTGTTACTAAACCTATAACTAAGTTACCTATAGTGTAATTTACCCTTATTGGTGTTGTTATTATTAGGCTAAACTACGTGAATGACTTTCTCGCCAAGGCATCTGTTAAAAAATCGATATGCTACAAATAACTAAAGTGATAACAACATAAAATAAGACATGCACAAGATACGAGATTTAACGCGGTTCAACTTTGTCTACCTCCACGGATGAGAGAAAAAAAAAATTCACTATCAATGTAGAGGACACGAAAAGTACAAATACATGATGTCTCATGTATCACAAAGCTTAGTATATACCCCAAAATCTATATATCAAAAACACTCATCCCAAAAGTCCCTACAATACTCATCTCTACAACATAGTCGCTATAGTTGCAGAGATCTTAAAATTGGTTACATCTTTCTAGAATAATTATTCTCTCACAATTCTAAAGGTTAAACCTACTTTATATTTATAGACCCAAATATTTAGTCACTGAAAAATCTTATCCAATAATACTAAATTTCGAACGAATTTCTTCAAGGCGTGATGGTAACGTTAGTTACGCTGGTTCCTCAAACCGTGCAACAAAGATTCTACTTCATGGCGTGAGAAGAGCAATGCTGAAGTGGTGTTCTCACTTATTTATTTCCAGTATTCCAGACTTTGTTTCAGAGGCGTTTTAATAGAGCGACCTGCATCCCTTTATATTGTGTGGCCTCTTACCAAGTTGGGTTGTACTCTTTTTCTTCATCTAGACTTAGGGAGGTTTTTAATGAGGAACCTAATTTTAGTGTTTCTTTCTAATAATATAATTCTGTTATGCAAAAAAAGTATTAAACTTAATTACCAATTAGAATTTAAGTCAAAATACTATAGCATCAATCAATCATCCTCTCTTCTATGTTTGAACTACAATATTATAGCATCAATTAATCAATCTTGACTTTGAAATAGGTTTTTAACGAGGATTAATTTTTTTAAAATATATATATATATATATATATATATATATATATGAAAGTTTATTTTGATTATTATATTTTTAATTTTGTCAATAAGATCACCCAATTATTTAATGGTATCAATTAAGCCATCTAACGTTAAAATTTAACTGAGAAAATGTCGTGACAGTTAAATTTTTTTTGTATAATTATACATTTAGACCATATTATTTACATATTATACTAATTTTAATCTTAACTTCAATTTAATTCTCTTATTAAAAGTGACACGTGTCACCATTTAATGGAAAATTTACTCTTAAATTATTTATTTAATTAAATAAATTTACATGTTTCCATCTGATTCGTAGAAAATAAAAGCAAGCAAATAACCTATGACATACAGATAAAATGCTCTAGCCACTAGACTAGCATCTTGAATTAATTATAATTTAATAGCAACATTTATTAATTAATTAGTACAATATTGGAGAAAATTAAAGAGGAAAAAAAATGAGAAGATTCAAACTTAGGCAATTAGGGACATGAAAGAGATACTTAACCACTAAGCCAAGACTCTTTACACTAATAATTAGGCTAATTAGCCACTTAATCTCGACCATAATTACCACAATTCTGCTTTAGCAGAGAATCAAACTCTATCAAGCTGGAAACGTTGCCGGACGTTTGAAATGTAGCTGGAGGCCATCAGGTCGACGTTTTCGTCGGCATGACCCCAAGCCTCCATTGCATACTCATACGACACCGTTTGCATTGACGACGGAAGACCTGCAAAATTCTTCTGTTCATGGAAACTAGTCGGCTGTTTCGAGCTAGCATAAGTATAAGTCAACACCCTCGGCGTCGACGAATAGATCGACGACGAAGATTGCGTCGAGTCGGGAACCACCTTGCTGCTGCCACTTCCGCTAGTGGACCTCGGCCTGGTGAATCGAGATAAAGACTTGGCCAACTTGCCTCTAAGTAAGCCCTTCTTTTGAGTTGCCTCCATTTGAGTTTAATCTTACAAGAAAAGTTCGGTTTTGGTTGGTTTTGTTTAGCTAAATCTCGTGTGTATATATAGAGAAAGCATTGATTGTAATGACTTCCATTTTCAACATATTCGCTGCAGAATCTTGTTATAGCTACACGGGATTATATGTTAGAGGCGACCAACCTATAAAATTTATAAATTATATACGAATTTTAAATTTTTACAGGACGATCGCTTCCTTCACCCTAGGGGTGATAACAAGTCGAGCAGAGCCCGAGCCTGGCCAGGCTCGGCTCGGCTTGGAAACAGTGTAATTGGGCTCGGCTCGAAAACAATATTATTGGCTCAGCTCGGGCTCGAAGCTCGCCATGCTCGGTTCGAGCTCGTCAGGCTCGGCTCGAAATGAAAAATTTTGCAATGATTTTTATTATTATTATTAAAAATTCGTGAAAAATCCATTTCATAACCAACACTAAAACGAAATTCAATGACCGAAAAGGAAAAAGTGTCAAAAACTAGATTAATCCAAATAACCAATAAATATTCTTATAATATAAACACATAATTAAAGAAATATACAAAATCAAACAACAACCAACTAAATAAAATGCCTAATTTATTTTAGTTAATTTACTTTTTAGTAGATTTTTCCTAATTTATTTTAGCATAAAAATTATATACACATACGGTGAAAATTGAAAGTTTCCACAAGCGCCTTAGTTTTAGAGTATAGGGAGTTAGTTTAGGGTTTAGGGATAGTTGTTTCAATTTAAGGTTTAGGGTTAGAATTTAGGGAGTTAGTTCAGTTTCCACCGCTAGTGTATAGGATATTAATTCTTTATTTTATTATTTTCTTTTGCTAAACATATTACTTTTAGTACATATGTAGATTCCGAGCCTGTTCACGAACTGGAAACTGAACAGAGCCTAAACTAACTCTCTAAATTCTAACCTCCTACACCTGAACCGAGGATGTTCACGAGCTGAAAACTAAACCGAACTTTAACTGAGCCGAGCCCGAATAACTCGCAAGCCGATCAAGCTCATTATCACTCCTACTTCATCCCTCGATTCATCCCGGGTAACAATAATAGAAAAATGAAGCAACAACAAGCACCTGATACACGTTGGCAAAGCGTGCTCGGCTTTCTGGATAAACATGAAACACATGGATAATATTCCCTTTTAGATTTTCCATGACTTTGATGTGTTTTACATATAATTAATATAGTTTTAATGATGAGTACAGCTTTGTTTAATCCCAAAAGCAAAGGTTTGGTGTTAAAGTAACCATGAAACCCTATAATTTAATTTAAAGTTCAATTTGGTCCATACATAAGTGTATTAAAAGAATGTTAATGAGAATTAGGCACTGCTCTGATATTTCTTAAGGTTTTAGGAATAAAGAGTGGCCCATATGCATGCCCGGCAATTGGCATCTTCTTCAGAGAGATGACTCACACCATCAAATAATGTTGCTCAAGAATATGCCAAGGCATCACCCATTTTTCTCAATCTCAGCTGCTCTCTAAATCATAATCTTTTGTTGTTGTTGTTTTTTCTTGTTATGTTTTGTCATGTAGCTCATTTTTTTATAATAATATGTATTTTTTCGATGGCTCACTGAACTGGATTGAGTACTGTAAAGATTTATCATAAAAGTGGTTTTTTAACCTAATTCGTTTTGTATAGTAGGGTGATAACTAGCCAAGTCTGGCTAGGCTCGGCTCGAAAACAGTGTAATTGAGCTCGGCTCAGGCTCGAGGCTCGTCGAGCTCGGAATTTTAGGCTCGAGGCTCGTCGAGCTCGGAATTTTAGGCTCGAGCTCGGCTCGAAAATAGTACTATTGGGCTCGAAGCTCGTCAGGTTCGGTTCGGGCTCGTCAGACTCAACTCGACTCGAAATGAAAAATTTTGCTATAATTTTTTTATAAAAGATTCGTTAAAAATCCTTTCCATAACTAACACTAAAACAAAATTCAATGACCGGAAAGAGGAAAAAAATTGCCAAAAATTAAATTCATCCAAATAATCAATAAATATTCTTATAATACAAACACACAATTAAAGAAAATACAAAATCAAACAACAATCAACTAAAGAAAGAAAATATAAACACATAATTTATTTTAGTGCATATGTAGATTCCGAGTCTGTTCACGAGATTTTCGAGCCGAGCCTGGGTAAGCTAGGCTCAGTTCGGCTTGTTAAGGTTTCGAGCCGAGCCCGACCCTGAGTCGAGCTTTGACCGAGCCGAGCCCGAGTAGCTCGCTAGCCGGTCAGGCTAATTATCACCCCTACTGTATACAATGTCAAGATTTAAAACTCTAATTTTACTCAAAAGATTTAGTTTCTTGTCACGCTAAATAGTGATGAGTATTCAATCGAGTCGAGTTAAAAAAAAAAATTGAGTAATAAAATAAGACTTGTCAACTCGACTAACTTACGTTTCTAACTTCACTTGTATTTTCAATTGTACCATTAATGTTGTATGACATATCATCAAAAATATTGATCATTAATTGCTGTTAGGTGACAATCCAAAAAGGATTTATTTAAAAATTTTAAAAGTTTAGGGTTAAAATGGGCATGATGAATCGAAATTTTCATTTGTGCTAACCTGCAATTATTCGATGAAGATATTTATACTTTAAAGAATTCTCTTTTATGTTGTACTTTTCATTTTCAGAACCCTGCATTAAACCAGTAATTTTATATATACAAATGTGTTTTTTCAATACTCAATTCGAATTAGTGGGACAATATGCCTTGATGCAACTACAAGTGCAGAAGCAAACATAATCTTGTTTCAAAGATTTACAAATTATTCCCCACTCATTCAGACAAAAGTTCATTATATATTCCAAAAGCAAAACACACAAATCAGTTCATAAATTTGCAACTACATTAAAGGGATAACCTGGTTTTTTTATTACTCAAAACCATCTGATTTTTACTCCCATGAGAAGGAGAGTGTATGATGAGCACTTGTTGCAGACGACCCGGGATGTTCATTTTGGAACATTCCATGTCCATGGAGATTGGTGTTATTGCCACCATCGGCGGCCAAAGCGGCAGTTCCGACTTGCTCACCTCCGATTCCTCCTAGATCATTGTAATGCAAGTTTGGCATCAAGGATGAAGCTGAGCCATGCTGCACCATGGGGCTCAGACCAATCTCCCGAGTCTCAGCTGGTTGGGATGACAGAAGAGAGAGAGCACGATTCGAGTCGATAGTTTGATTTAACGCATTCGGGAACATTTTCCAGCTGCTGCTGCCATTGCTTGACGAAGGAATCGCATCGAGGAACGGTTGACAAACCGAAACACTTCCGGGGAGTGATGAACTAGTGGTTTGTAAGAATGAGAACTGCTTTTCTCCTTTGTAGTTATCAGATGAGAATCCAGGGAACAAGCTAGCTCTGCCACTGAAGTTTATCAAGTTCATATCGGTTTCCAATTTCAGGGCCCCCATCCAAGAAGACGTTACCGCGGTTGTCGAAAATAGTTGGGGGCTGCTGATCGGGAAGAACCGCGTACCTGCAGCAGAGTCTCCACTGATATCAAACATTGGCAAATTCAGGGTGAAACTGAAACAAGCTTTGCATAAGAACATGTAAAAAACCAGTTCAACCTTGGTGACTGGATAGAAACCTTCCTGAATTCGCAGACAGAGAATCGGGTTGTGGCTTCCTCCGCCGCCGGTTATGTCCGTCGAGACGTTTCCTACAGCTTCGTTTCACCTCATCAAACTCCACCAACGAATGGAACCTAACAAATTACATTCACCATAAACTAAGCTCCTATATGGACCAGACATGAAAATTGAGTACTTCACATGAAAACATATAGGAATTCAGACACAAAACACTAAAAAGTAGAGCTCATAAACCTTAAATCACAAACAAACTAGAATTACAGAGCTAACAGTAAATTTATAGAAGATGTTCTAATTATAGTTACCTGCTACACTGCTGGCAAAACCTTTGTTCTAGGCCCCTAATTGTAACTTTTGGGGTCTTGGAGTGAACTTCACATACTTTATGGCGCCGGTGGTAGTCCCTGCATTTGCTGAGGTCTGCAGTGCAGCCATCGACCAAGCACGAAGGCACTTGGGTTCCGCTGCCGGACGCCCGAGCCCTTTTAAACGATGCCGCCGCGGCCGACGATTCCATCAAAGGAAGTCCAGAAAGATCCCCCAAATACCAAGCCAAACCTGATTCACCTACTGAACTACTGGATTTAACAGCTCAATATTGCTGCTGCAGCAACACCTTTAGTTTCTAATCTTCATTCCTGTCAAGTTAATCAAATTTTGTACCTAGTCAAGATCATGACTGTTTATCTTTTGGTCACAACTCACAAGTCAACAACAACAACATTATGTTTGTAAATGTTTCAAAGAAACATCCATTTCCAATGTAAGAAACCAAACGAGACTTTTCTTTCTTATAGTCCCAAACTCAAGCATCAAAGATGGAGCAACAAATGAAAAAGAAGAGCAAAAGAGGCTAAACTCTAAAAAGGAAAGGGTGGGGAATGGGGAGGAAAAGAGCCTTAATGGTTCATTAAACTCATAGTAATAATAATAAAGTTTGAAGCTTTATTGTAGCCATAAAACCTGTCAACATCATTCAAGTCAACACTCTTATCCCATCCACAAATAGCATGGAGGATATTTTGGAAAGAAAGAAACCCTTTTCACCACAAAAAAGAAAACACTACTACTATTCTTCAAATCAAACTCCACTGAAAATCCCAATTGTTAAGCTTAAAACCTAAAGAACCCTACTTTTCTAAGCATTATTTCATGTACTTACTCGCTTGATCTTAGAAAAAAGAGACTAAACAAGAAGTAAGAAGAAAAGGGTACCTGAGAAAACCCCAGAAATCTGACAAAGATGGGAAGAATCTTAGGTCGGTAAGCTGTGTACTGCCAGTTTTCAGATAAACTTTCAAAAGGGGAGAAAGATGGAAACTTGGGAGTGAAAATTTTAGTAGGAAAAGGAAAAACCGGGGAACTGTGGAGCTTAAAGTTCAGTGATGGAAACAAGTAATGGAGTCTGACAACACAACAGCTCCATCTCCATGGGAAGACAAAGCAAAAACCAGAGGCAAAGAGCAAAAACCAGAGGCAAAGAAGAGAGAACGGATAATGGGATAGATTATTATTATTAATATTATGAATGAATGAATGGAAATGGAGAGGAAAATGAAAGGAATGATGGAGTATGGAAAGAAAGTGGGGTTCACTGTGGAGCTTCACACTTCCTTTTTAGGCTTATAGCCTCGAAATTAGTTTGGTTTTGAAAAATATAATAATGGAGGATTCAAGATTTAAGGCAGAAAAAACGAGTGGCAAGGAAAGGTACAGCGTTGTTGCTTTCCAGCTTTTAAAATTGCGAAAACAGAAGGAAAAAACAAAGAAAAGTACAAAGGGAAGGGATGGAAGCAAGGATGTCACTGCTATAAAGGTAGATGCATTGTTTTTTGTTTCAGAGTTACTATGTACTGGTATGGGTGTATATCCTTTTCTTATTAATCCTATTTACTATCTATATTCGAGATCCGTAGTTATACATTCGATAATGTTAGCTCTAATGTTTAAATTTAAATTATATTAACGAGAGTGTAATGTGTTGTACCATTGTACATTAGCGGGTACGAAAGACCTAAAGTGTCCTGAAACCCAAACTTGAATGTCAAGAGAGCATGCGACGACGACAAATAACGTTGGAAGATTAACCGAATGTCTGGACTAAACAAAGGCTTACATTACAAATGAGTACTTAAAGTGTATTCAAAATTTTATTTAGGTGCTTAAAATATTTTTTGTCAAAATAAGTACTTAAAGTATATTTTTTTGTCAAAATATGTACATCGAGTTTTTTTTTTTGTCAAAATAGGCACTTAAAACATATTTGTCTACGTTCTTAAAAAATTGACATGTGACATTTATTAAAAAATACATTAGACACTTATTTTGACAAAAAAATATTTTAAATAATTGTTTTGACGAAAAATATCTTAGATAGCTATTTTGACAAAAGCATACTTTAAGACTTAAGTATTTATTTTGACAAAAAAAAATAATTCAATACCATAATAAAAATTTTGTATATTTTAGATACTTATTTTTATATATATATATAAGCCATGGAAAAAATCATGTGGTGAATTGAATTAAAATTGACAATTTGAAAAGGATCGAAAAACCTAGTTGAACCAATCTGATCTAGGGATGGATATTTTACTCGATTTGGTTGGGTTTCTATCCGATTCGGCTTGTTCGAGTCGGATTTTTAATGAAAAAAATCGAGGTACCTAGATGGAGGAAAAGAGTACTCACCATACTATTACAACGTGCGATTAAACTAAACAGAAATTAACCCGACATGGGTAAGTCCTCATGCAATAATCTTAAAACCGCATCCGGCGGGGAGCTAAATGAATTAACCTCATACCCTCGCCAAGGCCCCAATTTTGCCAAAGCATCGGCAACATGGTTAGCCTCACGACATACATGACAAAACTTACATACCCGGAATCGAGAAACCAAGGCGCGAGTGGCACTCATCAAGGAGGACATCATTCGTCCATCGTTAACCTTATTCAAAACACGTATAACCTCCAAGCAATCAGATTCGACCACAACATTTTCAATGCCATGTGCGAGAGCATAAATTAACCCTTCATGGATCGCCCAAAGTTCCGCATCAATCGGCCGTCATCGACCTATATATTTCGAGAAACCACCACCCCATGTGCCCATCGCATCCCTGAGCACACCTCCGCACGACGCCGAACCAGTCCCAACTTCACATGCCTCATCAACGTTTAGCTTCCAGCTAGACCCCTCCGGCGGTAACCAGCGACGCTGCTGTTGTTGAACAGCCATCCGCTGTCCCTGCATAGTCCGTGCACTCAGTAACGCCCGAGATACATCGCGGACCATCCCCTTACTGCGCAATACGACTTCCATAACCCCCCTCGCCTCATTGCGAAATACAACGATGTTCCGTGCAAGCCATAACTGCCATAAAACAGCTGCAAACAACACATCCCACCGATCATGTCCACCCCATGCAGCTGCACCTCGCTGAAGGTTTGCCAACACCCACTCAGTTACCGAAGCGCTGAAGAAGCTGCCCCACTGCGACTCCGGTACCATCAAACGCCATACTGCCTTCGCAACCAAACATTGGCGCATAATATGGTCAATGTCTTCCACACACGCACCACATGAAGGGCAAGCCGCTGACTCCGTTAAATTTCGTCGGGCTCGTTCGCTATTAGTCAACACCCTTCCCTTACATACCAACCAAAGAAATATTTTTATCCTTTGCGGCCCTTGGAATCGTTGTAATACATGCCAAATATTACCCCGAGGCGTATTACTATGTGAACGAATTTTATCATACGCCGATTTTACCGAAAAGGCCAAATTATCCGACCATTTCCACCCCGGCGAATCCATCACCAAATTACCGCTTGGAGCCCTAATAGCCATAATTTGATCCAACACATCTCCCGCAAAACAATATTGATTCTGATCGATGTCCCACTGTCCGTCGCTAATACACAAATCCTTGATCGGAGTAAAATTGTTCGGAACAAAAGCCTGATCCGATACCACCGCTTCAAGAGGTCCAATTCCACAAACCCAGTGATCGCGCCAAAAGTCGATACTCTCGCCATCTCCAACCCGCCAAACAACTCCATCTCGCGCATCATTCCAAATAGCCGAAATACCCCTCCATAAATATGAACAATTGTTTCCAACAATAGAGGTCGGAATAATCTCAACACATTTGTATTTAGCACGCAAGAAACGTACCCATAACTGTCCCCGCTTCGCTATCAGGTTGAATCCAACTTTCAGAAGGAATGCATCGTTTTGGTCCCGTAGACTCTTAAAGCCTAAACCGCCAGAACTAGTAGGTAAGCATAACTCATTCCAATTAACTAGGTGAACCCCTTTCCTATCCGCATTACTTCCCCAAATAAAGTTGCGTATCAGTCTCTCAATCTCCTCACAAACTCCAATAGGGATCTTAGTCGATTGCATCGCATAATAAGGGATTGCCGATAGAACCGCCTTTGCAAGAGTAACTCGCCCCGCAAAAGACAGATATTTAGCTTTCCATCATGATAGCCTATCTCGCACCTTCTGAACTAAGTAGGAATACGTCGCTCTAGTAACCCGTCGATGTAGCATCGGAACACCTAAATATCGCCCAAGATCAGTAACTTCCGAAAAACCCACCAAAGCACTCAACTCTTGCCGAAGCTCACCCGACACATTCTTTGAAAAGAAGATACTCGACTTCTGAACGTTCACCTTGAGTCCTGAGACCCTACAAAAATTCACTAAAGTTTCCCGGATCACATCTAACTGTTCCAGAGAAGCTTCTGCAAAGAGAACCATATCATCAGCAAACATCAAATTCGAGATCACCGGGCTGCGTTTAGAAGTACAAAAGCCTTTCCATTGTCCGGATATCACTTTCTAATTGATCGCCTGACTGAGTCTTTCCATGCAAAGAACAAATAAATATGGGGAATATGATCACTTTGACGGATACCCCGTGTCGGCGAGAAGGAATCAGTCAATGATCCATTCCAGCTGATTTGAGTTGAAACACTAGAGACACATCTGATAATCAATTCGCGCAAGTTATCCGGGAACCCGACATCACGCAAGGTATCATCAATGAAACTTCACTCCAGTCTATCATAGGCTTTTTCTAAGTCAATCTTCAACGCCATCCATCCACGTTTTCCTGATTTCCGGTTCATAGAATGAACAATCTCCTGTGCTATGATAATGTTATCAGTGATAGCTCGCCCAGGCACAAAGCTGGTTTGGCTTTCCGACACCCAATCAGATAGAAAAGGCTTAATCCGGTTAACCACAACTTTCGTAATAGCTTTATAAATAACCATACAAAGGCTGATAGGTCTGAATTGACTCATAGTTTCAGGCGAAGCAACCTTCGGAATAAGAACCATGATAGTTCTATTAATTTCCATCGGAAACGGTTCCCCTTCGAAAATATTCCTAATACAACGGCAAACGCTGGCCCGCACAATATCCCAATTACGCTGATAAAAGGCTGCATGTAACCCATCAATACCCGGAGCCTTCCACGGATCCATATCAAAAATAGCAGTTTTAATTTCCATATCCGTAACGCTCGCGCCAAGAGCCCTCTTTGCGTCCTCACGCAGCCGAGGGAATAATCCACGCACAAAGCGCTGTCCATGGCAATTAGGATCGGCGAAAAAAAACTGTCGGTAGAAGGCAATTGCCTCGGCTTTGAGAACTTCCTGATCCGTGTTCCAGAAACCGTTGGTTGCTTTCAAACCGACAATCATATTAGCGCGGCGACGTGCCATAGTGGAGGCATGGAAATACCGAGTATTCTTGTCACCCGCTAAAACCCATTGGCTCCGTGACTTTTGAAACCATAATGATTCCTCCTGCTCAAGAATGACGTCAAGTTCATCCCACAACTGATTCCTCAAATCAATCAAAAAACCCGACTGTGCACGTTGAAGCAATTTTTCGATACCCCTAAGCCTTGCAAAAATGCGTTTCTTCTTTCTTCCAATATGGCCAAAAACATTAACATTCCATTGTTTAGCAGCTTCTTGAAACTTCTGCGCATTACTCATAACCGAGGAAGATTCATCCCAAACGGACTCAAGAAAACCCCAGAAATCTGGATGATCCTGCCACGCTGCCATGAAACGGAACGGCTTCGCTAAATCAGTTCCCAATACACCTGTCGGTTTAAGAAGTAACGGGCAGTGGTCACTACCTACCCTATCAAGATGAACAACAACCGACAACGGATATTTCACCAACCAAGCATAATTCACCAAACACCGATCCAAACGCTGATACAAGCTACCACGACACCAAGTAAAAGCATCACCTTTTGAATCAAGTTCAGTTAACTCTGTAACATCAATAAAGTCTTGAAAAAGCAAACTAGTACCCAAAACCTCACCCGATCCACCATATCGTTCTTCTTTACGAAGAATCACATTAAAATCACCCCCTAAAACCCATGGAACATCAACCCCAGGGCTAAGCTGATATAACTTGTCCCACAAATGACGTCTGATACATGCATTAGGACTAGCATAAACAGCTGTAAAATAAATCCAAGTTTCAGAATTCACCTCACGGGCCTTGCCATGCACAAACTGATTGGAGACAGTAAGGATATCAACCTCCAAATCATCTCGCCACAGGATCCACACACCATCACTGAAACCTCGCGCCTCGACACGAAAAGAATTCGGAAAACCAAATCCCACAATAACCCTATCAGCCTCACTATAACTCACTCGCGGTTCAAACAAAGCAACCATCCGCGGATTATTAGATCGTATGAAATTTCTAAAATGGCGTCGGAACTCCGCACTTCCAGCGCCTTGCGTGTTCCAGAACATAATATACATTAACATAGGAAAAGAAAAAAGGCGATAGTAAGAAACACTTACTGAGAAGGCGGGAGGTTCTCCTTCCCATCATCCCCTACATGCTCGCCATCCGACATCTTATCGATATTCATATCTCCATCCGGCGCACACTCATTCGCATTCGTTTCAAGTGCTTGCCCCGTATCTTGTAAATTGTCGAGCTTCGTAGTCAAAGACGAAACCCATTCTGTCAACACATGACGAGGTGGGATGCGTGTCTCAGACTTCTTCGACACTTTCAAATTCTTCTTTTTTACGGCGGAGAGCACACCCCCATCCTTACCCAAAGCCGTTCCATGCCAAAGTCGCGAAGTTGATTTGAAGTCATTCCTTCCTTCCTTGATAACGATAGCCCTATGAGCACCCAATGCTATCTCAGTCGAATGTGAACTGGCTTGTGTTTCAACACCCATAACCGATGGAACTACAACCACCGATTGGTTTCCTACGCGCACCGCCTGACCCTGTCCAGCAACCCCCTACAACATCTCATGTCGGTTATCAACCGATGACCGAGCCTCCTCATCGACAACAGCATCCCTCTTACCTTTGTCCACACCGCTTGTATTCCCTGTGATTTGTCGAGCTTCCGCACTAGCATTAGCCCCAACAGGTTTCGATGATGTTTTCGGACCTACACTTCCCACTCCGCTGCTAACCAACGGACTCCTGACAGCACCCTTCGACCCTGCACCAGACGCGGAACCCTTCGAGATTTTGTGACATGCATTCCCGGCATCCTTGCTTGGACCTCTAGCACCACGGCCATGATCCTTCCCTTCCCTAGTCGGACGTTGTGCAACCCCCCTATTCCATCACCCGGTAAAGTTTCATGAGCCGTCATATCCGCCTTGTCTCGCACCTCCTGTATGATTCCAAAGCGAGAACCACCATCAACAGCATGATCCCCACTTACTTTACTACTAGCCACTCGAGACAGCCTTCGACGAGTCCGTTCCACTACCATCCAAGGTCCGAATAAATCTTCTTTTGAAACCTCAACTTTAGATTGCACATCCGTGCTAGCCTTACTTGATTGCAATATCCCATCGGCAGCAGTCTCCGGTTGATCATCCACACAAAGTTCTATAGAATGTCCATATTTACCGCACTTAAAACAGATCAAATGAAGCCCCTCATACTCAAGCTTCTGAATAAACCCATCAATCCCGATACAAGATAACAATGGCTTATTCAGGTCAACAACTACAGCAAGCCTTGCAAACCTACCTCTTTCACCCAGGGCTGTACTATAATCAATTTTGATTACACGACCAATTACCTCCGCGATACGATGAAACAAAGCTTTCGTGTAATATCTGTACGGCAAACCCGGCAGACGAATCCACACCACCACCTGAGACGGGTGCTTTTCTGCAGTAGAAAAGTTCCTGCACCACGGCTGTACCGTCAGGTAACAACCAAATAGGGTCCATGGACCACCAGTAAGAACCTTCGTATAATCATCAATGGATTCAAACTTCACCAGAAAATAATTGTTATCCAGATCGATAACCTGAAAATTTTTCTCTGTCTTCCAAATCGCATGAACCCTATTCACCAAAGTCTTAAACCCTATTGCTCGACCCAGAGGTCTGACGATAATGGTCAAACGCATACTCTCATCAATACGTGTATGTACCTTTTCTGAAAAGGAAATTCGAGGAAACAAACCACTCTGATCGATCACCACGTCCGTATCCAAAACTTCAAAATTTTCTTCTGCCCTATCAATATTTGCACCACCCCCGTTCACCGGAGACGCCGCCACCATCGCCGCATAGGACTGCCGTGCGTTGCTCTCCTCGCCCGGAGCAGCACCTGGCCCTGCTACCGTCGGCTGCACAGGGTTCTCCCCTACCATATCAACGTCAGTCCCATGCACTGTCTCAACGTTGTCTCGACTCTTCTTTAATATCGGTTGGGACTCCAAATCAATCGGAGATCCATGCCGCTCCAAAGACGCCGGAACAGCCACGTCAACCACCATCCCCGGTGGCTGCCCGCTAGAATCGTTGTATAATGCAGCCGCTTGAACGCCGTCATCCGCCGAAGAAATAGGAGGAAACGAGAAACTCATGCCGCTAGGGTTTATCAATTTAGGATTCTTTTTAGTTTTATATTTCATAAAAAATAGTTACTATAAAAAAACTATTTAAATTATTAAACTTCCTTACCTATCAATACATTTTTTTGGTAAATACATATCACTACATATTAATACACGTTGACGTTGATAGTAGGGGACATGGTTGAGTAAAAAAACTGAAAATTAATCTGAATTACAGTATTTGGAGATTTATAGTTCATAAGTTTAAAAATTTTAGTTATCCAAATTGAATTAAATTTGATTTATATTTAATTTATAATTAATTTTAATTCTTTTAGAATGTAAAAATAAATATTTTATACTTAAAATAATGAACTAATTTAAAATAATATATATTGGACCAATTGTTAGAGATTTAACTGATTATTGGACAGGCAACACTCCACAAATTTTTATCGAATAGATAAAAAAATCACCAAACAACTTAAATTTAGATATTATATTGAATATTAATTTTCAAGAGCGCACTTTTGTTTTTAAGTAACATATTCGAATATCTAATCTTTCTTACCAGTGTAGATAATGAATCTATAAATTTTATATCCACAATTATACTTTAAAAATTAAGTTTTAGTCATTTGACTGCTTGAAATAAGTTATTTCAACTATTGTATTATTAACTTTTAACAAGAAAAAATAATTTGTTCGTTTAATAATTAACGTAATAATTTAAGATGTTTGATGTAAAAAAAAACCATTATTTTTCTACTGCCAACATGAAATAATAATAATAATAATAATAATAATAATAATAATAATAATAATAATAATAATAATAATAATAATATCACTAGTCCAAATTTCAACCGCCGACATGTTTGATCCAATGTGAGGGAAAAAGACGTTTGGGCATTAATTGGTAGACCCTTTTGAAAATTTTGTATAAAAAATTGACTCCATTCGTTCAAACTTCGTATCAAATTCAAACATATCTGGTATTTTGTTCTTAAAATATTACTTAGAAGTTATTTGTGAATATAATATGGTTTATAAAGAAAAATATTTTGATACACAAGCTTCTAAAAATTAAAGTTTACATAACTCTTTTAGTTTTAGTATTTAGAGATTTGGGTAGTGTTTTAGGGTTTATGGATTTACGTTGTATCGTATAGAATTCAAGATTTATGGTTAGAATTTGGAGTTTAGGGTTTAAGGTTTAGGGCGTAGGTTTTAGTGTGTTAGGCTATGAATTTATGTTTTAAATTTTATAGCTTAAATATGAAGAGTTGTATAATTTTTTTTACACAGCTTGTGTATCAAAATACAACTCATTTATAAATAATAAAAGACAATTGACATCCAAACTGACTTACTGATCTAACTTGAGATAAATATTAGACAACTCATTCAAGTATTTGAACTTTACTTTTAAGGTTTAATTTAATATTTTTTTAATTCAGCTAAAACTTAAATTTTAATTTTTAAGTTCAAATTAATACTTAAACAAATTTAAGCTTTACTTACTGATCCAAACTGAGATAAATATTAAAAAAATAAATTAATATAGAAATGTAAATTAAAAAATTGGGTTTGGGTGTG
This sequence comes from Hibiscus tridactylites, assembly GCA_958450335.1. NCBI lineage: Eukaryota > Viridiplantae > Streptophyta > Magnoliopsida > Malvales > Malvaceae > Hibiscus > Hibiscus tridactylites. Next base: position 2,351,946 of record OY288273.1, read on the forward strand.
TGGGTCTTGAAGTCCCAATTTTTAAAGGCAATTGACATCCCAATAATAAGACATACAAAAATGGAAACTAAATAATGGTCCATTACAAGCCACATAGGACTCTGTGTGTGTATAGCTGCAATATAAAAATAGAGCCTTTAACTATAAATTTATTTATAGCTCTGCTTTACAATCTTTTCCACCATTCCAATTTGTATAATAGATGTCTTCTGTCTTACTATATTGTTACCTAAATAATATTTTTATTATTTATTAAAATGAAACTAAAATAAATTATTTACAAAAATTATACTCTTCTTTAACATATATGGATAGAACTAGGGGTGCTTAACGAGTTAAGCAGCTCGTGAGCTGCTCGAACTCAACTAGATCAAAACTTGGTAAACGCTTGATTCGGGTTGACTTGACTCGAACTTGAACTCGACTCGAGACCTTAACGAGTTGAGTCAAGCAAAGTCTAACTCGACTCGATAAGTTTGTGAGCAGCTCGTTAATTTTTTAAAATATTTGTGGATTGTTACTTTTGTTTTAATACGTTAGTTTGATGATTTTGTGAATTGTTACTTTAGTTTTAATATGTTAGTTTGGTGTATTTGTGGATTGTTAGTTTATAATTTAGACTTTGAAAGTGCTTTATACACTCTTTTGATATTTTTTTGGTTAAATTTGTTAATTTATGTTAATATTAAGCACCGTATAGTATTGTTAAATTTTATTTTTAGTTAAAAAAGGTAAATTTTTTAGTGAGCTTAACGAGCAGCGAGTTGAGCAACAAATTTTTTAACGCGCACGAGTCGAGCACAATTTTAACGAGCTTTACGAGCAACGAGTCGAGCAACAAAATTTTTTAACGAGCACGAATCGAGCACTGCCCAACTCACAATCGACTCGCTCGATAAGCACCCCTAGATAAAACATAGAAGAGAATTTTACCTAAACACAAACACAATTGCATACTATGTTATTCGAACCCGAATCACATACAAAAAACAACAATATCCTTTTACAACTGAAACCACTAAATGAATTCTAAAATATGAAAATTTTGGTTACATATAATTATATAAATGAAAATTTAATATTATTTTCTTTATCAAATCAATTAATAATTTTGGAAAGTTGAATCTTAATCTTTGACAACAAGAGACTTCAACCACTATTCTTATACGTTGTTCACAAGAATATATATGCAATTTTTTTAGCATTCTTAATTCGGTCTTATGGTAATAACTGTTTATCTTTTCAACTCTTAATAAAATCACACAGACTTTACAGATAAAGATATTTAAATTCGAATATCTTTTTAAAACTAAAAAAAATGAATCGATAGAAATCCACATTTGATTGCGTGGTTAAAAATACTTATGTTAATCTATTTTATATGAATTTCAATTCCGACATTAACCTCGGAATTTGACCTCCTCCTCCCAAAGAAAACGAAGTTGTATTAAATAAATACTCCATTGTTCTTATGACAAATAATTATATGAATTTACTTTTTTTCAACGCTACATATGATATTATCATAACACCACACCTGGTTTCACTGTTCGTGGCTACTTTAAGGAATATTCCAAATTAAAGCCCCAATTGCCCTAATTAAATATTAATATTTCCTTAATTAACATTCATGATTACCATTAGGAGACTTGATTATGGATTACTACATCCCAAGGTGTTGTCACATGCATCATGCATGCTTTGTGTAGAAATGTGACCTGCACCAAACTGTCCAAGGATAGGTGTTATTTAATAACTTTAGGAGGGTGACCTTTTATTTTCTCATTAAAAAGAATAATACATTAAATTAAGAAAAATATTTTGATATATAAGTTGGTTTAGTAGTTTATATTGGGCTTTAGGAGTTTATGTTGTAAGGTTTAGAATTTAAAATTTAGGGTTTATGATTTAGAGTTTATGATCTAGCATTTAGGGCTAGGGATTTAAGTTTTAGATTTTATTGTTTTAAATATGAAGTGTTGTGCAAATTTTTTTACACAGCTTATGTGTCAAAATATAACTCTTATATTAAATTTTAAATTATTATTATGTTTATTGTCGATTGAATTTCAGTTCAGTTTGGTATCATTATTGTTGTAATAATATGATGTTTTTATGAAATAAGACAAACGAACAAAAAAATAAAAAAGCAAAAATACAAGAGATTAACAAGGTTCAGCAATGTGCTTACGTCATCGGGCGCAAGAGCGGCTATTTTTCTTATTGATTTAATCAATCAAATTAGGTTATAAATAATAGCCATATATATAAGTAACCATCCATGGTACAATTACCAAAATACCATGTACCGTACTGTGGGGGCTTCGCACCCGCACCCCCAACCCACTTAGTCCAAGCCCGCAGACTACTTGAGAATTCCTTTATGGGACAGATGCTCTCGTTCCATTCGCTCACTTTGTCTCCGCTCTAGCATCTATCCTTTAACAGTATATGAGTCATACTTAACAATGATCATACATTTGAACAAGTTTATATGCATAGTCAAGGACAATCACAAGATGTTATGTCAAGGATACGAATTTTTAAGAAGTTATATTATAAGTTTAAGAGTGTGAAATTACAAAATTTACGAGTATGATATTAGATCATCAATAGAAAAATACTTAAATTATGTGAGAATTTGAAATTAAAAAGGGCGCACCATCAACATTCCTCGATCTATCCATGATCCATGTACATAATTATTGTATCTATTTTTAAAACATGAGCGATGAACAATGGTAGAACTTGGAGTAAAAATTTAAGTAGACCAACTTAAATTTTTTTTTTAAAAAAAATCTGGAGGCTTAAACAAAAAATTTCAAAAGAAGTTGAGGTTTTAACTAAAATTTTTAACAATTTTGAGAGATTTAATAAAAAATTAAAAAATTAGAGAGAAGATTTAATTAAAAATATTAAAAATGTGAAGTTTAATATAAAATTTTAAACCATTGTACAGGGGGACAAATTAAAATTTTCAAAAATTTTAGAGACAAAATTCAAATTTCTCAAAATTTTGGGGTTGTAGCCCCACTAGTGCCTTAAAGGATATGCCCTAGCGATGAAGTTTTTTTTTAACATTTGGTGTTATATCATAGCAGTATATGTTCATTTTTTCTTAGTCATTATTAAGATACATACACTTTACAAACAAATTATTCGAATTTAAGTCTCCTAAATATAACTATATTTTTTTTCTAAGACCACTAAAAGAGTTGTTGAAAAAAAAAGAAAAAAAATCAAGACATAAATTCTATAAGTTGACAAAACCATGTTAATCTTTATTGTTTTTTTTAATATTGGGTTTGCCACTATAACACTAACATACCATGCATGAAAAAAATCAAACAAAAATCTTAGTACTTTGTGGTATAAGGCACGTGCGTACAAATGATTGCAGACATGATATAAATATTTTTAAATTATTATTGGTCACATTTTAAATTTTATATAATATAATTAATTATATTATGTTTTATTTTATCAGTTGTAGCGATAATTTGATAATTTTAGGGCAGTAGGCCTATGGCAAAAATAATTTTAGGCCCATTGGACTCCATAAAATTGTAAAAACTAAATTGAGAGCAATGTCTACGAGCATTAACAAAACTTAATTTATTTATTTTATTTGAATTTGATATCAATTTATTTTTGTATTCAAATTGGATATTATCATACAACTAGAGCTAATCAGGTACGAAATAATATATCATTAGACATTTAAATTTGATTATTTTTTTTATCTAATACCGTGTTAGAATTTGATATTTTGTTAATATGGTACACATGTTTTTTTAATATAATGGATATCTATATTTGAGATATATTACACTTTCGAATCGAGATATTAAAAATGTATTAAGTCGTGAAAATATATCAAGTCAATACAAAAAATATGAAAAAAGGAAATATGTTGATAAAACATTCATTTTAACAATCAGTGTACAACACTTGTACAACCCTAAGTCTCTCCCCGCTCAAAAATGAGAAGATATTGTTAGGACAAGTTAATTTAAATTAACTTGTTAGCTTAATCTGCTAAAAGTTGTTAGATCCGGTCACCGGTAGGGCTGGAAACGGGTCGGATTTAGGTGGGTTGGAGCTTCACCCACTCCATCATCCGTAACTTAAATCGCCACCCAATCCATCCACCACCCGCTTGATCATTGACTCAAATTCGCCCCACCCATCAACCGCGGATGAGGCGGGTGGATCGGATCATAAATGAGTTCTACTATTAAAAAATTATAGTTAAAAATATATGAAAAATCTTATTAAAAATTTAATATTTAATACATTAAAGTCAACTATTGTTAAAGTTCTAAATTTCCAAATAATCTTACATACAACCTAACTTACATAAAAAAAAATTCATTTCCCAATAATAAACAAAAACTTAAAAAAATTTAAGGTTCAAAATATTTTTTTAAAATTAATATTATGCCGACGGATGGGGCAAGTGTCGGATCGGATGGTGGGTTGAAAAATTTTCACCCGAATCCATCACTCGTTTCATCCGTCATCCACTTCAAACGGATCAAACCCACATCTTACTGATTTTCGTCCATTTAATTAGATTGGGTGGGTCGGGTGGGCCACTATCCATGAGTAATTGCCGGCCCTAGTCACCGGTTGGCCATCATATCATCTTTTTCACAGATATTAAGTGCTTAAACATATTTGAACTTACGTTCTTTATATATTATACCAACGATAATGCGAATGAAACTTCACTCAACTGGCCAATAAAACATAATTTTGATGATAAGAGTTGGGTGTGAGAATTCAACCTATCATTAACCAGGTTTCAAGTTGAGGCTGAATGTTCCAGCACCCCACGGAGAAGAAGACAAACAAAGATGTCTGAACGCAAAGCATGAATGCACGTTTTATGGTTGTAAAATTAATTTTGGATTATCGTGATTTTTTAGAATTGATTTTATGTATAATTAATTTTAAAATAATATAATTTATATTTGAAAGGTTTTTTTTTAAATCACGATTATGTAAAAATCACGACGAAACGCAAAAGCTACTTCTATTTACTTTTTTCAAAATAACGTTTGGGGTCCAAAAGCACGTTTAAGTTATTAAATCCAAACATATTAGCACGATGACCGAAGCAAATTTTTCTATTCAATCGAGATTTTTGGACCACAAACGCAAAACCAAACAATGAAGCCATACCCATAAGACAGCAGTGGCCTACTACCCTGTGTTGTCTGATTCCCCAAGTTACGTCCTTATAATGCTACTGCTCCAAAACAAAAGCAACACATCAGACTACCAAAACATATTGTGCTGATGATACCAAGGCACTGTCCTCTTTTGGCAGTATCACCCTGTTCTGTTCTTCAACTTGCACACATCAGTAAAAAAGAAAAAAGAAAAAAAAGATGAGCAGTTGTTTTGGTAATTTTGGCTTGCCATTTTCACCTTGATTTTATCAACAATTAACCTCTGTTCCTTTGTGTAATTATCATAATAAGCAAAAGCTGGCATCAGCTTTGTTGATACTCAAACTCTACAGGTATCTGTTAGAGTTTGTTATAAGTAGTTATGTAATCTTGGTGAGTTGGCAAGAATTGAAAGTTAGTTATTTAAGTTACTAGACACTATATAAATGAGTGACCTGCTATGTAAATAAACACTTTTTGTATCTTCAGTTTCAATTTAATAAAACAAAATTTCTGTTTCGTATTCTCTCATCAGACTCTCAATTTTCCCCAAATCACCAAAACTATAAACCCTAGAATTTTTACATGGTATCAGTTGATTCCTCTTCGGCCGACGGTTCTTTCGCCGACGGTCTCTTCTTCCGCTCCGATAACCCATCCAGTGAATACTATATTCACCCCAATGAAAACCCTGCCCTTGTGCTTACCTCTGCTTTGCTCGACGGAGGAAATTACCATAGCTGGGCTCGGTCTATGCGTATGTCGCTCATCTCCAAAAATAAGTGGAGTTTTGTCGATGGCTCGATTCAAGAACCGATTCAAGATTCAGGCAAATACAAGGCTTGGGTCAAGTGCAACAATTTAGTGTTGTCGTGGTTGCAGCGTGCTTTGATTCCTGAGATAGCCCAAAGCGTGTTGTGGTTCGATACGGCCTATGATCTCTGGCAAGATCTTTTTGATAGATTCAATCAGGGTGATCTGGTGAGAGTCTCAGATTTGCTTCAAGAATTCTATTCTTTACAGCAAGGTAATAATTCTGTAACCTCTTATTACACCCAGCTTAAGGTCGTTTGGGATGAGATTTGTAACTTTAGGCCTCTTAAGACATGTGATTGTGATTCTATTAAGTACAGAAATCAGGATTTTTTACTTTGATTTCTTCGTGGGTTAAATGACTCTTTTTCGATTCCTAAATCTCAATGCCTTATGATGAAACCATTTCCGAAAATCAGTGATGTTTTTGCCCTAGTTCTTCAGCATGAGCGTTCTTTAGGTTCTGTGCCTAATCTTGAGTCTAATGTTTTGCTAGCTGAAAGACATTCTGGGAAAATGGCTGAGTCTAAATCTGATTCTAGGGTTCCTAATAAGAAGTTTGTTAGTGCTGGCCATACTTATTTTCTGACCTTGGTAGATGACAAAAGTAGGTTTGTTTGGGTGTTTCCTTTAAAATTCAAGTCTGAAGTAAAAAATGTGATCATTGAATTTTTTAATTTTGTGGAAACACAGTTTTCAAAACGTGTAAAATGCTTAAGGTCTGACAATGCTAAAGAGTTTGATCTAAATGATTTTTTCAAAGAAAAAGGGGTTGTTCATCAACAATCTTGTGTCTATACTCCTCAACAGAACATCATTGTAGAAAGAAAACATCAGCACCTTCTTTCAGTTGCTAGGTCCTTGAGAATTGAAGCAGGATTACCTTTGTGTTTTTGGCTTGATTGTGTGATACATGCTGCTTACTTGATTAATATAACACCAACTCCAATTTTACAAAATAAGAGTCCTCATCATATTTTGTATAATTCTTCACCTAAGTTGGATAACTTGAAAATTTTTGGTTGCACTGCTTATGCTTCTGTTCTTCCTAAGCCAAAGACTAAAATGGATCCTAGGACTGTAAAATGCATTTTCATTGGTTATCCTAGGAATGTTAAAGGTTTCAGATTATTTGATATAAATTCTAAATCTGTTTTCATATCTAGAGATGTGTTTTTTAATGAATCTAATTTTCATTATAAGACCTCTGTTATTTCCTCTAACTCTCCAAGTTCAATTATTTTTCCAACATATGCTAATTCTGAAGGACTTGAAGAGGAAATTACTGTTAAACAACATTTAAATGATAACTCTGAAACTAATTTGAATGGTGTTTCTGAGTCTGTTTCTAAAATTGATAAGATTCAGGACTTTGTTCCTTCTATATCTGCTCCTAAAGTTTCAGAACAGCTTAAGCATCCTACTGTTGAGGTTTCCAGACCCAGAAGGAATATTTGTTTGTCATCTAAGTTCAGAGATTATCAGGTGAATGTTCCTGGATCTAGAACTTCTTCCCATACTATAAATAATGTGATGTCTTATGATGCTTTGTCTAATAGTTACAATAGTTACATTAATAATGTTGATATTCTTGCTGAACCAAAAACATTTGCTCAAGCTAGTAAACACAAGTGTTGGCAAACTGCTATGGATGAAGAAATTAAGGCATTAGAATTAAATAAAACCTGGGAATTAGTTCATCTTCCTCCTGGTAAATCTACTATAGGTTGTAAATGGGTTTTTAAAACAAAACTTAATTCTGATGGGTCCCTAGAACGTTACAAGGCTAGGCTTGTAGCAAAAGGGTATACACAACAGCCTGGGGTAGATTTTTTTGATACCTTTAGCCCTGTAGCTAGGATAACTACAATAAGGACTCTTTTAGCTGTTGTTGCATCTAATAAGTGGCATTTACACCAGTTGGACATAAATAATGCTTTTTTGCATGGTTTTCTTGCTGAAGAAGTATATATGGACTTGCCACCTGGCTATAAAACTGATAAACCAGGATTAGTTTGTAAACTAACTAAGAGCTTGTATGGTCTTAAACAAGCTAGTCGTCAATGGAATGAAAGACTGGTTTCAGCTTTACTTCAGCAAGGATTTAAGCAAGCCTCTGCTGATATTTCTGTTTTTATTAAAGGAACTGGATCTAGTTTTATTGCTCTTGCTGTGTATGTAGATGATATAATATTGACTAGCCCAAATGAAAATGAAATCTCTATTGTTAAAACTTTTCTGCATGAATGTTTTAAAATTAAAGATCTAGGTCCTCTAAAATACTTTTTAGGTTTAGAGGTAGCAAGGTCTGATAAGGGTATATTTCTTTGTCAAAGGAAATACATTTTAGACTTATTAACTGAAACTGGTTTTTTACATTCCAAGCCTGTTTCTACACCCTTACTTGCTAAGACTAAACTTTCTAAAACTGATGGTACTCTTCTAGATGATATTACTTCATATAAAAGATTGATAGGCAAGTTGCTATATTTAACAAACACCAGACCTGAAATATCTTTTGCTGTGCATCATCTTTCTCAATTTCTTTCTTCACCTACTGATATTCATTTACAAGCTGCACATAGAATCTTAAGATATCTAAAAGGTTCACCTGGTCAAGGTGTTTTCTTCTCTAGTGATAATCCTATCAAAATAAATGCCTTTTGTGATTCTGATTGGGCCTCTTGCCCAGATTCGAGACGATCAGTTACTGGGTTTTGTATTTTTTTAGGCACAGCTCTTATTTCCTGGCGTTCAAAGAAGCAACAGACAATCTCACGGTCTTCTAGTGAAGCAGAATACCGTGCACTTGCTTCGGTTTCTTGTGAAATACAATGGATTCAATACTTACTTTCTGATCTTCAAATTAGTAATATTTCTCCTGCTAATCTATACTGTGATAATTTGTCTGCTATTCGAATTGCAGAAAATCCAGTGATGCATGAAAGAACAAAACATATTGAGATTGATTGTCATCTCATTAGAGAGAAGCTTCATCAAGGGCTGATAACTCTTCTTCCAGTCTCTACACAGCATCAATTGGCAGACTGTTTCACAAAAGCATTACATCCTTCATCTTTTTCTCAAGCTATATCCAAGTTGGGCATACTTAATATATATGCTCCAACTTGAGGGGGGCTGTTAGAGTTTGTTATAAGTAGTTATGTAATCTTGGTGAGTTGGCAAGAATTGAAAGTTAGTTATTTAAGTTACTAGACACTATATAAATGAGTGACCTGCTATGTAAATAAACACTTTTTGTATCTTCAGTTTCAATTTAATAAAACAAAATTTATGTTTCGTATTCTCTCATCAGACTCTCAATTTTCCCCAAATCACCAAAACTATAAACCCTAGAATTTCTACAGTATCGGAGACAGTGGTAGAACGGCGGTCGAGATAGTTATTTCGGGTCAGAGTTCGTATGTTGTCTGTGTTTTCATGGACCATGGTGTTCGGAATGGAAGGTCCTGCTTTTTCTTTGTTGCATGTCCTGTTTTATACTATTTGGACAGATGCTTTGATCGGGTTGTCGTGGCGCGTTGATTGGACTGACTATGATTTGACGTCCTAAGTTTGCTTTGTCATCCGTAGCTGGCACGTGCGCAATCACGTGATCGCCGGATGCGATGTGATTTTGCTTGTAATTTTGTTTATTTCCCACAGTGTGCAGAGAGTATCACAAGGGTTGTGGGCGATCTCAAGCGTTGCGGTCCGCATGCGTTATTACGCTCATCGCTAAACGTCCCTTGCGTTAAATTGTCTATAGTCTTATTCACTCTAATCTCGACACGTGGTGGAAGGTGTTTACATGTGCTAACAAGCTTTAATTAGGGACAGGGATGGACTGAGGGAGCTGGTGAAACGAAGGTCTCTTTAGAAATTTAAAATTCGTATATAATATAAAAAAATTATATTTTTTATTAAAAATTTATTTATGCCACTTAAAGTTCACAAATTCAAATTTTAGGTAAGTCCGGGATTTCATTGTCAATGACATTTTCAGTCCACGAGACAGACATCTCATGTGACTTGTGAGGCTTAATGATGTATCAACTCCCTTTTGGACCACAAAATCTATGTTTGATCACTTTTTCCTCTCGTCTATCAAAGGTGTGAACGGAAGAATCAATTAGGGTGAAAAAGTGGAAAGAAAATAAAATTCGACAATTTTAGTAGAAAAAAAAAATTATAAATGTCACATGATATAATTGTAGTGTATTATGTGACGATGATATCTAAAAAATTGTCAAGATTTAATTGTTAAAATTGGTCAAAAACTCAATTGATTCAATGGCTTAATTGAGTGTAAAATAAGTTTAGAAGTTTAATTGATTTTCTTTCAAAACTTCAAAAACTTCTTATACACTTCGGCCTTTTTTTTACCATTTTCCCTTGATTAAGCCTAAATTTTTCAATTAGTAGGGGTGTTCAAAATTATTTGACCCAATTGACCCGACCCGACTACTCAAAAATAAAAAAACCCTAATATTTTATTAAAAAAATGCCCGATCGGGCCAGGTACCTGACCCGAGATTTATTCGAGTAGTTGGGGAGGGTCTGGGCCGAATTTTTTTGGTAACTGGGTACCCGAGCCGATAGTTTTAATATATTTATCTTTTAATTTTAAATTATATTTTTATTTTAAGTTCTTAATATTTTTACCTAAAACTAAATATAAATTATTAAATTATTTCTATGTTTGTATTATGTATTTTTAAGTTTTAAAATTTTAAAATATATTTTTATTAATTTATTAATACAAGATTTGAAAGAAAAAAGCAAGATTAATATATTTAATGTCTTTTGGTGATAAACTTTAATATATATATATCAAAATATTCATCTTAAAACTAACTTCAAATCACTAATTTTTGTGTTTGAATTATATACTATTAACTCTTAAATTTTATGTGTTTACTATGTGATTTTTTTAAAAAAATTAAATTTAAAAATAAATAAAAAATATGAACTAGGTACATGTTACCCGATTTTTCAGGTATCCGAATGTCATGAATACCTGAATAACAAGTACCCAACTAGAGCGGGCTAGAACACGAGCTGTCATATGTAATATCTGAAAGAACCGGGTACTCGGGATTGAACACGAGTGCAACATTTTACCGCTACCCACACAATAATTTACCATACAGATTATGAGAATATAAAATTACCAAAATTGTGAAGGTTTTCAAGTCCTTGTCTAAATTTCACTAGAAAATGGGAAAAAGCATCTCTACCAGACCCCTAAAGTTTTGCCAACAAAAGATAAAGGCAACTTTGGTAACCTACTTTATCGACGACAACAAAAGAAAGAAAAACCAAAATTAGAGGGGCTTTGTAAAGAAATAAAAAAAGATTTAGGGATTATTACTATATTATCTCAGTTCAATTAAAATATTATATAATCTACCACCCAATTCTATCTTCTTCTCAAACTGGCCCCCACGCTTTCAAACTATCTTACCAAATCATATATGAACTTAATTCCTAAGCAAATGAAAATCGAATGAATTAAAATTTCAAATCGGCAATTCAATTATCCACTCAAAAGAGAAGCAAATTATAAACAATTTTGTTCCTACCATGAAAACGACAGCTCGACGGAAAGTACATTAATGCTAAGGACCACCGCCGACCACCGCCTATATTCCGGCACCGATGTATCCTTCCACCACCACAAAAAATATAGTAAAGATTTAATAATATTTTCTTCATTTTCAAGGTCTCGAAATTCCCAAAGGAAAAGAAAATTACACATTTGGATTCCAAAGACCCCATAAACGAGAATTGAATAACCCCAACACGTCCGGCAACACTTTCCGAGCTAGACCCTTATGGTTACTTGTCTCCGCCGCCGCCGTTGACACCGCCGCATGTACGTCTTCATCGGAATCTGCTACCGGACACACTTCATTCACCTCCGCCATTTCAACTGCCTCGGCTTTAACTTCTTTATCATCCGTTGAGGCAGCAAAAACCGATGCTTCCTTGTTAGAACACTCCAAGACGGGAGCTTCGTAGTCGGGCTGACACGGTTGTTCGACGACCGGAATATCGACGACCCGAGCGGCCATTTTTCCGTTGCCGTCCTTCCTCTTGAGCCGCGCGCTTTTCTTGGAAGGCTTCTTGGTTTCCCCGTGGGTTAAATGGTCTTCGAAAGCTTCAATTACTTGGTGGATGAGCTCGCGGTTAGGAGAAGAGTCCCATCGGAACCAGTAGCTCGTGTAACAGTCGAAACAATCGCAACCGAAAACGGGTGGCTTGTGGGCGGAACCGCCACCCTTCGGGGCCATCGCCGCCGCAGCCGGTGGTGGCTTCTTGGAAGCTTTTTTCTTGGAAGAAAAATCTTGGCTTTTTAAAGAGCCGGAGGCGGCGGTGGTGGTTTTGAGGGACCTGGTAATCATATAGGCCAAAACTTCTCTGTCCTCAAGAGAAAGAACTGAAGCAAGAGCCAAAATGGCGGCCGGAAGAAGCTTCAAAACGGAAAGATAGTCTTCACAAGAAGAGGAAGAGGAAGGAGATGGGTATACTTTACCTATGTTTTTTAGCTTCATGGTGGTTTCTTTGAGATAAAAATGGCGGCTTTGCAGAGAAGAAGGTAATGGTGTTTTTGAAAAAGATGAAACTTTGGGGGATTTTCGAAATCTGATAATATTTGTTTACTTAAGAGACAAGGCAGAGAGTTGAGAGAGAAGGTCACGGGTCTTTATTTTTTCTCTCAGGTTAAATAATTACAGTCTCTGTTTCACGCCACTTTTTTGGCGCGTGTATCGCACGTCGTAAAACTTTTTAAATAATAAAATAAAATGCTTTTTTTTTTTTGGGAAAATTGAGTTAAGTGGTTAAATTTTTTAAACGGGTTGGTCCGAGTGATAACTAGTTTAATATGACTTAAGCATGTTTTAAGTTATACGAGTTGTGTATGCAGAAAATTTTAGTTGGGAGACTCATCCACAAAAACTAGGTGTGTGACATGGGTTGATTCGAATCAGTCAGAACGAAGCCTAGGCGATTGATTAATAAGTGGAATTATATTAATAATTATGTAAATTTAGGGTATATGTGGATTTTGGCATTTGGATTTGAAGGGGCCATTAGGATTATGAATTTACTGATCAATTCAATTACTTTGAAGATGAAAATGTGAAAAAAGAAAAAGGGAATTAATTCTTTTAAGAAAAAAAAGAGTTAACAATTAAGAAGTTCATTAACAATGATTGTAGGTTGTGTAGTCAATATTTTATTTATAAATTATATTAACACTAGTTAATCATCCTTATGTGAGTGGTTTTAAATTATTTTATTTAAATTTATTATCTTGATTTTAAATTAAATAGAATTTATTTTTTATCATAAGTGAATTATAATTTATAATTATCTTAAAAATAAAACATCGGATTTAAAAAGTGGTAATTGAATTAATAAGTATACATATTTATGAAAAATTATTAAATGAACTCGTCTCATCATATCATCCGTGGTCGCAACCGATAACATTCATTAATCTCTTTTTTTCTAAAATAAATCTTTACTTTTTTCTACATGTAAATAAAGAATGAATAATTACTTTAAGATGAATGAATATTATTAACTTAGACCACGAATGACGTGATGAGTCAGATTCATCTAATAATTTCTTTATATTTAGTGTATGAGTGCATTTTTACATTTGGATTCGGATGGACCAGCTTGAGATTTTGAATTTATGATCAAGTCATGAAATTAAGTAAAAAAAAAAGAAGACTATGTTTAGTATGAAGTGGATGAAACTTTTATTGATTTAATTCTTAAATGAAAAAATATAAAAAAAAAACAATTAGGAATTTTAATTATTTCATTAATAAAATTTAAATTCTCATTATTTTCATCATTCAAGAAAAGCCTTAAATATGAGAATGAAAAAAAATTACGATTACAAATTTCATAAAAATAATATTTAAGAACTTTTTCATGAAAGCGTATGATTGTAATATGCATATTCGTCTTACAGTCTATGTTCGGGTTACAAAACTGTCTCTCTTAACAATGTCGTCTCTAAAGATTAAACTCGTGTCTTCTCCTTAAAGTACAATGTGTCTTACCAATACACCTAACACTTATTAATTAAGAATTCATTTAAATTTATTAGCTGAGTATTAGATCGGTTGATACTGTTCATATCGTAATGAAACAATGAATAACAATCAGCATTGGCAAAGTGTCCGTACGAATGGATCGCCGGACGGATGTTTGACTTGTTTGGCGATGGAAGAATGGGTGGAAAATCCGCACGTGGAAACTGCTCTTAGCAATTAGCAACATATTTTCTTAAAAGGACTTAAATTATGGTTACAGTCGTATTTTCGGTTATGTCATATTTATCGTGGATACAAATAAAATATATGTCATAATTTTTACTATGAATAACGCGTTCGTAATTTTTTAATAATGAATATTTTTATAAACATAACAACTGTAAATATCGTTGTTCTGGAACGATTCTGTTGTCACTATATAACGATTACGGACTACTGTTTAAATTCATATTTCATTTTGAATTGTGTGGGTAATACTATTCTCTATCTACTTTATTTTGTTATATATGTAGAAGTTTTATATTTCTTTGTATGTTGGATGAATGTAATGAATGATTGTGCTTAACATTACGAAATGAGAAAAAAATTTATAAAGAAATCTAATAATCTGAACAATCTATTTGTCATCGTCCAACGGTCTAAAAATATATAAAACTATATGAGTTTTACATGACATAAGTGAATCCTAAATCTCTTTATCTCTCTCGTTTACACAAACTTATTAAATTTAGGATTTAAGGTATTAATTTATGATTTATGGTTTAGGGGTTAGGGTTTAGGATTTAAATTTAAAAATTACGGTTCAAATTAGCATTTAAACTTTATTTTTTTGTTTAAATTGATATTTACGGTAAATGATTTATTTGAATTTGTTTGAAACATGATGTCAAGCCTAAGTACCAATTTGAACATAAAAAGCTAAGTTCAAGTATTTAATTACACCAATTCTAAAAAAAATATTTAATTAGCCAAAAAAATATATTTTTTAGATACCAAATTGAATGTTAGAATCATATTTAGTTACCCAATTGGACAAAAAAATTAAACAACAAATTGTACATTAAAACTCAGATACTAAAATATATATTTATATTTTTAAATATGTGGATAAGTTTAGAAAGATACGAATGTTTCAATGTCATATAATCGTACTTGACACTCGAGTTCAAGTAACTAATTAGAGTAAAAATTAAATTGGTGAATTTTTTTTATTGGTTCAGTTGACTAGATCGGTCAAATAGTATTACATTAAAAAGTAGTAATTTGTATCTTAATTAAACATTTAATAAAAAAATATGTATACCAAAAATCAGTTAATTTAATGAGATAGGACATTAAATTTTTTTAAGTAAGGTTAGAAGTTTGAATCCTAACATTGTGAAATGGAAAAAAATTGTGTTGGGAAAGTTGCCACTCAAATGGGCATCTACTAAATTCGATATAGATTAAACGGCCAGGGCCGTCCCTGGGCATGGGCAATAGGGGCGCCCGCCAGGGCCCCTACCCTGCCCAGGGCTCATTCTTTTCGAATATTTATAGTTAGTGTTTAATATTTTTTAATATTTATTATTTAAAATTTAATTTTTTAATAATTGTTATTAGAGTTCTATTCTTAAAATTTATTTTTTTCGATATTTGTTATTAGGGGTATACTTTTTTTCCAATACTTGTTATTATAGGCTCATTTTTTCGAATACTTGTAATTAGGGGCCCATTTTTTATTATTTATTGTTATTTCAATACTTGTTATTAGGTACAAATTTTTCAATACTTGTTATTATGAGGCCAATTTTCTATACTTGTTACTAGGGGCCTATCTTTTCTATTATTTGTTATTAAGGACCTACTCTTAAATTTTTTTTCTTCGATACTTATTATTACGAGTCTAATTTTTTCAATACTTGTTATTTATGGTCTATTTTCCCTAATATTTGTTATTACAAGAATACTCTTAAAATTCATTTTTTTCTTTCAAAATTTGTTAATAGGACCCATTCTTTTATATATCACTTGTTACTAAGGGTCTAATTTCAAAATTTATTTTTTTCCAATACTCTTTATTAGGGGAAAGGGTGAGCAAAATTCTACTCGACTCGAAAAAAACTAATTTTTTCGACTTAACTCGTCTTGACTTGGAAAAAATTTCAAATAAAGTCCGAGTTGTAAAATAAAAATTCTAATAACTCAAAATTTTAGTATTTAGTAGATAAATTTTTAAGTTCGAGTCGTAAGGACTCGTAAACTCGCATGACTTGAAATTTTTTACTCAACTTAACTCGATCGAACACTCACCCTTAATTAGAAGCATATTTTTTAAGTTCGCTCATAGGCCACTAAAATCCCAGAAACGGACCTGTAATCGACCAATGGGTCGAAAAACTAATGATTAGACCAAAATATATGTATTTTAATATGAGAAAAAAAAAACTATCAAGATAAATGATCAGTTGAATCGGTTTGGTCCGGTTTTAATTACATTGATATTGAATCTTTCCATGTATGTATGTACCCATCACTGTTCCATCTTGGAAAGCAACCAAATCGGCCCATGATATTTGGAAGGGATAACATGCTCGGAAAGGAAAGCAACTAATAGGGGTGTGAAAAAAAAAATCCCAAAATTGATTCCGAAACCTAAAAAATCGAACCGTAAAATTAGTTACTCAAATGGAAAAATTCACTTTTGGTTTGAGTTTTTATTATTTAAAAAGATCAGTTCGGTTATGGGACAAGTCGGATAACAGAATCAACCGGTTATATAATATATATTATTATATTATATGTCATTTTAATATTTTATATTAATATATATCTTTCTTCCAAGTCAAAGTGTAGTTTTGTTATTTGTATCTTCACCCCCATTCTTAGACGCCTTCAATTCAAAGTTCATGTTTAGGTCTAAGTTCTAAGTTCCCAAGTTTCAATTTGTTTGTCGTTGATTGATGTAGGTTATATAAATTTATAACTTTGATTTTTAATCTCTTAATGTATTAAAAATTAACTCACAGTCCATGTACGTATATGCCTAATCAATATTAAAGTCATTAGAATTTTAACTTCAAAACCACGTTTATTTCATTTGATTTTGTGTTATTTTAATATCTTAAAGATTACTAGTTCGAATGTGCTTAAACACTCTATTTAATTTTACAATTAAGTGATCAATAATTTGATTGATATTGTTTAAATAGTTAAATGGTCTAATTGATAAAATTAAAATATCAGTGATCAAAGTAAAAAAATTTACAATTAAGTGGTCATTCATATAATTTACCCATAATTTAAATAGTTTTATACATAAATAAAATATTTATCATTTTTATTAACTTCTTCACATGTTAAATTTCTAAACGTCATCAGTTTTATCCGAAGAGATAAAGGGAGGCGGAAAAATTATTAAAAATAAAATCGATGAATGTTTATCACCAAAGTTGCATTATCGACCGTTGGAGGATTGACTTATTCTCTAAGAACATGCTTAGTAACTGAGTTGAAAGAGAGTCTTAACTTGAATTCAAATTGCAGTTACGACTGTTTTTTTGGTCACGTTATAATTATAACGGTTGCATGTATAACGAATATTATTTTAATTACAAATTATTATTTAAATCCCTGAGTTTTACTTTGCTAAAACTCTTTCTTTTCTCCCATACGGTAATGAAAACGACGAACAGAGAATTGCATGCAATTACGCATTTTTAGACATTACAGGAGAATATTACGCAAAAAAAAAAGGTAATAGAAATGAAGATCACAAGAAATCTGGGGAAATGGATAAAGCAATGATAACAATGAAAAACCCTGGAATATGCTACGCTGAGAATTGAATTAATAATCAAAACTCTAATATTGCCGTTATCTTATTTCCTGCATGCACCGACGATAAAAATATTTCGTTTTTACACTCACCTTAACCTTAATTTTAAGATAGTTTATGTATTTAGTATTTATGGTTAAAATTTAGAGTCTAAAAATTAGGATTTATGTTTTAGGGTAATATGTTAGTGGTTTAGGTTTTTATCTCTAACCCTTAAAATCTAACCTTAAACTCTTCATTCAAACAATACTCCATAAATTATAAGCATACAAACCTAAACTCTTGAACTATGAACCCTAAACTAGATCCATAGCCACTAGAAATAGGACGTTTATAGAAACATAATATTCACACCACCAATGCATGATATAATTACCGCTATTTTAAGTGGTATGTGCATTTTTATAATAATAATAATATGCCATTAAAAATGTAATAATAAATTGAAGAGTAAAGTACACAAATGGTCACTAAATTATCTCTAAAAATACAAGATGATCATCAAATTTTCAAATGTTGCATAATGGACATTAAAATTTAGTTTTTGTTACAAAATAGTCACTGAGCCGTTAACTGTCGTTAATTGGGTGACATGGCAGTTATAAAAATTTGAATAATATAACATTTAATCCTTCATATTGACACATTTAATCAATTTATTCCTAATTTAACCTTCATTATTGATGTCTAAATTAATTAAATGTGTAACTATTAAGAATTAAATATGTTATTATACAAATTCTCATAACCGTCACGTCTCCCAATTAACGGCCCAGTAATCATCTTATAATAAAAACTCAAATTTTAATGTCTATTATGTAATTTAAAAAAATTCGATAACTATTTTATATTTTTAACAATAATTTAGTGACTATTTACGTACTTTACCTTAAATTAAAACTAGAGGAATACACGTTCGACCTAGTTTCCATATATAAGAAAACAAGTAACGAAATAAAAAACTTTATTTTCAAATCTCCTTTTTTGGCGTTTGCTGGATCTTTCCTTTATAAGAACCAAAGAAATCCCTCTCATTTTCCCTACAACCAAACATCCCGCCTTCTCTCAATTTCCCAGAAAACCCTATCCTTTTCTCTTCTCCTCACCACAAAAATCCAATCTTTTGTTTTCCCTTCATAAATCCCAATATTTTGATTCCCCAAAGAATGGCGATTGCTTGGTCCAAAAAATCTGCTTCAATGGAGGCTTTATCGTTGTCTCCTCCTATGTCCCCGCCCGTCGTCTTATCCCAAGACGATTTGAAAAAAATCGCCGCTTACAAAGCGGTAGAGTTCGTCGAGTCCGGCATGGTTCTGGGTCTCGGCACCGGCTCGACCGCCAAGCACGCCGTGGATCGAATCGGCGAGTTGCTCCGCCAAGGCAAGCTCACCAACATCGTCGGGATCCCCACGTCGAAGATGACGCAAGAACAAGCTCTCTCTTTGGGCATCCCACTCTCAGATCTCGACAGCCATCCGATCATCGATTTAGCCATCGACGGCGCCGACGAAGTCGACCCGCATCTCAATCTCGTCAAAGGCAGAGGTGGGTCGCTTTTAAGAGAGAAAATGGTGGAAGGCGCTTGCAAGAAATTTGTCTGCATTGTTGATGAATCCAAATTGGTTAAACATTTGGGAGGTAGCGGCTTGGCTTTGCCCGTCGAAATCGTCCCCTTTTGCTGGAAATTCACGGCGGACAAACTCCAGAACTTGTTCCAGCGCTCCGGCTGCGTCGCCAAGCTGAGGAATGACTGTGAAGGGAAGCCATTTGTGACGGATAATGGGAATTACATCGTCGATTTGTATTTGAAGAAAGAACTGGGGGATTTGCAGATTGCAAGCGATGCTATATTGAGGATTGCCGGTGTTGTCGAACACGGTATGTTTCTCGATATGGCAACCACTGTTATTGTTGCAGGTGAGCTTGGAATCACAATCAAGAATAAGTAGAATTCTGGGAACAAGAATTATTCTAACCCTGTTTAGTATTTAGTGAATTAGTATTGGTTTTGGATTAGTTTTTTGCACCTATTGGTTGATGAAGAGCAGGCATTTTTGTATATCATCTTCTCAAGCATGATATATGCCAATTGTTGTGGTAATTCGAATATCGATATTAGTGTACTTGAACCGAGCCTAATTCAAGCTTAGAAAGCTCGAGCTCGATTTGATTCTTGTATGTTACTCTAAGTTGTTTGAACTCGAGTTAAATTCATGTTGAAAATCGATACACATTGAAGCATGATTCGGAGCTACTTAAGTCGAGCATTAGGCTATTCGAGTTCGATTTGTTATTTGCTACTCATGTTTAACAAGTCTTTTGTTGCTTACTATCTTATGTTGTTTAATGTCTTTGGAATTCTTGCTTGTGTCTCAAGTATAGTTGCCTTTTTGCCTTGTCTTGGTCTTAGGCTTAGGCTTAGCCACTCTTGACTTGTTGAAAGTCTTCCTTTGTTTGAAGACCAAAACGAAACCTACTTTGAATTGAAGACTTAGAGCACATTAAGAGAAAGTGATTCCGTCGTCGGAAGTCGGAACCGTTGAAAATGGTTGGTTGTCCTCTGTTGGCAGGGTGGGCATATAACATCCACCAAAAACCCAAGCAAGCAACCTACGAAAGTACCGATCAAATGCATTGACCGGAATGGAACAGCCACCGAGCAAATCCGCGTATCTGTCCTCCGGTGTAGAGATTCTCCGCCCTATATCATCCTTAAGAAGACACAACGACGAGAAAGATATAACAAAAGGAATAAAATGACAGCCCCTAGCCCCCTACAAACAACCACAATTGCAGCCCAAGATGACCCAGAACAAAGAAGCGTCACAATCCAATTTAAGTGTATAGGGCCGGGGTCATGGCCAAGAGGCTGCCGCTTCAGTCTTGAAAGGAGATGAACATCACCCACAACATTAAAGATTAGATTCGTATTTAATAAAATTTAAATATAAATTTTGTGCATAACTTTAGGTTTTTGTTTTTATTTTGATATCTTGTCGTTAAAAAATTAACATGTTAATTAGTAGAGAAAAGCACGCGTGACATGTTAACAATGAAAAAAGATTACACATGGTAGGCTGTCACGTCATTTTCTCACTCCTATCAGCATGCCACATGTGCTCTATTTGATTTTCTCTTATTGTCAATATGTCGTTAGTTTTTAATGGCGGAGTATCAAAATAAAAACAAAATGTAGCATTAGAAAATATTTTGCCAAAATAGGCGGAATATTATTCATGTAGTTAACCCTATATTTTATTATTCCATATCTTATAATATTGAATAACTTTTTAGAAAATGTTATTATAAGGTTACTTTTGTCTTTTCATATTTTATATAATATTTAAAAAGAATAAATACAAATCCCTTATTATTCTACATGTGATTATTTATTAAATATAATTTATAAACATAATATTTTTTTAAAAAAATTGGTTCCATTCGCTCATGTTTTGTATTAGGGATGGCTATTTGTTGAATTTGATGGATTCTGATCTGACCTGATCTAATTAGGGGTGAGCGCTCGATCAAGTCGAGTAAAAAAAGTTTAAATTATTTGAGTTGACACGTTATATTTTACAACTCAAATTTTATTTTTAATTTTTTCGATTCGAGTCAAGTTTATGAAATTAGATTCGAGTCGAGTTTTCGAGTCACTATACAAATTTAATTGTAATTATTTATGATGTTATACTACACTTTGATTCTATTTTAACAATTTTCTCTAATCATGTAACACCCGGGTTTAGGGGTCGGGAGAAATAAATAAATAAAATAATATCTCGGTTTTTGAATTGCAAAATAAAATTTAAAGTGTTGGACCAAATTTTTAATGTTTAAGCCCAATAGCCATTTTAATGGCATTTTTGAAAATAGTTGGACTTCCAAAATTTAAAACACCCTTTTTAATTAAAACAAAAGCTTGTCATCTTCATCTCTCTCAACTTTCCCATTTCCATGACAATGGAGGGTTTTCTCCATCTCCCCATTTCATCCCATTTCTTCTTCAATCTTGGGGCTTTTTGAAAGGTAAATATATTTTTGACTTGGCCTTATCTTCCTCTTCATGTTGGTACCAATATCTCTCATTATTGTTCATGGTTTTGAAATTGAAAGTTTTAGGGTTTTGTTTCAAAATGATAACTTTATGGGTTTTAACCTAAGCTATTGATTTATTATTGTTAGATAAGTTGTTTGCAACCCTTAAGGTCCAACATATGTGAATTTTAAAGTATTTTAACATGATTCCCGAAATTGGGTAAAAATGGGTTTTTTGAAGGGTTTTGGGTGATTTTTGGGGGTTGTTTTAGGTGGGAATTGATAGCCCAATGGTAGTGCTATGGTTAGGGGTTGATTTGGGATCATTTGTGGGTGCAATGGGTGTTGGAAACATGGATTTTGGAAGGGGTATGTGGGCTGTCCGAAATTGCAAAGTATGGGGTTTGGTCACGGCTTGCAACGTTGTAAATAGTGATTGAATTGTATTCCGGGTTGGTCTTATGATGTTGGGCTGATTTGGAATTGTTTGAATTGTGTTTGAGGTTGTTTGGAAACGGAAATTTGTGTTGGAGAAGCCTCGGGAAGAAATCTGGAAATTTGAGAGAGGTTGCTTGCTTGGCTTGGAGCTTGGAAGCTTAGGTGAGTGGTTAAATATTTTTAAATGGTTTTCAAGTGTTGGTTCAAGCATGTGAACTAGGTTGGGATTGGTAGACCCACCTAGAGTTGGGATTAGGGTGGTGGCCTAATCCCAAACTTTAGTTAGAGACTTTGGTTGATCTTTAAAGTGTTGAATTATGCCTTATGTTTAGTCATGCTTATGGTGGTTATGCTTATGTTGTTATACATGTATATGGAGGCATGGCTTAATGCATTGTCACATGCATGTTGATTATAAATGTGATAGAGATATACATATGTATGAAATATGATGTGATATTTGTGTTATTGAGATGCATGTAGAGTTGACATGTGTAATGATGTTATGAGATGATTGTATGATCCGAGGATCATGATGAGTACATGCTAGGCATGGAAATGTGGTTTGTGCATGACGGTAAGTCAAGGTGAGTACGTGCTAAACACGGAAGTGTTATGAATTAATATTGTGAAAGAGTAATGAAATGTGTAGTATTGGCACTAGTATGCTTGGGTACAAATGATCGATCATTAGGATGTTTAGTGTGTACACATGAGTCAAAAGTCGCGCGTGGCCTTGGTGGCGTTGAGTCACCAAGGAGGAGTACGGGTTCGCTCGGAAATTGTATTTATATTAGTCGGTGATGAGTGGAATCCCATCGACGGACGTGAGGATGAGTGGAATCCCCTCCGCGTGAAATGAGGCGTGAGGATGAGTGGAATCCCCTCCGCGTGAACGGTGATGAGTGTAATCCCACCGTCAGGTAATGGTTGTGTTGTTGGATGTGAGTTCCAACGGTTATCCGCGTATTCGAGTCATAGCTAGGTGCCAATACGGATTGTAGTTTACGTTGCCAATAGGTGGTTAATTGTGAGCCAATGTGATTTGGGATGTGTTGCTAACATGGTTAAATATATGTGATTTCATATGTTGTGGTTTTAAACATGTTGAGCATGACATGATATTGAATATATGATCATGCACCATCTATAATTGGCTCGTGTGGATCAGAGGTAAGGTCATGCATTTTATCTTGCTTGTAGCTCGTGCTTGGACCCTGCATTGTCGAAGGTTTGTTTTATGAGCTTACCCTCACTAAGCTTTTATGCTTACGCTCTCTTTTGTTCGACAATGCAGATAAATAGCTTGTGGGTGGCAAAGGCAAGGAAAGGACACCAAGTGTTGCTTACGGTTAGCTCAAGTATGATAGTTAAATTTAAAGATTGTAATAGTAAAGCAATGGGATAGGTGTCGTGTTATGATGCTTTTGGAATATATGGTTGTTGTTGTTGTTGTTTAGGAGCATGTTAGACTCCTCATATGTGTTTGTTAATTTGGCTTTTAGGAAGTATGCCTTGCTTGAAATCATGTTAGTATTTTGCTATCTAGAATTGCCTAAGTGTATGGATGTGTGGCTTGTGATGTTGTGCTTTGATGTTTAGTCTTGATATGATGTTGCTCAAGCATGCTTGAATGTTGGGTTGCCTTAAGTTTCATTGCTAGTGAGTTGTTATAGGTTGTGGAGGTGTTTTGGGGCACCCTTGTGCCTTAAAACAGCCCAAACGAGTCTGCAGACAGGGGGTGTTTCGAAACGGGCCACCCTGTTTCGATACGGCCCCTTTGCTTTTGGCCAGCCGTTTCGGAACGGATAGGGGCTGTTTCGGTACGTTTTTGCTACTGGAATTTTGAGAAATTGACGAGATATAGGCGTACCGAAACGGGTCCTTAGTGTTTCGAAACGGTCAAATCTCGTTGACCACGAGAAGTTGACCGCTAGGGTCGTTTCGATACGGGTCACCCCTGTTTCGAAACGGTCACCCTATGGTTGACCTTGGCCTGTTGACTAAGTCAAGGCGTTTCGGAACACCCTCAGGGCGTTTCGAAACGGCCTGCTGTAAAAGACTAAAATGAGCTGTTTAATGTTTTGGTTGGTCGGAGTATGCTGCATTGTTTGTATCTTCCGCTGTTGTGCTTCACATAGGAATTGAATATGCATCTAGATAAGACTAAAGTTAAAAGAAAATTTTCTGGGTCGTTAACCGAGGGGAAGCCTTAACGGGTTTCGCTTCGGTTTTCCCCGTGTGGCCCACTCGGACCGGTCATCCGACCAGACCGGGACGAGGGGGTTACATTTGTTGGTATCAGAGCCTAAGGTTTCCGAGACCTTGGGCAGGTAAGTGAGGTAAGTTTAAGGTTTAAATTGAGATGCACAGTGTTTGCTTGCTCTGTAAGTATGGCTGCTTGTATGACAAGTATGTTGATTGCTTGTTTAAAAGAATGTTGTTTGTTATCCGTGAATACTGTGATGTATGATTGTTTGATGAGAGTATATGTCGTGTGATAGTACGCATATGTTTGCTTGTTTAGCAAGTAGGCCTTGTTATATGCTTGGTTGAGCATGTATGTGTGATGATTTGTTTGAAACATGTTTAGTAGAGTCCCATTGCTACTATTACATTAAAAAAATGATTTTAAGTGAGGGAAATCATACTTGAGCCACTTGGACCTTTCCTTTGCTAACCCAATTTGTATGAAAATTTACTGTTGATGTTGTTGTTGAATTAATTGCTTTTCGGTAAGTAGAAGTTGTAGTTTAAAAAAAAAAAGGTGGACGATGTTGAGGGAGTCCATCATCTCAGTTAGGGAGGTATAGTTGTACCAGAATTGAGGTACAATTTGTTAGTTTGAGACAGTATGTATGTGGGTTGATTCCTGTGGATGAGGGACGGTGTGATCAACACTGGCATCAGTTGGTAAGAAGAAGTGAAGGCATATGAGTAGGAGTTAGAGTGGTGTCGATGTTGTAACAGATAAGCCTTGGTACAGTAGTAAGATGCTTCCTTCAGTTGATTCTAAATCCGTGCTTTGGCATATCATTGGTAGGTATGCAAGTTTGGATATACCTAGTGAAATGTTAGAGGTAGGCGTGAGTACCTTGGTTCTTTTAGCAAGATCAAGGTAGGGGTCTCGTGCGAGTAATCTGAAATTCAGAAGTGTTAGTTGGTGACCGTTGGGGTTCAGCCTATGATTTTGATACAAGACAGCCGATCAGTATCCGTGAATGGGAATCGATTTGTGTGTTTGGGGTTAGTGTGCGTCTGGGTGGTTTTCCAGCATGGTTGTCTGTGTGTTCTCAGAACTGCGTTTTTGAAGTTTTGAAATGTCCTAAGAACAGTCTAGAAGAGTCAAATTTTGTTGAAGAGCCAGTCTGAAAACAAGAGGACCGAAGACTATCAGTTGCGTACATGTGAAGTTGCAATTTCCGCGGATACCTCCTTTTGTGTGAGCACGTAAGAAATTAGATATCTTTGTTGAGACCTTAGATGTAGAGACACATGTGACTAGCCTTTTGGGAGATAGTAGTGATCAGAAAGATGTACAGAAGATGTTTGTTGGTGGTTCAGAGTTACTAGTTTCTAGTAGATGTGAAGTGATTGTCTTCCTACGGTTTCGATGTACCTTTTTGACATGGTTTGGCTTGTAGAGCGCAAAGCTAGGATATACGTTGAGACAAAGAGAGAGTTGCTTTGAAGACGCAGATTTTTGTGAGACTATAGTGGTAAGTGAGGATGTGAACTTCTTGTCGAATGTGGATCCAGCTTTGGACGTCGAAGATTGATTGAGTTTAGTTGGCAGGCTTGCTTAGCAAGCGTGACGAATTTGATTTTGAATGAAGATTAGACCACAGAATACTAAATTAGTTTGTGTTTGCCTAGAAGTGTTTGGAAGATTCACCCAGTTTGTCTCTTGATAGAGAATAAGAGTTTGTTATTGAGACTGTCTCCGAGGTTGCTTCAGTTTTGTTGTTCTATACCTTATGTATTCCGGAAGAATTGAGAATGTTGAAGAATTAACTTCGAGACTTGTTAGATCTTAGATTCATTAGGCCTAGTGCATCATCTCAGAATTCTACAATGTAATTTGTGAAGAAGAAAAAGACAATACGAGAATGTGTTTAGGTTCAGACAGTTGAAACAAGTGGCAGTGATTAATTAGTAACCGTCTTCGAGTGTCAGTGATTTGTTGGTCAGTTAGTGTGTGCTTCAGTCTATTTGAAGATTAATTCGAGATCAGATTACTACCAGTCGGAAGTGAGAGAAGTTGAAGTATTGAAGACAACTTTTGAGGCAAGATGTGACCGTTTTGAGTTCCGAGTTATGCTGTTTGTTTGACTAGTGTGATAGTTACTTTTATAGAGACGGTGAGCAGAATATCTTCCTAAGTTTCTTGACCAGTTTGTAGTAGTTCTCATAGATGATACATGGATAGATTCAAGTACCGAAGAAGACCATGACAAGTTTTGAAGTTAGTGTGGTAGATCCTATTAGAGAGTTAATTGTGTACCAAGTTGTGCAACGTGAACTCTGAGTTAATGAAGATGTTCTCCTAGGACATGTAGTTAAGCTGAGTGTGTTGGAGAAAATCCCAAGTATGCAAAAGAAGATGTGAGTTGGAAGAAACTGAAGACTGTGACAGGTATCTATAGTTCCTAGGTCTAGCATTGTTACTTTCAGAGAATTGTAAATAGTCTTTTGAAGATAGTTGCTCCATTGATAGATTGCTACAGAAGAATGTTCAGTTGTGTGGTTAGATGCGAAACAATGAGCCCTTGAGAAACCGAAAGAAACTTTGATGAAAGCTTCGACCTTGATCTAGTCATGTTAGAGAAAGAGTTTGTGAACCATGGTGATGTGTTACATGTAGAGTTAGGTTGTGTGCTTATGCAAGACAGAAGATTGTGGCTTGTTCATCAAGATAGTTGAAAGACCGTGAGGAGAGTTATCCGATATGAGTCTGTTGGGATGTGTGGGGCTCGATTTGATCAACCAATTATGCTCACCAAGTGGTGGAGAGGTGGATATTTGGGTGGAAGGGTTAAGGAAGCTAAAAAGAATATTGACACAAGGATTTATAGTGGTTCGGCCTTCTAACAAGCACCTACATTCACTACCTTAGCTTCCCACTAAGGATTTCACAATCAATCCACTAATTGATTCGTCCCCTTTTCTAGGATTAGGAGGAAACCCTTACAACCGATCAAGCTTCTACCCAAGCCTTGATCAAAACCCTCTTTTACAAAGAGACAAATGAAAGCAAACTTAAACCCTCTAATAGGTGTTTGTTTGCACTTTTAAGCACTCACCCAAAACCTAAAACACTTGAGCAAATTTGACAATTTTGGCTCACTAGTGTTTGTCTATACAAGAATTGACAATTTAAGTGCTAAGACATTTCTTGATCATTTGTTGATTGACAATTGAAGCATTAGTCTTCTCTTGATGCTTGGAGGTCCCTTTTATACTCCCAATTGAGTTTATAGCCGTTTAGGACCGTTGGGGATGAATTGGAGCCGTTGAGGACTTTATTTCCCTTCATAAATGCTGTTCTGCAGCTACCAGTATCGATACCCGTGGAACGGTATCGATACGGCCTTCATGAAGAAATAGCCGTTGGGCTTTTGCTAGCACAGGGGTATCGATACACTTATAACCGTATCGATACGGCCTTCATAGGAACTAGCCGTTGAGCTCTTGCCAGCTGAGGCATATCGATACGCTTGAGGGCGTATCGGTACGGCTGCACATTTGAATAGCCGTTGGGAGATAGCCGTTGGGGTAGTTGAACAGGGATCGGTACGCTGACGTGGCGTATCGAAACGACCCCGGTCCGTATCGATACGCTAAACCCTCGTATCGATACGGGTTTTGACAGTGGCCAAACTGAGCCAAAAAGGTATCGGTACGGGTACAACCGTATCGATACTGATGACTTGAAAACACAAGTTTGGCTGTTTAAAACATGAAAAATCTTTGCCAAAAACCTCTTAAAATACCTCAAACATAAACAACCGATCAAGCTTCTACCCAAGCCTTGATCAAAACCCTCTTTTACAAAGAGACAAATGAAAGCAAACTTAAACCCTCTAATAGGTGTTTGTTTGCACTTTTAAGCACTCACCCAAAACCTAAAACACTTGAGCAAATTTGACAATTTTGGCTCACTAGTGTTTGTCTATACAAGAATTGACAATTTAAGTGCTAAGACATTTCTTGATCATTTGTTGATTGACAATTGAAGCATTAGTCTTCTCTTGATGCTTGGAGGTCCCTTTTATACTCCCAATTGAGTTTATAGCCGTTTAGGACCGTTGGGGATGAATTGGAGCCGTTGAGGACTTTATTTCCCTTCATAAATGCTGTTCTGCAGCTACCAGCATCGATACCCGTGGAACGGTATCGATACGGCCTTCATGAAGAAATAGCCGTTGGGCTTTTGCCAGCACAGGGGTATCGATACACTTATAACCGTATCGATACGGCCTTCATAGGAACTAGCCGTTGAGCTCTTGCCAGCTGAGGCGTATCGATACGCTTGAGGGCGTATCGGTACGGCTGCACATTTGAATAGCCGTTGGGAGATAGCCGTTGGGGTAGTTGAACAGGGATCGGTACGCTGACGTGGCGTATCGAAACGACCCCGGTCCGTATCGATACGCTAAACCCTCGTATCGATACGGGTTTTGACAGTGGCCAAACTGAGCCAAAAAGGTATCGGTACGGGTACAACCGTATCGATACTGATGACTTGAAAACACAAGTTTGGCTGTTTAAAACATGAAAAATCTTTGCCAAAAACCTCTTAAAATACCTCAAACATAAATTCAAGTTGTTTGGACTTAAAACCAAGTTTTAAATTCTTTTCAAATTAGTCCAAAACATTTTTCAATTATTATATCAAAACATAAGTTCTACAATCTCCCCCTTTTTGATATAATAAAACTCACTTGAAAAATTGTTTGGGTTTCTCCCCCTTTAACTGTAAAAATGTGAATAAGAGATTAAGTATATGAAATCAAATAAAGCTCCCCCTTATTCATTTGAAAATTCAATTTTTCAAACCAATTTCTCCCCCTTTTTGTTATATCAAAAAGAATTTAAAATGACATTTAAGTTCAAGATAACATAGGAGGCAAAAAAAATTTTGACACACTTAAAATTTTGGTTTTAAAAATTGGCTCCCCCTTACTCAAAGCATCATTGAAATGTTAGTCCAACATAAATGATCATCTAGTTGAATTTAAAAAAATAAACAAAAGAAATCAAAAACAACTAGAAATTTTACCAACACTTGAACCCAAGGGAGGATGTGAAGCCTTCCTTCTTCAAGTGTTCTTTCTTGTGTGTATGGAGCTTCCCCTCAAAGTTTGACTTGTTGAACATCTCCATCACACCTACAATAGACAATCAAGTAATTTTTGGTATCCAAATTGCTTTGGATCCATAAACGTTAGTTGCACAAAATTTAGTCCCCTTAGGAATCCATTTTTCAATTTCATCCTTTTTAGTTGAAGTGGTTAGTCCTTTTGGGACCCAAACACTTCGAAAACATTTTCCATTCACAAATCTAGGGGCACTAGATTGTCTAACATAAAAATTTGATTTTCCAAAATTGTTCTTCTTTTCAAGCTCTTTGGAAATCAAATCCTTTTCTACTTGAACATTATGAAGCAATTTTTGTAAATCAAGACATTTTAGTTCAAACTCTTCAAGTTTTGCTTCAAGTTCAAGTTTGGTTTTAGAAAGCAAATCATTTTGAATTTTTAACTTTGAAATCAATTTATTGTTTTTCAAAATGTGGCTTTTAAAATCTAAAACCAATTCATCATAGGCATCTTGTAATTCATCAAAAGTGTAAGAACATGAAGTAGATGAATTAGAAGTTACCCTTGAATCTTCTTCGATGGCCATAAGGCAAAGGTTGGCTTGTTCATCATCGGTGGAGTCCTCATCACTCCAAGTAGCCAAATGTGCCTTCTTCTTATGGCTTGAAGTGGTTGCCCTCTCCTTTCTCTTAGGTTCTCGTTCAAGCTCTCTCAAGGCTTTCTTCATGAAAGGGGCACACTTCTTGAAGAGATGAACTATCTCTTCATCTTCCTCCTCCTCTTCACTTGAGTAGACATGATGGCAAGTGGAGGATTTGAGAGCCATGGCACTTGCATTGATGCCAAGCCCTTTGATTTTCTTCTCTCCCATAGCTCGAATTTCTTCCCTTTTCTTCTCCTCTTCCTTGTTCTTCTTCATGATTTGATGAGTGAGAAGAGACCCCATAAGTTCATCAAGCTTCAAAGTCTTCAAATTTTTGGCTTCGATGATGGCGGTTCTCTTTGAGTCCCAAGACTCGGGAAGTGAGTAGATGAGCTTTCGAACAAGCTTCTCCTCCGGGATGGCTTCTCCATAACCTTTAAGACCATTGGTGATGGTGGAGAATCTATCAAACATCTTCTCGATGTTCTCTTCCGGATCCATTTTGAAGTTCTCATACTCCAAGGTTAGGAGCCCAATCTTGGTCTCCTTGACTTCGTTTGTCCCCTCGTATGTGACTTCAAGCTTGTCTCATACCTCCTTGGCACTCTCACAAGAAGACATCTTCTCATAGATGGATGGACCAAATGCACAAAACAATATGTGCAAGGCTTTGCAATTAAGCTCCATCTTCTTGCGATCGTCGGCACTCCACTCCGCTTTACTTCTTTTAGGCACGAACGGACCATCTTCAACTACATCCCATAACTTGTAATCTTTTGATTTGATGAAGAATTTCATCTTTGTCTTCCAATGGGCGTAGTGGTCTCCGTCAAAGAAAGGCGGTTTGTCTATGGATTGCGCCATTTGAGCCAGTTGATGAAAAAGTGATCGAGCTTGCCGGATCTTCTCAATAGGATGTGAATCCTCTTCGATTGAGCCAAGCTCTGATACCAATTGTTGGGTTGTGTGGGGCTCGATTTGATCAACCAATTATGCTCACCAAGTGGTGGAGAGGTGGATATTTGGGTGGAAGGGTTAAGGAAGCTAAAAAGAATATTGACACAAGGATTTATAGTGGTTCGGCCTTCTAACAAGCACCTACATCCACTACCTTAGCTTCCCACTAAGGATTTCACAATCAATCCACTAATTGATTCGTCCCCTTTTCTAGGATTAGGAGGAAACCCTTACAACCGATCAAGCTTCTACCCAAGCCTTGATCAAAACCCTCTTTTACAAAGAGACAAATGAAAGCAAACTTAAACCCTCTAATAGGTGTTTGTTTTCACTTTTAAGCACTCACCCAAACCTAAAACACTTGAGCAAATTTGACAATTTTGGCTCACTAGTGTTTGTCTATACAAGAATTGACAATTTAAGTGCTAAGACATTTCTTGATCATTTGTTGATTGACAATTGAAGCATTAGTCTTCTCTTGATGCTTGGAGGTCCCTTTTATACTCCCAATTGAGTTTATAGCCGTTTAGGACCGTTGGGGATGAATTGGAGCCGTTGAGGACTTTATTTCCCTTCATAAATGCTGTTCTGCAGCTACCAGTATCGATACCCGTGGAACGGTATCGATACGACCTTCATGAAGAAATAGCCATTGGGCTTTTGCCAGCACAGGGGTATCGATACACTTATAACCGTATCGATACGGCCTTCATAGGAACTAGCCGTTGAGCTCTTGCCAGCTGAGGCGTATCGATACGCTTGAAGGCGTATCGGTACGGCTGCACATTTGAATAGCCGTTGGGAGATAGCCGTTGGGGTAGTTGAACAGGGATCGGTACGCTGACGTGGCGTATCGAAACGACCCCGGTCCGTATCGATACGCTAAACCCTCGTATCGATACGGGTTTTGACAGTGGCCAAACTGAGCCAAAAAGGTATCGGTACGGGTACAACCGTATCGATACTGATGACTTGAAAACACAAGTTTGGCTGTTTAAAACATGAAAAATCTTTGCCAAAAACCTCTTAAAATACCTCAAACATAAATTCAAGTTGTTTGGACTTAAAACCAAGTTTTAAATTCTTTTCAAATTAGTCCAAAACATTTTTCAATTATTATATCAAAACATAAGTTCTACAGAGTCATAGAGTTAATTACAGTTGTGTTTGCTTCGAAGACTTAGAGACAAAGCTTGTATAGTAAGAAATGCACAATGTGTACATACATATTATCAGAACTTGAATTGTTAGACAACTTAGGAAGGGTTGAAACTTGAACAGCATAAGTGTTAGAAATGCTTGAAGACTGTAATATCAAGAGTGAGTACCGTCCGAAGATGGTCAGTGTAGTAACCGATGTTTCGAGTTGAAATTGTTGTTAGATTAGTAGTTGAGTTGCAAGTTGTATTTTTCGAATTCAGTTGCCGAATGACAGTGTTCTTGTGGTCATGTTTTATGTTGAACCTACAGTGAGTCAGAATGCTTGAAGAGAAACAGTTGCAAGACAGATTCTTGGCACCTCACGTGCGAGGCATAGTAACGGGAAGACCTTCAGAATACAGTTTCAGAGATGATAGAGTTTTGCATTTCAGAGACAGAATAGTTACACCGACTGACCTAGTGTTTTGAGATGTATTGTTTAGGCCGAAGAGCACGGTGGTTCATTTGTATTGCATCTGAGTAGTATGAAGACGTATTGTGGATTGAAGATGAATGCTTCTGAATCGAGTGGATGAATGATGTGGTTCTGTATGAGAGTAAGTGCGTGAATTGCCAGTATATTGAGACCGAGCGTCAGTTTTCTTCTAGTTTGTTACATCCGTGAAAGGTTCTTAATGGAAGTGGGTAATGGAGGTCCGGGACTTAAATTAGATTGTTTTTGAAGACGTATGCATAGTGTTAGGTTAATTGATGAAGTCAGATGATCAGTCAGAGAAAGTTAAGAGTCAAGCGTTCAAACAGTGTGGTATGAGTTGGGAGTCGGGCTAGATTTGTTGTTTATCTGTTGCGGTTACCACCAGAGTTAGAAAGAGGGTTGTGATGTGATTTATGAATCTATGATTCGGGGATATGAGTCAGATCTGTTCCGTGCTATGTTTGTTGAAGAGATTGAGCTGAGTTTGAAATTGTGTGCAACGAAGAATCAGTTGAGATCTTAGCATCAGATATCTATTGTTGTGTGGTAAGTCCACCGAGATTGGTTAGTGTGTTATGGTGTGAAAGAAAGTGGGTTCCTGTCCGATAAATTTCGAGGACGAAATTTCCTTAAGTGGGGAAGAGTTGTAACACCCGGGTTTAGGGGTCGGGAGAAATAAATAAATAAAATAATATCCCGGTTTTTGAATTGCAAAATAAAATTTAAAGTGTTGGACCAAATTTTTAATGTTTAAGCCCAATAGCCATTTTAATGGCATTTTTGAAAATAGTTGGACTTCCAAAATTTAAAACACCCATTTTAATTAAAACAAAAGCTTGTCATCTTCATCTCTCTCAACTTTCCCATTTCCATGACAATGGAGGGTTTTCTCCATCTCCCCATTTCATCCCATTTCTTCTTCAATCTTGAGGCTTTTTGAAAGGTAAATATATTTTTGACTTGGCCTTATCTTCCTCTTCATGTTGGTACCAATATCTCTCATTATTGTTCATGGTTTTGAAATTGAAAGTTTTAGGGTTTTGTTTAAAAATGATAACTTTATGGGTTTTAACCTAAGCTATTGATTTATTATTGTTAGATAAGTTGTTTGCAACCCTTAAGGTCCAACATATGTGAATTTTAAAGTATTTTAACATGATTCCCGAAATTGGGTAAAAATGGGTTTTTTGAAGGGTTTTGGGTGATTTTTGGGGGTTGTTTTAGGTGGGAATTGATATCCCAATGGTAGTGCTATGGTTAGGGGTTGATTTGGGATCATTTGTGGGTGCAATGGGTGTTGGAAACATAGATTTTGGAAGGGGTATGTGGGCTGTCCGAAATTGCAAAGTATGGGGTTTGGTCACGGCTTGCAACGTTGTAAATAGTGATTGAATTGTATTCCGGGTTGGTCTTATGATGTTGGGCTGATTTGGAATTGTTTGAATTGTGTTTGAGGTTGTTTGGAAACGAGAATTTGTGTTGGAGAAGCCTCGGGAAGAAATCCGGAAATTTGAGAGAGGTTGCTTGCTTGGCTTGGAGCTTGGAAGCTTAGGTGAGTGGTTAAATATTTTTAAATGGTTTTCAAGTGTTGGTTCAAGCATGTGAACTAGGTTGGGATTGGTAGACCCACCTAGAGTTGGGATTAGGGTGGTGGCCTAATCCCAAACTTTAGTTAGAGACTTTGGTTGATCTTTAAAGTGTTGAATTATGCCTTATGTTTAGTCATGCTTATGGTGGTTATGCTTATGTTGTTATACATGTATATGGAGGCATGCCTTAATGCATTGTCACATGCATGTTGATTATAAATGTGATAGAGATATACATATGTATGAAATATGATGTGATATTTGTGTTATTGAGATGCATGTAGAGTTGACATGTGTAATGATGTTATGAGATGATTGTATGATCCGAGGATCATGATGAGTACATGCTAGGCATGGAAATGTGGTTTGTGCATGACGGTAAGTCAAGGTGAGTACGTTCTAAGCACGGAAGTGTTATGAATTAATATTGTGAAAGAGTAATGAAATGTGTAGTATTGGCACTAGTATGCTTGGGTACAAATGATCGATCATTAGGATGTTTAGTGTGTACACATGAGTCAAAAGTCGCGCGTGGCCTTGGTGGCGTTGAGTCACCAAGGAGGAGTACGGGTTCGCCCGGAAATTGTATTTATATTAGTCGGTGATGAGTGGAATCCCATCGACGGGCGTGAGGATGAGTGGAATCCCCTCCGCGTGAAATGAGGCGTAAGGATGAGTGGAATCCCCTCCGCGTGAACGGTGATGAGTGTAATCCCACCGTCAGGTAATGGTTGTGTTGTTGGATGTGAGTTCCAACGGTTATCCGCGTATTCGAGTCATAGCTAGGTGCCAATACGGATTGTAGTTTACGTTGCCAATAGGTGGTTAATTGTGAGCCAATGTGATTTGGGATGTGTTGCTAACATGGTTAAATATATGTGATTTCATATGTTGTGGTTTTAAACATGTTGAGCATGACATGATATTGAATATATGATCATGCACAATCTATAATTGGCTCGTGTGGATCAGAGGTAAGGTCATGCATTTTATCTTGGTTGTAGCTCGTGCTTGGACCCTGCATTGTCGAAGGTTTGTTTTATGAGCTTACCCTCACTAAGCTTTTATGCTTACGCTCTCTTTTGTTCGACAATGCAGATAAATAGCTTGTGGGTGGCAAAGGCAAGGAAAGGACACCAAGTGTTGCTTACGGTTAGCT
Organism: Hibiscus tridactylites; assembly: GCA_958450335.1. Lineage (NCBI taxonomy): Eukaryota > Viridiplantae > Streptophyta > Magnoliopsida > Malvales > Malvaceae > Hibiscus > Hibiscus tridactylites. Next base: position 2,387,613 of record OY288273.1, read on the forward strand.
CAAGTATGATAGTTAAATTTAAAGATTGTAATAGTAAAGCAATGGGATAGGTGTCGTGTTATGATGCTTTTGGAATATATGGTTGTTGTTGTTGTTGTTTAGGAGCATGTTAGACTCCTCATATGTGTTTGTTAATTTGGCTTTTAGGAAGTATGCCTTGCTTGAAATCATGTTAGTATTTTGCTATCTAGAATTGCCTAAGTGTATGGATGTGTGGCTTGTGATGTTGTGCTTTGATGTTTAGTCTTGATATGATGTTGCTCAAGCATGCTTGAATGTTGGGTTGCCTTAAGTTTCATTGCTAGTGAGTTGTTATAGGTTGTGGAGGTGTTTTGGGGCACCCTTGTGCCTTAAAACAGCCCAAACGAGTCTGCAGACAGGGGGTGTTTCGAAACGGGCCACCCTGTTTCGATACGGCCCCTTTGCTTTTGGCCAGCCGTTTCGGAACGGGTAGGGGCTGTTTCGGTACGTTTTTGCTACTGGAATTTTGAGAAATTGACGAGATATAGGCGTACCGAAACGGGTCCTTAGTGTTTCGAAACGGTCAAATCTCGTTGACCACGAGAAGTTGACCGCTAGGGTCGTTTCGATACGGGTCACCCCTGTTTCGAAACGGTCACCCTATGGTTGACCCTGGCCTGTTGACTAAGTCAAGGCGTTTCGGAACACCCTTAGGGCGTTTCGAAACGGCCTGCTGTAAAAGACTAAAATGAGCTGTTTAATGTTTTGGTTGGTCGGAGTATGCTGCATTGTTTGTATCTTCCGCTGTTGTGCTTCACATAGGAATTGAATATGCATCTAGATAAGACTAAAGTTAAAAGAAAATTTTCTGGGTCGTTAACCGAGGGGAAGCCTTAACGGGTTTCGCTTCGGTTTTCCCCGTGTGGCCCACTCGGACCGGTCATCCGACCACACCGGGACGAGGGGGTTACAAATCATATACGATATGCGTACTTTATTTGAAAAAATTTCGAGTCGTGTTTATGTAATTTCGAGTCGAATCAGAACGAGTCGAGTTTTTTCGCCTTGAGTCGAGTCAAAATTTTAGTTTTTTCGAGTTGAATCAAGTTTTGTTCACCCCTAGATCCAATAGGAGCATATTTTTTATTTAAAAATTTGTGTTCGGGTGGGGCGGGCGGAACGAGTTTTTTTTAATAAAGTCGGAGTCGGGGGGAGTTCGAATTTAAGATGAAAATCACCCGACCCGACATGTATATATATATATATATATATGAGTTAGGATCAACTTACACAATGTAAAACTCTTTAAATTTTACACGTTTTCTAGATCATTTTACGGTTCATGTTCGGGGTGCGAGACTGTCCCTCTCAACAATGTCATTTTTAAGGTTCGAACTCACATCCTTCCTTTAGGAGTATAATGTACCTTATCAATGCACCTAACATTGGTATAGTATCTCCTTCCTTAATTCTTCTTCATGGCCTACATGTCTTGTTATTTGAACTACTAATTTAATCACAAAACTTATTAAAGCAAAACGTGGCATGCTTAATAATCATTAATTAGACCCAATTTAAATTAATTTTTGTTTGTTCAATAATTAAATTTATGTCTGATCCAAGCACTATGGCCAAGCAAGTTTAATTAATTACCAGTTTTATGGACCACGTTATGATTTTTTATGTTATTATAATTCAAAAAAATAAATAATTATTTGACTTTAAAAATATTAAATAAAGTTCGACAAAAATCTATGAAGATTTTGTAATGCTTTTTTTACAATAGTATAAATTATTATAGGAAATCACTTTCTTATAATTAAAAATGATTTTTAAACTTTGCACTTGATAATTACCTAATGGGCAACATTGATACGATGAATGATTTGCATACGTTTATTAGTCACATGTTATTTTTAATAGTTGCATTTTATAAAACTTGAACAATTTTGAGGGTGTTTATAAATAAATTAAATAAATAAGAGAACAAAAATATATTTATTAAAATTTATTCAGCAAATGATTATGAGTGAGTGAATTGGTAAATGACTTTTATTTAAAGTTTAATCTTAAGTATATGTTAATCATGAGTGAGTGAGTTGGTAACTGACTTTTATATGAGTGAGTGAGTCAAATTTATCTATTTAAAACCCCAAATTTTTGAATATTTTAATTTTATCCTCAAATTATCAGTATATGTTAATCATGTTTCATGTTAATAAAATCGTCATAAAAATTGTTAATTGTCATGTAAACACAACTGAGTATTATATAGTAATATGATGTAATATAAACAATAATTTGAAGATAAAATTGTATTGTTTACAAGTTTATGGATCAATTTAGAATTATGGTTATATTTTAGTAATGAAACTCGAACATTTAAAAGTATATATATACCAGTTTATAACGGAAACAAACAAGACATCTAAAATTTAAGTACAAATTTAAAATGTCGCCGTTAAAAAACGTGTGATGCAATTAACTTCATGTAAAATATACAACTGTCGTTAACATTGGTATCGTAAAAAATTAGGCAAAGCACGTTTCAAATTCAATGCAGTTTTCTTGTATGATTTAAAGTCGATATTTTTTTGCAAGTCTAGAAATGAAGAAATTAAGACGTTTACCAAATCTTCAACCAACTCCGCCAAGCTGGCCTTTTTATTTCTATATTAGACAAGATTATAATTCTTTACCAAGTAATTATTTTTTTCTTACTTTTTTAGATATAAATCAATGTTAAAAAGTTCATATCAAATATATTTAAACGCAATTGTTTTTTATTTAGAGTTTAAGGTAATTATAAACAGATTAAAAATTATGATCTTATTTGATAATTAACGGATAGTTGATTGCATTAGCTGATTTCATTAAATTATTTGTCTAGCAGATCGATTGTATTAGTTGATTGTATAAAAGTGTTTGGTAAAATTAGCTGATTCATTATTTAAACAAGCAAAATGACATAATTATATTTGATACATGTTTAAATAGTTTATTAGTTATCAACATTTTGTATCTATTAATATTAATTAGATTAAGAAAAATATTTTTTAATATATCATTATTAACCATATTTGAAGGATCTATATATTAATTTATTATTTATATAATTATTTTTAATACAATTTAATTAATTGTTAAATTTAAATACAAATATAAATGTGTGGGGATAAAAAGAAAAGAAAAACAAAAAATATTAGTTTACAAATGTTATAATGTAAATACGTGAGAGTGAAAAATTAAAATAAAAAATATTAAATTATGGTATTTGAAGATTTTTGATAATTGCTAAGAGTAAAATAGTATTTATAACTCTTATGTCAAAACATTTAGTTACAAAAAGCTTATATTAGCATATTTTCAAAATGAGAGATTTCACGTCAATTTGCTATTATAATTTGTTCTTCACCAAATATTTAAATTAATAGATTTGACCAGTCAAACCTCTAATTTTGACTCAAACTACTATTTACCAAACATAGTTATATAAAAGCAGATCAAACGTCTAACTATTATAATTATGATTTTCAATTTAATTAATTGAATCATTAATTTATTTTATTTATATGTATATTTTGATTGATGTAAAACAAAGTATCAAATGACTTATGCAGTCATCTTTAAAATTTACTATTATTTATCGTATATAAAATTTAAATTTCAATATCCACAGCTACATCTTATCTTCAAACAAAAGTTTCTTTTGTATGAAAAAAACAATGATGATTAATGTAATAATTCATACACAAGTTTGAAAAAGATAGTTTCTGAATTGGACCCAATTCCAAAGGCAGCTTTCTTAGCTACTTCGAAATATTGTGCATGCTCGATTTGTCAATTCCCGGTAAACATGCAAAAAAAATAATAATAATCTAAAGAAGCAATTATTAAATTGCATTATACCATCTCAATTCGAATCTAAGGGCCTGTTTTTGAGTGCAATTGCAGTGGTAAACGTCTGTTTGCCCCCAATAGCAGTCTCAAACAACGTTCGGTTTGATTTTCAATAGACGATTGCAGTTGGTTTTTACCTGTAATTCGTTTCTAAACGGGTGTTTATGGAAGCTGAATCTTCCAACTTTTTCAGAACGGGCGTTTGGCTCCCAAAACTCGTTTCTAACCTCAACCCCAAACTAAGCCTAAAACTCATTCGGATTCATGAAAATAAAATTACATAAGTCTTTACATTTTCATTTTCTTACATCTTATCGTGTACAAGTATTGGTCTTATTTTTGTGATTTTATCAACGTATTATTATTATTGCCGAGGCTGAAATCTTTATTTGTATTGATGTCGTTTATTATTCTTCAATGTATTACTTATTGTTAGGTGTGTATACGATTTAGTTTGATTCAAATAATCACGACTTTTAAACTTGTGAATCATAAACCGTTTAAGCACTAAAATCGATTTTCGGTTTGTGATGCTCAACCTCACTTTTTGTACCTTTATTTTTCGAATTAAATGAATTATTTTTTAAAATTGCATAACATCAAATATTCTATTTTTTACTATTCATTATCATGAAAAAAAAGAACTATTATAGTGAATCATCAATATATAAATAGAAAATGACATAGAGGCATTATGGATGTGGGGAAGCATGAAAGTCATCCCCCAACTGGTGGCTAAATGTCTGCCTTGTAGTTGTCTATTTGGTAGAATACCCATTTCATTAAACTCCATTTCACACCCATATTTATGCCAAATGGCTAAATTTATTTGATTTTTGTTCAACATTATTGCTACCATACTCATTGCTTTCTAGACTTCATTTTGGAAAATGACAAGGATATTGATAAGTATGAAATACCTTTTACCAAAAAAATACCCTACATAATCCAAATAGAAATTTTCTGTCTCTTTCAATGGACTTGTCAATGTCTCTACATTAAAAAATAAATTTACAGTTTAATATCAGGGTTTAGAGAATTAGGTGTATGTTGTACTTTTAAGATTAAAACTTTAAGATTTACGATTTAAAATTTAGGGTTATGGCTTAAAATTTAGTTTTTAGTGTTGAAGTACGAAATGATTAAATTATTAGATGGACTCTCTTTTACATGTAAAGAAAAATAGGTGTTTGTTTGAAAGTTAAAATAGATGAATGAACCATATTGACTATGACCACATATAACGTGATGAGCCGGGTCTTTTTAATAATTTATCTATAAAATGAGATAAAAAAAATGGGAGATAATTTTTGTTAACACAACCAATAGTAAAACTTGAGCATGCATGCACTTTCCTATTGGTTAAAGATCATTTGTTTGCCTTATATTTATAATTTTTGCTAAATTTAAGGGAAATAAAACATGTCATTAAGTATCGGTTAGTATTTTTCTTAAACATGTCATTAATTTTATTTTACCAAAATAATTTATAAATTTCATAAGTATTTTTTTTATCATTATAGTTTTTATTGTTTTTTAATTAACTTTTTTACGTAAATCAAAATAACTAATGACAGTAATAAAAAAATTAAATAAATAATGTCAGTTTCAAGAGTCTGTTACATTGTGTTGCGTTGGCTAAATTAGTGGAGTGCGATGGCTTGGATGTGGTTTCTTGGGATACTTCTCCAACTCGAGTTATTCCTCTGCTTTATAATGATGTAATAGAGCATGTTTAGTCTAGATTTTTTTTTTTGTTATCGGTATTTTAACATATGTACTCTTTTCTTCTATCTAAATTAAATTTTTTTTAATGAAGCATATGCTAACATGTTAGGTGTATGATTTTTACTTAATGGAATCACACATCTTTTTATATAAAAAAAGTCTGTTACTTTGTATCTAGTTTTTTTTTTGTAATATGCACGTCTGTCTTATGGTTCATGTTCAGGGTGCGTGGCTGCCCTTCCCAACAATGTCGTCTCCAAGGTTTAAACTCACGTCCTCTCCTTGTGAATGCAATGTGCCTTAACAATGTACCCAACCCTTGTTGATTACTTTGTAGCTAGTTTAATTAGACAAAATAATAAAAGATCAGAAATACGAAAGAAAAAAATAAAAACGGTTTTTTAATAGAAAAATTTAAGAAGAAAAAGTATCATTAATCTTTAATTATTTATAGAGGAAAGTTGGCGGCTAAATGTGCATGGGGTACTCAATTCATGATGTCGATCTAGCTAGTTACAGATAATTATGCAGTTGTAAGTCAGCTAAGAACCTCGTATTATGTGCAAAATTAAAGATTAACAATTAATCTATGTGAACTATAATAATTAATTATAAATATTTATTAAATATATTTTGATTTGTATATTATATTAAAATTTTACAATTGGATATATTGTTATACGACCTCATTGATGCCTAGTCTCTACTTTTTTCTCCCTTATTAAGAAAGCAATTATTGAAGAAAATAAAAATAGGGTAGCAATCTCTCCACAAGACGGGGTATGGGGGGCTGGGGACAGAATAATTTACATATTATTTTGTGGAAGATTGACCTAATTGACACCCAATGCCATGTCGCCCGTCACATGTAATGCTTCAAAGAAAATAGTACTAATATATCAACAATTAGTTAGTTTAATGGGACCAAATATTAGATCTTTCAAGTAAAGTTAGAGGTTCGTATTAGTCGACGCGACTAATGAATCAAATACCAATAATAAGGATAAATATTCTATACACAGGTGGTGGAAACTAAAAGTTTCTACAAACGCCTTAGTTTTAAGGTATAAGGATAGGGGGTTAGAATTTAGGGACAGTTGTTTCAATTTAAGGTTTAAGGTTATAATTTAGGGTTTATAGGTTAAAACTCAAATCCTCACCATATTACCCTAAAAACTAAACCTAACCTATAAACCCTAAATTATAACCATAGACCTTAAATTGAAATAATTATCCCTAAATTCTAACCCTTTACACATAAACCCCTAAACTATATACCCTAAACTAACTCCCTATACCCTAAAACTAAGGCGCTTGTGGAAACTTTCAGTTTACACTGCCAGTGTATAGGATATTAATCCCAATAATAAAAGCAAAATAAATATAGGAAAATACTTTGATGCACAAGTTTACACAAGCCCTTTAATTTTAGGTTTTATAGTTTATGGTTTGGGTTATGGTTTAGGTGTTTAGTATGTATGGTATATAATTTAAGGTTTATGGCTAGAATTTAGAGTTTATGGTTTAGGGCTTAGGGTTTAGATTTTAGGTTGCTAGGGTTTGTGATTTAGATCTTAATTTTTATAAAAAAAATTATGTAATTTTTTTTACACAACTTCTACTACATCAAAATAAAACCCATAAATATAAAGAAATAAGCAAAATATTATAAGGTTAGCGAAAAACAAGTGTAGGTAGGGCACTGTACAGGAAATGAACGCGGGTATTCAGCCGCTTTACAACAAATAATCTTTCCCTTTCTTCTCACCAAAGAAAACAGACAGACGACAGCTCCATGTATAAAGTTAATTAATTAATTAATTAATCAAAGTTTATACTAATTAACCGGTCCCGGAAAACAGCAAAAACCAGACAACATGATATTATGGAGAGATTGAGTTGATTAAGGGACACAAGTCATTGTCATAATTTATCATTTATGTAAACTCCAACCACAACTTGGTTCTATAAATACACCACCAATATCTCTTATTTTGTTCCATCCCAAAAAAAAAAATCACATTTTTCCGATCTCTATCTCAGAAAAATGGGCGCCCTGGACTCTCTTTCCGACTATATTTCCGATTTCATAACTGTGCATAGCAAGAAGAAGAAGCGTAAAGTCATGCAGGTATTATTACATCCTTTCCTTGTGTTTTGGAATATATCGGTTTTCGAGTTCGAGTAGATTTATGTGTTGTTTGATTTGCAGACCGTTGAGATCAAGGTTAAGATGGACTGTGATGGCTGTGAAAGGAGAGTCAAAAACGCTGTTTCCTCCATGAAAGGTGTGATTCCAAATCTCTCTTTCTCTCTAAAGAACAAATAAGTTTCTCAGGAAACAAACAAAGGAGCAGGTGGAAAATATGTTTCTGTTTCGTGTTTACCCTAATAAGTTTCTTAGCATATATGTAAAGACTTTACCCCAAATTGGTTATTTTCCAAAATTTTAAAACTATTCATGGTAATTCTTTTTTTTATGTATCTTGTTTAGGTGCGAAATCTGTGGACGTGAACCGGAAGCAAAGCCGAGTGACCGTTACCGGATACGTCGAGCCGAATAAGGTGTTAAAGAAAGTGAAGAGCACCGGGAAAAGAGCCGAGTTTTGGCCTTACGTCCCTTACAATTTAGTGGCATACCCTTACGTTGCTCAAGCTTACGATAAGAAGGCGCCGTCCGGGTACGTCAAAAACGCTGTGCAAGCGTTGCCGAGTCCGAACGCCGTGGACGAGAAGTTTGTCACTCTATTTAGCGACGAAAATCCGAACGCATGTTCGATCATGTAGAGAGAATTCGATGGCGAAGCAAGCTGAAAAGGTTAAGGCCCTTGGCCTATTAGGATGGGCATGGGGTACAATCTTTCTCTATACAAAGCTTTGATTTGTTGTTTTAGGTCAGGTCTAGGGGTGCTTTGTGTTTTGTGAAGGGATTTTTTTCTTTTTAAATATTGGTTTTTAATGTTTATACGTAGGAGTGGGAATGTTGTTACTTGTTATAATTATGTGGTTTGAGTTCGAACAGATTATCGATAAGAACCAAGTAAAACACTTAAAATCTAAACTTCTTGGGGCCAAATCAATCTCCTACCTAGGGGGTTTTCATTTTGTGAAATGTAAATTAAATATCAAGATCTTCATTTGAATGAGAAGCAGCATTATATAAGAATAAATAAATAAAGAACGGATCATGATCATCAAGATAATTGAAGGACCTTTGACATTGACATGTATCCGAGCCCTTGACTACAAGCGTTTTGGGTATTTGCCACGTGTCTCTGTCCAATACTTCAAAGTTACGATTTTTAAAGATAAAAAACATCAGTGAGTCTAAGGTACGACATCTTAAAATACGATTAAAATATGGTACAATTTAAAATGTTAAAAATACAAAATTTTAAATATTAGACAAAATTGGTGGAATAGACGAAGTTAAAAAGAAAATTTTAGTTTTTAGGGTTGTTTAATTTTTTTTTTGAAAAAAAGGTTAGAATTTACAAGACCTCGCCGTGTGGAGATGACGTTGTCACTTTTCATCCACAGGATCTCGCCATGTGGAGATGGTGAAGTCACTATTCATCTAACTGGATCATGTAAAAAATGCATGCATATCACTGTTCATCTACAAGATCTCACCATGTGAAAATGACGTGGTCCTGTAAATTTTGACCTATTTCCTAAAAAATCTGATAAACAACCTTAAAAATTAATTTTTTTTCAAACAACCCTAAAAGCCATATTTTTTTTACTTGGCATATTCTACCAATTTTGCCAAAATATAATTTTATGCAACATAAAATTTTAAAATTATATTTAATTGAGTTATATGTTTTTATGCAACATAAGTGTGTGATGTTCGAGTCCCCTAAAATCACATTTATTTCTCTTTTATAACTATTACAATCGAATAACTCATATATTATAGGTAGTATTCTGTATCACAAATTTATATCTGGCCTAGTGGTAAACCTTTGCCACTTCCACCAAGGATTCCTAGGTTTGAATCTTACCATTGCCAATTACATGGCTTTTAATTTTTTTTCTCTAATCGGATAACACATATACCACATATATTATATTTGGTGTTCCATATACCAGAAACATGCTTAGCCTAGTGACAATAATGTTGCCTTTTCCCCCTAATGACCTAGGTTTGATTCCTCTTGGAATCAGCTTCCACTTTTTCATTTTTCTTACTCCAATTAGTGGTGACACGTGTCACTACCTGATTGGGGAAGGAAAATAAATTTAATAAATCTAATAAAAATAGATAAATCCTTCAAATAAGGTTGTCACACGTGTCACCACCTAATTGAATAATTAATTTATTTTATTAGATTAAAATTAGGACTAAACTGAATGATTGTATAAATAAAAGGGACTAAATGTGTAATTATACCAATTATTTTAACACTTTTCCGTTTTTAACGGCAGATGACTGTATTAGAACCAATTAAATAGTTATGTAGTATATTTAACACAATTAAAATATAATAGTCAAATTGACACCAACCCTATAGTTCAGTCGTTATTAGTATAGTTTACCCAAAATTAAATTAAAAAGAGTTATCTCAATATTAGACCTCTATAATATTTAATTCAAATTAATTGATAATAAATTAGATACAAATAGTTAAAAAAACAGCATCGAGAAACATGGATGGGGCTCGTGAAGTCACTGTTCTTTTTCATCGTGTATCCTCAGTAGCATTTAACGTTAAATCACATCATCTCAGATTTCCAAACACTATAAGCCTATCCACTCCACTCTCCAAGAACCAAATTCACAAAAGCAAATCAAGGAAACAATCTCTAGTTGAGAACAAGACAGAGGTAGAAGAAGAAGATGAATAAAAATCAAGACTTTAAGCTACTCAAGATTCAGGTCTTTCTCTTTCACTCACCTTCTTTCTTTCCCATCAATCTATTTGTACACTAATGGTACTGTTTTTGGTTTAAATCCAGACTTGTGTTCTTAAAGTGAACATACACTGCGATGGGTGTAAGCAAAAAGTGAAGAAACTGCTTCAGAGAATTGAAGGTTCTCGCTTTTGTTTTGTTTGGTTGCTAAGAAAATTCTCTGCTCGTTGCTGGGAAAACTTCATGTTCATGTCGGATCTGTTATTGTAATATTTATGTTTGTTGTTTTCTTCTCTCTTTTCAGGTGTTTACCAAGTAAACATAGATGCAGAGCAGCAGAAAGTTACAGTCTCAGGAAGTGTAGATTCGGCAACATTGATTAAGAAACTGGTAAGAGCCGGTAAACATGCTGAGGTTTGGTCCCAGAAATCGAACCAAAAGCAAAACAACGGCAACAAAGACGACAAGATCAACAACAACAAAGGTCAAAAACAGAAGCAGAACAAGTTTCCCACTTTCATTTCTGAGGAAGACGATGACTCCATGGATGACGATACAATCTGAATTCTAGGGTTTAAATTTGGGAATAAAGATTGAACTCGAGAGAAGAAAGAAACAAAACTCTGCGTTTCTTTTATTAAGCAAAACGACAATAGAAAGTAGTGTTTTATCCAACTTGAAAATAAAACTATACAAAAGCTGTTTATATACTAATCAAGAAGATTAGTAAAGAAGGCTAACTAACAAACGGCTAATAACAGCTAATCAACAACAGATTCTGTTACCCCCCCTCAAGTTGGAGCATATATATTATGTATGCCCAACTTGGAAATTAGCAAATGGAAAGAAAAACTGGGAAGAGCCTTGGTCAAGCAATCAGCAATTTGATTATGTGAAGAAACAGGAAGTAGCTTGATGAACTTTTGTTGAAGCTTTTCTCGAACAAGATGGTAATCTATCTCTATGTGTTTTGTCCTCTCATGGTGAACAGGGTTTTCTGCAAGTTGTATAGCAGATAGATTATCACAGTAAATATTTGCAGTTTGAAAAGGAATATGAAAATCATGTAGTAAATAAAAAAGCCACTGCAATTCACAGGTTACTGCAGCTAAGGCTCTATATTCAGCCTCACTGGAAGAACGAGAAACAGTTTGCTGTTTCTTAGACTTCCAGGATATTAATGAAGACCCTAAGAAAACATAATATCCAGAAATTGATTTCCTGGAATCTGGGCAGGATGCCCAATCAGAGTCTGAAAAAGCATTGAGATTAAGACTAGTATCAGCAGGAAAGAATAAGCCTTGACCAGGTGTCCCCTTCAAATATCTTAATATACGATGAGCAGCAACTAAATGTGTATGTGTAGGACAAGACAAAAATTGGGACAACTGCTGAACAGAAAAAGAAATATCAGGTCGAGTGTTTGTTAAATATAAAAGCTTGCCAATTAATCTTCTATATGCAGTAACATCAGATAAAGGAGTTCCATCAGATTTAGACATTCTTTTAATTCCTCTTGTTACAGCAATATGTGTAGAAGCAGGTTTAGACTCAGAAAAACCAGTATCATTAAGCAACTCTAATGTATATTTCCTTTGAGAAACATTTATGCCAGACTTAGACCTTGCAACTTCAAGACCTAAAAATACTTCAGATGTCCTAAATCTTTTATCTTAAACTTGTTATGCAAGAAATTTTTTATGTCTTGTATTTGAGTAGCATTAGGACTGGTTATAACTATGTCATCAACATAGACAGCCAAGGCAATGAAACTATCATCTAAACCTTTGGTAAATAAACTACTATCAGCAGAAGACTGTTTAAAGCCTTTTTCTATTAAAGCTAAAGTTAGTTTTTCATTCCACTGTCTGCTAGCTTGTTTTAAACCATATAGACTCTTTTTAAGTTTACAAACAAGACCAGTGTTATCATTGCTAGAAAAACCAGGAGGCATATCCATATATACCTCTTCATGTAAGGAACCATGAAGAAAGGCATTATTTACATCTAATTGGTGAAGATTCCAATTTTTAGAAGCAGCTATAGCAATAAGGGTCCTAATAGTTGTCATTTTAGCCACAGGACTAAATGTACTTAAAAAATCAACACCTAACTGTTGGGTATAGCCTTTTGCTACTAATCTAGCCTTGTATCTATCCAAGGACCCATCTGACTTTAGCTTAGTTCTAAAAACCCACTTACACCCTATAGTTTTCTTATTAGGAGGCAAAGATACTAATTCCCAAGTGTTGTTTGATTCTAAAGCAGTAATCTCCTCTTGCATTGCATGTCTCCAACATTCAAATTTAACAGCTTGTTTATATGATTTGGGCTCAGCTAAAGCATCAATATTGGCAATATAGGCAGTATGCTTAGCAGAAACATTATCATAAGACATGACATTTGCAACAGAATGATTAGAAGCTCTAGGTTTAGGTAGATTCACCTGATAATCCTGAAACTTCTGAGGAAGTTTGACTGATCTGGATGGCCTAGAAGCAACATGAGTTATGGGACAAGAGGGAACAACAGTATTTGGAGCAACAACAGTTGGAGAAGTAACATTAGGAACAAAAATAGAATTATCACTATCAGAAGAATTATTCTGATCAGAACCATATTCTGATTGTGAGGTGGAATTAGGAAGGAAATCTTCTAAAAGAACAGAACCTTCACAATTTGGTAAAACAAAATTTTCATTTGTAGATTTCTTAAAAGGAAAAATGTTTTCATTAAAAACAACATCTCTAGAAAGAAAAATAGACTTTGTTTCAAGATTGTAAAGCCTATATCCTTTGACATGTTTAGGAAAGCCAATAAAAATACATCTAACAGCTCGAGCATGCATCTTAGTAGCAGACTTTGGTAGCTCAGAAGCATAAGCCAAACATCAAAAATTTTCAGATTATTAATATGAGGAATTTTAGAATATAAAACTTCATATGGAGTTTTATTTTGTAAAATGGGAGTAGGAGTAATGTTTATCAAAAAACAGGAGTGTAAGATGCAGTCTATCCAAAAACATAAAGGAAGATTTGCATGTATTCGAAGAGCTCTTGCTACAGAAAGAAGATGTTGATGTTTTCTTTCCACTACACTGTTTTGCTGTGGAGTATAAACACAGGAAGTTTGGTGTATAATTCCTTTTTCTTTAAAAAAATCAGTCATTTAAAATTCTTGAGCATTGTCAGATCTAATGCACTTTATTTTGAGAGAAAACTGAGTTTGAACAAAAACATAAAAATTTAATAATAAAACCCTAACTTCAGACTTAAGAACAAAAGGAAAAACCCATGTAAAACGACTCTTGTCATCTACAATAGTCAAGAAATAACTATGACCATACACACTTTTAATGGGAAAAGGACCCCAAACATCAACATGAATAATATCAAATATAGACTCAGAAACAGAAGCACTAATAGAAAAGGGCAACCTTTTATGTTTGGCCAAATGACAAACATCACAGTGATGAAGACTACCAGCAGGAATTTCATGACAAATTTTACTAAACTGAAGCATTCTAGGATTGGATGGGTGTCCTAACCTAGCATGCCAAGTTAAGAATGTACTATCAAAAATACTACTAGAAGCATTAGAACTACTATCAGCTACATTATATGCATTCATACCAACAGTTTGATCATTAGAAATTTGAAAAACAGAAGAAGGAGAAGATTTACTAACAGATGCTGCTGGAGCTACAAAATGATATAGCCCTTTAACAACTTTAGCTGAACCAATCATCCTCAAGGACTGATGATCCTGCAAAACACAACCTCTGTTAGTAAAAGAAACAGAAATATTAGAATGCACCATAAGCTGACTAATAGAGATTAAGTTGAAACCAAAATGAGGAATATGTAAAACATTTCTTAAAACAAAATCACAAGTTAATTGAACATCACTAACATGCAAAACTTTAATCATATTACCATTAGGTAGTCTTACAAATCTATTATGAACAACACAATATGATTTAAACAAAGATATATCATTAATGATATGGTCAGTTGCTCCTGAATCAATAATCCAGGAGGAACTGTTGTTACACAAATCAGAATTATTTTGCAAAGAACAAAAAACTGAAGAATCAAAACAAGAACTTAACAAATACATACCTGGATCCTCATGAGGAACAGAATTGAAATCAGAAGTCAAAGCATTGACTTTGGACTGAGAAGCAGGTTCTTGAACAGAAGAATCTTTATTTTGCAACAAAGATAAGAGACCCTCATACTGTTCTTTCGTGAAAGAACAATTACCAACAGTAACCATACTAGACTGACCTTCAATAGCATTCTCAGAACCACAACTCCCAACAAGATTAACACGACCAGAAGAAACAGGAGACTTGTATTTGTATCCAGGAGGATACCCATACTTTTTGTAACATTTCTCAACTAAATGGCCATATAAACCACAAAAAGTACACAACGGTCTACGACTATTGATGTTGGAATTATTATTGGAATTAGAATGACCAAAAGGCTTTCTTTGAGATTTACCAGGAACATTTCTATCAACTAAAAGGATATTACTATCAGAGGAACTAACAGAGAGAGACCGTTCGTGCTGAACAAGAATTGAAAAAATTTCATGTATTTCTGGAAATGGTTTAACCATCAAGATTTGGGACTTTGGAATAGCAAAACTATCATTTAAACCGCGAATAAATCGAAGAGCAAAATCTTGGTTTCTATATTTGATAGCAGAACAAGAACAACTCGATAAAGGACGAAGAATAGACAACTCATCCCAGAGAATTTTAAGCTGAGTGTAAAAAGAAGTAACAGAACTTATACCTTGAGTAAGAGAATAGAACTCTTGCTGTAAATCGGAAACCCTAATGAGGTCACCTTGACTAAACCGATTCCGAAGATCCGCCCACAGTTCGTAAGCCGTGTCGAACCAAAGAACGCTCTGCGCAATCTCCGGGCTAATCGCTCGTTGCAACCATGAGAGTACCAAATTATTGCACTTTACCCATGCGGAATAACTAGCAGCACTTTCGGCAGGTTCCTTCAAAGACCCATTTACAAACATGAATTTGTTTTTAGAAATGAGAGCCATCCGCATTGACCTAGCCCAAGAATAGTAGTTTGAACCAGAAAGCAAAACGGATGTGAGGACGAGAGAGGGATTTTCACTGGGATGGATGAAATACTCATCGGACGAGTCAAGATTTCGGAAACGATCCGATTCAGAGGATGAATCGGTCGAGGGGTGCGAGTCGGAAGACCCAACTGATACCATGATACAATCTGAATTCTAGGGTTTAGATTTGGGAATGAAGATTGAACTCGAGAGAAGAAAGAAACAAAACTCTGCGTTTCTTTTATTAAGCAAAACGACAATAGAAAGTAGCGTTTTATCCAACTTGAAAATAAAACTATACAAAAGCTGTTTATATACTAATCAAGAAGATTAGTAAAGAAGGCTAACTAACAAACGGCTAATAACAGCTAATCAACAACAGATTCTGTTAGATGATTATGGTAGAATGAACAACAATGTCAGAAATGGGAATGGTGGGAAGAAAGCAAACATGATGGGTGTTTCAGGTTTCCATGAAAATGGCGGAAGGTTTCAAATTGAATCCAACAATGGATTACAAGGGTCTTCTTCTGCAACAAGTTTTCCATCATCATCATCATCATCAGTGATGGACATGCATGCCATGCATCATCATCATCATCATCAGCAGGAACAACCGCAGATGATGTATCATAGATCACATATTGTTCCTCCTGGAACTGGTTATTACTACAATTATAACCCTATTCCATACTCATTCCCTGAAGTCCCCCATTACAATGCAGCAGAGAACAGCTGTTCAATAATGTAAGAAAGAAAAACTGAAGATTTATGTTGGAGTGAATCGTTGATCTTTGTGTTTCTGTACTTGCTAGGCTTTTGCTAATGCAGGCAATGATGTTGAATAGAAGAGTTAGTTGACTGATTTTGAAAGGCCTTTGGTTTCGGTTGTGTTTTCAGAGTAAAAATCTCCTGCCCCCTAACCATGCCTCCTTCTATGCCCCATGCCTAAAAATGTTTAAAAATTAAATCTTGTCCCATAACCCTAATTTTCATATCCCAAACCCCAAACCCTAAAAAATACACCCTACCTCTAATTCTCTACACCCTAACCCTAAGCCCTAATCTTAAACCCCTAAACCTAAACTCTAAACCCACTATTTTAAAGTGGGGGCACAAATAGGGGCATACTTTTGGAGCCGATGATTTTCATCCGTGTTTTCAAACTTTTCAAATTTCTTTCAGTAATTGCAGACCGGACGGCCATTAGTTTCTGCAGTCAGCTTACATCAACTATGCACATAGGTTATATAGGAGCTGAAGCACAAAGTAATTAGAAGTCAGACTAAGCAAATGGTATTTATGTTTGGTTTTAAATTCGAATAAATTTATGCACAGTTACATACTACGATGTTCAAACTCAAACCATGTGGGTGGAACACGGTGTCCTTTGCCACCAAACCGCTTTCTAATCAACAATGTTGTCTTTTTTTAGTTACATCAACCTAGTTTTAATAATCCTCTAAAATTAACAATATTATCTATTTTTTTTTTGAAAATGTATTGTCTATTCTTTTTTTAATTTATTCAAATGATTAAATTACATTAATCTCACTCTTTAACCCTTACTGACAAAATTATTATCACCCGTTATATTTTTTCTTCTTAGATACTCTGTTATTAAATAATTAATAATCTTTTGAGTTGTTATGTCCATATGTTATCCTTATAGTTCGGGGACTAATTTAATGCAATTGAAAAGAAAGGAAAACATTACTAATTTAAAATTAGGGAAAACTACACCGGTGGTCCCCAAACTATTACGTTTTCTTATTTTGGTCCCTAAACTATATTTTTCGGCAAAACCGTCCCTTATGTTACATAGTTCTTCTGTTTTGGTCCCCCGACGTTAAATAGCTAACGGTTTTGCTGACATGACATTTTTTAAATATTTTTAATCATTTCTCTCTCCTCTTAAAAAATGCCACGTCAACAAAACCGTTAGCTATTTAACGCCGGAGACTAAAACATGAGAACTATGTAACAGAAGGGACGATTATGTCGAAAAACATAGTTTGAGGACCAAAATAGGAAAATGGTAATAGTTTGGGGACTACCAGTGTAGTTTTCCCTTAAAATTATTATAAAATTACCCCTTAAACCTTAAGGATGAAATTTTTTTGCCCCCAAACCTTAGGGAAAATTACCCCTTATACCCTTTATGGTACCCGCTTTAAAAAAGTGAGTTTGGGTTTAGAGTTTAAGGTTAAGAGTTATAGTTAGAGTTTAGAGAATTAAGGGTAGGATATATTTTGTAGGGTTCAAGGTTTAGGACGTGGAATTTAAAATTAGATTTTAGAATTTAAATTTTAGTGTAGGGCATAGATAGAGGCATAATTAAGGTAAAATAATTTTGTTCAAACCTTAAATACCTTAAATTAATAATTAAGGTAAAATTTTAATATATTATATTTTCGAGTAGCTCGTGAGCTTTTCGAGTCGGATATTAAATAACTTGGCTCGGCTCATCAATAACTTGAGCCAAGTTTGAGCTCGAGTCGAATTTAATCAAGTCCAACTTTAACTGAACTTTGACCGAGTCGAGCTCGAGTAGCTCGCGATTTGTTTCGTCTCATTTACATCCATACACCCAGCCCAAGGAGGCAAGGATAGGAATAGGGGTATGACCGTCAATCCACGATAAAATTGGTGAGAGCTCGAAAGAAAGGGACTTTGCCGCCTGCATTATCCATTTCTCTTTTGTTCTCAAAAAGTTCAAATTCTAAGGTAGTCAAACCAACAGCTATATCCTTTCCCATTTTTCTTTTTCTTCCGCCAAACAATGGCGGCAACGGCAGCTCTCAATCTATGCCGGCCGTGGCAATCGCCGCCGAGACGTAATCAATTCGTCATCAAATCACAACCGTCCATCCGGCCTCCTATCACCTGCTATGCTCCTTGCTCCGCTAACAAGGTCAGTCACTTTGTTCTCTTAACCTTTTCCGTTTTTCGATTATATAACATATATATAATTGTTTTCGTGGGGGATTCAGTTTAAGAGGGAGTACACAAGCGTTATGATAGTGCCGACGGGAGTGGGGGCCAGCATCGGAGGATTTGCCGGTGATGCTTTGCCTGTTGCTCGTGCCTTATCCTCCGTCGTTGATTGTCTCATTTCGCATCCTAATGTAAGAGTCTACGGCACTTGTTTTTTCGTTCTCGTTAGGGCCTCAAATAAATCGAATTTGGTGGAGTGAAATACTGAAATTAATATTAGGATTTTGCAGGTTTTAAATGCAGCAATGTTATACTGGCCCATGTCTAATGTGATGTATGTTGAAGGTTATGCTCTGGACAGATTCGCCCAAGGCTTATGGGCTCTGCAACCTGTTCATCAAAACAAGGTTTTATATTATTTTAATTTCTCATATCCGTATTTGTTTCGAACTTTGTGTTTAGGTTTGAGTTTCATGGATTTAGTTTTTATTGATAAGTTGAAAATTTGTACTACTTTTTTATGATCTGTAATGCTGCAGCCTGCAAGTTTACAAAAAATAGTCATGAAAAGTTCATATAGAATGTAGAAAAAGTTAAGAGTTTTGAATTTAAGGGGTTGAAGGGAAGGAAACAAAACGGAAATATGGCATTCGAAAAAATAATGGACGTTCAGTTTGAGTTGGGACAGGATATGCTTTATTAATTACTACTCTTAGTTTTATAGGTGGTTGTTTTAGCCTTTTAGGTTGCTATCGTTTAACTTTACTGGGCTTTTGACTTGATGCAGGTGGGATTGGTTCTTGATGCTGGCATAGAAGAGCATCTCCAAATCCGCCATTTGCAAGTGGCCGATGCCACAAGGGCTTCCCTTGGATTGCCGGTTGTTGAATATGTTGTCACTGACACCCCATTAGAGGTACCAATTGATTTGGCTGAGAAGAGATATTTAAAGTTCTGAACTCAACACACAATATTAAATCTTTCAAGCAATAGAATTTTATAGTTTCTGCTCTATGCTGGTACTCTACTGGCTATAAAAGATAAACATCGAATTGCAGTATATAAGTATAAACTGCATCTCCTTGTAGCAAACTTGCACTATTGCTTTCTTGTTTTAGGGGAAACTTTGAAGGTTGGAGCTGGTATGTCACCGTGTAATATTGTTGTCCTTGATCTTAGTTGGGAAAATTTGACTTTTATGAAAGCCAAGGAAGAGAATAACCTGATGCTCTGTTAACTAAAACAAGTTTTGCAGGTGGAAAAGTGGATCAATCCAACAACTGGGCAATCAACAGGTAGGATTAAACACCCTGATTCTTTACTGCGAGCTGTTGAGAATTTAGTCAAACGGTCACAAGTGGATGCTGTTGCTGTTGTTGGGCGCTTTCCAGATGATGAAGTGGATGATCTTGATG
Source organism: Hibiscus tridactylites (assembly GCA_958450335.1). Lineage (NCBI taxonomy): Eukaryota > Viridiplantae > Streptophyta > Magnoliopsida > Malvales > Malvaceae > Hibiscus > Hibiscus tridactylites. The sequence goes on from OY288273.1 coordinate 2,407,508, forward strand.
ACTATCGGCTTGGAATTGTAAGGCAATTACATCTTCTCGATTTCTTGAGTAAAATGCAAAGAGTATTATGTTACCATTTGAAAAGTATTCTAATTAGTTGTTTTGTTCAAATTACCTGGCTATTGACATGGTTTGCAGAGGTCCTCTAATTAGTTTTCAAATTGTTGTGTTTTGAATATCAAAAACTAAATCCTTCTAGAAACTAAAATAACATAGGTTTTTATAAGTTCAACCCTAACACTAATAAAAACACAAAATAGCTACTCACCCTAAAATCCTAGAACTTGTTTTATCTGACTTGTTTTCATAAGGGATGTCGGATGCAACTTCTGATTTGTTTTCATATAGTTTTATCTGACTGATACCATGTCATGCACATGCTTCCAGGGAATAGATATATTGGCGGGAGTGGAGGCAATAATAAGTCATCTTGTGGTGAAAGAATTTCAGATACCTTGTGCACATGCACCTGCACTTTCTCCCCTTTCCTTGACCTCATCTCTTAGCCCAAAATCAGCTGCTGAGGAGGTTTGTGAAGTTTTACAGAAAGAATTTGTTCTCTCCCTTATGCCACATTGATAGAAGAGCACAATAAATAGACAATAAAAAAATATATGATTAATTATTCTCTATTTTTGACTGAATATTTTGGTTACAATGTTTTATTGTCACAAAGACACATCATATATACATACATGCAAGCTTGCACTCCTCTGCATACTCATATGCTTATGTCCCTATTTCATTCCTTTTGACTAGATAGGATACACATTTTTGCCATGTGTCCTTGCGGGACTTAGTAACGCACCACAGTACTTGGTTAAAAACCCAGAGTCCTCGGCAACGGGTTGTATCTTGGCAAGTGATGTTGACAGCGTTATTCTTCCAATAGATGCTTGTGGAGGAGATGGTGCTCTTGCTTTTGCAAGAAGCAAGAGAAACAAGGTAACAAATTTGAAAGCAAATCTATCTATGCTTTTCCTTCTATGGTAAAAAATGGCCGGCAAATTTACTAATAATGGTCGACCAAAAACATCTTATAATAATAATCGTGAGTTACTTTAATTTGCTGCAAATTTTATATACTGACATTCCTTCCTTCTCCACCCGTCTCTTTACAGCCTCTAATAATCTGTGTGGAGGAAAATGAAACAGTTCTAAATGACACTGCAGATAAACTTGGGATCGAAGTGGTATGGCATCTAATTATTTGCTTAATTTTTTATTATTAGATTCTTTTTATTTCATTCCATAGTTTTCTATATATTGTCTATGAGTGCTTAATGGTTGTATAATTAATATTCTCTAGATTCTTTCGGAAGCAACATTATTATTCTGTCTTCTCTATCCCTCTTGTTTCCACGTTTGTCCATCTTTGAGTGCAGAATTTCTATTTTGTTAAACTAGCAAAGTAGTTTCGGGGATTATCAGAATTTATCCTTATGAAGATGTTTTTCCTTGAATTTGAAATGAAAGACATGTTAGAGATAGTCATTTGCAGAACAAACGAAGTGCAGAAATTTAAGGCAGCAGAATCATGTTTATCATCGAAGTCAAAAGCGTAAACACTCATAACCAATGCTCTGCCATCTTTTATGCAGGTCAAGGTCTCAAACTATTGGGAAGCTATAGGTGTAATCGCAGCTCATAAGTCAGGAATTGACCCGAATTCTCTTCGTAGAAACAGAATCCGTAACATTCGCCGCTCATCCGTTGTTCCAGCTAATGGCTTTGCAATTTCAACAGCCTCATCCATCAGATAATCTTTAAAGGTATGGAAAATCTTCTAAGAAAACTGAAGACTGAAGAGGCAACATACTAAATGAAATCATCATTCATTGATTCACATAGCAATTGCAAAAGTTTGTTTCTTTGAATTATCCTTTTGGTTAGACCTCAAGCGAGTAATGATCTGAACCGGTAAGAAACTGCAATAATTGGCTTTTGCAGGATTAAAGTTGCATTAGAACAACTGCAAACGTTGATTCTGAAGCTATCAATTGTAAAAGCACCGTAGGAATTTCGAAGACAATGTTCTTCTGATCTTCCTAGGGACAGAACACTGCTGGTGCTGGAACATAAAACTGTAAGTCCCTGCAGGCTGCAACGAGTGCCCCAAATAGTAAATTTTTTTGCTTTGCCTAGGTTTGATGCTGGCATGGCCCAACCCCTACCCAAAACCTCATTTTCTGTACAATTTTTTTTTATTATAAAATTATAGTAATTAATGGATCAGTTTTTAAGTTTGAGTTGAGTTTTTTTTTTTTTTTAAGTTTGTTCAATGTGTATGTCACATATAAAAAAGTTACAATTAAATTTTCACAGTAATCTTTTCATGTTTTGTTGGCTCATATAAAATTATAGGGAGTGAACTCTGGACCGTGGATTAAGATAGAAGAGATCTGTACTATCTCACCTAAGCCCGTGGTTGATATATAAAATTACTAAACAAAAAATACTTTTTGGAAAAATAAAAAAAGAGATATTAGAGGCTGGATTAGATACAAATTTCATATTAAACCAAACTGGATGTTGATATGAACCTACATGATAGTAACTAACTTAACTGACGGTCGGTTCGCAAGAAGATTCCAAATCCAACTGTTTTCTCTGTTGGCGTTAACTTTCGTCCCCTCTTTTCCCGCGAATCTTTCGCTTCTTGTTAGGGTTTAGCCTTCCAAATCTAATCCAATTATTGTTAATTAATCTTATATTTTCTTCTCAAAATGCCGTTTCCAAATTTCCTCGATCTTTTTTATTTACACACACAAAAAAATCTTTTCTAATCGTCTCTATCCAATCTGGCTTTCAAAATGACCGGGGGACTCGCCTCCTCCTCCTCCTCCTCCGTGCACGGAGGCGAAGCCACTCCTGCTTTCTTGCTCCGCCTTGTCCTCGAAATCGTCTCCGCTGGAACTGCTTACGCCAGTGCCGTCTTTAAAAAGGATTGCACGAATCTGGTAAGGATGATAGCTCACATCACGCATTTGCTCGAGGAAATCAAAGGTTTTCTTTCGTCTAATCACGATCGCGATCACGATCACGATCATTCCTCCTCTTCTGTTTCATGGTTGGCTGATCTGGAGGAGGCTCTCCAGGCCGCTCAACGTCTCTTGTCCGTCGCTTCCGCCCACCATTCCGATAATCACTCTGTAAACTCTCCTCTCCTATTTTTTCTTTTGTTTTTTTTAATTATATTCCCCTAAAATCAATATACGTATGCAAAAATTATAGCTAAATCTATCGGAGTGAATAATGTCTATTTCTTGAATTCATCAATTTGAAAACTGCCAAATCTATATCAAGTTTCTTGTATCTTGATTTAAGGAAGAAGCTGCCAAAAGAATTGCATCTCAATTTCAATGTGTTACATGGAAACTGGAGACAGCTTTAGGGAAAATCCCATATGATCAGTTTCATATCTCAGAGGAGGTTCAAGAACAGGTAGCATTGGTGAGATCTCAATTGAGACGAGCTGCCGAAAGATATCGGTCTTTGAATTTGCCAAAATGTTCCGATGCTGAGTCCCATCTACCGGAAAAACAATGTGACGGTACCAGCCGTGAAACTTCTGCAAAGCTGGATGGCATTTCGGAGAACTGTAGTACGGATGAGGTGACTAAGCCTGATGCACTAGTAATTCCTGATGATTTTCTGTGCCCTATATCATTGGAACTAATGAGGGATCCGGTGGTCGTTGCTACCGGGCAGGTATAGTTTTCCACCGTAACTACTACACAGTCGGTCTTTGATTTCTAGCAATATCTTTTAATCTCAGCTTCTTCGTTTTACAGACATATGAGAGATCATACATACAGAGATGGATCGATAGTGGCAATGCAACATGTCCGAAAACTCGGCAGAAGTTGGAAGATACAACTCTAACCCCTAATTATGTTCTGAGAAGTCTGATAAATCAATGGTGTGCTAAACATAACATTGAGCAGCCGAGTGGAATAGTGAAAGGTAGGCTCAAAAAGAGTGATGGATCTTTCCATGATGTTAGCTGTGACATGGCAGCCATCCAGGCTCTGGTCTGTAAGCTTTCGAGCCGAAGCATAGTAGAACATAAGGCTGCTGTTGCTGAAATCCGATCACTATCTAAAAGCAGCACGGATAATAGGATACTAATTGCAGATGCAGGAGCAATACCTGTTCTGGTTAACCTTTTAACAACAGATGATGTTTCATTACAAGAACACGCCGTAACTTCTATTCTTAACCTTTCCATATATGAAAACAACAAGTCTCTGATAGTGCTTGCCGGTGCCCTTCCTTTGATTGTCCAAGTTCTCAGAGGCGGAAGCGATGAAGCAAGAGAGAACGCAGCAGCTACCCTTTTTAGTTTGTCACTCGTAGATGAGAACAAACTAAAAATCGGTGCATCGGGGGCAATACCGGCTTTGGTAGATTTGTTACAACATGGGAGCACTAGGGGAAAGAAAGATGCTGCAACTGCTTTGTTCAGCCTATGTCTTTATCAGGTGAACAAACGCAAGGCTGTCAAAGCTGGAATTATAGAAGTGCTGCTGAAAATGCTGTCGGATACAAGAAACTGCATGGTCGATGAGGCTCTGATGATAATGTCGGTTCTCGCTAGCAACCATGATGCTAAGTCAGCTATGGTGAAGGCTAATATCATACCTGTTTTGGTCGATTTTCTAAGAACAGGTTCGCCCCGGACCAAAGAGAATGCAGCAGCCACTTTACTTCCTCTGTGTACGAGAGATGCCAAGAATCTCGCCTGCATAATTCAGCTCGGTGCCGATGTACCCTTGAGAGAGCTTGCAAAGAGTGGCACGGAGAGGGCCAAGCGGAAGGCTACATCATTGTTGGAGTATCTTGGCAAATGACAACAGCTTTGACTGTTTTGTTGGTATATAGTATATACATACATCCATACATGCATACATACATACATACGTATATATAATTGTTTGAGAATTGAGGAATGAGCATAACATGCACACATTCTGGTTGCTCTGTGTAAATAATTCATTTGCTCTCTTAATTAATGAACAGAGCTTTCCATTTGATTGCTTGCTTGCTGGTGCTGAGAAACACTAACTATTGGCAGCTTGACTTTGATCGATAATTAGCTGCATTTACCAGAAAAGCCTTATTATTATTATTAAATCAATTGTGTTTAAAGAAAAAGGATTCAGCTCAATATTAGGTGTCCATGACCATGAGCAGGAAAAGCCTTATTATTATTATTATTATTATTATTATTATTATTATTATTATTATTATTATTATTATTATTATTATTATTATTATTAAATCAATTGTGTTTAAAGAAAAAGGATTCAGCTCAATATTAGGTGTCCATGACCATGAGCAGGAAAAGCCTTATTATTATTATTATTATTATTATTATTATTATTATTATTATTATTATTATTATTAAATCAATTGTGTTTAAAGAAAAAGGATTCAGCTCAATATTAGGTGTCCATGACCATGAGCAGGAAAAGCCTTATTATTATTATTATTATTATTATTATTATTATTATTAAATCAATTGTGTTTAAAGAAAAAGGATTCAGCTCAATATTAGGTGTCCATGACCATGAGCAGGAAAAGCCTTATTATTATTATTATTATTATTATTATTATTATTATTATTATTATTATTATTATTAAATCAATTGTGTTTAAAGAAAAAGGATTCAGCTCAATATTAGGTGTCCATGACCATGAGCAGGAATGGGGTCTTAATGAGAGTTCAGGGGGTCAGTTATTAATAGTAATAAGATAAATGGTCCACGCCACTATTGGTCATTAAATTATTTCTGTTTTTCTGTTTTGATCACCAAACTATTATTTTTAGCAAAATAGTTATTAATGTTACGTTCTTTTTCTATTTTGGTCATATGGCGTTAAAAAATTCACAGAAAAAACGAAAAAGCTGGAATAGTTTAGTGACCAAAATAGGAAAGAAGCAATAGATTAGTGACCAAAATAGAAAAAGAGTAACATTAGTCACTAAAATAGGAAAAAAATGTAACGTTGGTGACAATTTTACACAAAATAATAAGTTAGTGACCAAAAGAGAAAAGCGGGAATAGTGTTGTTTACCCTAAAATAAAAGTTCGGGTTTAATCAGGCTTAAATATATATTTGGCAACTGAACTAGATATTTTCTCCCAAGTTCGTACCTAACCTAAAGAATTTTTGCTCTCAAGTTGGTACCCAAACTTTAATTTCATTCATGGTTTTGATATTTTATTAACAATTTAGTCCTAAAAACTTATGCATTCTATCATTTTGATCCCAATTCAAAACAATTCAAAAAATTTAACCCTTAATGTTTTAAAATTATATCAATTTAGTAAAAAAATTATGATATTGTCAAATCAAATAAGTATATAGGATCAAAGAAACAATTGAACAACTGCATTCTACGATAAAACAACAAGTTATTGTTAAACTTTTATTATACCAGGGAAGTAATGTAACATTCCTGTGGGAAGAACAAACAATTTAGGAGAATAACAAAAAAATAATTTGATAGAATGTGTAAATATAAAGTGTTAAATTTATTGATTTGTTTCAAATTAGGACCAAATTAATAGAATGTATAAGTTTTAGTACTAATTTGAGAGAATGTGTCTAGTTCAAGTACCAATTTGAGAGTAAAAATTCTTTAAGTACCGACTTGGAAGAATGTACCTAGTTTAAGTACCAACTTGAGAAAGTGATCCTAGTTAAGGTACCACATGTATATTTTAGCTATAGTTAAACTATCAATTCAGAATTTAAATATTGGGAGGTTAGGGTTTAATTTGACCAATTTCAAAATTGACAAAGATTTAAGATGTATTTAAACCGAAATATTGAAAGCTAAGCTTAATTTATCATTTTTCATACTAAGCCTCTATAATATTCTATCCAAATTAATTCTATCATATTTAGTCTTTTTATATTGTTGATCCTGAAAAGATGGTTTTAACTATGGGCACGGGTCGGGTTTTTGGCCCACCCGACCGACCCAAAAATAAAACCCTTAAATTCGACCCCGATCAAACCCATAGAAAAAAAGTAATTTTTGAGACTTAATTGTAAAAAAATATATTTAAAGACTAAATTGTAAATAAAAGTTTCATTTTAAGAACTTAATTATAAAAAATATATGTATATATATAATGGATATTATTAATTATAAATAACTTTTAAAATTTTAGAGAAAATTACACAAATAATTCTGGTCGGGTCAGATATTTTTAACCTTAAACTCAAACTCAGCCCGACTCCACTTCTAATAAAACTTGATCCGACCTGATTTTTTTATTAAAAAAACTCGACCGGATCAGACTAGATCGATTAAAATGACCATTCCTAATTTCAAGGGTCGTTTCATTAAGACTGAGGTCAGAAGGTAGACACATTCATGTCATCATCGGTGTAGTCAAGACGTCACCAAATAAATAATCACCAAAATTCTGCAGCTCTATATGTTTTTGAGTCTTCAAGTAATACTTCGGCTTTGTAATCCCATTCCAATGTCACCTACTGTTTTTCTCCTCTAAATAATATGACTTTATAAAAAAAACAATATTTCTATTCAAAACTACCAATAAAAATATTACAAATTAATATGAAAGGTAATTATACCATGCATTAGTGTCGAAAACAAAAAAAATTCGTAATCGCTTTGTGATTAAAGGTTTAAAGATTTAAAACTTTTTATTTTTATCACGTGTGCATAGAATATTTTCTTCAATGAATATGAATATGAATATGAATATGAATATGAATATGCATGCTTAATAACATACTCAACTCCTTTAGCTTTCAAACATTTCTTTCTCTCTCTCTCCATCCAAATGTGGTTCAAAATTGAGAGCAATTAATGGTTTAGGGACCCAAAAATATTTTTGCAGTATCTATGGCCACAAACCTCAATTTCAAATCACCTTTTTTGACTTCAGGAAAAAAAACACCCCATTACTTTTGTCTTGCAAATTTAGTTAATAAAATACTAACAAATCTCCTTCCATTACCAGCTTCAAGCTAGTCAACTTCAATCACTTGATTAATTGTTTGGTTAGAATCGAATTGATAGATCGAATCAAAATTTAATTCAATTCAGTTGATTATTAATGTATTCAATTGATGGATAATTAATAAATTTTTAAATCAAATTATTTAACTGAAATATTAATATATTACTAAAACTTTATGATTACCCTAAAATCAATTGATTTAATTTTACATATTCCAGTTCAATTATTAACCGAATTGATATTTTAAACCTGCCTAATTTTAACCATATAACAAAGCAAAATTCCCACTCTTTTTTAGTATATATAATGCTTTCCACATCAACTAGGCATTATAATGCCGAGCAAAATATAAACTAGGCATTATTATAATAATATTTTTGTTACAAATTATAGTATTTTATTATTACTATACTTTTCTATAAACTTCCACCAATATTTATTATAATAATATTTTTATTATTACTGTACATTCCCATAAACTTCCACCAACATCTATTATAATAATTCAATTTATTAGCTAAAGATTATGGAAATGATGATAATAGTCGGTGGAATGTGAGAGGAAAAGGAAATAATAACATTTCGGTGATTGCACTTTTGGTTTTCAGAATTTTATTTTGACTAATTTGAATTGATCTATATTGCACACTTAGTTTTGGTGAGTGAGTCTTCTTGTGAAGATTTTCCGCATACATATTATCTTGAACTCGAGACCTACTTAAGCGATACTAAGCCGTAAAAAAAATTATTAGCTTCCCACATTTCAATCATTTGCAATTTTTACAGATTTTCATTTCTAATCCCTGTACTTTTGACACTTAACCAATTTGATCCCTCAATTTTTTCCAGGTGTATGATTGTAGGAAACTGTTGATTTCAATCATTCAATACCTTAATCATTTACTAGGTCCTCTACTTTTTTGATTTCTTGCAAATTAATAATTATTCCAAACTTCTCGTAATTTCTTCCCAATGAGCATATTCTTTATGCCAAAATAAATACGATAGTATTTTGAAATATTATAATTTGTGTATCGAAAATATTTTCGTAATGACACGAATAACGACATCATTATTTTTTCAAAATTAATTGAAATCAATATAGATATTTATATCAACATAAATATTCTTATTAGAGAAGTTTATTTGGATTAAAATTCTTTAGATTTGATATATATATATATATATATATATTTGGAATATTTTTACAAATATTAATACTATATCGTAACAGTTATTAATATTTTCTGAATATTTGAAAAAATATTCCATGTTAACTTTTGTTAGAGTTTGTGTGTGAAAAATAAATAAGGTAATACTAATGTAAAATACGACATGCGCAATAGATGAGATTCAACGTAGTTCGATTTTACTTAGTTTTACATACGAGACAAAATAATATGTGGAGACCACGAAGCCACAATACTCATCTTTGTAATATAACCATAATAGTTACAGATATCATAAAAAAATTATATGTTTCCAAAGCAATTGTCTCGTCACAATTCTATAGATTAAAACCTTATATATTTATATAAAGTTAAATACTTGGTAAAAAAAAAAACCTTATTGCATAGTGCTTCTTACTTTATATAAATATTTACTCATTAAGTAAATTTAATTATCAAGTAAATTTAATTACAATAAAATTAAACAAGTACAATTTATGTGAATATGTAACAATAATTTAAAAAAACTCACATATATTTAAAGAAAACAAATCATTTACATATACACTTCATAAATATACAACACAAATAAATTTTACAACTCGAACCCAACCACGTAAATGAAATGATGAACACAATATGTTATTAAGAGCATTTAATTTCAGTCACGAATTCTAAACATGAATCATAAAATAATCATTAAATATACAAAAATCTCAATTTCACACCACATGAACCCAACAAGACAAACACATAAGTACCCCAGCAGAGACAACAAACTCATGTTCCATTTTTATGGACAATTGACAACAACAGAATCATGGGCACTAGCAGCCAGTCTGGTTTAGTTTTCTTTCCAAAACTTCAGAGCAAATCTGCCCAATCATGTGGTAAAACGGCATGAGATCAGACAACTGTTCGACCGACATCGTCGACATCACTTTTCTTGCCAGTTTCTCCCTCCCTTGCTTTAACTTGAGCTTCTCAATGTAATGGCTCCCGTTTCTCAGTGTTCGACATCGGCTGAGACCTGTGTTTAACTGCAAGAAGAAAGTATTCAAGTGACGAATTGATCCCTAAACTTTTAAAAACACGACAGATGTGGGCTATTATTAAGGTGATGGTACGTGTTATTATCTGATTGTACGTGTAACGTAACTTGTGAACTATATGTACCTCGAGAAATTCTGCCCCGGCTTTCAATGGCTTCGGCAATGATGTTGAGCTATTGAGTTTGTTCTGATAAACAGTCACAGCCCTCACAAATTCCTGATAAACAGATTGGCATCCTGGATAATCATATTCTTCGGAATAAGGCAATCTCATTCTCTCCGGATGGAATTGGAGTCCTACTATAAATTTACCCTCTCCCGGATTATAAGCATCCGGGTCGTAAAACCCTCCGTCAGGTGCGAAAGCCATTGGCACAAATCGTTGTGCCAATCGCTTCACACCTTGATGGTGATAACTATTCACCAATATCTCCATTCTCCCTTCCAAAGAATCCTTGAACCAGCTTTGGAATGGGGTGTTTTCCACCACTCTCACCGGATGCCGATGGCCGTCGTAATTGTCGTAATCCATGTGCACAACTCTTCGATTTTCCGGCAATCTCCTTGTCAATTCTGTTCCGATGTCGCGATAAAGTGTACCGCCGCAGGCAACGTTTAGAATCTGTGAACCACTGCAGATTCCTAGATACGGAATGTTCCTTTGGAGGCAAAGCTTTGCGAGTTTCAACTCGATCGAATCTTTGTCCTTATCAATGGCGGAATCACTTGCATGAAGTCTCCTGATTTCTTCAACTTGTTCGGGTGAAAGACTTGACGTATCGCCGTCTTCGTATAAAGACGGATCGATATCTTCGCCTTCGCAGAGAAGAACGCCATGGATTGGCTCGAAGCTAGACAATAACATATGAACGCCGTGGACTCGTGGCACGATCACCGGAACTGCACCGTGCTTGACTATCAGATCAAGATGATATTCACCTGTAATTTTCAATACATTAGAAAAAAGAAGAAGAAAACACTGTATACGAAAAGAAATGGGGATTTGAAAATTTACCAACAAAATCTACAAATTTGTTCTTGCGAACGCTGCGTCTCGAGACGATAAGAACACGAGGGAGGGTGACGGGAAGATGATCGTTGGGAGCCATATGAATATTAAGAGACTGAGTGTATGAGGGAGTGAATTCGGTGAGTTTGATGGAAGTTTTAGTGGAGTATTTATAGGGAAGGATGAGGATAAAAATCCTTACCCAATTTGGTTGAAATATGCCCCGTTAGATGAAAATTGTCAGTCAACTGACGTTCAACAGCTGATGTTGCTTAGACTTGTCACGTATTAAGATCTGTTGATGCCATGTCAAAAAAAATTTATAAGCCGTTGACTGTTAGTTGATTGACAGTTTACATTCAACAGGGACATATTTGAACTATAAATGAAACGTTGGGGGCATATTTAGACCAAAAGAAAGAATAGGAGCTAAATGACAAAATAAATAAACATTAAAGGTAAATTTAAAAAAAAAGAATAAAGGGTCAAATGACAAAATATACAAATATTGGGAGTATCTTTTGTCACTTTATCTAAAATTAAAATAAAAATACACTGGAAAGGGAGAGAATTTCTATCCAAAGGATGAAGGATTAGATTCCAAGTTTTGGTTGAATCCAACGGGTGAGCGGAGTCCTACCGCCGCGTGCTACCCAAATTAATGATATTGCAATTACAAACTCCTATTTCACGTGTGCAATTTCATTTTTTTAATATTTTATGCATTGACAGCGAGTTTTTAGTTTTTAACATTTAGATTTTAAAGTTTGATAATAGATTTTGTGGTTTAATGTTTAAAAATTATGAATTAGGGTTTATGTCCCCTAGAAGGGACATGTGGTAGCTTTAGAAACTCACTTGTAAAAAAAAACTTTCTATTGGCGGTGCATCAAATAATTACTCTTATCTTATACTCATATCTATTAAAATTGTTATTTATTGACCTTTTGTGATTAATTATTTTTAATTTGATTTTTTATTATATAAAAAATATTATTGAAAAATTTTGAGAAAATAAATTTTAAGATTTTTGAATCAATTAGTTGTAAACATGATATATTTAAAAAATTTAACTATTTAAAATAATTATGGTTAAAATTTATAAAAAAAATTGACTACAAAATTTCATAAGTGACAGTTTGTAGGATGGAGGAAATAATATGCTTAAAATATTACAATAGTGGGAAGGGACATGTTTTTTTTTGGGTAAGATACATAAATAGTCGCTAAATTATTCTAAAAATACAAAATAGTCATCAAACTTTTAAAAATTATATAATGGTTATTAAACTTTAATTTTTGTTACAAAATGGTCATTGGGCCGTTAACTGTTGTTAACTAGAAGATGTGGCAGTTACGAAAAAATTGTTTAATAACATATTTAATCCTCAATATTAACACATTCAATCAATTTAGACATCATTAATGAGGGTTAAATTAGGAATAAATTGATTCAACATGTCAATATGAAGCATTATGTAACCCCCTCGTCCCGGTCCGGACGCTTGACCGGTCCGAGTGGGCCACACGGGGAAAATCGAAGCGAAACCCGTTAAGGTTCCCCCTAGGTTAGCAACCCTAGAAAATTTCTTTTATTTATCTTGTCTATATGCATTACCATTGTCCTATGTGAGACACGTCAGCGGAAACTCAAGCAATCATAAAAGCGATCATTTGAACATCACATGCAAAACAGTCCATTTTAAATTATTAGGCAGGCCGTTTCGAAACACTCTCAAAGTGGATCGGAACGCCTTGACTTGGTCAACGGTCAACTTCTCGTGGTCAACGAGATATTGACCGTTCCGAAACATCTAGACCCGTTTCGAAACCCCATCATCTCGGCAAATTCTCAGATTTCTAGTAGCCAAAGTGTTCCGAAACTCGTATCGAAACAGGGGTTCATAGTGGCCAAACCGTGTCGAAACGAGTTCCGATACGGGGTCCCTAAAGCCTTACCCGTTCCGAAACGGCTCAGCCCGTTTCGAAACACTGGCTGTCTGCAACCTTCAAAAATCAGATTTAGGCAGTTCCAAACGATTCCAAACGTTCGAAACGACTTCACAAGACATACAAATCATACAAGCACACTCTAGAGGCATGCATCCTATAGCAACAAGCTCAACAAACACGAGGATACAAGAGAAACTTCCATTCAAAGATATGCATCTCAAAGACTTAAACATACAAGGTTCATACTTACACATAGTCATACACTTAGACAAATTTAAGGTAAGCAAAATACCAATATGGTTTACAAGCAAGGCATACATCCCAAAAGCCAATTCAACAAACACATAAAAGGAGTCTAACATGCTCTTAAACATCAACATCATACTTCAAAAGCATCATAGCACGAATACATGTCCCATTGCTTGACCATTACATCATAACTAAAAACCATACTTGATAGCTAGGCTAGCACCACAAAGCACACACACACTTGGAGGCCTCTTCTTGCACTTAGCAACCCACGAGCTACTGATCTGCATTGTCGAACAAAGAGAGCGTAAGCAATAAAGCTTAGTGAGGGTAAGCTCTTTAAAAACAAACATCGACAAATGCAGGGTCCAAGCACAATCTCAACCAAGGTAAAATGCATGATCATACCTTTGATCCTCAAGAGCCAAATGTCAATGATGCATGAACAAATATCCATTAACATGTCATGCTCAACAAGCTCATTTCCATAACATATGTAAACACATATAACCATCCAAATAGGAAATACATTTTCACATCACATTGATACATATATCAATTTATATTGGCACCTAGCTATGACTCGAATACGCGGATAAACACGTTGGATCTCAAGTCCCGTCGATGGGATTCCACTCATCATCGACTAATAAATATGTAACAATTTCTGGGCGAACCCGTACTCCTCCTTGGTGACTCAACGCCACAAAGGCCACGAGCGAATTTGACTCATGTGTGCACACTAACATTCTAATGATCGATCATTTGTACCCAAGCATACTAGTGCCAACATTTACACAATCCACAATATCAATTAAAACAAATTCCGTGCTTAGCACATACTCACCATGATCACAACCATGAACCATTCACATGCATGTCACAATGCATCACAACCATGCCTCATCTCACATGTATAACACATTACACATAATCATCATATCACAAATATTACGAGGCACAAACATCAATTACAAGTTCAACCAATGTCTCTAGTTTAAGCTTAGGATTAGGCTACCACCCTAATCCTAACTTTAGGTGGGTCTACCAAGCCCGACCTAGTCCACATGCTCGAACCAAACACTTAAAATCACTTTAAAAATATTAACCACTCACCTATACTTTCAAGCTCAATTTACCAAGCAAGCAACCGACTTCAAGCTTCCGGATTCACTCTCGATGCTTCACCAACACAAGTTCTCGCCTCTAAACAACCTCAACACAAACCAAACAACTTCCAATCAGCCCAAGCATCAAAGTAGTTAACCCGGAATATAATTCAAACATCAAACTCAACATTTCAAGCCATGAACAAACCTCAAATTTACCAAACTCGTGCAGCCCAAAAACCTTGATCAAAACTCTCATTTCCAACACCTTTTATACCCCAAATGATCCCAAAGCAACCTCCAACCATAGTACTAACATTAGCCCACAAATTCCAACCTAAAACAATCCCCAAAACTCACCCAAAACCCTTCAAAAACCCCTTTAAACCCAATTTTGGGAATGTGCTCAAAACCAAGTAAAATTCATATATGTTGAACCATTTAACTCCTAGACTTCATATCTAACCTCATTAAATCAAAACTTTAGGTTAAACATAATAAAGCCATCATTTTTAATCAAAACCTCCAAAAACTCAATTTCCAAAACATTGAAGAAAATGAAAACTATTTGTACTTTTGAAGAGAGGATGTTGAGGACAAGTCAAAAATGATATTACCTTTCAAAAACAAGTTGAAATGGAGAAGCTAGGTGATGGAATAGTTGTTTGGGTGGAGAGAGCTCTTCTTTGTCGTTTGAAAACAAATGGGTGGAAGACAAAGTTTTCTTTTAATTAAAAGGGGTTTTAAAATATGTCTACATAATTACAGAAATGCCATTAATGAATGGTCATTTCTTCTATTTTGTAAAATCCTTGAAATTTAAGTTTCATTTCAATTTAGTCCATCAATAAATGTTTGTTTTTGAAACCCGAGGTCCACACGGTTATTTTAATTATAAAACTGAACCCAAAATAACATTAAAATATTATTTTCACCCGACCCCTAAACCCGGGTGTTACACATTAAATGTCATATTATTCAAATTTCTGTAACTTTCACGTTACCCAATTAACGACTGTTAACGACTCAATGACTATTTTATAACAAAAACTAAAGTTTAATACTCATTATATAACATTTGAAAATTTGGTGACCATTTTATATTTTTAGAGATAGTTTAGTTATCATTTGTGTACTTTATTTTTTTTTATCAAAATACTTTTTACACCTCTCGTACTTTTGAAACTAAGAAAATTAAGTCTTATTCCTCTTTAAATTTTTTTCCCAAATACTTTTAGATTCTCTTTCAATTTTGAAACTAAAAAAAAGTATTGGTCTCATTTTCCGATTTAAATACTTCTCAGGTCCCTATTTGATTTTGAAAAATAGGTAAATTAAGTTTGACCCAAATTTTTCGGTATAAATATTTCTTATAGAGCATTTCAAGTTAAAAATTAGATAAATTTAATCATGACCCTCTAATTTTTGGATTTAAATCATCAAAATATGTATAAAACAAACTATTTGTATGTAAAATTATATTTATAATATACGAATAAAAAATAACACGAATACATTTGAAAATAACGTAAATATAGAATAGATATGAAATTTAACATGAACCAGCACGTGTTACCTCCAAAAAAATTCAAAATTATATTAAAAATAAATAAAATTAATTAATTTTCAAAAATCTTTAAATTTTCTTGATTTTACAAAACAACCCTTAAATTCCAAAATCCCTAAACCCCAAAACTTAATTCTCAATTTGGGCTGATTCCGTCGCCGATTGCCACACCGCCCCCCACCAAATCGGTCGTCGGACCATCACGACCATTTTCCCCACTATCTCGTCGCTGCGAATCGACGAAATTGTCGAATGGTTCTTTCGAACGATTCGCGACGAACGGCGTGTGGATTGTTTGGCGAGGGGAGGGCGCTTCATTTCGTCGCCAGCAACGCGGCCGACGGCGGTGGGAGTGGTCGGATTTGGAGGGTTTAAGAATTTGAGGAGTATTTTGGGAATGTTTGAAACTCTCATGATACATTTTTATTTTTTATCTTCTTTTATTAATTTTATTTATTTATAAATATAATTTTAAATTTTTCTAAAGGTGACACGTGTCTTTTAACGGAAAAAATTAACGACGAACCTTAAATGAGTCACGGAATGAAACTTTAGGTCCTAATTTGACCCCAAAAATAATTTGAGCACCTAACTGAAAAAAAGGCATAGTTTGGGCACCTGTTTGATAGTTAAGCCTAATAATTATACTTATCTTTTAAAAATTTTAAAATTATCCAATAAGTTGATCATGTGTTTTAAAATAATATAACGATATAAATATGATATACTTATGAGTATTATTTTTTAAATACATATTTGTTTTGACATTGCTTATTATATTATTCTTAAACACACTATATAAATAGGTAAAAATAGTAACTATTGACGTTGATGAAAATATGTGTAAAAAATAATTAATGTATTTACAATGATGTAAATATGTGAAAAAATAGTAATCGTATATACGACGGTGTAAATAAACATTACCTCTACCAGCCTTAGGCGTGTTAAATGATTATAAGATAATATATGTCCGTACATATTCTTAACCAGTGATGGACTCCAGAGGAGGCTGGAGGGGGCAATCGTCCTCCCAAAAAATTGAAATTCATATATGATTTAATTTTTTTTAAAAATGTTTTATGTATTTTTTATTGAAAATATATTTTTGCCCCCTAAATTTTATAAGTTCGCTCCCCTTATAATTTTATAGTTTTCCCCTTAACATAAAATCTCGCGTCCATCAATGTTCTTAACCCTTTGATAATGCAGACACACCTTACAAACAAAGCGATATAAATTCGGATCTCCTAACTAGGATCACTTCTTGTTGGGTTTGATTTCACTTACTTTTAAATTAGATTTTGGATGATTTTTTTATAATCGTAACGCCTTTCGACTTTTGTTATTTTGAATAATTTATATTTATTTTTGACATTTGAAATCCTTATAATACTTTTTCACACCGTATATAAATTTTTAAGATTAAAAAATCATCATACTTTTTAAATAAACATTTTTATCAATCAAGTGTTTTTTAGTATTTTTAATGAGATCTTATGATATGTAGTATCTATTTTTTTAATCTTGAAAAATTTACACATACTATACAAATAATGCTACTCAAATTATATAAAATACGGTGTATTAATCATATAATACGTTATCGGTTTAGTTAATCTGAATCATATAATATGATATAATACGCGTATTAAATTTGATGTGTTAATCATATTATGCCTTATTTTAATTATCATAATATTTGTTCAAAAAAGTTATCATAATATTTCCATATCTAAAATGTCTAATGAGATAGGATATTATGTTTTTTAAACAATGTTAGGAGTTTGAATTCTAACATTGTGAATGGAACAATTAAATTGAGAGGATCTCTCATATAATGAGCTTTTGTAGTACTGATTCAGATTAGTCAACCAATAGGTTTAATACTGATGATTAAAAAAATATAATGAGAATGGTCATTAATGTTATTTAAAATTTACTAATAAGTATCATGTATAAGATTTCAACTCTCAAATCTATTCTAGAAAGTTGATTGTAAAGTTTTTTAAAAGTTAGAATACCGTAGAGTTTTTCTTCTGCTCTTAGTGGCACGTTTTCTTCTGCTCTTAGTGGCACGTTTTCTTTTTGTCTTTTCTCTTCTGGTTGTTTCGGATTTGGTTCTCATGGAAAATCAATTGCAAACTCTGACGATTGTGGATGCTGAGGAGGATGTCCTGCAAGTGGATGTGGGGGAAATTCAGAACGGAATTTCTTATGAGCACTGTTTTGTGGGTTTTTTTTTCTCACGTCTAGTGTGGTGAATTACCAGGCAATGAGATCTACAATGGCCAATGTTTGGCACCCACTCGGGGGTGTTTCGATCTCAGAATTGGGGAATGGCCGGTTTATGTTTCGATTCTACCACAGTGTGGATGCGGACAGGGTTGATGCAGGTGGCCCGTGGAGTTTTAACTCGCATCTGCTGGTCTTGCATCGGTTGGAAGGCGGTGAAGACCCACAAACTGTTCCATTATTTTCGGTTAAAATGTGGGTTCAGGTTCATGATCTGCCGGTGGGTTTTATGTCGGAGGGAGTGGCTAAAACTCTCGGTAATTTCCTAGGGGTTTTCCTTGATTATGATGCACAGTCTCTGTCGTTGGGGTTCCGGAAAATGATGAGAATAAGGGTTACATTGGATATCAGACAACCCCTGAAGCGCAGGAAGAAGATTGCCGTATTAAATGGCGCAACGGAATATGTTAGATTTCAGTATGAGTTCCGCTCAATATTTTGTTTCTTATGCGGCAGATTGGGTCACGGGGAGAGTTTTTGTCTGTTGCGGGTGATGGATGGTACTGGCGACCTAACACTCGGTTGGGATAGCTCTCTTCGAGCTCCTCCCCGCCGGGCGGCAGCTCCGGTGAGCATTTGGCTTCGTGAGGAAGAGTCATCAAGGGCGAAATTGTTGGGACTTGAGGGTAGTAATTTGGGAAGTCAATCCCATAATCGACGCTTCTCAGGAGTGGAATCTATCCGCGCAAATATGGGAACTATTGCTGGTTCTGGATTTTCGAGAGGAATTTCAGCAAATTTGTCCCCTCTCAATTTAAAGGATAGTTTTGATATTGTGATGGGCAATGCTGATGAAGAAAGCCCATTAGGCTTTAAGGAAGGGAGTAAGCGGGCTCGGGCCTCAGGCTCTAGTTCGGGTGATATCAACACAGATAATTTAATGGCAGGCTCGACGGATCGGGCCAGCCGAACCCAATGAAGGTAATGTGTTGGAACGTTCGAGGTCTAGGGAAACCTCGAACAGTTCGTCGTCTCAAGCATATGCTTCGAGACAGTAATCCCTCGGTGATCTTTTTAATTGAGACTCGTTTAAATTCTGCTCGTATGGAGAAAGTAAGACGTTATTGTGGTTTTCCTAATGGGGTGGATGTAAGTTCAAATGGGAGTGGTGGTGGTCTGTCGTTGGCCTGGAAAGCTAACTGTCAAATTTCATTATCATCTTTTTCGGATAGGCATATCGACGCTCTCGTTTCTTGTGACACTGATGGTAATTGCTGGAGATTTACGGGGTTTTATGGTGCTCCGGAGGAACGGTGGAGAAGTGCGTCGTGGGATCTTTTGCGACAGTTGAATAGTAGTCCTGATCTTCCGTGGCTGATTATGGGGGATTTTAATGAAATCCTCTATTCGTTTGAAAAGCAAGGAGGTCTGATTCGTAGTGAGCGTCAGATGCGGGGCTTTTGGAACATGCTGGAGGACTGCGAGCTCTTTGATTTGGGCTATACCGGGCCCTGGTTCACATGGGAGAAGGGACGGTTTGAGTCCACTCTAATCAGAGAAAGACTGGACCGAGGAGTGGCTAATGATGCTTGGTGGAATCTATTTCCTAACGCTAGTGTTACCCATTTGCCTCATTCTTTCTCGGACCATTGTCCGCTTCAGCTTAACACGAGGGTTGGTGGTGAGGAACCAAATCGAATTTGGCATTTTCGATTCGAGGCGGCATGGCTTCTCGAAGATTCGTGTGAGCCGGAAGTTCGCAAATTGTGGGAATCGGCCTCGGGGGATGTTCCTGACAGACTTAAATCTGTGAGTTCGGGTCTAAATCTTTGGTTTAGGAAGATTCACAAGGAAAAAAGACTCACAGTGCAGCAATTGCAAGATCGTATTGAGAAACTGAATGAACTACAACCTACAAATGAGGTTCTTGGGGAGATTCTTGATTCGAAGCTACAGTTAAATTTGGAATTGGATAAAAAGGAACTCTATTGGGAACAGAGAGCGAGGGCAAATTGGCTCCGTAATGGAGACCGAAATACTAATTTTTTTCATAGATATGCTTCGGAACGGAAAAGGAAGAATAAGATATCTCGGATCAAAAATAGGGCCGATAAGTGGGTTGACAAGCTGAATGATTTGTACGAGGTTGCTAAGGACTATTTCCAGGTTCTTTTTTCAAGCCAGGGTTCATTGGATGCGGAGCACATTTACGAGCATGTGGGGTGTTTTATCACTCCAGAGATGAATTCGAAACTTACAGCAGAGTATCAAAAAGAAGAGGTGTGGTTGGCACTGAAGGAAATGAGCCTGTTAAAGGCGTCGGGTGAAGATGGGTTGGGGGCAGTCTTTTACCAGAAATTCTGGCACATTGTTGGTGATGACGTGTCGTCTTTCTGTCTTTCAGTTTTGCGAGGGGAGATTTCTATGGAGCATATCAATCGGACTCACATAGTTCTTATTCCCAAAACTGAGGTACCCACTACTCTAGCCCAATTCCGGCCCATCAGCTTGTGCAACGTTTTATTTAAGATTATTGCGAAGGTAATTGCAAACCGATTCCAAAAGGTTCTATCTGTCTGCATTGATACAGCACAAAGTGCTTTCGTCCCAAACCGTCTCATTACTGATAACATTATTGTTGCCTATGAGACCCTTCATTATTTGCGGAATAAGAGGGTTGGTAAACAAGGAGAATTTGCTTTGAAGCTCGATATGAGCAAAGCATATGACCGGGTCGAATGGGCCTTTATTGAAGGGATGCTTCTTAAAATGGGTTTCGAAGAGCAATGGGTCTCCCGAATTATGCAGTGCATTACTACAGTGTCTTATTCTGTAGTCATCAATGGGGAAGTGGGCCCAGTTTTTAGGCCCTCCAGAGGGCTTAGACAAGGGGACCCCTTAAGCCCATATCTCTTTTTAGTCTGCAGTGAGGGCCTCTCTTCTTTACTCCGTAATGCTGCAGCAGTGGGCAGTTTGCGTGGCACCCGTATCAATCGTTACGCTCCTAGGATTACGCATCTACTATTCGCTGATGACAGTCTCCTTTTCGGGGATGCTACGGCTGATGGAGCTATTAGGATAAAAGAGATTCTTGATCACTATGCTAGGAGTTCGGGACAACTTATTAACTTTGACAAATCATGAGTCTTTTTTGGCTCAAATGTTCTGGAGGCTAACAAAGAAGATGTTTACAGAATTTTGGGGGTTTCGAAAACTACGAACCCAGAGAAGTACTTGGGACTACCAACGTTTGTAGGACGGGACAAAAAGAAGGCTTTTGCTGACTTGAGGGGTCATTTTTTGAAGTGTTCCAAAAACTAGAATTCTTGTAAGTTATCTCAGGGGGGCAAAGCTGTTTTCATAAAGTCTGTTATGCAAGCTCTTCCTCTTTTCGCAATGAGCTGCTTCCTTTTCCCCAAATCGCTATGCCAGGAATTAGAATCTATCATGGCCCGTTTCTGGTGGCAACGAAGTGCTGAACGCCGTGGTATTCACTGGTGTCGTTGGAAGGATTTGAGTGTCCCAAAGGATTTGGGGGGGATGGGTTTTCGAGACCTGGCAAAGTTTAACATTGCCCTATTGGCTAAGCAAGGATGGAGACTGGTTCATGACCCCTCGTCCTTATTAGCAAGGGTACTCAAGGCAAAATACTTCCCCACTACGTCCTTCTTGAATGCATCTCTGGGGTCAGCACCTTCACAGATCTGGAGAAGCCTATGGAGTGCTAAGGGTCCCCTTCAGATGGGTCTAAAATGGAGGGTTGGGACGGGTCATTCCATCAACATTTGGAATGACTACTGGTTGCCAGGCAAGGAGCTGAGGAAGATTGAATCTCCTCCACACCCTTCTTTCTACAGGGTGTCTCAGCTACTAAACGAGGAGAAGAATGGTTGGAACACTGATATTCTAGCACAACTCTTCACTACTGATGAAGTGAATAGTATCTTGGAGATCCAAGTCTCAGCTAGTGGTAGAGAAGACTTAGTAATTTGGGGCTTGAAAAATACGGGTATCTACAGTGTAAGCAGCGGTTATAAAGCTCTTATTAACTACGACCCCCTACCTACAGTGGATTCCTCAGTATTCCAGTCCATTTGGTCTGCTAATCTACCAGAGAAGATTAAGATTCAAGTATGGCGTTTTGTCCTAAACTACGTCCCTACCAAGGAAAATCTGTTTACTAAACGCATTGCCTCAGACCCTTATTGTCAGAATTGTCAATTTGTGTTAGAGAATAATGTGCATGTGGCCAGAGATTGTATTTTATCAAAATCCAGTTGGCATGCTCTAAATTTTTCATGGCCTAGTGATTATAATAATGCTAGTTTCTACGATTGGTTTCAATGGATCATCAACAACAATACAAAGCAGAGGATTACAGAGGCCCTTGTTCTTATATGGGTTTTATGGTCAGCCAGAAACAAGCAGTACCATGAGGGTATGAAACAATCTACCTTTGACGTAGTTACCTTTGTGAGAAGCTTTTGTTCCGAATGGTCTACGGCCAACTCTTGTCTCCGGATCCCACCACAGGCCTAGCAGAAATCATGGACGGCTCCTCCACCCTCCCTGATGAAGGTAAACGTCGATGCCAGTTTCAACAGAATGGACCGAAAAGCCACGTTAGCTGCTGTCATCCGTAACAACGAGGGTTTGATCATTGGAGCGGCCCGTCGTGTGATCCAGCCGGTACCATCAGCATTTACGGCAGAAGCTCGGGCGGTCCTTCACGGTGTCACTTTTGCAAGAGATGTCGGGTGCACCTCAATCCAGGTAGAGAGTGATTCATTAACAGTAGTCAAAAGTCTGAAATCTAATACTATGGATAGATCGGAAATTGGATCTGTTACCTGGGACATCAAATCGGAAGCCCGCCACCTAAGACTCTGTGAGTTTTTGTTTACACCGAGATCCGGTAATCGAGTGGCGCATGCACTAGCTTCAGAGTATAGATCGGAGCTCTCTGAGGAATACTGGCTCGAGGAGGTCCCGTTTGAAGTTCGATCGGTGGTGGATGCGGATCGACGGTGGTCAGATCCTCCGTGAAACTCTTTTCAGTTTGTTCTCTTTGGGGTGGTTTGGAATACACGAACCAGAGCTTCCTCCCCTTGCTTCCTGTGGCGGTTCTCACTCACTGACTCACCCATATCGCCGGAAGTTCAGTCGCCCGTTTTACTTTTCTCTCTAGATGTTTCGTTTTTCTGCCGGTTTGTATAACCCTGGTTTGGGTTTTCTTTTTCACGGTTTTGTTTCCTTTGTGTAACCGGTTGGTATTCAAGGCTTATCACCTTGATACTTGTGCCATTTATTATCTCATTCAATAAAGCTTTGGGCGGCGTTATATTCAAAAAAAAAATTACTAATAAGTATTGGGTGCAATGACAAGGCACATTGCTTTTTAAGAAAAGAACATGAGCTTGAACCTTGGGAAGACATTGTTGGGAAGAAAAGTCACGAATCTCAAACATAGATCATAACATGGACATGTACTATATTAAAAAAAGTTATTTAAAATTTTAAAAATTAAAAAGATATTATCGGATTAATCAACCAAAAAATTCCTAATTTAATTCGGATTAATCGACCAAAAAATTCATAATTTAATTGAACCTTAATTTCTTTATAAAAATAAATAAATGTCTTAATCCCTGACGATCGTAGACCATTTTTAACGGTAAACCCAACACCGATGATTTCGATATCAACATCAACGTTAATCACGGCATAACTTCCGAAATTGTCTAAAGTCCTTTTCTTTCGTATTTGTTTATCGGTGTGTTTGTCTTAAATTCTTATAGTATTTTTTTATTTTTTTGAAGCAAATATAGTATATTGTTGTAAATAAAATAAAGAAGAACAAGAATAAGAATAAGATGAACAAAGAGATGAGAGAAAGAGGGAGATTTGTATTATTCTCAAATATAGAATTGTATACAATGCCTTCAATGAATCATCTATTTATAGGCATAAGAAGTACATAATACATTAAACTCTAATTCATGGAGATAATATTCCTAATAATAAATAAATCAAACTCCTTTGATAAAGTTCTAATCATGATAGACATCCACATAGATAAATATTCATAACACTCCCCCTTGGATGTCTATGAAGATAATGTGCCTCGTTAAAACCTTACTAAGATAAAAACCCAGTGGGAGAAAAAAAAATTCTTTAGTGAAGGAAAAAGAGTACACACATCTTTGATACGCATAACTTGTTGCCTCATTAAAAACCTTACCAGGAAAACCCATTGGGACAAAACCTCGGTTAAGGGAAAAAGAGTGCAACGCGTATTTACTCCCCCTCATGAAAACATCACAGAAGATCTTTGAATCTTCATAATTTAATCTTGAATATCATTTTTCTAAAGACCGCGAGGGATGAAACTTTGGAGTAATATGTTCCATGATGTATCAACTTTCAAACTGAGATATACATCTTGCTTTATCTTCACACAAGATAGCTTTTATCATATCTTGTAAAAGTAAATCCACATATCTTTTGGATATGTTGGGTCAATAATCTTAGCCAAACACATTTTTTTTTGCTTGCCTCGTGCATAACAATTATTTCTACGACATTTGAGGAGGCATCAACGAATGTTTGAAGATCTAAATGTAATGATCTTTGTATATTCATAGATATTTCTTAACCAACTAATATATAGTGCTTCAAGACCAAGAAAAGATATAATTATCTTTATTCAAATCCAACAATCTTACAACTATTGGGATACTCAATAGATATGCTCTATTCATATTGAATCTTCTTTAAGATTCTTTCAGCTTATGCCTATTCATAGACAAAAGAAATATATAAAAATGCTCGATCTTCAGGTCGAGATAAACTTGATGTCAAGATTCAAGTACTTGTATTGAAAGTACTTCATGAGTTTCCAATTTGAAGCTCTTTAGGAGTTCTAAAATTATCATAATGGATCTTGATCCAAACTCCTTTATAAAATACATAAGGAAATCTGATCATTCTTATAGTATTTTCTCAATTAGTATTCACTAAGGCGATTATACCAAATGCGCCAAAAATATTCATGAGACATGTTTAAATAAATTTCCTCAGAAATTTCCAAATGCTTATAGCATTTTAGATCCTTCAAGGATAAATATGGATCCACAAATAATTAGACGCATGTAAAATTTTCAAAACTGCCAAAGTAATTGCATCCACCATGAAGTAATTAAAACTTTTCATAAATCAAAGTTTAAGTCGTATTTACGACTACTTATTTGTGCCTCACTTGCATTACACCTTTAGGTGTTTGGACTGGTGGTCCAAATACTTCTATTTTAGAAGTTCAAAGCGTCTTTCAACATTGGCCAATTCAATATCTATACTTCTGGATAGATTTTATAAAAGATCCTCGATTTCTTTCTTTACTTCTATAGAAGTATTTTATGTAAAATCGTTGTCGACAACTTTCCAATATTCTGGTTCCATTCTCGTAATGACATAACTCATCGAGATCTCTTCAAGATTTCAATCTTTATTCCAGGTACCTGAAACTCTTCAAGAGTTTTATTATTTGTTATGTCTTGGGTCTCTTCAGGAGCACCGCCTCCAATATATGACCATCTCATATTACTTTCTATTTACGAGAGTTTTGATCATTGGAACTATTTCAACTATCATGCTTCAGGCATGATTTACATTATCTCGCCCTAACATGTACTTTAAACTTAGAGCATTTCAACTGGTATATGAGACTTAATTACTCTCATTGGGTCAATAAATATGTCTGGCAGTTGACATGTAATAACATGAATTATCTTATGAACTTCTAGTTCATATACGAGGATCTAGAAAATGATAATTCATTTTCCTCTATCCAGCTGATTATTATCTCCCCCTGATGTTGAGAAAAATCATGTCATAAATGATTCTCCAATTAATGTTTAAGAATTTAAACATAAAAGGAGACTCGTACTCAATATATATTCTCAACCCTTTTTATTTACCCATTTTGTGCAATGTGGTGGAGCAATTCATATCGCACATTCAAAAATCATAAAATGAGAAATGTATGGTTTCTGACCAAAAACCAATCATAACGGGGAGTTTATTACAACTCGTTGGCTTGATGCGTATAAGTGTTGCTATATGGAAACACCATATAAATAATAACTCTTTTGTTCTCATAGTTTAGCTATTAAATAGGAGGCATCCAATCGAAATTTTGCTAAACTATATTTTTCATAATCAATAGGCTTTGTAACAACTGATATAGCCTAAAATATAAACCCACTAGCTTTTCAAGACGAATAGTCTAACTGCATAATCTGAATATTTTTAGAATCAATCTCACAAACTTCTGGTTGTAAGTCGATAAAACAATGTAGATGCATCTACTAAAATCATATAAAACTTTCCACATTTGTGGATATATGGGCCCATATTTCGTTCAGATATGCAAGACATACAGTCTCAACTTCAATACAAGAACTTTAAGTTCTAATTCTTTTGGTAAGTGGGATCATATATATCCTTTGAGAACAAACAACACAAGAACTTCAGGTTCTTTTAGTAAGTGGAATTTAATCAATTCCTTTAAGCAACACAAGAACTTCATGTTCTTTAATAAGTGGAATTTAATTCATTCCTTTGAGAATAAGCACCACAAGAACTACAGGTTCTTTTAATATATGTGCATGTAAATCTCAATAATTTCTGCACCATTGATCAGGATGGTCTAACCGATCATGCCAACTATATATATATGTGTGCATATATCTCTGAATTTGTAAACTCCTTGTTTACCATAACATGTAATTCAATCTCACTCGTACATGTCTAGTACGACCATTAAAATTGTTCCTTTAAATAGGAATATATTTAGCTCTTTCGGAGCTTTCAATTGAAATTATCTTTTGGTAGTAATATATAGCTCTTCTAGAGCTTTCAACTGACTTTTTGGCTACCAAAACTTATATCAATATTGGCTTATTTCAAATGTCAATTGATAACATATGTTATCTATAATTCCCAAAGGGATAGTTTGTGAACTCATATTTCTCTCTTTATGACTTTGACGAGTATAACGCACTGTGAATATGGAATAAAGTTCCATTTGACAATAACATATTTGCTCAACCAGAGCCTTTTGTGATATTAGTACTTCCGGATATAGTACTCACATTATTCCCTTGCATTTTAATCGAGAAATGCATAATTGTGCACCTTTCAAAATGTGCTTTGTTTCATTTACTTCAGGTAATGAAAATATGTACTTTGTATCATTCACTTCGAGGAATGAAAAATATAAAATATAGCACATCATATCAAGTCGATTATCTATCAGAGATAAACTTTCAAGTGCTCTTCCGAAGTATTGATATTTTAGTACTTTGAGAAATACTACTCATATTTTCCCTTGCATTTAAATGGGAAAATTATTTCTTATGCTTAAGTACAATATGAGTACTTGCATTATCTGCTAGGCATAAATAGCCACAATTCTAGGCATAAATAGCCACAATTCTAGGCATAAATAGCCACAATTCATTGTATAATCATATTCTTCAAATAATAAATTAACATAAAACGTAAATAAATAATATATGAAATAAATAAACATAAAGCAAATTAACATAAATAAATAATAAATAAAACGAATTAACATAAAAATAAAATAAAATAAATCAATTATTCCTATTAGAGGTTATAAGGGAAATAAAATAAATGGTAAATTATTCCCTTCAAAGGTTATGAGAAAATTAACAATATCCAATTGAGTTGGATCAATAACACCATAAATAAATTTTGTTTATATTTTATTTCATTTATCATTCATGATTATGGATAAAGTCCATAATACTTTGGTGTTTGACAAGTACGAAATCAATGGTTTATAACATCACATTGGTAAAAGGATTTCACTTCCTTAGAATGATCTTTATCACTCTTTTCATCCTTATAACTTTGCTACCAGCGGGTAGAAGTATTCTTCATACGACTATATTTTTCATGTGTATATTCATAGTCTCGACCACGATCACTACTTTTAATGTGATTTTTTATTCATTCCATAATATAATCTCACATTCACTTCAAGGAATGGAGTAGAGCCAGTGGGCCTTTAAAACCTTTTTCACATATCCTTATCATAAAGAACAAAGATTTAATCCTCGTACGCGGCATTGTTAAACATGTCCACAAGGTCCTTTAAAAACCTCCTTTGAGACCAGTAGCCTCGCAGAACGGGATGTCCAGCCAATTATACTTGGATTATATCGAAATTATGTCTCTAATTGAATAATGATTTACCATGTTTGCATTCACTTCAGGGAATGAAACAGATCAATAATTGCATGGAATAAACATCATGCTTGCATTCACTTCAGGGAATGCCCCATCATTGATAATTGCATGGAATAAACATCATGCTTGCATTCACTTCAGGGAATGCCCCATCATTGATAATCGCATGGAATAAACATCATGCTTTGCATTCACTTCAAGGAATGCCTCCCATAAAACTTTTTGGATCAAGAAGAATTTTCGTAACTTGAAATTGGGAGAAGTCTATGGTCGAGTTTTTCGACAAAGAAGAAAAATTGCTTTCGAGCAACTATAGACTTTATAACAATCTTTTTATAGATTGAAATTCACCATGATTTATCGCACATTAAAATCATAATTTAAAGAATAAAAAAAAATAAAATAAGAATTTACCGATATTAGTTTTCCTCTCGAGGAAAATGGAGACGTAGCAAATGACCAAAACATCTTCTCATAATGTCGTGTCTCTTTCCAAGTCATTTAAATACATGTAAAACTCAATACATGGTTAAAATATCAATATCATCAAATAAAATAATATAAACACATATTGATATTAATACAAAGTTCAACCATTGTGTCAAAAATAAACATATATGAAACCATAATAATAAGATCTATATGTATGGGCTGAATTGAATATATTAGAAATCAGAGGATCTATGTCATAATTCTCTCTTTAAAAAAAACTAAACCAACAAAGGTGTTTCATTAATGTACAGATCTTTGTTACTAAAAAAAAAAAACCTTAAACCTAGAGTACGTATTTTAATTAATTTATATGAAAAACTACCATAGTTCTACGTACATAACTTTGTTATTCATAATTATAAAGTATAGTCAGTAAATCGAACATGCTTTACATGCACCATCATCAAACTTCATGAATTTACAAATATACAAACACAAATAATAATAATTAAGTATGAAAAGCATAAGCAGTTGAGTACCAAAGATGAAAACCCACAAATACTTTCGCTTAACAAACCTTAATCGATTCCATCGTTCCCTCTTCGTCTCTGTCGATTCGTCTTTTGGTTTGTGAGAAGCCACAAATTTATCTCTTTCCAATGTTCGAATAAAATCAAACATACTTCCAAAATTTTCAAAAAAAAATTAAAACAAAGTTAAAATATAAAGAGAAAGACAATCGGTAACTAAAAAAATAAGGAGAGAAAAAAAAATTTATCTTTGGTTTATTCTATAATCGAATTCTTCCCGGTAACTTCTTTTGAATTATAACGATGAAGACCTCAGTTGATTAGAGTCTCGTGCTGATAACGTGTTGTAAATAAAATAAAGAAGAACAAGAATAAGAATAAGATGAACAAAGAGATGAGAGAAAGAGGGAGATTTGTATTATTCTCAAATATAGAATTGTATACAATGCCTTCAATGAATCATCTATTTATAGGCATAAAAAGTACATAATACATTAAACTCTAATTCATGGAGATAATATTCCTAATAATAAATAAATCAAACTCCTTTGATAAAGTTCTAATCATGATAGACATCCACATAGATAAATATTCATAACATATATTTTATTTAAATCGCAATTAGCTTTTAATTTATTGAGTAATTTTTATGATAAAAGACGTGGTTGTTACTTTCAAACAATTCTGGTCTAAACAATGTAGTTTTGCAAATGTGTATGAATTTATTAAAATTTAATATTTAATTAAAATATTAGATTGCAATTGAAGTAGAATGTTAAAAAATCTCTATATTTGTTATTATTTTTTATATTAATAATTCATTACTATTCTTGCAATTGCCATGTGATTTTATCTAAGTTACAAATTATAATTGTATTAATAATTTAGAAAAACTATCTATTTGGTACCTCATTTATATTTTTGTTTTTGTTTTGATCACCCAATTATTATTTTTAACAAAATAGTATTTAACATTACATTAATTCTTCTGTTTTAGTACCCCTTAACAACAATCAATATGACATTTGTAATGATTTTAATCAACCAATCAGGTAGGGACAAAAATAGAAAAATGTCACATCAATATCACTGTTATTTTTTAACGCGGGTAACAAAATAAAAAATTATAATATTAGATATTATTTTACAAAAAATAATAGTTATGTGACTAAAATTAAAAAAATCATCATATACATTAAACTGAATAATTATTTTAGTCCACTGGTAAATTTAAATTAAATCCATATTTGATGTATCTAAATTTGACATCACAAAATTTTCAAACCTATCACATTTAAAATAATCCGACTTAGTAACGTGTGTGTGTATATTTATATATAAATATATATATATATATATATATATATATATAAAATTATTTTTGTTTGAGTGTTGGATTGTTTAAAGGATTTTTTCTAAGCCTGGAATTTGGTTATACTATATTACTATATATATATAGTTAGTTAATTTACTGAAAGCAATATTTTACTCACTTTGTAACTTTGTTTTGTCAAACATAAACTTTGGTCTTTTTGAAAAGGTTTACACTCTTTATTGACCATCAACCCTTAATATATATATATAGGGATAAGATCCGTTTATACAGCGTAAATTTTTTTAAGTTTTACACGTTTTTTGGATCGTTGGATGAGTGAAACGGATAGATGAGATTAACCGTAAATATGTGAAGACTATCACTTGAAAAAAAGAGAATAAGGAGTTAATCTGAGCCATCCATTCCCCCATCTAACGATCCAAAAAATGTGTTCACAATAACTACAATACATCCGTTATATAAGGGTAACAGTGACGTTTGAAACTACTATTATGAAATATAACGGTTCACAATAACTACAATACATCGTTATTGTCCATGACCGTGATAAAACATAATAACAATCCATGTACTTATCTTACACCCACCCACCAAGATTCTTGTATGTTTTAAAGTAAGTCAAATAGAAACCAAACCTGTTCTGTTGTTTAATAATCATCTGTCGGAGACAAAATCTATAGCGTTTCCAACTGCTGAAAAAATGGGGAATAGTTTTGGTGGGAAAAATACTAGCAAAGTGATGAAGATAAATGGCGAAACATTCAAGTTGAAGACACCGGTGAAAGCTGAAGAACTAGTGAAAGATTATCCGGGACATGTTTTGTTGGAATCAGATGCCGTTAAACATCACGGTGTTCGAGCTAAGCCATTGCAGCCATGTCAGAAACTTGAACCCAACAGGCTTTATTTTTTGGTTGAGTTGCCCGAAGCTCCGAATGAAAGGGTTCCGAGGAGGGTTCGCTCGGGTCTGAACATGAGTGCCAAAGACAGGCTGGAGAGCTTGATGTTGTCGAGGAGATCGGTGTCGGATCTGACACTGATGAAGCAGCAAAGTGGGGTGGCTGAAGGCGGTGGAAGTGGTGGAGCAATGAGGGTGAAGATGAGGGTTCCCAAGAGAGAAGTGGAGAGGTTGATGAAAGAGAGCGAAAGCGAGACGGTGGCAGCCGAGAAGATCGTGCGACTTTGCGTGGCGGGTACGGCCGGAGACGGCGGTGCGATGAAGGGGAAGGTTGATGGGTTGTTCATGGAACGGCAACTACTGCATTGGAAGGGTAGCCATGGAAGCGTAAGCGGAGAAGGTTCCAAAGCACGTGAGGTTAGTTTTTTTCACCACATAATTAATGTTTAGCCTCTTATTATGAAACTATTGTTTTGACTTAAAATAAAATATTAAAGGTTAAAATGTTTTAAAAGAATAAAGAGAGTTTAACCATGAAATAAAATATTATAATAATCATATATAAATGTGTCTTATCTTAATTATCATAATATTTTTCTTTTCTAAAATGGTGCAACATAATTAATATTTTCAAATTGAAATATTTGATTCATTTTTGGTTTTGTTTGTCCCCGGAAGAAAAAAGGTGAGTTTCGTGCCAAGAAATGAAGGAGGGAGCAAAATCGTTGTAACTTCATAATATATAGAAGAATGGATATAAAAGTCTTGTTTGACAATTAGCAAATAGTAGATAGCGGATTACATCAGTTGACAGCTGATTGTATTAGTTGATTTGATTAATAGATTGTATTAGCTGATTATATAAAATTGTTTGGTAAAATTAATTGATAGCTGATAGATGTTAGATTATTTAAACAAGTAAAATGACATATAAGAACATGATTATATTCAATACTTGTTTGAATAGTTTATTAGTTATCAATATTTTTTATCTAATTAATATTAATTAGATCTATGAAATTATTTTTAATATAATTTTTCTAAGCATATTCGAATGATTTATATATTAATTTATTATTTATATAATTATTTTAATATAATTTAATTAATAAATAAATTTAAATACACATATAAATATGTGATAATAATAAAAAAAATAAACATGATTAGCTTATAAATAGGGTGAGAAAATATTTAATTTAGGTTATTTTGAGATTTTTGGTAACTGGTAAGGGCAAAAGAGTCTTTACAACTCTAATATCAAATCTCTAATCTCAAAAAGCTCCTATTATGAGCTTTTTCAAAATTAGCGGTTTCACCCCAATTCGCTCTTTCAATCCGATGTTCACAAAACAACAATATTAGCGAATTTGACTGGTCAAACCTCTAATTATGCCTCAAACCTCTAGTTTTTGCTCAAACCTCTCTTTATCAAACATGACCAAAGAGTGCCGGAACGCGATTGTACTTTCTCAAAATTATTTTTTATACAATTTAGTATATTCTTTTATGATCTAGTTTTGTGTTTGTTAAAATTTTGTAATTTCCATCCACTAAATTTCTAATATAACTTCTTAAAAGTTTACACCTTAACATACAAATATTGTAATTTCAGACCACTAAATTATTATTTATACGATTTGTTGATGTTGAGAAATTATTAAATAAGCACGTCTTACCACGTTATTTATGGTCCATCTAATAATATTTACTCATTTCAGTGTAACTTCCCACTCTTTAGTTACATGTAGGAAAGAGGTGAAGATTCACCTTTAAAAAATAATAAGAAAAAAATATTATTAAATAAGACTGTCGACGTTGTTTTTGGTTCGGGCCGAAGTTGATTGGGCCTTCAAAGGCTCGTCGTGGATTGGAGTCGCCATCGGTGATTTTGGATTGGGTATGACCGAAAACCTGTAAAATTGGCCTGCGTCTGAACCGGAGTCAAGTTGGGCTCGGGAGTCGGTTACGTGTGGGGAAGGTTATAGCACCCCCACAATGCCCAAAATTGGTACCTAAAGGGGTTGTGTTGTCTAAAAGGCTTCAAAGATAGGGTTAATAGCACTACTATACGCGATGAGAAAAAATCGAATAAATTGAAGAGAAAAAAAACTAAGCATGCTAAAAATGATATATATAAAAAAAAACAAATGGAAAATTAATATTTTTCATTGAAGACCATAACCTTAAGTCAAATCATAATTTATCTCGAATTAAGCGAATTGTTAATCAAACATCTTTTAAGACTAAATCCCATTATTCGCAAAATTTTAAGACCAATTTATAATTAAACTCAATTTTAAATCCAATTAAAATATTAGTCATCCACCTTAAAAGGAAAAAAAAATTAATCAAGATATCCTAAGTAAATTATTCGTTCTTTAATCATCTAATTAATTATGGGAATTAAGGACCTAATTAAAAGAAATTAAATATTAAAGTTCAAAAAAAAAAAACTAACTAAACCTAAAATATAAAAAGCCTAAAGTAAATGAGGGACCTAGGGCGTGATTATCCCCTAAACTTACAAAAGCAAAATCAAAGCCAATTCATGCGTGTTTCAGTTTCCCAAAGATGTTGCTTTCCAATGCATGTGCTGTCACCATTAAATTATTTAAATAAAAGTGAAATCAATTTGAAATAAGTTTTATTTGGTTTTCCCGTGCAGTGTGAGCTGTTCTAATTAATAGAGTTGCCATATTCGATTCCCGTGCACTGAGCCATTATTATTAATGGGGTTCTGATTCCTTTTATTTTTTTTATCCCTGAAGCTTATTAAATGGTTACCCACATCTCCTTTAACCTATTTTTCTTTTTTCCTTTAATCAGAACAAAGCAATACCATCTTCATCTCTAGTATTTCAGTCACCACTGCCATCGTCGGCCAAACGCCGACGACGGCGAAATTTTTTTATTTGATCGTTTCTTTTTAGTTCTAAGCCCGAATCTAACGTCAGTTTCAGCAAAAACCAAACAAATCGAAGTAGATCTAAACAGAACGATTCGAGTTTTACCTTTCTCAAACACTTGAATCCGTCGTTGGATCGGTCTGCTTTCGGAAGATGTTGAATCTGACAATATTGTGGGCTCTTCCACCGTTGCAATCTAGCCAATAACACTCCGACCACCGTGAATCAAGGTAAAAACGTGGCTTTCTTCTAACTATTTTTCTGATTTTTGCTCTGATTTTCTCCTTCCTTTCTCGACTGAGTACCCCCCTCCCGTTCTCTTTGCCTTCTTATTTATAGCCCAAAATTAGGGTTTTTTTTTAAGTTTTTTTCTTCCCGGATTTTTAGGGGATAAGCTTGGATGTGGGTGTGGAGCGCAAGAAACGGGGATGCTGATCAGGTAGAAGAGTCCTCGCGGCCATGGACTCTTACGGGCGGCAGACTAGGGTTTTTTTTAGGGTTTTTTTCATTTTCACATTATTATTATTTTTTCGAATTTTCTGTAATTTTTCGTTTTTTTTTTCTTTTTCCTTGTTTTTTTCATTTTATTAAACATGTTGGACCATATATTAGGCCCTAAAAAAAAAATTGGTGTGTACAGCTGCCCCTCTTTGCTCATTGCTCGAATGAGAGGAATGAAGCAAAGATCAGAAACAACAATTTTTTGGTGATAATGTCGTTCTCTTTTGGAGGCGAATCATGACACTCCCTCTTGGAGGTGATTAACAATATTCCTTCTTGGAAGCATACATTGGTATTTCATTTTGAAGGCCATTGATGACACTTCACCCAGAAGGCGATTGGTGGCACTTCATCTTGAAGGTACTTCATCTCGAAGGCGAATGGTGGCACTCCATCTCGAAGGCGATTGGTGGCACTTCATCTCGAAGGCGAATGGTGGCACTTCATCTCGAAGGCGATTGGTGGCACTTTATCTAGAAGGCGATTGGTGGCACTTCATCCTGAAGGCGATTGGTGGCACTTCATCTTGAAGGCGATTGATGACATTCCTGTCAACCTGTCTTGATAAAAAATGCATGTGTTTCTAATGTATTTATCTTACATGCAAAATGCTCCACTATTCTAAATGCATGAAAATTGCATATATTTTGAGTTCTGAAATTATTTTCATCGAGATCGAAGTCCTTGTACTTTTTCTGTCTGCCTCGTATCATGCCTCTTGAATTCGTTCCTTTCCATTTATCCAAGAATAGTGTTCGTGAGCATTTTCTAGCCTTATTATGTTCTAAAATCTCTTTTCGAGTAATACATCGAACATTAAGATATATTGTAAGCCCCCTTAGGTAGAGCAACGAAATTACCAATCAAAAGTATGCACAAATGTCCCAAATGACAGGTACAAGAAAATGCAAGATAACAAATATATATATATATATCATTGAATGAAAGTGGTCTGAGCCTTGCCAGATGATAATCAAACGTCTAAGACAACAAAGGGAAACAAAAACAAAAGAAAGAGGAAAAAAAAGATAAAAAAAATGCCCCTAAATATCAATTGCAAGGACTCAATTGCTACTTCGCTCAAGGATCTTTTTGAATATGACCTCCGCCCAGTAAAATTTGAGTTCTTGGACCACATATGAAGGCATGTAGATTTTCCCTTGATCATACTTGGACTATTCTTGAGCTTCTGACCCTTGAATTTTCTGTTGATTCTCAAACGCCTTTTCGGTTTTTTACCTCTTGGCTTTTCTTTTTCTTTTCTTTTTTTTTTACCAACAGGGCCCTTTCGGGTTTTCACCTCTTGACTTTTCTTTTTCTTTTCTTTTTTTACCAACAGGGCCCTTTCGGGTTTTCACCTCTTGACTTTTCTTTTTCTTTTCTTTTTTTTTACCAACAGGGCCCTTTCGGGTTTTCACCTCTTGGTATGTCATGAATTCAAGCATAATACTTCTTCACTGAGTCAGAATTCACAGGACTGGATAACTCGTTCCCATCCATCTCGGTTAGGATTAATGCTCCACCAGAAAAAGTTTTTTTCACAACAAACGGCCCTTCCCAATTTGGCATCCATTTTCCTCGAAAATCCCTCTGCATAGGCAACCTCTTTTTTAGAACCAAATCTCCTTTTCGAAACGTTCTTGGTCGAACTTTCTTATCATGAGCTCGAATCATTCGCTTTTGGTACATCTGCCCATGACAAATTGCTTTCAATCTTTTTTCTTCTATCATATTCAACTGGTCATATCTAACTCGAATCCATTCAGCTTCGTCCAACTTAAGTTCCATTAAGACTCGAAGAGACGGAATCTCAACCTCAATCGGTAATACTGCCTCCATTCCGTAAACTAAAGAATATGGAGTTGCCCCCGTAGATGTTCGCACTGATGTACGATACGCTAGCAAGGCAAAAGGTAATTTCTCATGCCAATCCTTATATGTTATTGCCATTTTCCCCACAATCCGCTTGATATTTTTATTGGCTGCTTCTACGGCCCCATTCATTTTTGGGCGATAAGGTGCTGATTTATGATGCTTTATCTTAAACTGCTCACACACTTCCTTCATCATTTGGTTGTTCAGATTTAAAGCATTATCAGAGATAATTCTGTCTGGTAGACCATACCGACAAATGATTTCCTTTTTTAGGAACTTGCATACTGTCGACCTGGTTACATTGGCATACGAAGCAGCTTCCACCCACTTGGTAAAATAATTAATCATTACAAAAATGAAACGATGTCCGTTTGATGCTTTTGGCGTAATCGGTCCGATCACATCCATGCCCCACGCTGCAAATGGCCACGGAGCCGTTATAACATGAAGAGGTGAAGATGCCGCATGAATTTTATCTCCGTAAATCTGACATTTATGGCATTTCTGAGCAAAGTTGATGCAATCTTCCACCATAGACAGCCAGTAATAACCCAACCTCATAATCTGCCTAGACATACTAAGGCCATTTGCATGAATTCCACAAATTCCCTCATGAACTTCCTCAATAATCTTTTTTGTCTCATGGTTTTCTACACATCTGAGCAGCGTTTGGTCGCTCCCTTTTTTGTATAGAACTTCTCCGTCAAGAACGTACCCTGCAGCCATTCTTCGAATTGTTCTTTTATTCACATCATTTGTCCCCTCAGGATATTTTTGATACTTGATATATTGTAGAATATCGTAGTACCAAGGGTGATCATCTACCCCATCTTCGATGGTATAACAACTAGCGGGTGAATCATAAATACTCATTTGTATGGGCATTATATCATCTTCTTTGTTTGCTTTAAACATAGAAGCCAAAGTTGCCAATGCATCAGCCATCTGGTTATCTTCGCGGGGAAGGTAATGGAAAGATATCTCCTCGAACTCTTTCATTAATTCAAGGGCGAGTTTTCGGTACTCAATCAATTTTGCATCTTTAGTTTCCCATTCTCCACGAAGTTGATAAACCACTAACGACGAATCGCCGTATGCTTTTAGGACTTTAATCTTTCGTTGGATTGCCGCACGAAGTCCCATTATACACGCTTCATATTCTGCCATATTATTGGTACACTCAAAATTCAGTCGACCTGTAAATGGATAATGATTCCCTTTGGGAGACACTAAAACTGCCCCAATTCCATGACCAAATGCGTTTGAAGCTCCGTCAAAATTCAGTTTCCAAGGTTTCCTGCCATTTGGTTCTTTTTCATTAGCAGTTAAGCACATTAGGTCTTCGTCGGGAAACTCAAAACTCAAAGGTTCATATTTAGAAGAAGCACGACTAGCTAAAAAGTCTGCAATAGCGCTACCTTTGATGGCTTTCCGATTTACATACTCAATATCATATTCAGAAAGTAATATTTGCCATCGAGCCATCCTTCCTGATAAGCCTGGCGATCCCATCATGTATTTTATTGGATCTAGTTTTGCAATTAACCATGTTGTATGGTATAGCATGTATTGACGAAGCCTACGAGCCGTCCAGACCAATGCGCAACATAATTTTTCAATAGAAGAGTATCTCGATTCACAATCGGTAAACTTTTTGCTGAGGTAGTAGATAGCTCGCTCTTTTCTCCCAGTTTCATCGTGTTGGCCCAATACACAACCCATAGAGTTTTCAAATACAGCTAGATACAAAATCAAAGGCTTGCTTGGTACAGGAGGGACTAACACAGGAGGTTTTGACAAATATTGCTTAATTTTATCAAAGGCCTCTTGACATGTTGAGTCCCATATGTCTGTATTATGCTTTCTTAAGAGTCGGAAAATGGGATCACATTTATCGGTTAATTGAGAGATGAACCGAGAAATATAATTTAAACGACCTAAGAAGCCTCGAATTTCCTTTTGAGTACGTGGAGGCGGAAGCTCTTGGATAGCCTTGATTTTTTCAGGATCTACCTCAATACCTCGCTTGCTAACAATAAAACCCAACAATTTGCCTGAAGCAACTCCGAAGGTGCATTTTGCCGGATTTAGCTTCAATTGAAATTTCCTCAAACGTTCAAAGAGTTTTCTAAGATTTGTGATGTGTTCTTCTTCTGTTCGAGACTTGGCGATCATGTCATCCACATAAACTTCTATTTCTTTATGCATCATGTCATGGAACAATGTTACCATGGCCCTTTGATATGTTGCCCCTGCATTTTTCAAACCGAAAGGCATCACTTTGTAGCAAAATGTGCCCCATTCTGTTACAAACGTAGTTTTCTCCATATCGTCGGGATACATTTTGATTTGATTGTAGCCGGAGAAGCCATCCATAAATGAGAACAAGTGATGTCTTGCTGTATTGTCTACCAACGTGTCTATATGTGGTAGGGGAAAATTATCCTTAGGACTAGCACGATTAAGATCTCGATAGTCAACACACATCCGCACCTTTCCATTTTTCTTTGGTACCGGAACAATGTTAGCTACCCATTCTGGATATTTGGCCACTTGCAAAAATCCAGCATCATATTGTTTCTTTACTTCCTCTCGTATCTGAAGTAACATATCTGGCTTCATTCTTCTGAGCTTTTGTTGTACAGGCTTGCATTCTGGCTTCAACGGAAGTTCGTGTGTTACAATATCTGTATTTAATCCAGGCATATCCTGGTAGGTCCAGGCAAACACATCCTTAAATTCTTGAAGTAAGGAGATGAGTTTGTTTCTTGTATCTAAAGATATGAAAGTACCGATCTTTATCTCTCTCTTGTCGTCCTGAGTTCCCAAATTCACTGTGTCCATTGGTTCTTGGTGAGGAAGAATTTGTTTATTCTCATGCTCAATTAGTCTAAGTAGGTCAGGAGATAATTCATGTTCCTCATAGTTGTCGTCAGACTCATACTCTCCTAAGCATATAGTCTGTTCAAAGTTGACTTTTGAGCTCGAAGCAATGTCATTCGTGCAATTGATATCTAAAGGCCTGCGAATGTGTAAGAGGAAATATATATGTACAAGGCACAAGAAAGGGAAGTGTAGAATGTTTTAATGAAATGAGACAAGTGAACAAAAGAAAAGAATGTACAAACAATGAGATCAGATTGAAAGGGAAAATGCATTCATTTATTGAATTGATAAACTGATGCCTAAATGGGGGCCCTTACAATAAATCCCTACTACTTTCGGGCTTAAGTAGCAGGCAAGTTTCGAGCATTACTCTGATAAAGATTTAAAAACAATGGGGAGTTCAACAGCGGTCCAGTTATCCAAGACACAACCCGGAGGACACAGGCAAATTTTGGACCGATTTTTTGCGATTTCTTCCTCTTCCCCTATAGCGTTTATACTCAGTTCTTCGAACCTCCCTGAAGGCACCCCTAGGATTTTCTTTTCAGAGTGAATGTGTCCCCCAGACACGAAGGTTTCAGAAATATGGGGAAATGCCATCAATTCCCCTTCGATACTCTGGCCAATCAATCTGGCCCTTCTCTTTGCTCTCGTTTTCAAAATTTGTTTCATCCTTTGACGTGGATTTGGCTGAAATCCAACACCACTTCGATCATATTTCAGACATGGTTGTATCGCCGTGTGCATCCCTTGCAAATATTTCCCAAGTCCTTTTCCTGATTTGGCTCCTTTCCCAACGGTGAGTCGTATTCCCATCATAGTATTCTTTGAGAGTTTGGGTTTTGGGATCTTATTTCCTTCAGCAACAAAAGTAGCATTCACGAATTCAAGTGATCGAAATGTACACTCGACTGCATTTTCATCGACATCAATGTATGGAGCTTCCGTTGATGCGGATGCAATGATATCGTCCTCAGCGCTAACGCTTACAAGGCGTCCGTCAATTGCAAACTTAACTTTCTGGTGAAGCGTTGAAGGTACTGCTCCGGCCGCGTGAATCCATGGTCGTCCCAATAGACAATTATAAGCAGGTGTGATGTCCATAACAATAAACTCTACGTTATACGTAACTGGACCAATCAGAAGTGGGATGTCAATCTTCCCCACGACTTCTCTTCTGGTTCCGTCAAATGCCCTTACAGTTGTGTGACAAGGTCTCATGTGAGCTTTATCCACTGGAAGCCTATTTAATGTGGTCATGGGCATGACGTTCAAAGCAGATCCATTGTCGACCAGAACATGAGGTAGTATATGTCCATTGCAATAGGTAGTTATGTGTAATGCTTTGACGGACCCCGTACCTTCAAGAGGAATTTCATCCTCGCTAAAAGAGATAAAACTGTCAGCGTGTAGATTATTTACCAATCTATCCAACTTATCCACTGAAACATCATTTGGGACAAATGTTTGGTTCAACACTTTTAGGAAAGCATTTCTGTGGGGTTCTGAACTCAGCAACAAAGACAACACAGATATACGACCTGGTTCTTTGTGTAATTGTTCAACCACACTGTATTCGCTATGCTTGATGAACTTCAGGAATTCACGTGCTTCTTCCTCTTTTACAGGTTCATTGATTTCTAGTTTTTCTCCAATCAGTGGGAACTTGCCCTTTTGCTCAACATCTCTTATCTCTACTGATTTTGCAATTTCAGGAGAGTAACATCTTCCATTTCGGGTGAAGTTCCCAACTCCACCAATTCCTGCAGCCGCAATTTCAGAATCCTCTTTTCCTGTAATAGTCATGTTACAACCATAAATCCATGGCACTTGTCGGTTACTCTTGTATGGGAAAGGAGAAGGAGTCTCAATCACCAATCGAGGCAGAGGCTTCTCTAATTCCTCTTCGTGCATTCTGGGCCAATTGATCACAAAAGGTCGTCTGGCTTCATCACTCTTTTTGGACAATTGTCCATCCACAGTAAAAACATCCCTAACTTCTTGACTCTTTTCAAAAAACTCTATTTCTTTATTGTCCATCAGTTTCTGGACAATCTTTCTAAACTCACCACAATGTTGAATCTCGTGATCCACATCATCGTGGAATTCACAGTAATCACCTTTACTAGTCATAACAGCTCCACGGTTAGAACTCACCAATCCTCTTTCTGCCAGTTTCTTCCAAACCCACTTTAACGGTGATTGCACTTCAGATAGTCGTGTCTTAATCTTAAACTCTCCGCCTCTCATCACAGCGTTAACCTTTGGTTCTTCATGTGTCGGTAGAGGGTTATTAGCGACATTTGGCCCATCTGGTGTGTTGAATTGAAGGATATTTTGATTAATCAAACTCTGAACCCTTCTTTTGAGAGCTTGGCAATTTTCGATTGTATGACCAGGGATTCCAGCATGGAATTCACAATGTGCAGAAGGATCATACCATTTTGGGTATGGTGGTTGCAACGGTGTGAGAAAGACGGGGGATATCAATCGTTCTTCCAATAATTTAGCATACAACTCTTTGTAAGAAATTGGAATAGGCGTGAAAGATTGTCTTTCTGTATTAGTCCTTGGTGGCTTGGGCCCTCCTTGCGATTGTTTTTCTTGATTTGGAGAGGTTGTAGTGGGTTTCAAGTATCCTGTACGATATACAAATTGTGGTGATGATTGATATCTGGGGTATGGATGCCCATTATCTCCCACAACATTAATTTCATTCTCTTTCTTTTTGGTATACGGTTTTTTTGAAGTCTCGAAACTGCTAAGTTTCCCACTTTTAATAGCACGTTCAATTGCTTCACCTGTTGTCACTAGATCGGCAAAGTCTCTAGTGGTATTACCGACAAGCTTCTCATAGTATGTTGACTCCAAGGAATCAATGAAGAGGGTCGTCGTCTCTTTTTCAAGTAGTGGTGGTTGGACTTGTGCAGCCATGTCCCTCCAACGTTGGGCATATTGTCGGAACGTTTCATTGTGCCTTTTTTGCATGTTTTGGAGTGTCAAACGATCAGGTACCATGTCCAGGACATGCTTGTATTGTTCTTTGAAAGCACGTGCTAAGTCCCTCCATGTGCTTATTTGGGCTCTATTCAACTGATTATACCACCGCATGGCAGACCCAGCTAAACTGTCCTGAAAGCAATGAATTAACAACTTATCGTCGTTCCCGTACCCCGTCATTTTACGGCAAAACATAGTAAGGTGGGCATTAGGACAACTCGTGCCATCAAATTTCTCAAATTCTGGCACTTTGAATTTTGGGGGTAAAATCAGATCAGGGACCAAGCTCAGCTCCATTACATCTGTCCCTATGAAGGCATCAGTACCTTCCATAGCTTTGATTCTTTCTTCCAAGCACCTGAACTTGTCATCATTTATTCTAAAATGTTTGGGTTGCCCTTTCTTCAAATTTTCCGACTCATCAGGGTCATCAAAATTTGGGATTTCTGGTTTGATTGGGTTTCCCCACATGTTTGAACCAGAAGCGCCTTGAATATTTGTTTGGTTCTGGACATTTGATTTTAGCCCGCCGGCCGAGAACACAAACCGAGGATGTGTTTCTTTTGACCCAAAAGGTGATGAGGAGTCTTCCTCGTGAACTTCGTGAGCTTTTCCTTTTTCAGCGTTTGTTGCCTTGGATAACAACTGTGACAGCTTATCCTCTAACTTGCTTAGAAGAATCTCTTGACTTTTCCCTATGTCGTCTCTCAAGCCCTTTACATCCTGAATGACTTGTTCTTGAAATTTTTCTAGCTTCTGGAGTCTCTCTTCCATTTTTCTAGCTTTGAATCTCGTGTAGTGAGGATGGTCGTTTTGATCGTCCCTCGCTTCCAGTATCACTAATATTGAACTCCCACGGATTAGTGTTTTATTTAATGTTAATGCATATGAAACACATGGTATAAATGTAATGTGTAATGATGAATGCAAGAATGAATGCAACTAGGTGTTGGTTAGAAAAATTAATAGGATAGAAGAATATTCGCACAAACCGAAAAAAGAACTTTTATTAAATAATTGAAAAGAAAAATCTAATC
Organism: Hibiscus tridactylites; assembly: GCA_958450335.1. Lineage (NCBI taxonomy): Eukaryota > Viridiplantae > Streptophyta > Magnoliopsida > Malvales > Malvaceae > Hibiscus > Hibiscus tridactylites. Next base: position 2,451,539 of record OY288273.1, read on the forward strand.
CATCCACCAAAATAAAATAAAAAATCATCCATGAACATCCACAAATAAAAATATAATATCCCAAAAACATAAAGAAAGAAAAAAAAAATCTCCAATCATCGTTTTTAATGACAAAAAAAACAAATTAACACCAAACTCGACGGTATGGCTTAGCTTGACCTCCCAACTTCTCAACTTTTCCCAAAAACTTCTTCCATTCGTTTGCAAAGTGTGTCGAGGAATCGATCCAATGCTTCAACGACCCTGCTTCCTTGGCCAAATCGGTGATGTGCTCAGCTGTCTTCCGGATCTGAATGAGCGCTTCCCTCATCAAGTCTTCCCTCACCTTGATATCACCCCTTGCAAACCGAAGTCGTAGGTCCCACTGTTCCTTGCTAAGTTTAGCATCCCTTTCCATATCATCTATCAAGTCCCTGTGTTGTTGTAGTGAATTTTCTAATGCTGTTACCAACTCCTTCAACTTCTCATTTTCAACTTGCGCCTTTTCAAGCTCAATCACCGAGTCTTGTTGTTGGTAGATTTGAAGAATCCCTTGCAGAGATGCAAGATGTTCTTGCAGTTCTTGGTTCTGAGCGCGACTAACCATGAGATCATTAAGGGTTGCCGTATTTGTCTGTTGGGCTGCTTGCAAATTAACTGTAAGTTCTTCCACTCGATTTTCTTTGGTTTTCAATAGCTTCATACTACGCTTCATATCGTTCTCCAGATCACGAATCTCTTGCTCCCATTCTTGTGGAGTTTTATGCAAGTTGGCGTTCCTTATCTTCTCCTGAAGTCCCCTATAGCCCTCTTGTAAGTCATTTAAATCTGCACTCACAATGCTCAACTTCTTTTCAAACTCCTTCGACTGATTTTTAAAATATGTAGCATGGTACTCTAGCTCTTCATTTTTGGCTTCTAGCTCAGCGATCCTTTTATTCAGCGCTTTCTTCTCCTCCTCACACTCTTGTCTAACTATGTCAGCTTCCGTAGGCATTTCTCTGAATCGTTCCTCTAAAGATGGAGCATTCCCTTGGCTAGGTGATGGGATGTTGCAGTTTTTCCTCTTTGTCCTCCAAATTTGGTAATCCGAAGTAAGCCTTAGAGGTCCGAATCTGGCTTGGTATGGGTGAGCCCAAGCTCTGGCTATCTCGAGAATTTGCTTTTTAGACTTCTCTCTCTCGAAGACGAATTCACACATCCCTAATCCCCTCGTGGCTGGAACAAATTGTAATGATCCATATTGCCTTGATACCAATAGAGGAGCATATCCAGTTGCACCCCAGATACCGAGAAGAGGGACCCAATCAAAGGCACCACACTTGTACAGGATATAATTGTAATCCAACCAATAAACCCGCCAAGTAATGTCCTCCATCCTCAGGTCTCGCAAGATTGATTCCCATTCTCCCGACGTTTTTTCCTTTTTTGGCTCCTCTGTTAAGAACTCCTTTAATGGTGAATACTGTGGAGTATGTACGCGTCTGGACAACTTCCTCTTGGCTCCCAAGTGACTTTGCATCCATACGGTGAGGAGTTGTGCACATCCTATGAAATATACGCCTTCATGCCTTTTGAGGAAATTAAGGGATCGAAAGGTCTCCGCCAAGATAGCCGGAACTGGATTAAGGCCTGAATCGAGCTCTCCAAATAAATCTATCACTGACGCCTCAATGTGTCCAGCTACTTTGGGAAAAATGATCAAGCCATATATCCCTAAGGCAAATATATCAACTTGTTTTCTCGGATCAGGGTGAGAATGGATCAATCCCCGAAGTCTACCCCAAGCGATGGCTTTACTTCCCCCTTTGCCTTGAAACTGGGCTTCCACCCATGACATGCTAGTCCCAGTCAAAGTCATAAGTTTCTCCTTGTATGTCTTAGGTTGAGCTCCTTTCACATAAATTTCGAACTCATGGACCTTCCTTAGGTGGAGCAGCGCCGCATACTCTTCTATCGTCGGGGTCATGTCCTCCCCGTTGAATGTGAAGCAATTGTATAAAGGGTTCCAAAATTGCGCCATGGCTCGTATCAACCCCTTATCTGCATGCACTTGTAGCAAATAGGCTATGTCTCCATATGTGTCATACATCATCTGCTTCTGATCAGTCTTCCACTGGCCCCAGATCTCCGCTAATTCTTGGGTGTCGTTCTGCTTAAGCTGAAGGTGAACATATCCTGAGAATTGTTCATCTGGTCTTGCTAGTATGCTGTCACCTCTTCTTCTCTGGGTGTTTTCTGACCATTTTCGAACATCATCGTTTCTCTCCGATAAGCACTGAACTCTTTTGGCCATGACGAAGATTTTTCTATTGAATTAATTTAATAACCAACACTCTTCTATGATGATGATGATGCATGTGTACATAAACAATAAACACCCAAAGAAATTTGATTAGTGTCGCACAAATATAACAAATAATTAAATACAAAAAAAATATATATGAAAAATAAAAGAAACAAAACGAAACAAAACATATGTTCATATATCAATGGGTGACACCTTAAGGTTTGAGTTCAGCATGGCTCTAACATGGGTGGGTTTCTACGGTTTGCTATATGAGGTTATGGTTCTAGACAGGGTACCCGAATTGTCCTCACTGACGCCTGCTAAGGCTAGTAAGGTCCCTAGTCCTCCCCCATTATAGGTTCTCAGGACCAGGTTCAATTCGAGGGGATGCACTTCCCTATGACCATACGGAGGTTACCCTCACGAAGTCATAGATCATATGCATCCCGGAGGCGACTACTATCCCATACGGAGGTTAACCTCACGAAGGAGCAGCGTTTTGCCCCCACTTAAACGGGACCAAGCTCGGGTAGAAAGCTCATAGAATGATGCAACACAACATGTACCCCTTTTTGTGTGGCTTGACTCTCTTGAATAGTCCCCAGTGGAGTCGCCAAGCTGTCGACGTCGTTTTTGGTCCGGGCCGAAGTTGATTGGGCCTTCAAAGGCTCGTCGTGGATTGGAGTCGCCATCGGTCATTTTGGATTGGGTATGACCGAAAACCTGTAAAATTGGCCTGCGTCTGAACCGGAGTCAAGTTGGGCTCGGGAGTCGGTTACGTGTGGGGAAGGTTATAGCACCCCCACAATGCCCAAAATTGGTACCTAAAGGGGTTGTGTTGTCTAAAAGGCTTCAAAGATAGGGTTAATAGCACTACTATACGCGATGAGAAAAAATCGAATAAATTGAAGAGAAAAAAAACTAAGCATGCTAAAAATGATATATATAAAAAAAAACAAATGGAAAATTAATATTTTTCATTGAAGACCATAACCTTAAGTCAAATCATAATTTATCTCGAATTAAGCGAATTGTTAATCAAACATCTTTTAAGACTAAATCCCATTATTCGCAAAATTTTAAGACCAATTTATAATTAAACTCAATTTTAAATCCAATTAAAATATTAGTCATCCACCTTAAAAGGAAAAAAAAATTAATCAAGATATCCTAAGTAAATTATTCGTTCTTTAATCATCTAATTAATTATGGGAATTAAGGACCTAATTAAAAGAAATTAAATATTAAAGTTCAAAAAAAAAACTAACTAAACCTAAAATATAAAAAGCCTAAAGTAAATGAGGGACCTAGGGCGTGATTATCCCCTAAACTTACAAAAGCAAAATCAAAGCCAATTCATGCGTGTTTCAGTTTCCCAAAGATGTTGCTTTCCAATGCATGTGCTGTCACCATTAAATTATTTAAATAAAAGTGAAATCAATTTGAAATAAGTTTTATTTGGTTTTCCCGTGTAGTGTGAGCTGTTCTAATTAATAGAGTTGCCATATTCGATTCCCGTGCACTGAGCCATTATTATTAATGGGGTTCTGATTCCTTTTATTTTTTTTATCCCTGAAGCTTATTAAATGGTTACCCACATCTCTTTTAACCTATTTTTCTTTTTTCCTTTAATCAGAACAAAGCAATACCATCTTCATCTCTAGTATTTCAGTCACCACTGCCATCGTCGGCCAAACGCCGACGACGGCGAAATTTTTTTATTTGATCGTTTCTTTTTAGTTCTAAGCCCGAATCTAACGTCAGTTTCAGCAAAAACCAAACAAATCGAAGTAGATCTAAACAGAACGATTCGAGTTTTACCTTTCTCAAACACTTGAATCCGTCGTTGGATCGGTCTGCTTTCGGAAGATGTTGAATCTGACAATATTGTGGGCTCTTCCACCGTTGCAATCTAGCCAATAACACTCCGACCACCGTGAATCAAGGTAAAAACGTGGCTTTCTTCTAACTATTTTTCTGATTTTTGCTCTGATTTTCTCCTTCCTTTCTCGACTGAGTACCCCCCTCCCGTTCTCTTTGCCTTCTTATTTATAGCTCAAAATTAGGGTTTTTTTTTAAGTTTTTTTCTTCCCGGATTTTTAGGGGATAAGCTTGGATGTGGGTGTGGAGCGCAAGAAACGGGGATGCTGATCAGGTAGAAGAGTCCTCGCGGCCATGGACTCTTACGGGCGGCAGACTAGGGTTTTTTTTAGGGTTTTTTTCATTTTCACATTATTATTATTTTTTCGAATTTTCTGTAATTTTTCGTTTTTTTTTCTTTTTCCTTGTTTTTTTCATTTTATTAAACATGTTGGACCATATATTAGGCCCTAGAAAAAAAATTGGTGTGTACAAAGACTATGGATAACGTGATGAGCCATTGAGTCGTGCTCTTCTAATAATTTTCGTTGATGTTTGACCTTGTCAAGACATATGGACCACTCGTATGCTGCCACGAAATATTGTTTTATAGGGGAAAAAATCAATGATTAAGACAATAGAGTTTGAAAAATTAAACTACTTAAATTTAATTTACTCAATGTTTATTATTGATCGAATGTCTTTTTTTGTAATTTAGGTCCATCAATAAATAAGTGAATTATTTTACTCCTTCAACTGTTTGTGGTCAAACTTCGGTACCTTATTTGTAAAAAAAACAAACAAACTATTTTTTACTCCTAAATTTAAATTAAAACGTACTAATTTCCTTTTTGACATAATTCGAAATTTAGGGACCAAATCTGTCATTATCCCCTAATTTTATTACACTGATGATGGCCGTGGCTCACCCACCATGCCTTGTGATTGTGACATTAATCTGTACACATCTTGGCAAAGAATCAAATAATTATAATTCTTTTTCTTTCAAAAAAATATAATCATACAAATCCAAATCCCCTAAAAAAATTCATATGCAATCCAACCCCTAAATCAATTCGATTTGATTGGCATCTCTCTCATATGCATTTATCAACAATTCAATTATTACACCTTTCTTTTCCAAACCACTCTATTTCATGTAGATTCATATTATTTATAAATAATAAATACATATTTCTTTGTATATAGTACACTTTATGAGAGACGAAATTAAGATCACAAGAGGAAATTGATTTATTTTAAATATGCACCTCTATATTTTATTAATAATTTCGTTACTCACATGTACTTCGAAAAATATTATTTATTCGTTTGAGATTTCGGGGAAAAAAACATTACACGTATAAAAAATTTTCCCGATCTCAGTTAAACTAAGACTTAATCGAATATTTTATTATATATTAATCGTTCTCGCTTCAAACTCCCATATAGTTAGGTTTGTGGGGGACCCTTTACTTTTTGGACCATCCTACATGTAAAGGATAAGAGCCCTTAAGGGACACGTCTCCATTACCTAATAACGTAAATTAGCATTATCAACCACAAACTCTTCCATCTTTCACAAATTTCTTTCTCTTCTCATCACTTCTCTTAGAGAAATCACAGTTAAGGATTAGATCGATTCGCCGCGATGTCGACGAAACCGAACCGGTTCAATTCGTCTGCGCTAGCACTACTAACCGTATTCTTTGTAATCGCCGTCGCTGCCTACCCCATCAACGGCTTGAAATCAAGGGAGCTTGATGAGAACACTGCACCAAGTGGCGATCAAGGCATCAAATGTACCCCATCATGTACACAAAGTCCTCCACCACCTCCGGCATGTCCTCCGCCCCCGTCACCGAAAAAGCCGCCGAGGCATTGTTGTCCAGCTGCACCTACTCCGCCATCCGTTATATACACAACCGGCCCACCGGGGAGCCTGTACCCAATCGATCAAAATTTTGGTGGTGCGACCCGGAATCTCGAAGTCGGGTTATTGGCTCTGGTTTCCGGGTTCATGGTCCTTCTGGCTTTTTGAAAAGGAATATACTGATTTGGAATACAGGATATTGTGCAAGAATTTGGATATAGTAAGTATAATCTACTATATTTTCTTTTAGGACAAGAAAATTCTGTGTCGGAAAATAAAGTTAACAGGAACTTACTAGTTTCTGTACTTTCTGCATCTATTGTAATAACAATTTAGTTGTTTATCAACTATATTTTTCAACTTTCTTTAAATTTCTGGGTTCAGTTGCTATCATTAACCAATAATGCAATAATTCAACAATGAATGTGAAACAAATGGAGGAGATTGTAGCCGTAGGATTTAATTTGGATGAAAAGGAAAAATCAACATCGATTATGTCACCAAATGATGGGTCCCATTTTACTACTTGGTATTTTGACACATCATCATTCCATGGTCGGCCATGATTGATGGGTTTATCAAGACAAAAAAAAATGTTAGGCGAAACTTTCCTCCATTTTTTCAAGATGGCAAAATGACAAAAGATGCCCCCAACGTTTGCAAGTTTTGTCATTTGAGCCCCTATTCTTTTTTTTGGTCTAAATATACCCCCAACGTTTGCTTGTTTTGTCATTTGGCCCCCTATTCTTTCTTTTGGTCCAAATATACCCCCAACGTTTCATTCATAGTCCAAATATGCCCATGTTGGATGTAAACTGTCAATCAACTGACGATCAACGGCTTATAAAATTTTTTTGACGTGGCATCAGCAGATCTTAATACGTGGCAAGTCCAGTCAGCATCAGCTGTTGAACGTCAGTTAACTGACAGTTTCCATCTAACGGGGGAATATTTGGACCAAATTGAAACGTTGAGGGCATATTTGGACTACGAATGAAACGTTGGGGGCATATTTGGACCAAAAGAAAGAATAGGGGGCCAAATGACAAAACAAACAAACGTTGGAAGCATATTTGGACCAAAAAAAAAAGAATAGGTGGCAAAATGACAAAACATGCAAACGTTGGAGGCATCTTTTGTCATTTTGCCTTTCAAGATTGGTCACTAATCTACGTGGCGGTGTTAAAGATAGGGATTGGACCAATGTAAAATTATAATTCCGACCTTCAATTATTACTTAATTTCAAGTTTAGTTGTAAAAATGATTTTTAAAATATATTTTACGACGGTAAATGGTAAACGATTTGGGTTGAAATTCTATCAAAAGTTGGAAAAAAATTAGATGGTTATTGCTCACCACGTTATTTGTGGTCTTAGCCAATAATATTTTTTTATCATTTTTTTCAAGGTGAATCTTCACCTCTTTCCTACATGTAAAGAAAAAGTTTATAATTATTTAAAAGTTTAAATGAGGTGGATGAACCTTATTGGCTAGGACCACAGATGACGTGGTGAACCGAATTCATCTAATAATTTCTTCAAAAGTTGGCATTTACTTCATAAAGAAATCCTATTGTTTAGTTCTTAGTTGTGCTGTTAAGGTTCTTTTTCTAGTTTAGTTTTATCGAAAATTAAATATTAGAATTATTCTAGTCGAGTCTAGAAATTTTGAAAAAGGGAAAATAAATGTTTTAATGGAGCCTCAATGTTAGGCATGTGAGGGTATCTAATTTGGTCTCCTTTATTAAATTCTAGGGTAAACTACCTATTTGGTATATTATTATTCATATATTTTTGTTTTGGTCATTTAATAATTTTTTTAACAAAATATTGCTTAACGTTATATTTTATTTCTTTTTTAGTACTCGTCATTAAAAAATTAATAACAAAATTGACGTGACATTTTTATTTTTAATCTTCTTTCTCATAACCATGTGATGACACGTCAGCTTTGCCATTAATTATTTAATAATGAGTATCAAAATAGAAATAAAACATAACATTAGGTATCGTTTTGCAAAAAAAAATCAATGACCAAAATAGAAATATGAAAAAAATGGGTACTAAATAGGTAGTTTATCCTAAATTATATTTGTCATGGGTTTGGAATAAGAATAGGAGTTTTCTTTTCTTTGAAATTTTATGCCCTCTTGTATTGTTGATTCTTTGAATTTGGGATTTACATAGGAGAGACGGAAGATCTAGGGTTTCTCTTCACAGAGAAGTTGAAGAGGAAAGGTCTCTAAGAAATTTCGGGATAAGTGGGAGAGAAAAAAGTTTTAGTTTTATTTAATCAAAAAAAAATAATACAATTAGTTCATTTACAATTATATAGGAATAACAATAATAATAAAAGAAAATAAAGATCTAAAAGATCCTAATCGTCCAATATAAAACAACGTAACTAACAAATATCCAATAGCCCCCCCTCAAGTTGGAGCATAAACATTGTGAATGCCCAACTTGGAAATTGATTCTCGAAACAAAGCTGGAGGTAAAGCCTTGGTGAAACAGTCAGCAAGCTGATTGGAAGAAGAGACTGGTAGTAAATGCAGCATCCCTTGATGAAGTTTTTCCCGAATTAAATGACAATCGATCTCAATGTGTTTCGTACGTTCATGATAGACCGGATTTTCTGCAATTTTAATAGCAGATAAATTATCACAATAGATATTAGCACTTTTAAAATCTAAATGTAAATCAGAAAGAAGGTATAATAGCCATGGCAATTCGCAGGTGACAGTTGCAAGTGCCCTATACTCAGCCTCTGTTGATGACCTGGAGATAGTAGATTGTTTCTTAGATTTCCATGAAATAAGAGCAGATCTAAGAAAAATACAAAAATCTGTAGTAGATCTTCTTGAATCTAGGCAAGATGCTCAATCAGAATCAGAAAAAGCACTTAATTTAAGATTATTGGCAGCAGGAAAGAATAAACCTTGACCCGGAGAACCTTTTAAATATCTCAGGATCCTATGAACAGCAGAAAGATGAATATCAGTAGGTGCTGAGAGATATTGAGACAAATAATTAACAGCAAAAGTAATATCAGGACGAGTGTTAGTTAAGTAGAGGAGCTTCCCTATCAAACGTCGATATGAAGTAATATCATCCAAAGGTATACCATCAGACTTAGATAGTTTGCTTCTATCATTAAAAGGAGTTGAAGCAGGTTTTGCACTAGAAAAACTTGTTTCTTCTAACAAATCAAGACTATATTTGCGTTGACAAAGATTAATTCCTTCTTTAGACCTAGCTATCTCAAATCCTAAAAAATATTTTAAATTACCTAGGTCTTTTATCTTGAAAGTAGAATGCAAAAAACTCTTAATCGAATTAATTTCTTCTATATTAGGACTCATCAATATGATGTCATCAACATATACAGCAAGAGCAATAAAATTGTTACCTGCACCTTTTATGAATAAGGATGAATCAGAAGAAGCTTGAAGAAAATTTTGGTCTTTCAAAGAAACAGTTAAACGTTCATTCCACTGTCTATTTGCTTGCTTAAGGCCATACAAGCTTTTATTCAACTTGCAAACAAGATCAGAATTAGGAGGAAGAAAACCAGGAGGAGGATCCATATATACTTCTTCATGTAAATAACCATGCAAGAAAGCATTATTAATATCTAGCTGATGTAAGTACCAATTTTTGGCAGAGGCTAAGGCAATAAGAGTCCTAATTGTAGTAATTCTAGCAACAGAACTAAAGGTATTTAAGAAATCCAAACTTGGTTGCTGAGTATACCCTTTTGCAACAAGTCTAGCTTTATACCTTTTCAAGGTACCATCAGATTTTAGTTTAGTTTTATAGACCCACTTACAACCTATGGTTTTCTTATCAGTAGCAAAGGAACTAAAGACCAAGTCTCATTCTTTTCTAAAGCAACAATTTCTTCTTTCATAACATCTTTCCAACATGTATGTTTAATAGCTTCTTTATAATTTTTCGGTTCCTTTAAAATATCAACATTATTTATGTATGTTTGATGGTCAAAAGAAATATGATCATAGGACAGAACCTGAGCTATTTGATGAGGTGTTGTATGAGAGGAGACTTTGCTTGCTGGTAAAGCAACTTGATAATCTTCCAGTTTAGACGGCAGTCGAACAGTCCTTAAAGATCGTCGAGGTTGAACAATGATAGGAGACTGGTTAGAAGATTGAGCAGACTGATTAAGATCAGAAGTATCAGATTCACATGGTGAATCTGATTGAGAGTCTGAAAGACTAGACTGTCGTGTTGTATTATTGGAATTAGGTTTTAAAAAATCTTCTTCAAAAAAAGGATTAGTCTCAAGAACTGGAAAAACAAGTTCTGATGATGACTGAAAAATCTTGGATTGAAAAGGAAAAACATTCTCAGAAAAAATTACATCCCTGGATATAAAAATACTTTTAGTTTGAACATTAAACAGCTGAAAACCTTTTATGTGTTTTGGAAATCCAAGAAATACACATTGAACATATCTAGGATGCATTTTAGTTTTAGGTTTAGGAAGAACAAAAGCATAAGTTAGGCATCCAAAAACTTTTAAATTTTTAAAATTGGGTTTTTGTTGATAAAGGATCTCAAAAGGAGTTTTGTTAGCCAAAATAGGAGTAGGTGTCCTATTTATCAAAAAAGCAGAATGGATAACACAATCAAGCCAAAATTCTAAGGGTAAAAAAGCTTGAATACGTAAGCACCTAGCAACAGCAAGAAGATGCTGATGCTTACGTTCAACAACACTGTTTTGCTGTGGTGTGTAAGTACAACTATTCTGATGAACAACACCTTTAGAAGAATAAAACTCAAGCATCTCAAATTCCTTTGCATTATCAGTATGAAAACATTTAATTTTAATATTAAACTGAGTTAAGACAAACTCATAAAAATCAGAAATCAGTTTAGGAACTTCAGACTTCAACTTCATAGAAAAAATTCAGACAAACAGACTCTTATCATCAACAACAGTCAGAAAGTAAGCATGACCATATAGACCTTTTATAGGAAAGGGACCCCAAACATCAGCATGAACAAATTCAAATATATCACTCGAAACAGAATTACTAGAGGGAAAAGATAATCTTTTCTGTTTACCCAAATGACATGTATTACAATCATCAGTATCTACAACAGGTATCTTATTATGCAACAAGGAAAAAAATTGCATTCTTTGTTTTGAAGGATGCCCTAACCTTAGGTGCCAAAGTTTAGAAGCAGAAACAGAATTACAAACATGTTCAGAATTACAAACATGTGAAAAATGATCAGTATGACAAACAGGAGCAGAATGTTCAGAATACTCAGAATTGTAAGCACAAACAGAAGTACCAGAATATGCAGGATCAGCAGCATTATTGGAAAAACAGAAATTTAACTTGTACAAACCAGTGCATTCATTAGATGTACCAATCGTCTTCCATTGATGCACATCCTGTATAAAACAAGTACCAGAATTAAACATTAAAGAAATAGATTTATCTTTAGTCAATTGACTAACAGAAATCAAATTAAAATTAAAATTTGAAATGTGAAAAACATTTTTAAGGACCAAATTAGGAGAAATACTAACATTACCCACATGACTTACAGATACTAACTGGCCATTTGAAAGCTTAACAAATCTATTATAAACAACTGTAAAAGAAGAAAACAAATCTAACGAGCAACATATATGGTCAGTAGCACGACTGTCAATAATCCAAGGTACATTATTAATAACAGGACAAGACAGAATGATACCTGAAGCATCAATCGGAGGATCATCAAAGGTAGATGAAAGAACATTCACCTTAGAAACATTAACAGAGCCACTGGGCAGAGAACTACCTTTCTCATTAAGCAAATTGATCAAAGCATCATACTGGTCTTTGGTAAAAGCAAGAGAACCAGAACCAGAACCAGTAGCAACACCATTACAAGAACCAGAATCTTTCAAAGAGGAATCAGCAATTCCATAACCAACTTGATTTATCTTACCCACAAAAACCCTATTTCTATAACCAGGGGGATAGTCGTGTTTTTTATAGCATCTATCAACAGTATGACCATAAAGACCACAATGAACACACAAAGGTCTCTTTGAAACATTAGAAGACTTTTTGAAATCCCTAAGATACTATCTACCCGAATCAGGACGACTAGCCAACATAACATGAGACTCATTATCAAAACTACCCGTGGACAACAGAGTCCGTTCATGCTGAGCAACTAAAGAGAAAATTTCATTGATATCCGGTAAAGGCTTACCTTGATTGAGATTGAAAAATTCCTGAAATAGATCAGAAATACGAAGCAAGTCTCCTTGATTAAACCGGTCGAAAAGATCGACCCAAAGATCAACAGCAGTGTCAATTCACAGCACGCTCTGTGCAATCTCAGGGTTTAAAGCCCTCTGAATCCACGACAAAACCAGATTATTACATTTTACCCAGGCGGAAACCCTAGGATCAGTAGACAGGGGCTCCTTAATAGAACCATCGACAAATCTAAACTTATTTTTGGATATAAGAGCCATACGAATCGATCGAGCCTAAGAATGATAATTCTTGCCATCAAGAAGAGAAGACGTGAGAACCAAAGAGGGGTTTTCACTCGGATGGATATAGAAAGGATCACAAGGGTCATCGTTTTTGAAGGTGTTTCGAGAATCATCAGCGGAATGGGAACGAGAATCGAAAATATTATCAACTGATACCATGTTGATTCTTTGAATTTGGGATTTGCAGAGGAGAGACGGAAGATCTAGGGTTTCTCTTCACAGAGAAGTTGAAGAGGAAAGGTCTCTAGGAAGTTTCGGGATAAGTGGGAGAGAAAAAGGTTTTAGTTTTATTTAATCAAAAAAGAATAATAATACAATTAGTTCATTTACAATTATATAGGAATAAAGAAAATAATAAAAGAAAATAAAGATCTAAAAGATCCTAACCGTCCAATATAAAACAACCTAACTAACAAATATCTAATATGTATGTTGTACTTGAGACATGTCAATCTAGCTAAATTGACCATAACTATAACTTTAAAATTGTTTAAATTAAATTGTTTAAGCCAACTAACTATAAATTTAAAATATATATTAGACTAAAATACTCGTTTTTCAAACGCATAAAAATTAAAACGTCATTTATATTGTAAAAAAGCTAAAATAAACTTTTAGATGTAGAACGTAAACTTTATCATTCTTAAATATAATTACAAAATAAAATAATATACAGACCCATCATAAATATGAAAACCATTAAATCTAACTTCTCAAGAATCACAAAATTATGTTAATCGGCTAACTAAACAATTGCAGGATTACACTATCAACAATCTAGTATTGCAGTTGACTTTGTTTAAAGGCGAACTCCTAATCTTATTTAAGGGACCTAATAAATAAATTGTGGGGGTTTGAATCTTAAAGTTATAAATAGAATTACAAACATCACAATTGTAAACATTAATGTGAAATCAAGGTTCTACTTACTACATGACTGTTGGCTCTCACACTTGACCCTGTTTTTTTTTATCTAATTTGTTCATTTTCTTTTCAGAGACCACATTGGTTTAACCTATTCCAATTTATTGGTCGATTAATCTAAATTAGATACCGCAAAGGTTCATTATAAAGACAATTCTTTTTACTTTATTTAAAAAAATTAGTGTTTCATTTCACTAAATTAATTGATTATTAGTATACGAGTATGAATGTGAGTAAAGAAGGGTTAGCTGTCATTCCCCAACCGCCAGCCATGGTAGGCTGAAAGCGGTGGAATTGTCAATGTCTAACGGTTTTATTGTGTGTTGAATGTGATTGTGAATGATGATTGATCCATTCCCCACGTTTTTGTAATAAAAACTACTTTATCAACCAAAGGAACTGGAGAAATTATATAATAGCCCTGACTCGCCACGTCATTTATGGTTATAATCAATAAAAATATTAATTTTATTAATTTTTATGTTATTTTTTATCGAGTAAATTTTTACTCAGATTTACTGCAAATTAAAGTAAAAACACATTTTACCAATTGTAGATTCATTTGATAAAAAAACGATATAATTTTTTTTTAATAAAATGAATGTTTTTTATTGGTTAAAACCATAAATGGCGTAAGGAGCCGGAACTATGATATAATTTCTCAAGTAACTAGGACACCTACGTTAGCTTATGTCCGGTCAATACCAAGCCAAATCTTAAATTCAATCATTTTGAATTGGGATAAACTTACCTTCGGTTCTTGAATTTGATCATTCTTATTAATTTAGTCCTTCAATTATTTTTGGATGTATATTACTTCATTATTTTGATAAACTTTCTCAACTTGTTTTTTTAATGTCCATATTAAGCTTGAAGCACGACATGTTTTTAATTTAGATTTCGTTAAGGATAAAAATATGCGACAAAATTTAAAATGTAAATCAAGGACATGGGACTCTTGTTAATCTTGTTTGTGAAATCGAAAACTAAACCGAATAATAATTCATTTAGAAGACCCTGAGATTATAAATTAATTATCGAGTGATGATTAATTTAAGTCTTAACTATATTTAGAAGTTTGGCTACAATCTAAATATAATCATATTCATATGCTTGTCCAATGTTAAGAGGTGTCGACTAATGCTATTATATACAGTTAGGGTTCTAAACATGCGCAATAGAAGCGATTCCACAGGGCCCAAAAATAGAGAACTTAAATTAAATATTTATAAAAAAAATATATAAATTTTTATATATAATCATGTGTGTATACGTATAACAATTATCTAAAACTTAAAACATACAAAAAATGACATTTTTTTAAGTAAAATTATTTGATAATTAGATATATATATATATATATATATATATATATATATATATATGAGTCAATTTTTTGTTGCTTATTTTTTGTTGCTTAATAGGATAATTTAATAATGGCCTTGTTTGGCAATTAGCGGATAGCTGATAGCAGATTACATTAGTTGATAGATGATTGCATTAGCTGATTTGACTATCAGATTGTATTAGCTGATTGTATAAAAGTGTTTAGTAAATTAACTTATAGTTGATAGCTGTTAAATTATTTAAACAAGTAAAATGACATATAAGGATATGATTATATTCAATACTTGTTTGAATAGTTTATTAGTTATCAATATTTTGTATCTAATTAATATTAATTAGATCTATAAAATTATTTTTAATATAACTTTTCTAAACATATTTGAATGATTTATATATTAATTTATTATTTATATAATTATTTTAATATAATTTAATTAATTAATAAATTTAAATACGCATATAAATATGTGATAATAAAATAAATAAATGAGATTAGCTTATAAATAGGGTGAGAAAATATTTAATTTAGTAATTAGTAAGGGTAAAAGAATCTTTACAACTCTAATATCAAACCTCTAATCTCAAAAAAACTCCTAATATGAGCTTTTTCAAAATTAACGGTTTCACCCCAATCCGCTCTTTCAATCTGTTGTTCACCAAACAATAATATTAGCGGATTTGACTGGTCAAACCTCTAATTCTTGCCCAAACCTCTCTTTATCAAACATGACCAATATATTTTTATTAAGGTAAGTTTTTTTGAAGAAAAATATAACATCTCTTACTAATTATAAATTAAGAGCCTCATTTTAATAAATTACACATAACCTCCAAAATCTTTCAACTGCCCCAATATTATATATACAGACATCTATAAAACAACTTGTGGTACAATACAAAGAGCTTCAAGTTTTGTTCTACCAATACTAATTTATATATATTGTCACGGGGTCAGAGTCTTCACGCAGGGACAACTCCCCCGTGCGGCAACCCAGGGCTCCCATAAGCCCAGGGCTCAGCCTTTTCCATTCGATGCTTACTGGTTTCGCCCTCCCATGGGCTCATCAGGGAAGCGGGGACAGCTCCCGACCAGTGTGGTGCTTAACCAGCACGCTCGGCCCCCAGGACCGATCGGCTGTACGGCACGTACTACACCCTTAATGCTATCCCGCATCCCGACTTTAAGCACAGCCAGCAAGCATCTCGTCACGGTCTTGCCTATCACGCAAACGGACCGTGACAATCTCCCCCACTCAATTCATGCACGCCCTCGTGCATGGGGAGAAATCTCGTTCCCACATCAATGGGGAACCAACCCAGATCGAGTGTGCAATTCCCTGCCTGCTCACCCTCATTACCGAGGTTCTGCGAGTGCTTGGCGAACTTTCGCTGTAGCTTCCTGCCTACCCTACCTCGTCTCAGTCTCTTTCTAGAGGTCCCACTCGCGGACACCACTTCACTCGGGTGTGAGTCTAACGCTCGTCCACTTGACCCGCTACGCGCAGCACATGGAGCGCTTGGTAAGCTCACAGCTAGCACACGAACCTGCTCTGATACCATCTGTCACGGGGTCAGAGTCTTCACGCAGGGACAACTCCCCCGTGCGGCAACCCAGGGCTCCCATAAGCCCAGGGCTCAGCCTTTTCCATTCGATGCTTACTGGTTTCGCCCTCCCATGGGCTCATCAGGGAAGCGGGGACAGCTCCCGACCAGTGTGGTGCTTAACCAGCACGCTCGGCCCCCAGGACCGATCGGCTGTACGGCACGTACTACACCCTTAATGCTATCCCGCATCCCGACTTTAAGCACAGCCAGCAAGCATCTCGTCACGGTCTTGCCTATCACGCAAACGGACCGTGACAATATTCATGAATTCATCAGATTTTGAAAATATTCCCCCGGACAAGGGCTATTAATACCGGACAGTCCCACAACACCTTCTCCCAGCAAACACTGAGTTGAGAATTGAATAACAAATGAAATACCATTTGTAAAACAAACAAAAACCAGAAACCAGAAAACATATGTGTCTAATAGAAAAAAAGAAAGCGGCAGGAGCAGTGGAACTGGTGGTTGTTTGAGAGCTGAAAAGGTTCAAACTCCAAAGATTTTCAGACATATCATATTCATAAGAAGGTTCCAGGAATCATGTGACCAGACCCATAAGATCAGGAGCAGACCAAAGTTAAAACAAGTTCCCTTCTTCTCTTTGATCCTCACATTGTCTGTGTCTGCAAATGACAATTTCAAGAGCTGCACTGTTCTTGCTGTGGAGTATCTTGCTTTTCTCTCACTTGGGTTTTTGTTTTGCTGTTGCTGAAGAAAGCAGCCATAGCCATCGACGAGTTCATCGGTCTGTGTGGTCAGCTCCGCCGAGGAAAGTCTGGGTTTTTGGCACTGCAAATTCTCTTCAAGCTCCTTCAAGCTCACCTGTGTTTTCTGGAAACGAAGATGATAAGAGGATAGTTCATACGGGGCCTAATCCTCTTCATAATTAACAAAAATGTCTGTAAGATTTTACTGTAGTGAATGATAATGGGAAAAGGCTAGGGCTAATGCTCTTGTTTCTTCTTCTTCTTCTTCCTTATGTAGTTGCACTGTAATTTTCTCTCTCTGTTAATGCTAAGAGATTCGATTAAATTTTCTTCTTTCTGCAAAACTGTTGCCAACTTTCTGCCATGGGAAGAAAGCTTCAAATAATAACCACCATGGGAAGAGATGGAACCCTAAAAATGAAAACTATGGGAGCTGCTAACCATTGTTAATTCCACAAGAGGGAAAAATATTAAAAGCTGAAGGTGAAGAATTCTGACATTTAGAGGAAAATTACTATAACTAGGGTTTTCGCCTAGGGTATAGGGTAAGGTTTTAATATTCCAAACTCTATCTTGGTTGATATGTTGGTATAGTAATTAATTAAGGTGTTTCATGTGGGTTATTGACATTAATCTCAATTAACTAATTAATTAATAATCACACCCTCATTAGGAGATTCTCATTCTCTAAACATAGCATGTATTATGAAGAATAAGAGTACCGGTGGATGAACAATCGTAACAGTAGCTCATCATGAAAATGATATTATAAGATTGAGTGAAAGAGAATATCATGTCTGATAAAAAATGAATATTAATTGTGCATTAGAAAAGAAAATGAGAAATTTTATAGAGGATGCCTGCCCTACAGGGCCAACAAGTTTTCTCATGACTTGGGACACTGCACCTTTCCAACACATATTAATTACTTTAATTAGCATACAAATTGATATTTAAGGGTGGGTGTGTCCTACTAATTTGTATATTTAGGGTTTAGATGATGGAGATGAATCTAAGAAAAAGTTGTAAATGCCCTTAACAGCACAACAACTCCAAATTAACATAATAAAATTAAAAAAACAATTCAAAAATAAATATAAAATATTAGTAATCTGTTTCAGTATTGTCACCTAAGGACAAAACATAGTTCAAGCTCTCAAGGAGGAAAATTCAGACAAATCTTTAAATTAAAAAAAATGGTCATAGAAACTTCCTTGGAATCAGCTTTTGTCAACTAACCCCAATTAATTTAATATATTATATTTAAGGTTTGTGAAGTTCAAAAGATTCTATGAAAGTGTGAGAAGAAGAGCAGATTAATGAAGGCAGGCTGTTAGTTTATCTGTAAGGAAAGTTACCCCATGAAATGAATGTCTGCTTGGAATCCATTATAGAGGGAAGAAAGGTGTGCATTTAAAAGAGGGAGTTAAAGAAGGCTTGATAACACTGCAACTACCCTTTTATCTCTCTCCTTTAGGACTGATCTTTCGATCGAGTGAGTCAAAAAATTTTGAGTTGGTTGAGTTTGCCGGCCTTATTTTACAATTCAACTTTGTTTGAATTTTTTTTCCGATTCGAATCTAAAAAATTAATTGTAATTATTTATAATGTTATAATACAGATTGATTTCAATTTAAACAATTTTCTA
Source organism: Hibiscus tridactylites (assembly GCA_958450335.1). NCBI lineage: Eukaryota > Viridiplantae > Streptophyta > Magnoliopsida > Malvales > Malvaceae > Hibiscus > Hibiscus tridactylites. The sequence continues at coordinate 2,470,307 of OY288273.1, forward strand.
TATCCATATGTGATATACATATATTTCTTTTTATTTTCACAAATGATATATAGATAGATCGGGTAGAACTAAGGGACTCATCTTGAACTTGAAAACTAGTAAACTAATTACTAAAAAATTTGAGTTATTTAAATTTTCATTTTATAACTCAAACTTTATTCAAAATTTTCTCAAATCGAGTCAAATAATTCAATTTTTTTCTAGTCGAGTTTTGTTCTCCTCCTCTCTGGGATATTTGTGAATAGGTGTTGTATTTATTTTAAATATTCAGTTTTAACTAGCAAGTATATAATTTGATACTGTGTTGGTGTATCCGTGTTGTATTTATTTTAAATATTATATGATTTGATACAATATTTATTAAATATTACTCATATCTCTCTATAAGCATGTTGATCACATTCTCATGTATGTTGTATCTATAACATGTCTATAGAACTAAACTCAATCTACTTTAATTGTTTAGCTTTAAAATATTAATAATTTGTATTAATTTTTAACAAATTAGTTGTTTATATTAGTTTTTATGGTTTAGTGTTTACACCATTCCTAATATAAGATCATGGCTAATAAAAAGGAGGCCCCATGAAAGTTCCATACTTAGCTGGAATGCTAAATTTATCACAATATTAATATATCAACGACCCAAAGCCCTTGAATTAATGTCTAATCAATGTAGTCGCATTCTTGCTCGCCCAGTCACCCTTAATGAATTCTATGCTTTGGTTGTTGATTTTTTAAAAAAACACACACACATTATTATATATGAATAATTATCTTTTTATTCTTTTAATTATGTATTATGCGAGTACATATAAAATATTTTATAATTAATTTTAATTTAATTCTACACATTAACTTTGAGATAAGTAACGGTTGAGTTCTCATGTTTTTTTAATCATAAATCGAAATTTATAAAAGAAAAACAAACATTACAGACCATGGTAACCAGAGGTCAACGAAAATCGAGCAAAATATGAGCTCAACAAAAACGGTCAAACAAAATATATTTCAACAGAAATTTCTCCTTCCCCTTCTTCTAAGGAATTGTTCAAAAAAAAAAACTACTTCAAATAACGACTAAACCATACTTTTTTTAACCTAAAAGTTACTTAGTATCCAAGTGTTTCTTTAACTGCTTCAATGCAACATATATAAGGTATATATAATATCAAAAAATGTACATTTTTTGAATCAATTTAACCATCAACGTTTTATTTTTGGTCAAAATAGTCCCACTACAAATGAAAACTGTTAACTGACGATAAACAACTTGAAATGATGAGACAAACTTACAAGACAGTGCACGTCGCGATAGCAGTGTTATATAGACAAATATGCTGATTTTACATAACGACACATAAGTCAATTTCATTTTATAAAATTAAATAAAATATAATTTTTTTTCTTCTAACGCGTCATTCTGTTAAGCCATTTCAAGCTATTTATCGTCAGTTGACTAACAATTTTTATTCACAAAGGGACTATTTTGACCCAAAATAAAATGTTAAAAGTTAAATTAATTCTAAAAAATAAAGAGAAAAATAATTATTCAATCAAACGTTTAAAGTATTTTTTTAGCTTTATAACTATATATAATATACAAACAAAAGCATAGTTAATGTTCTAAGTTTAAATTCTCTATTTTCTGACAACAAAAAACCGCAAATTGAGTTGGTCAACTGACGTTTCGTTGTAAATATGTTAACCAATAATTTTTTTAAGGATTAATATCCTATACACCGGCGGTAGAAACTAAAAGTTTCCACAAGCGTCTTAGTTTTAGGGTATATGGGGTTAATTTAGGGTATATGGTTTAGAGGTTTAGGTGCAGTGGTTATAATTTAGGGATAGTTGTTTTAATTTAAGGTTTGAGGTTATAATTTAGGGTTTATAGGTTAGAGTTTAATTTTTAGGGCAATATGGTGAGGATTTAGGTTTTAAGCTATAAACCCTAAATTATAACCCTAAACCTTAAATTGAAACGATTATCCTTAAATTCTAATCATCTACACCTAAACCCCTAAACCATATACCATAAACTAACTCCATGTACCCTAAAACTAAGGCGCTTGTGGAAACTTTCAGTTTCCACTGCCTGTGTATAGAATATGTATCCTTTTTTTTTAATAGTTTAAAGGTGATTATAAGCCGATATCTATTTATACATATTTTTAATTATCTAACAATACATACACCTTGCAGATAAAGCGATTGAACTTGAGTCTCTTACAGTGGGAGTTCTGGACAGGCGCGATAGGAGCGATCGCACATGGTCCCCAAAAATTATATATATATATATATGTGTGTGTGTATAACATTAATCTAAAAGTTAAAGCATGCAAAAAATGTCATTTTTTAAATGAAAAAATTTTAGTTTTTGAATGTTTGTAGGTTAATTTTTTATTGTTCAAGAGGGTAATCTAATAATACTTTTTATATTAAAGTAAATTTTTTGGGGAAACTTATATCTCTTACTAAATATAAATTAAGGGCTTTATTTTAATAAATTGCACAGAGCCCCAAAATCTCTGGTCTCTTAAGATAAATATCATATGTTTTTTCATTGAGACTACTTATTTGGTTCAAAAACAAATTTTCTAAAAAATTTGGATGTAAAGTCCAATTTTTAATTCGAATATGCGTTTCAGCTGGTTAACTGTGTATCTCATTCAATGTGTCTCACAGTTTTTTTTAGTTTCAAACACGATTCAAAAAATTAACACAAATACAATAAAAACAATTTTAGGGTAAACTACGTCTATAGTCACTTAATTATAGGATTATTTCTGTTTTAACCGCCAAACTATTAATTTTTTTCAGTCAGACACGTAACTATTTAAATGGTATCAATCAAGTCATTCATCTTTAAAAGTTAACAGAGATATTGACATGTCAGTCAAATTAATATTTATAATTATATATTTGATCTTCGTTACTTACACACTTTTTCAAAATGATACTATAATTTAACATCCAACTAAATCGTTACATGTGTCACTATATTAATAAACTTAATTAGAATGGTCTCGGAGGGATTCGATCCTTGGTGGGTGGCTTGTGGGGGTGACTTGAAGAGCACTTGGCTACTTACACAAGGGTTGGGTGCAATGACAAGTCACATTACTCTCTCAAGTAAAAAATCCAAATTTAAACATTATAAATAATATTGTTGGAAGGGAGAGCTACGAAATTCGAACACAAACTATAAAATAAACATGTATAATAAAAAAAAAAATTGGATTCCGATCCAATTTAAATTTAGAAAATAAAAACCCAAGTTATTTGGGTTTGGAAAAAATGTGAAATTTGGCCCAAAGAAAAACAGAATGATACATCCCTACGCTCACTCGCACTCAATTATCATCACCCTCTAAATTCTCAATCCGTTCTGATTTTACCACGTGGCTTTTTCTTATTCGTGTTAATAAATCCAGAAAGCCCTTTTCTTTATACTTTCGCACAGAAAGCAAAAACCGATGAATTCAAAAAATGAAATTAATTAATCCAAAATTCTGAAAACCTTCGAACCCACGTCATCGATCCTCGTAAACTGTATGAAATAAATAAAAACCGTTAGATTGAACCCCGAACTAGCAATCCCTGGCCGTTGGATTATAGCTCCTCCCCATTGTTCTTCTTCCTCTCCTTTTAAATCCCAAAGCCCTCGCAACAAAATATCAACAAAGCAACAGTTACAGTTCTTCTTTCTGGAAATCAAAAGGATTTTTTTAAAAAAAAAAATATAGTTTTTGTGAATTTTAATGGCGACTGAAGAAACTGATCAAGCTCAATGCTTTAACGCTTCTCAACAATCTTCTCTTCCGGACTACCCTCAGGTACTTTGCATTTCGTTCTTTTTTTTTCTTCTTTTTTCTTTCGGCTATGGAGATTTCGTTTGAGCTTATTTTTTTCCTGATATTTTTCTGGGTAGATGATTATGGAAGCCATTGATGCTTTAAAAGAGAAAGACGGGTCGAGCATGGCGTCAATCACCAAACACATCGAGTTGACTCACTCCGATCTCCCGGAGAATCACTCCACTCTCCTTTCCCACCACCTCAACCTCATGAAACAAAACGAAGAACTCGTAATGTCCAACAACAACTACATGAAGCCCGACTCCAATCCGCCGCCCAAGCGTGGGCGTGGACGTCCTCCGAAACCCAAGGCGGATCTTCCTTCCGACGCCGTCGTATCACCACCTAGGCCTCGTGGTCGTCCGCCGATGCCCAAGGATTTGTTAGCTCCCCCTAAGCCCAAAACCCCCGTCAGCACTGGGCGTCCGCGTGGACGTCCACCTAAGAAAGCTAAGACTGCCGCCACAGTCACCGCTCCTCCTCCGCCTCCCGGTGTTAAGAGAGGCCGCGGCCGACCGCCGAAAGTGTCACCGTCGGCGGGTTCTCAGTAAAGTGGTGAAGTTAGCTAGGCCGTTTTTTTAACTATAATTTTTTAGGTGTCGTTTAGTTCTCTGCTAATTGACGTTTTAGCCTTTTTTTTTTAATTAAAATTTTAGTTAGTGCGACTCTGTGTAATTTGCATGTAATTTGGTGAATTATGTTAAGACTCTTTATTACACCTTAATCACTTCTCTACTTTTGGTTTTTTTTTCTATTAAAAGAAATTTAGTTAAACTATTTTTTTTGTTTTTTAATTTTTTTTTTGTATGGATCAAAGGAGGGCTCGAGAAAATTTGAAATTCATATATATCTATAAATTAAAAGTATATAGTTTTAATAAAATATTATTAATATGATTGTGATTGGAAAATATGAATTGTTTTAGTATATTTCGAAAGAAAGAAAAAACTTTACATATATTGTAGTGAATGGTATATTAATATGCCAACATGCTCTCTTTTTTTATTAAATAGATATATTGTAGTCTCAAAATAAATATTAAAATATGAATCTATAAAAAATAAAAAATATATAAATATCATTAATCATTTGATCAATTAACATATCTTAGTTAAAAAAAAGTTATTGAAAGCATGCTTCAAATTTGTTAACAGAGGCAAAGTTAAGGGAATTTTTTAATTTCTTTTTATTTTGGCGCTTTAATTAGGTTATTTTCAATATATATATATATATGGTTAGGATTCATTTATATTGTGTAAAATTCAATTATTTAAATTTTATAAAAATTATAAAAATAATTAAAAACTATATATATTTAAATTTTATAATATAGTATTGGAAACTGCTTTTTTGGTGCGCGGTCCTTACTCCTTACCTAACTTGTGCTACCTTTAAGTAATTGTCTCACAGAACTTGTCATCATTTTTTTCTTCTTTTATTCTATTTACAATACATTCTTTTTTTTTTTTTTGCTAAAATTCAGACATCATTATTCAAAATATATATATATATATATTTACCATCCAGCCTACAACAGTTATACTATTTAGACCTCACCCCATTCATAAATACAAGAATTTTAAGCGTTTGAAATTGTTCATTCTTGCCCTGCATGTAAATTGTATCAACTATAATCAGAGGCGCGGATCATTTAAAAAAACTATATTAAGCTTTAAAATTTTAAGCGTTTAAAAATGTTCGTTCTTATGTTTTATGTAAATTGTATCAACTATAATCAAGGGCCACGCCATACAATTCAAATTTAGCCCTTAAAATTTTAAAAATTTATATTAAATTTTAAATTTTTAAATAATTTAGATGGATTAAATTCTCTCTCAAATTTTTATTTTTATTTTTTGTCACAACTTATAACAAAATGGGATTAAAACTCGGAAAACGTTGGCTGGTCCTTGAAAAGTGGGTTAAAACCCAAAACAATCTCAAAGTCCAAAACAAAATATTGCAATGGCTGTTCATTCAATGGATAGAGATAGAGGGCTAACCTTAAACTATATCGACTTTTGAGTTTGAGTCGAGTCTGATTTAAATACGCCCCTGTTTTAGTTCTCGACAATTTTAAGTATGTCCTTCAAGCTTTATTATCAAGATCCGTCCTTACGTGAATGAATAGTATTAGATTTGAACTATCATATCATTACCGTTAACGGTCACTTCAGCACAATAACGATCTAACTTCAGTGAAAAGGTTAAACTAATGCAAATTCAAGCGATTTTTTGCACAAGATAAAACTTAAACATAAGATCTTCTGCACAAGAGACAACTTCAACTCAAGATCTTAGCTTGTAAGACATGAGATCTTTTCATATGAATTCCTAATTCATAAGACAAAGGACTAACACAAATCCGAGGATGAGTACAAAAATCTGGGTATACCAGATTTCAAAAAAATCGAATACACTCATACTCGATACATAATCTTATCTGACACTTTCGATAAAAGACCTTATCGGACACTAATATTCGAGAGCCAACTAATATAAGTGGCTAAAAATGCCCCTATCTACAAACAACTTGTGATCTCTTGTTCCCTGTGGTGCTGCAGGGAGGCCAGCCTTTCAACCAGTATGTCCAAGGCTTCCTTCATCCACCAATGCTGGCACACATCCCTTGCTTCTTTCACATTCATCTAACCAAAAATATCAAGAAAAGAACCACACAATTAGACCCATATTCGAATATTGATATGAGACCATATCGGACATATTTCCGTATCCAACACTTACACCCGAGTCTGAATAACGGAGCAATTAGCTTACCCAAGTTCGTTTTCGCAGATTTTGTTCCGGCCAGAAGGCAAGTTCCTCCTTCACAAGCAAAGGGAACATGTAACCTTCATAGAATGTGCCATGGCGCTTGCTTAAAAAGTCCCATTTTCCCAATTCGCACTGTGTTTTCCAATTTCCAGGAAAACCAAGTATACACAATTAGTTCAGGAATCAGTATTAAATTTGGGGTTTTTTTATAATTAAAGTAAACAATTTCAGAGCAGGATTTAACAGTTAAATGAATCATAATTGATAAGAAGTAACGGCCCCATCATTAAGGTTTTGGAGGTCTCCGGGACACCGCGAACCACATTAAAAATCATAATTATTTTTTAGATAAAAATCATGCAACAGCAACGTTACAACCGCATCCGCAATTTAATACTAGGATAATAATACCAACCTCAACCTTGCCTATAACACCAGCTTCTTCGATTGACTCTCTTAAAGCAGCTTCTTCTCTAGATTCATCAAGTTCCCAACCACCCTGATAATCAAAAGCAAGAAATTTTTACAGTTTCTTCTTCAAAGACATGATTTTTTTTTTTAAATGAAAAGAAATTTTGAGTAATACCTTAGGGAACATCATTTTCTGGCATTTTTGTGAGGAGATTACAAGAACTTCCAAATCATTGCCCGGAGTTCCATCGCCGTTAGATTTGTATCTGTACGGTATGCACCTGGAAATTACAAAAGTCAAAGGCCCTAAATCAAAAGAACAAATACCCAAAAAAAAGGAAATTTCAGCCAAATCTTCGTCGTGGAAAAGACCGTAAGTCCCAAACAGGACGACCCACTCACCCGACAACTTGGCGGCGGCCGAGGCTGTCGTATCGCTGCAAGAGCCTTCCCGTGCGAGAAACCAAGCAAACCATGGTCAAAAAAGATGGAAGAAAAAGAAAGATTCGAACGAAGAACGGGGTTTACAGCGATAACCCAACAAAGGAAACTTGCTCCTTTGTTGTAAAAAAAACGGAAAAAAATCTGATTTGAGAATTTGGAATTCAATTAGTCGGAAAAAGACAAGTTTTTTCAGATAAAAAAAAGGGAAAGGATAATGTATGGCGAGTTAGCCACTGAGAAATGAGTGGAAGATAATAGAACAACAAATTGATTATTTATAGAAGAAGATAGAGATTATTGTATGTTAATTAATTAGGGGTAAACTACTCTTAGAGGTCATTAAACTATGTAAATATATTATTTTTGTCATTGACGTTTTGAAAGTTACATAATGATCATTAATCTTTTAATTCGGTTTTCAGATTGTCATGGATTTTTTCTTTCAAATTTTACAAAATGATCCTTAATTATTTTTATAACTTTTGAAATTTAGTGACTGGAAAATTAATTTTACATAGTTTAGGGACCTTTAACGCACTTTACCCATTAATTAATTTTGTACCAAAAATCGATTACTTGATGTAAAAAGAAACTAATTAATGGCTTCTGATGTAAAAAGCCATTGACTTTTATGGAATAGTGTCACGTGAGTGAGTATTTTCTTTTGTTCGTTTTATTTTCTACAGCGAGTAAAAAAGAAATCATTTCGGATTAAATTAAGAGAGAAATTTTAATATATAAATTTTTGTAAATTTTAATTTACACATATTTATTAAATTTAATGGTTATGTGTTTAGTTTAAGTTGTAGTGTTTAAAATTTAGATTTAGATTTAAAGTATTAAGATTTATGATTTAAATTTTAAAGAATGATTATATAATTTATTTTACAAGTATTATGTATCAAAATATAACTTATAAATTAATCTAAGAGTTAATTGCACCACATGTCTCTAAAGCTCTGACATTAATTATAAATTGCTCTTTAAATTTTAAAACATTTCAATTTCATCCTTAAACTATGACTTTCATTTAAAACTGATTTCTAATTTTTAAGTATTTCAATTTAACCTCAAATTATGAATCTTAATCTAAATTGGTACTCGAACTTTTTGAATGTGCTAATTTCATCCCTAATTTATCAATATATGCTAATCATATTTTATGTTAATAAAACCATTTATAAAATTTGTTAATTGTTTTGAAAAGTTGACGTGTATTGTGTAATAATATGATGTGGTGTAAAAGACAATTCTAGGATAAAATTAGAATGTTTAAAAAGTTTGATGACCAATTTAAAATGAGAGTCGTTGTTTGATGATGAAATTGGAATGCTCAAAAGTTGAGGCCAATTTAGAATGAAGATCATATCTTAATGATGAAATTAAAATGTTTTAAAGTTTAAGAACTAATTTTAAAAAATATCATAATTTGAGGACGTATGGTACAACTAACTCTTAATCTTAACTAAAATTTCTTATTTAAATATATTTGAAGCTTTTATTTTAAATGCATATAGAAAATATTTTAAGGGCGTTGGTCCCTATAAACATATTTTTCACAAAACTAAAGTTTTTTTTAATAATAAAGTCAAAGTAATCCGCAGAATATAATATTTATTTAATTCCATAAAAATGACGAAATTTCATGCAATGTCCAAAGAACATTGAACCTGACAATTTTTGGTATTTTATAGGGACCAACGCCCTTCTATAGAGCTTCCCTGCCCTATATTCATGTGGGCTTGTCTATGATGTAATTCACATCGAATCTCGATGGGATTTAGATTTAATATTAATTTATGTAACATAAAATAATACACTCCCTCCGTCTTTTAGATCGATCTTGGTTGATTTTTCACGTAGTTTTAAAATAAAAAATACGTAAAAATGTTATAAATCGTTTAAAATATAATTTCATTCTTAAAAATAATTTTTGTTTTGTTGAAAAAAAATGATAGAAAGATAAATATGCTTAATAAAGTTTTTTAAATAGACAATTTAAGTGGAATAATTTTAAAACATAAAAAAATAAGTTTAACGAGGCATATAGAAAATATGCTCTTATTCTTTTTTAAAACACTTTAACTAAGTCTTGAACTTTATTTGCGTCCTTATTCATTCGGCAGAAGCATGCCATGAGATGTTTATTAAATTTGTTTAATTACTTCAATTAAAAAAACTTTAAAAATCATTTAAATTAAATTCGCTTGATATGTCACTAATATAACATATAATTAAAAGATTGAATATACTTAAATATTTTATATCGAGCAAATACAATTTTAGCCGGTTGAACAAGCTATTTAACTTTATTCTCTCATTTACCTTAGGTAATGGGTTCGAGTCTCATTAGAATTTGTACGTTAAAAAATTAAAAAGTAGCTTTTATTCAGCAATTTCGTTCAAAGAGTAACTACAAAATACATTGTGTCGTTTTACATTAATAGAAAATGACTCGATTGTTATTATATTTGTTTAAAAAATAGTAAAAGAAGTTATTTGTCAGCAAATTCTTTCAAAGACTAATTACAAATTTACGATTTGTCGTTTTGCTTGATCAATTATTTCAAAATTCTAATAAAACCCAATTATTATATTAAAAATTCAAAATATTCTATTACATGCAAACTAGATAAATTATCAAGGGAGTTTTACATTTTTTTCCTTTTAAATATTTTTAAGAGAACAATACAGAATGATAATTGAATACTCATTAGTATCTTCATAAAATTTAAGATCTCATTTGGCTTCTCATAAAATATTCGTACAAAATAATTTAATTATGTATTTTATCTTCTATTTTACAAAAATTGAGAAACTTGTCTCTATGTTTTAGTTTGTCAAGAAGTTGATCTTTACAATTCACAAAAATTGAGAAATTAATCAATACGTTGTAAAATATATAAACATGAATTAGTTTTTTTCTGTTAATTTGTTGCATATAACTTGTTAAGCTGTTGGTTTTTATTAAGGATTTTCCACAAGGTCCTTAGTTTTAGGATATAGGGAGTTAGTTTAGGGTATAGGGTTTAAGGGTTTAAGTGTAGGGGTTTAGAATTTAGGGATAATTGTTTCAATTTAAGGTTTATGGTTATAATTTATGGTTTATAGGTTAGGGTTTAGTTTTTAAGATAATATGGTGAGGATTTAAGTTTTGACCTATAAACCCTAAATTATAACCTTAAACCTTAAATTGAAACAACTATCCCTAAATTACAAGCACATGCACCTATACCCTTAAACTTTATACCCTAAACTAACTCCTTATACCCTAAACTAACTCTCTATACCCTAAAACTAAGGCGCTTGTAGAAACTTTCAGTTTCCACCGCCTGTGTATAGAATATTTATCCTTATATTTAATACATTGGTGGTAGAAAAAAGTTTTCACAATTATCTTAATTTTAGGGTTTAAAATTTAGGGTTTTTGGTTAAATTTTAAGGTTTAAAGTTTAGAGGTTAAGGTTTAGATCTTAGGGTAATATGGTTAAAGATTTAGATTTTAAGCTATAGATAGTAAATTTTAGCCTTAAACCCTAAATTCTTCCCACAACTCCTAAATTCTAAACTCTTAAACTCTAAACCTTAAACTACATCTCTAAACTTAAAATTAAGGCACTTGTGGAAACTTTTTGTTTCCACCATCCATATATAAAACAATTAATTATTTATTAATTTAGAACATATAAATTGTTAAATTATTGATTTTTATAATTTAACGTTGAAGTTTAACAATATTATTTAATTAACTAATTTCTTAATTTCTATAAAATACAAAAATCAAATTCTAACATTTTAAATCACAAAAAGATCATACGAAATTCAACAAATAATAGAATATTTTAAAGGTTCAGAAGATTCAAATCATATTTATTGCATATTATATTCGATTGAATAATAAAAGAATAATTATTTCATAAATGATTAAATCAATAAAAAAAGCTCAAAAAACGAAGACTTGGATGGTTTGAAATTGTCAAGCTCGCACGAGAGTAGAAAAAACGTGCAATGGCGCCCACGTCATTAGATTATTACTCCATCCGTCCCATTAATTTTGTCCATTATTGACTTTTTGGGTCAAATTTTTTAAACTTTGACCTATTATTATATAAAATTTATTAATGAAAAAAATATAAAAAATATATTTTATAAACTTTTAATCAAGTAGTTTTAAAATATATATTTTATAAAATTTAATTGTTTAAAATATTAAAAAATAATTATGGTCAAAGTTTAAAAATTTTGACTTTTAAAAAGTCAATAAGGGACAAAATTAATGGGACGGAGGGAGTATTATTATTATTATTATTATTATTATTATTATTATTATTATTATTATTATTATTATTATTATTATTCCGTCATTTTTGTCTAATTCACTGGCTGGTTGCTAAATTATGAAAAATATCGTTTTAGTTGTTAATTTTTTTATAAATTATAAAATGATATCAAATTTATTAAATTATTATAAAATAGTTATTAAATTTGTTAAACTATTGTAAAATAAGCATTAACTTAATCGAAATGGTATAATATTTTATAACATTTAATGACGATTTATATTGTTTTAACAAATTTAATGACTATTTTGTACTATTTTTAAAAGATAGTGATAAAAATGATATTTTTTATAATTTAGTTACTATTGTGTATTTTATTTTATTTTTCTGTCAAACATATACAAATTTAGAAAGACTCGAGGAATCTTCCAAAAAAATTGTTTAATTAATAATGTAGCAGTTAGTTTTTATTTCCTTCTTTTTAGACTTTTCTATGTGACCCCGACAACAACCTTAATTTAGATGAAACAATCAAACAATGTTAAAACGGTTGGGAGTTGGAAAATTTTTGTTATTTGTCTGTTTATACTTTATATCTACATATAAAGTAATGAAGGATATAATTTTGGATAAATAAATAATTGTTGAATTTTTAATTTATTGAGGGTATTATTTAATAAAGTTACATGATAATTAGATTTGCGTTTAATTGTATGTAATTACGTAAGTAGCATATTTGGTTAAGTGTTGTAATTTGTCTCAGTTATATTGTTTGATTTTCAGGGAAGAGTTATCATTTGATGTACAAACAATGTATTTTTTATACAAGCATGATTATTTAAATTTCGTAATATGAAATTTAAATCTCTATCCAAAATCTTAAATCTTTACTCATAAATTCTAATCTTAAAATTTATTTTTGAAACCCTAAAACTCAAACAAAACATGTAGACAATAAACTAGACCCGCTTGTGAAAAATAAATTTACATTGTCAGTGCATAAAATGTTTTCTCTTGATAAAATCACACTCTATTAGTGTAGTTGTTCGGTTTTCTCTTGATGCAATCACACTCTATTAGTGCATAAACTAGACTCGCTTCCATGGTAAATTTCAGGACTCAGACTGTTGCTCACGGTGCGGGGATAAGGCGGAATCCATCGAACACCTTTTGTTTTTCTGTCCTTTTGCGCAAACGGTTTGGAGGGCCTCAGAATTTAACTTTTCACCATCATCCTCTGGTTTCCCCGATTTTTCTAAGTGGTGGGTCAAAATTAATGACTTCCGAAAAATGGGGAATTTCGATGAAAAATGCGCTCTTATTACCTTTCTCTTATGGGTGATTTGGAAATCGCGGAACGCCTTGGTGTTCGAAGGCAAAAAGGACCTTTCGTGGGACGTTTGGCTGCATGCAGAACGAGCCTACGAGGAGTATTCTCATGCGACGCCTTCTTGCTCATTGGAAAAATCTTCCCAACCTGCCGAATCGAGGCGTTGGACTCCTCCTCATACTAATACGTTCAAGATCAACTGTGATGCTGTCTTCGACTGCCTAACCGGGAAGGCTACGACGGTGGCCATTGCACGTGATAGTCCGAGATCCTTTATCCAAGGAGTCTCCGCACCAACGCTCGCACCGTCTGTAGCGGCGGCCGAAGCTTCTGCAATTAGGCTTGAAATCTCTTTGGCCTCTCTTAATGGCTTTTCTAATATTATCATCAAGACCGATTGTCAAGCTGTTATTGGAAGACTATGTTTGGGTTCCCTATCTGATTGGGTTTCTTCAGCAATCAAGGAGAATATCAGCTTTAAGGCCGAATCTCTTGCTTCTTGTTCGTTCTCTTTTGTCCCTAAGTCTTGTAACCAAGCAGCAAACTGACTTGCTAAATACGCTATAAACCTTCCGGCTCAAATTTTCTGGGGCCCTTTTCTCTCGCTTCTGTGTCTATACTTGTAACTTGTTTTGCAATGACAATTTCTTTTCTTTCGATTGAAAAAAAAAAAGCAAGTTGGTACTGCTTGAGCCACTAAAAATTTTACGCAATTCATATCAATCTACAATCCATCCTTTGTATTACGAGTACCTAAAAATTTTAACCATTACTGAAATTTCAAATGTTAGAAATTTCGGTGTGGTTTTAAATACTTTTGTAAAGCATTATAAATTTGGTTTTATAGTAAAAATTGGAGGTTTTATAGTTTAGGTTTAAATATTCAATTAAACTAGATTAAAAATTTTGAATTAATCAAGTTAATAAATTTTATTTCTCAATTCTAATTCAATTTAAAATTTTCAAATCAAGATAAATTAAATGGAGTTAGAATCAAGTCAAATCAAATATACTATTTCAATTAACTTTTATGTATAATTTTTCTTTCATAAATCATACTTCTTTCATTAAGCACGTCTTATGCAATTAAAATTACAAAACAAATATATTCAAAAACATTACATAACAAATATGCATGTATAATTTTTAATTCATTAATCTTATTCTATTAATAAATCACACTTCTATCGTCGATCAAAAAAATTTATATATTTTTCCTTTCATAATTTAACCCTAAAACAGATATTCATGTCTTATGCACTCTCATTACCTTTTATCAACTAGATTGTCGTCTTTCTTTCATTAAGCCACATTGTCAACTTTTCTCTCTCAAGTAATTAAAATTACACATAACGTTACGTTTTATTTATATTTTGATACTTTGTCGTTAAAAATTATAGACAAAGGTGATGTATCATTTGTTATTTTTTCAATTTTTCTAATCTTATAAGAAAATATCACACCGGCTTTGTCGTTAATTTTTAACGACAGTGGTACTAAGATAGAAATAAAACGTAAAATTGGGTACTATTTTATCCTAAAAATAGTTGGATGACTAAAACAAAAATAGGATAATAGATGATGTACCTAATAAGTAATTTACCCTTAAAATATATACAAATTTTATTAACATTAGGTTTAATCTTTTACATCACAAAAAAACACCATTTATTACTTGTTAGATTATACTTTTACAAAGAAAATTTATTCTTCAAATTGATATATTTTGGTTAATCGATTTATTCGAATTATTCAAGCTGAGCTCCAATTAGACTCAGACTCAAAAAATTAAACATTTTCGAGTTGGCTTAAACAATTCAAAACTATATTTTTATATAATCGAATCGGATTCAGTTTTATTCCCCTCTAACATGGTCAATATGGGTTACATGGAACTTTCATAGATCATAAATTTGTTTTACGGATGAAATAATGGAACATTTCTTTTTTTTTTCTAAAAAATCTTTTTCTTGAATAATTGGAAAGTCTTGATGATATATAGTTGGGTTTTGACTATTTCAAGAGATAATAAATTATTTTCATTATAAAAATAGTTAGATAAATTCTCCTAAAGTTGAATTTGGACCATCAAGAGTTATAATTTTTTTGTTTTAAAGTTTTTAATTCCATTTTATATTAAAAAATCAAACGATTAAATTAAATAAGTCAATCATTAAATACCTAACATGATTTCGTTAAATATATATTTTTGGCCAATAATTTCATTTAATAATTTGGTTGATTAAAGAGAGGAGACTTTCAACAAATTCCTCTATATTTTTTCTGCCCAACAATCGTTTGATTGATTTAATTCTTTCATTTTCGGGTAAATTGCACTATTAACCATTTAACTATTAGTAAATTTATAATTTTTTCATCAAATGTAAAAGAATTATAAAATTATCACTGACAAACTTTTTGATCACTCGTCTATGTTGCTAATCTTCAACAAAATTATGTTGGATCAGGCTAATTCAAGGGTTAATATTTAATTTGACTCCTAAATTATAACAAAATATTAATTTGATACTTTGTAATTTTTTAATGATAACCTTAGAATATTACTAAAAACCTTATATTAAAAAAAACAAATTTTAAAATTTATAATTATTTGAAAATAAAAAAAAAATCATAAAATTCTAAAAAGAATACATAAAATTACAAAACAATCTAAAAATTTGGGTGTTTTGACTTAGAGTTTGAGGACGACAAATATTTAACGGGCTTAATGGGTATTTTTATTCATGAATTTGTACCAAATAATTAATTTAACCCTTTCGTGAAAAGCACACCTAATTTGGTCCTCGAACTCACGAAAATCAATTAGTTTCTCAAACTTCCTAAAAAAATTTAATTTTACCCTCAAACTCTAAATAAAATCAAACGCTGCCTTTTTATCATGTCATTCACATATGAGCTGTCACGTCAACATAATAACAATCAATGGTAATCAAATAGCTATAATCGATTATAACGAACTCGATGATAAAAATAACCCATAAATCTTAAATAATTTAATTGTCCTAAGAATCTTCTAAATCGTTATAAATTAAAGGTTGCAAACATGCAAGCCAATACGTCAGATTAATTTTTACACACTTGTTATTGGATAAGAAAGCAGGGGAAAATATTCTAAATTCATATATTAATGTCAATTAAGTTTAATTTTCCAGTGTACAAGAATGTTCTAAATTTCTAGAAATTAAGCAATCTTTCTTTTTCCCTGAAATTTTGGTAATATATAAAATATTTATAGGAAAATCATTTGTCAAATGAATATTATTATTAGTAGCTTAAACCACTACATCAAAATGCCGGCTGATCGCCGTTTGGGGCAGCTTCATATTTTCTAGAAATATATCTCAAGTTGAATTCCCCGATGCAAACCTATCTAAATTATATTTGGATTTTTTTTTCTCGATTCTCCAGACTTTGCCTTTATTAATTTAAAACGTTCCGTGTTGTATATCTGATTTTGGTAGGTGAGTTTTTCAACTTTTCTGCATATACATGACTTCGAATTCGATGCATGCTTAAGCGATATCAATTTACTTACCACTTGTACCAACTCCGTTAATATTTTTTCTTTAAATTTATCTTATTTATGTTCTATATCCAATGATTTATGTCTAAATTTATTTTGATATAAATATATTGTGACTAGCAATCCGATCATATTTTATAATTGCAATTATTCAAATGATGTATTATTTATAATTACAATTGTTACAAAATATCGATTACTATCTAATGACATATTTTTTGGTTAAATTCAATAAAAATAAAATAAATAAAATTTGATTAAAATAATAATGTCAAGATGATGAAATAAATAATTCTTTTCACACGGTTAAGCTAACCCACCAATATTCAGTTTCATGATTATAGTAACATGACTTATTTTTTAGCTTCATTATTACACTTAAAATGTTTCCATACTTATTTATATTTTAAATTATTATTATATACATTGTAGTAGAATGAATTCAGAAATAAATTAAAATAATAACAAATATTTATCTATTTAATTTTTTAAAATTTTAAATGTATCATAGGAATATTTGTCATGATTTTATATTTACTTATGAAAAAATATTTTTTATTGACAATACAACGAATATTATCATTATATTTTATTTGTTTGAAGGTGATTCATTTTACAATAGTTAAGAACTAATAAATGGATGTAGACACTAAAATAAACTAATAAAGATTCAATGTATAAATATTAGGCAAAATGATAAAAAAAAATGCACCCAACGTATGTATTTTTATCATTTAGTTTCTTATTTTGTTTTTGGTCCAAATATGCCTTTAATGTTTTAATTTGTCCAAATATGTCCCCCAACGTTTCAATTTAGTCCAAATATGTCCTTGTTGGATAAAAACTGCCAGTCAACTAACGGTCAACAACTGATGTTGATTGAACTTGTCACGTGTTAAAATTTGTTGATATCACGTCATTTAAAAAATATTATACTCTTCTTTATGGTGACACGTGGCCGAATCTAATGACGATTCATGGCAAATATAATGCTGACACGTTAACAGATCTTAACACATGACAAGTCCAGTCAATATCAGTCGTTGACCGTTAATTGACAGACAATTTACATCTAACATGGGCATATTTAGACCAAATTAAAATATTAAGGCTATTTTTAAACAAAAAAAGAGACCAGATAACAAAACATGTAAACGTCGAGATATCTTTTATCATTTTACCTATGTAATGAAATTAAATGATAAATGTCAAATTGATTTAATTAATAAAGACCCAACTAATAACTATTAATTAAAGTGTAATTATGAAAATCTCGTTTTCATTTACTTTATTTTTAAATGCTTGCTAAATATAAAAATTAACCCAAATTAAATGTCCATGCTTAAAATAAATAACAATAAAAAAACATATATAAATATTAAATTGATTCAAAATTTTACGTGTATAATAAATACAATAATATTAATAAATTCAATGGCTTAATTTTTAAAATACCAATCGTAAAAATTTTACGGTATTTTATATCATATTATGATTATCTAATTTACTAACTGTGCATGAAATGAAATAATACATCCTCATTGCATCAAATGCTCACCACATATATATGCACATATTTTGAAGAGATATTAGACATGGGTTACATATATATATATATATATATATATATATACACAAGCTTGCGTATCAAAGCATTTTTCATATTATATATATATATTGGATAAATATTTTATACACTGGCGGTGGAAACTTTTAGTTTCCACAAGCGCCTTAGTTTTAGGGTATAATGACTTAGTTTAGGGTGTAAGGTTTAGGGCTTTAGGTGTAGGGAGTTAGAATTTAGGGATAGCTGTTTTAATTTAAGGTTTAGAGTTATAATATAGGGTTTATAGCTTAAAACTTAAATTCTCACCATATTACCCTAAAAACTAAACCCTAACCTATAAACCCTAAATTATAACCCTAAACCTTAAATTGAAACAACTATCCCTAAATTCTAAAACCCTACACCTAAACCCCTAAACTATATACCCTAAACTAACACCTTATACCCTAAAACTAAGGCGCTTGTGGAAACTTTCAGTTTCCACCGCCAGTGTATAGGATATTAATCCATATTGGATATATATATATATGATCTTAACCCTATATATATATAGGGTTAAGATACACTACATAGTGTAGAACTCATTTAGTTTTAACTCGGGATTAAAGTTCTTTGCAAGTTAAACCCGAATAACTTATGTGGATAGATATCTCATATGAAATTATTACCTCTCTGTTTTTAACTCCTAGTAAAAAATATCCATAGGTGTAAAAAGTTAATTGCTAAATACAACAGCAAATCTTATAAACCAGAACAAAGTGACAGAGAAGGAGTAAGGTGTTGTTGAATGATACCATACCATAAGGAATTTAGCCTCAAGCAGTAGTTGTCTCCTTTGATAAAAGAAGCTTTACCCTTTTGGTGAGATCTCTCATGATATCGATAATCACGGATTTCTTCTGCATCCTGAACTGTATCGCCAGCTCGGTTGAAACGGAAACACCTTGTTTTAGGAGAGACTCGTCGTCCATTATCTTTGTTGGGAAGTGTCCCAATGCAATCACGCAGAGTGCAATAATGGTACGAAATGCGGCTACTTCATTCGCAACTCCTAGGGGAGCTTCAGCTGATAAAGATTGTAGGATGCTGAAATCGTACCTCTGCGCCGTTTCTTTGTCATTCGATAGAAGAACTCGTAAAGCGGCCAATAAGCGCCCCTCTACTAATTCAGGACCACCTACGGTTACCTATTAGGAATAAGCAAAAGGGGCAGTAAATATTAATATGAAGGACCAATGTTTTGTCACAGCAGACATTACTTCATTTACAATTCAAGGTTACTGAAAACAATACGAAAGACGACAACTATTTAAAGTAGCACGAAGGGAAGAAATAACCTTGAGATTTGGAGCTTCTCCAAATAAATTAAGCTGTGACAGAACTTCTTGTTGCCATGGAGCTGGTGATGAGAAATTGGGTGAAGAAACACCCGCAGCCATACTTGCAGCATCCATAAGAGCCCCATCGTATTTGAGCTCAATATGGTCATACGGATTTGACGGTATAACAAATCCATAATCCAGAAGGAAAAAGTCATTGCTTAGACAGCCATAATTCAGAAGTAAAGGATCACTTTGTTTGATCTCCTTTTCAGCTACAACCTGATAGAGAGATGTATATGAAAATCTATCATCCCGTACGGATTTTAATCAAATCAAAATTGATTGAAATTACAACAATAAAATATTGACAAAACCTGCCTTTATTAGCATGTTTGGATTCCCAGCATCTTGTTCTTGCAAAATCCGGGCATTTGGGTTGAAGCTATGGTTGCACATATCGATCAGAGGGAGCATCATTGGGATATCACTGGGGGTTCCATCTGTAAGCTTTTTCCCATGTAAACGAAATGCCCTGGATGAGACTGCTGACATTGCCCATCCAAGGGATGATGCATCTACATCTTGGCCAGCGAAAGGATGTTCACTTGGTTTGAGCTTCTTAAGAACATTTTTGACTTCTTGCTCAAACTCCAGAAGAAAACGGCACCTTTTGTTCACCTGAATGGGGAAAGTTCACAACCAACTTTGAAGCTAATCATGGAATTGGATATCAACAAAATAAGCAAACAAAAACAAGGGAGTGTACACCCAAAATGGCACAAATTAATGTGAGCAGTGACCGCATTCTCAATTCTCAGTTTCAACACAGAACATTATTTGATCCGTCAAACCATTAGAGTAGCAACGATAGTGGCTTCCGCAATTTTTTCTTTTGTCCCACTAGCATCTATCACATTGGGTCAATTAAAATTCATACAAAGAAAATAAGATATGTCCTACTCAGTAACATAAATGATGAAAATATATACCTGGTAAAGAAGAGGAGCATATTGCAAGTTCTTTATATCCTCTCCAGCAAAGAAGATCGGTACAGTGTAAGTTTCTGGGAGATTGCCGATGTAAGGCCACCAAAAGGATCCAACCTTTGCTCTTTCTTGTAGAAGCTTCAGTCCCAACTTCATTGCCCATAGTTCCTCTGTCAAATGCTCCCAGAGAGTCCAATTTAAAAATCTAAACCGCCCAATTTACAAAACTTGGTAGTTATTAACCTATATGAGAATAAAGAAATTGTAGAAATCAGAGTAATTCTCTGTATTTTCTTATTCTTTCAATAGGACATATTACATCTTTATATATACAAACTATGTCTCTAATTTAGGAAACTCTAAGATAGGAAAGATACTAATCCTAGGAGATATGATCCCTTAAAATAAGGGATTGTAATAAAAAAAATATTTACAGAATCCCCTAACTGAAGGGATGGAAACAGTCCATATATTTCTATAATTCCTACACTCCCCCCCAAGCTGGAGAATATACATTGTATAATCCCAGCTTGAATAGGAATTTATTGAAAACAGGCTTTGGCAAAGCCTTAGTAAGAATGTCTGCAATCTGTCCGTCTGAAGGAATGTATCAAAGAGTGGCTGTCTTTTTGTTGACTTGGTCAGCAATAAAATGCCTATCAATCTCAACATGCTTTGTTCGGTCATGTTGAACTGGGTTCTTAGCAATCTGAATGGCAGATTGATTATCACACAAAACTTCAAAGTGATCCTCTTGATTAGTGCCAAGTTCTTTTAGTAATTTAAGTAGCCAAATTCCTTCGCATATTCCCAATGCTAGTGCTCTAAATTCAGCTTCAGCACTACTTCTTGAAACGACTGACTGTTTCTTACTTCTCCAAGTTGTAAGGTTACCCCAAACAAAAGTGCAGTAGCCACTAGTGGATATTCTTTCAGTGAGATCTCCGGCCCAACTAGAGTCTGTAAAAATCTTAACAGTTCTGTCTTGTGTCTTCTTAAACATTAAGCCGTGTCCTGGAGTTTTCTTCAAGTACTTGAGAATTCTATTTGCTGTTGCTAAATGCTCTTTAGTAGGATTAGTCATGTGTTGACTTATCACATTTACGGGAAAGGCTATATCTGGCCTCGTCAAGGATAAGTAAATTAGTTTCCCAACTAATCTTTGAAATTTCTCTCTGTCTACTAAGGACCCATCTTCTTTGTTGAATCTCAAGTTTGCCTCCATTGGTGTATCAGCCGGCTTACAACCAAGAAAACCAGTTTCTTTGAGTAAATCAAGTACATATTTTCTTTGGTTGATCACAAGGCCTTCTTTTGATCTTGCCACCTCCATTCCTAGGAAATACCTTAGCTTTCCCAAGTCCTTGGTTTCGAATTCCCTGTTTAACAACTTCTTCAAATTGCTAATCTCTTCCTCATCATCTCTAGTAAGAATTATCTCATCCACGTACACAATTAGGATAGCTTTCTTATTTGTAGAAGTTACCTTGATGAAAAGAGTATGATCCGCAAGGGACTGCTTGTAGCCGTTTTTAAGAATGACTTTAGTGAACCTCTCGAACCAAGCTCTGGGTGATTGTTTTAACCCGTATAGAGACTTGTTGAGCCTGCAAACCTTGTTGCTACCTTCAACAGACTTTAAGCCAGGTGACAATTTCATATAGACTTCTTCCTCTAGCTTGCCATTAAGAAATGCGTTTTTTACATCAAGTTGGTGTAATTGCCAATCGCAATTTACAGCCAAACTTAGGAGTACTCGAACAGTGTTAAGCTTTGCCACAGGTGAAAAAGTTTCTGTGAAATCTATCCCATATGTTTGCGTAAAGCCTCTGGCCACTAGTCTAGCTTTGTATCGTTGGATGCTGCCATTGGAGTTATACTTTACAGTAAAAATCCATTTACAGCCAACAACCTTTTTTCCTTGAGGAAGGTCTGTAACGGTCCAAGTAGCATTTTTCTCTAGTGCACAAATTTCCTCTTCAACAGCCCTTCTCCATTTTGGATCCTTTAGAGCTTCAGCTATGCTTGTGGGAACCTGTTCTTTATCCAAGGTTGCTGTAAATGCTTGAAAAGAAGGCATCAATGAATTATAACCAGCAAATTTTTCAATAGGATGCTTGGTGCACTGTCTAACCCCTTTTCTAATAGCAATAGGGAAGTCATCTAGAGTAGTGGACTTACTGATTTCTTCTTCCATTTCGGCAGCTGGACCCAAATCCAATTCTCGGCAAGAATCAGATTGCAAAACAGCCTCAGGGATATGTTTTCTTTTTTTTGTGTAGACACGAAGCTGTTTGGGTGGTGTTGTTTTTGGAAGACTTTCAATGGGAGTAGGTGTATTTTCAGGAAGGGTGTCTAAAGTATGTGTGGGTGAGTTAGTGATAGGTATTACAGGAGAATCAATGGGAGTAGTCACGGGTGACAAATCTGCAGGTAAAAGCGAAAATGGTGGCAATTCTGAAGGTTGAGAATGAAGATTAGAAGAGGATACCTGATGTGGCTGAAAATCACTCCATGTCTCCCCCTGAATTTCAGCCTGAGTGAAATAGGGATCCTGCTCATAAAAAGTTATATCCATAGTGGTAAAAAATCGTTTAGAAGGAGGGTGGTAGCATTTATAACCCTTCTTAAGTGAAGAATACCCAACCAGTACACATTTTAAAGACGTAGGATCTAACTTGGACTTATTAGGAGCAATATTTTGTATAAAAACAGTGCAGCCAAACATTTTAAGTGGGAGAATGGAGGAGATAGGCTTAAAATGGGGAAAGTGCTGCAAAAATATAGATTGAGGTGTTTGAAATTGTAAAACCTTACTAGGCATTCGGTTGATTAAATATGTGGCAGTTAATAAGGCTTCCCCCCACAAATATTTGGGAACATTAGTGGTAAACAGAAGAGAACGAGTAACTTCAAGGAGGAGCCTATTTTTTCTTTCGGCAATGCCGTTTTGCTGTGGGGTTCCAACACAAGAACTAAGCTGAACTATGCCTTTTTCCCTGAAAAAATCACCCAAAGACCTAGCAAAAAATTCACAACCATTATCAGATTTAAAGAGCTGGATTTTAGACCCAAATTGAGTGAGAACTATGTTATAAAATTGCACAAAAACACCAGCAGTTTCAGATTTATCTTTCAGCAAATAAGTCCAAGTTATCCTACTGTGATCATCAATAAAAGTGATAAACCACCTACAATTATCAGCATTCTTCATCCGAAAAGGGCCCCAAATATCATTGTGGATCAAAGCAAAAGGGTGAGAAGGCTTGTATGTAGAAGGAAAATAAGACGATTTAGTATGTTTGGCAAGAGAGCATACTTTGCAAGAAAAAGAAGCTGGCTTTTTATTAATGAATAGAGCAGGAAACAATTTTGCAAGGTATTGGAAACTAGGATGGCCTAAACGAAAGTGCCATAACATAACAACATCAACTTTTCCTAAAGCGGTGAAAGCTTTGGAGATCTCGGTTTTAGGAGAGGAAGGGAGGATGTAGAGGCCATTCTGCAAGCTGGCCTTACCAATCATCTTCTTCGAGTTCAGTGCCTGCAAAGTACAATCAAGATCATTAAAAATTGCAGAGCAGTGCAAGTCTTTGGAAAGTTTACTAACAGAAATGAGATTGCAAGCCAGATTTGGTACAAAGAGAACATTTTTAAGTGCAATTTGTTCATTGAGAACAACAGTGCCATGTCCTTCTATTTTGCACAAGGAACCATCAGCCGTTTTGACAGTTTGACCAAAAGTTTGGAAAAAATTGCGAAACAAAGCCTTGTTACCAGTCATATGATCCGTAGCACCAGAATCGAGGATCCAATTAGGAGTCAACTGGAAGGAGAAAAATGTTGTAGAAGAAGGGTTACCTTCTGGTTCTTTCATGACCAGATTACCCTCACAAGGCCCCTGAAACTTTCCAAACAGTTTTTGAAGATCAGCAATCTGTTCTTTGGTGAAGCTAGTGACAAATGTGGCAGCAACGAGGCCTGATTTATTATCTCGAGAGTTCTTGGACTTCCAGTCTTGAGGCTTACCATGAAGCTTCCAACACTTCTCCTTGGAGTGGCCGGGCTTTTTGCAATGATCACACCAAGGTCTCCTCCGTTTGGAAGAGGGAGATGATTGATGGGTGAGTAAGGCGGATCCTTCATGAGGGGAATATAGTTCATCAGGCAACATCACACACCGTCGGCTTTCTTCCTTCTTGACAATAGAGAAAGCCTCTCGAAGGGAGGGAAGAGGAGAATTAGCCAGGACCCTGCCGCGAACGTCGTCCAGGTCCTTGTTTAAGCCTTGGAGAAACTGAAAAAGCCTTCGTTGTGTGACAATTTGCTGATAAAGGACAGCATCTCTTGGATCTGCCCAATCATGTTGTGCATACAAATCTAATTGCTGCCAAAGAGCGGTAAGGGTATTGTAGTAGAGAGTGACGGGCATGGTTCCCTGCTTAAGGGTGGCTGCCTGATCTTCAACATGATACAATTCGGCAATATTATCAGTGCTAGAGTAGGTGTCGCGGACTGCACTCCAGATTTCAGCGGTTGTGGTGTAAAGAAGAAAGTTTCTGCTTATACTCGGGGTCATGGAATTAAGGAGTCAAGTCATAACCTGACCATTGTCACGCATCCACTTAGCAAAACCAGTGGCAGTTGCAACAGGCTTCTTGATTTCACCAGTAACGTAGCCCAATCTTTCTCTGCCCAAGAGAAAAATCTTAACCGATTGGGACCATTCAAGAAAATTGTTGCCATTCAATCGATGGCAGGTGATAGTCAGACCAGACGAATCTGATTGAGCATCAGAACCAGAAAAATTTTCTGGATTTGAAGTGATCTCCGGAGTAGGAGAAGTCTCGGACATGGTCTAGGTTGGAAAAAAAATCGTAACCTAATCTGATACCATGTAGAAATCAGAGTAATTCTCTGTATTTTCTTATTCTTTCAATGGACATATTACATCTTTATATATACAAACTATGTCTCTAATTTAGGAAACTCTAAGATAGGAAAGATACTAATCCTAGGAGATATGATCCCTTAAAATAAGGGATTGTAATAAAAAAAATATTTACAGAATCCCTTAACTGAAGGGATGGAAACAGTCCATATATTTCTATAATTCCTACAGAAATTTCCATGATGGCACTCACTAAAACAATTTTAATATTTCGTGATATCAAGAAATCTATTGTGTGTTATATGAAAATTTCTTTTAAGCTCCAAAACCATAGTAGTCTTCAATTATTATAGTTGATGCACAACCCCCTAAAATCTATTATATTTGTTATAATCTTGAAGTGTTTAATTTTCAATAATTCTATTTATTCCCTTCTCTATGTTCATATGCCATTTTTTTCCCAATCCGTTAAAAGATAAAGCAAACAAGAGAAAAGTCGGGATAGCACCCTTTGTCCAAATGAGAGAAACAAGTTCACAAAAAACCCTCGAGAGATGTGATTTAACGGATGATAAGCATGTCAAGATAAAGAGACGAAGAGCAGAATGGAGATGGATGAGAACATAAATAATTGTTTCATGTTTGCAGAGTGAGGATTTGGTCATAAATAGGGCATAATGTCTAGATTCTCTAGAAACAGACCCGGTTTGTTGTATTATCTTCTGTTACTGATCTCTACCTAGTTTTGGATTCGTTGTCTTGAGAATATTTAACGTTTTAACAGAAACTATCAGACTTAAAGAAGCATGAATAAAATAATCTTGAAGAGCATCTCCACTCATCAATATATGGTCCTACTTAAAGTATTACAACCCTGATATATTAAACAAAGTTCTCAAGCAAGTAACCAATTCAAGTAATTTATCTAGTTAAGTCCAAAACGTCCTGACACTAAAAAAACTATCAACCACTTGTAAACAAATCATTCTAGTTCACTATAAATGGACTCTTGGAGAATCAATTTGGGGTTGAATCAACATAGAAGCAAAAAACTGAGCACAAAAGCGCAATAAGAATTAAGCAAATAAAAGTTGCTCTGAGAAACAATTTGGAATTTGTTTCCCTAGCCATGCACTTCCATCAGCTAGATGGTAATTCACCCTTAGGATGGAATAATTATACAGGAAAATGATCGAATATTCATCCTACTTTAGCATGCATATTTCTCCATCACAATTGATTTCACTTATTCGGGATAGCTTGATTCCTTGGAGGTCCACTTCTCACTCTCTACTACTTTTGCCAACTTCATGAATCATTCAAAGTACTCGTAGTCCTTCTCAGGGAAACCATGGACTGCCATTACCCTTACGATAATAGGCTTGATAGCGAATGATATATACATTTAACTATGATTTGAGGCTTACAAAACTAACATAACAGGTATTTAGAATTAAACAGCAAAAATACATACGAATAATCAAAATCTCCTACATTTCAGCTAAATAAATAAACTCATTCATCTCTTGAGTAGTTTGCCAAACCCACTGTATAAATAGTAGCAACTAAAGCATTTCTGTTAGAACTTAAACGTATGGTTGGGCCCTTTCTCATAAGCTTAGGCTTTTGGAATCACCAAATTTAAGGAAACCCACACCAGAATCACTCAAATTTAAATCTTCATGGAGCATAACGGAATCTATGAGCAGTTCTAATGCTGTGAGGCGCCGGAAAAAATCTTCTTTTAGGATTTATATCGAACATTTAAAAGACAACAGACTGACAAAGAATTCCAAGGAAAATTTGAGTGAAAAATCTCTAAAAAACATACCGGGTACTTGGTTAGACAAATGGAGCAAAACAGAGTCAACCACGTCGTCTTTGTCTGAATGAAACTTCAAGGGAACGTGATGAGGGAGGACGATAAGATCAGAGCCTCTGGGGATTTCTCCGGTGGCGACGAGGCCTAACCCGTAGGTGGCATCCTGGGCTACCGTCACTGCGTCGTGCACGAACCCACCTTCCCTCTTGACCCACTTGAGGAGGTCCGGTGGTTGAGGAACCAGCCGCGCTGGGAATGAGGCGGAGGCGGCGGCGGCGCATGTTAGTGGGCGGAAGTGGGCAAGTGTGGGGATAAGCAGTTTAGAAGCAGCCATGTTTTCCAACTTCGAAATGGTAAATGTTTCGTATATTTATTTGTTTTTTTTCTTGTAAATAAACAGTCCAAAATCTATGTTAAAAAAAAGGTAAACTACATATTTTGCACCCCATCTATTTTATGTGTTTCTGTTTTGATCACTTTTTTTACAAAATAGTACCTAATATTAAGTTTTGTTTTTATTTTAGTACCCATTGTTAAAAATTACCGGTATGTCTACGTGGCATTTTCTTACTAGGAGATAGAAAATAAAAAATATCATGTTAACTTTCTCGTTAATTTTTAACAATAAAATGTCAAAATAAAAATAAAACGTAACATTAAATATTATTTTATCAAAAAAATTAGTTGAATGACCAAAACAATAACGAAAATAAATAAATTATAAAATAGATAATTTACTCTTAAAGAACACAATCCACAATCTAATAGGATAAAGTACTTTTTATTCTCTCAACTTTGACCATATTTATATTTTAGTAATTCAACTTTATCAATTTTTAATTCCATTACTATTTTTTGAATTAAATCTTCACATGTGGTCCCTTTCGTTTAGGGTGGGTTCTATTTTGTTTACCAGAATTCAAAAAAAATATTTTAATCACTTACGTTTAAAATCGTTTCTATTTTGGTCCCTTAGCCGTTAGTCTCCGCTATTTAAAAAATTAATTTCTAATTTATCTCCAAACTTTCAAAACTTTATTTTTTATCATCTTTTCCAAAAAATTATAAAACTAAAACCCCAGAATAATCTTTGGAACTTCTCGGAAGTGATTTCAACACTATTTTCCAGTCCCTTGGTCGTGTGTTTTTTAATATCAAAATAATGGTGTGTTTTAGTTTTATATAAATGTAAAACTTTATTTTTTTCATATAAGTTGCAATTTGGTCATTTGGTCATGTGTTTCTGAATGACCTCCTCGGAAATGATTTCAACACTCCTTTTCAGTCTCTGCCAGCTTTTCAGGAGAAACTACATGAAGAGAATGGGCCCAAATTTGAGCCATTGTACGTTATGGATGTCCCTGGATTATTTTACGGGAGACTTTTCTTATCGAGAACTTTGCATTTCGTGCACTCATATTCTTCCCTTCATTGGCTTTCTCAGGTCGGTTTACTTGCTGCTTTTCGTTTCACTTGGACTTGAAAACCTAACCTAATTAGTATGATAATGACTAATCCAATTTGATCATAAAAAATCAACCATTTAAATTCATTCAACTATTATCTAAAAACAGTCCCTAAAAACTATTATCTAAAAATAGTCTAAAATGAACTTAATTTGACAAATTCAAACAACTAAAACTCAAAGAGATTGAGCCTCAAATGATATGTACATAAAATGAGTTAAAAATTTCTAAACTCAATTTGATCTGGTTCATAATATTCTGGAGTTTTAATTTTATAAATTTTTGGGAAAGATGGTGAAAAATAAAAGTTTAAAGTTAAATTAGAAACTAATTTTTTTAAGTAATGGGGACTAACGGCCAAGAAATCAAAATAAAAACGATTTTAAATGTAAGTGACCAAAATAATTTTTTTTAGATTTTAATGATCAAAATAAAACACACCCTAAACGAAAGGGACCCTAGTAAAAATTATCGTCTATCATTAAGTCACTAACGTGTTATGTTGTGGCTTTTAATTCATCCTTTCTCCCCCTAAAAAATAATCTCTCTATCCCGACTTAAATTAATTCAATTATAGCGATTTTTCAAAAGTTAAATTTTTTTTTTTGGGGTATGCTTTTTTTTTAATTCAACCAACCAATTGTACACCATTAATCAACTCAGATGAAATAAACTGGTATTCTCTTTGGGTAGTGCATTTAAGTGGGGATATGTGAATTGTGATTTCTCGCGTCAATATTATCATCCAAATAAACTATTAATTACAATTCAACAAATGTTCTCGACTGAAAGGTAGATGATTTTTATTTTAAGAGATTTGAGTTTAATCGTTCTATCTTGTGTGTATTATCAAAGGAGTAAGAATATTTATAAACATATACACTACCTTATAACCTTTAGATTATTAAAAAAATAGAATTTTAATTAATTTTAGGGTAAATTGTAACGATATCCATTAAACTATTAGTGTCCTTTCACTTTGATCACCGAAATTGAAAATTTTCATTGCAAACATCAAGGTCACTAAACTTCTAATTACTTTTTTATGGTCACTATTGTTAGCTCCCATTAAGAACTCTGATTTTCAAATTAAAGCATACTTCCCAAAACAACCCTTATTTTCGAATTAAAGTCTACTTCCCAAAAGAACCCTAATTTTCAAATTTACAACCAACATCAAGGTCAAAATTTTGATAAACGGTACGGTCGTCGGTCAATCTAAAAGCTTGATATAGTTTAATTTTAAGTTGATTTGATGATTAACATTAGTGAATCATAATTAAAAATCTCAATCAAATAAAAATTAAAAGTTTTTTATTTGACATTGTTAACCATTAGAACAGTTTGAAATCAAACTATGTTAATTTTTTGACCAAACAAATCCTTCCCACCATTAGGATTGATCAGTAATAAATTTGGTCATCAGAATTTTGGGCCTTGGCGACTTGCTGTAAATTTCAAGTAATGAAAGATAATTAAAAGTTTAGCGATTGTAGTGAAAACAAATTAATAATTAAGTTATTGTAATGGAAGTGAATAAAATGTTTAGTGGTTGAAATGAAAATCGAAAAAACATCCTAAAAGATCAATAACTCCTAGCATGAGCATCCTTGATCACTCATATAATTAGTGTATCTCTCCACCCATTTATTAGTTTAATTATTCAAGTAAAGAAAATAAATGATTTAATCCTTTCTCTTATAATAGTTTTAATTTGATAAAACTTATTCTTTTCCTTTGAATATATACATATCATACAGACAAACTATTCAAATTACCAGCGATAAAATCACCCATTTTTTAATAATAAAATGTTTGATTCGTACCATAATTATGATCATTGTACATTTTAATATGTAAACTAAGTGAATAATTCCTCTCAAAGAGGACTATTGTGCCAAATAAAAGTTTAGATCGCACGCTTTCTTTTAATTGTTTCATTTTTATACATAATTTTCATATATATGTAATTTTACATTATAAATTACAATTCAAATGCATTCTATATGTTATAATCATTGGTATACGATCAATTAATTTAACTTATAATAGATACAGTAAAAGTTCATTATTAGAACTCCAACCAATTTGCTTCGTCTACTTCAGAATTCAAACCAGGTACTACAAAGGCTCAATAAGCAGTCAATCCTCCCATCACAATCTGTTTCATTCCCAACATTAAAATTTAAACCATAAACGTTATTCAAGAGATTTAATATTATAAACAGATATCCAAAAAAAATATACCTTGTTCCAGCCATCATCATAACCTTAAACTCTTCGAAATCAATCATCCCATTCCCATCACTGTCGACGCCACTTATCATCCTCCTGCATTCAGCAATGGAGCACTCATCTCCCAGGCTTTGAAGAACTTCGTGAAGTTCCTCGGCCGAAATCGAGCCGTTCCCGTCGATATCATACACGGAGAACGCGTCTTTCAGATCCTTCAAAATATCATTCGAATCCACCCCCTTGGTGTTCAGCTCCACGAATTCCTGGAAATCTATGAACCCATCGCCGTCGTCGTCGAATTCTTTGATCATCTTCAGGAGTTCCTCGTCGGAGGGTTTTCGGCCGAGGGAACCCATGATGGAACCGAGTTCGGCCGACGAGATCTTGCCGTCGCCATTGGCGTCGAACTTCTTGAAGACTTCTTCGAGTTCTTGGAGATGGATTTGGGTGGAGTTTCTCGGCGGGGTTTGGATTTGGGATGGTGTTGAATTAGGGGATTGTTGCTTCTTGATCCGATTGAAAATCGACGCGAAACCCATTGGATTTTAAACTATTTGAACCAAAGATTTCAGCTAAAAGATTAAGATCGAAGAAAAAGCAACGAGAGAATTCAAAATAAAAAAAGAGGGTTTCGGATATATAAAAATACAGGGTTGGTGATTACCTATATATATAGTTGTTGAATGGAGGATTCAGAGGGAGTTTAGGCGCGATTGCTTCATAAAATTTGTGGCGAGAATCAAAACAACATGGACGCATGTTTTTTCAAACTGAATTTGTTTTAGAGATTTGATTAAGGATTGGATTTTCGGTTTAATTTTAAACTATTGTTTTAATTTCGATAATCTCTTTTAAAGTTCCTATCCAGATTCCGAGGAATAAGTTGCCTATACCACTGAACCACTCGGTTTGAATGATTTTTAATGGAAATATTAACTAAAATGTTACATTTTCTTACGATATGACGACTGGTTTTTATTTAAAAGTAAAATTATAAAATAATTAAAAAAATAAAATTGTAGCAGAAAAAATAAAAATAATCTTAGAGAAATAGAAGCGGAGAACAAGATTTTTTTGTTTTTATTGCTTCATGCATGAAGTGGGAGTGATGAGCAAAACCAACAATTTTAAACGTTGTTTTCGTAAAATAGATTTGACTGCAACAACAAACGAACCACAAAAAGATCAAATTACTGAAGACCACCAACAATCCGCAAATCAAATCGCTGAACGTCGTGAAAAAACGTATCCACAAATGCAAATCTACCGTAATAGTAGATGATAATGTGCCCAAAGTAAAAACATGTCACAAGGCAAATAAAAAAATATACTACAAAGCAAATAAAAATTATAAAAAATACCAAAAATATATAGAAAAATAATAATTAAATAAATAAAAATAAAAAAAGCTATCGAGGATGACACCCAATATTAAAATTAACGCCACCGATGATAAATGAAGATATAAAGTAACAAGAATATAGGATTGGAATTGTGGGAGAACACCGCGGCGCTAGGGTTGTATATGACCATTAATAATTTAATGTACCATCTAACATGAGAGCTTTTATAATATATATATATATATATATATAGGGATGTAAAAACAGGTCAACAGTTGGGTTTCAGGTCGGGCTCTGTCAGGTCGGGTCAAATCGGTTACAGGTCATTTCAGGTCGTTTTTTGTTTTGACTCGATTCGGTTCGGGTTCGGGTTCATTTCGGGTCGGGCGCATTTCAGGTCGGGTTCATTTCAGGCCGGGTTCAATTCAGGTCGGGTTCATTTCGGGTCGGATTCATTTCAGGTCGGTTCATTTCAAGTCGGGCCAAAACGGTTAATTGACAGGTTAATTTCGGTTCGGGTTGATTTCAGGTCGGTTTCGTTTCAGGTCGGGTTCATTTCAGGTCGGTTTCGTTTCAGGTCGGGTTCATTTCAGTTCGGGTAATTTCAGGTCGGTTTCCTTTTAGGTCGGGTTCATTCGGGTTTAAAGTTTATTGTGTAGGGATTAGGATTTAACATACATAATATTAATATATTATACGTATATTACATACATATAAGAATTATGGTTTAGTGTTTTGGGGGGTTTAGGGTTTGAGTGTAAGGGTAGGGTTTAAGGTTTATACATTGGCACATACATACATATATACTTACGTACATTTTACACATGTCTATATGGTTTATGGTTTAAGGGTTAGGGTTTAGGGTTTATGGATTATAGTTTGGGGTTAAGGGTTAAGGGTTTAGTGATTCACGTTCCTACATACATACATACATTATACATACATAGCACAAAAATGAATTAGGGTTAGGGTTTAGGATTCATACATTGATACATACATACTTTCAATCATTATACATATATACAAAAACATACATGGATTATGGTTTAGGGTTTGGAATTAAGGATTATGGTTTAGGGATTAAGGTTTAAGGTTTAGGGTTCATAAATTGATACATACATACTTACATGCATTATTTATATACATATATGGATTAGGGTTTTTATTTTTATGGTTTAGGGTTTATGGTTCATAAATTGATACATACATCTATACATACATACTTACATGCATTATATATACATACATATATGGATTAAGGTTTTATTTTTAGGGTTTATGGTTTAGGGTTCATAAATTGATACATACATCTATACATACATACTTACGTGCATTATATATATATGGATTAGGGTTTTTATTTTTAGGGTTTAGGGTTTAGGGTTCATAAATTGATACATACATATATACTTACATACTTACACGTGTTATATATATGCACATATATGGATTAGGGTTTTTATTTTTAGGGTTTAAGATTTAGGGTTTATAGATACATAAATACATTTTACATACATATATATATAATATACTAATATATTATATATATATTCTAAAATAAAACTCTAATCAAAACCTTAAACCCTAAACCAGAAATGAAACCTAAACCCATAACCCTAATCGAAACATTAAACTAAAACAAAACCCTAAAACCATAAAAATAGACCCTAAACGCTAGACCCATAAAAATAAACTCTAAACCTTAAACCCATAACATGAAAACTCAGAATAAAGTCAATAAAAAGTAAACCCATAATCTCTAAGCACTAAACCCTAAAGGTAAGCTTAGTTCACTAATAATGAAGCCTAAACCCCAAACCATAATTCAAAACACTAAAATAAAACAAAAATCTTAAACCCATAAAAACCCTAAACCCTAAACCTATAAAAGAAAGCCTAAAATAAAAGCAATTAAAAGTAAACCCCTAAACCCTAACAATAAACCTTAGACACTAAACCCAAAAGGTAATCTTTGTTCACTAATAATGAAACCTAAACCCTAAACCCTAATTCAAAACACTAAACTTAAACAAGAACCCTAAACTAATAAAAAGAAACCCTAAACCCATAAAAAGGAAACCATATAACAGTAAACCCTAAAAACATTAAAACCTAAACCTTTTAAACTAAACCATAATTCAAAATACAAAACCATAATCCTTAAATAAAAAATAATAAAACACTAAACCCTAAAATTGAAACCATAATCAAAATAATAACTCTAAACCATAAATCTTAAAAATAAAACCCTAAACCCTAAACAATAACATTAAACCCTAAATTTGAAACCATAATCAAAATAATAACTCTAAACCATAAATCTTAAAAATAAAACCCTAAACCCTAAACAATAACACTAAACCCTAAACACTAAACACTAACACTAAAACTAAAACATTAAGACCATAACAAGAAATCCTAAACCCTAAAACATTAAACCTTAAACCTTTAAAAACAAAACCCTAACTCAAAATCATAAACTCTAAACCATAAATAATAAAACATTAAAACCATAAACTCTAACATTGAAACCCTAATCAAAATAATAACACTAAACCTAAACCCTAAATTCTAAAAATAAAACATTAAATTAAAACAAATTAAAATCCAAACCCTTAAATTAAAAAGTGAGAAAAGCGTAATATATTTTGGCGCAATTGAATTTTCAGGAATAGACCAACGCGCTCAAAAAATGAAAAAAAAAAACGCCTGAATTTAGAGTCTCCCGCCAACTCCGCCAGTTATATTTCTTCCCGCGTTTCTCATTTTTCATTAAAACAAAACTAACAAAGTCTTAGTTCTGTCCGCAGAATCATAAAAGAATCAAAGAAAATAAAATTACGGTTTCGGGGCCAATATGGATCTGTCAGATATAGCGAGAAAGCTTGGTCTCTCAAAGCACAAGATGCTGATCCGAAAAGCAGCGGAGCTCCGTCGCCTCTGCTATGTTCAGTTCGATTCCTTCATTATCGGTGTCGTAAGTACTTTCTCCTCTAGTCATTTATTATTTTAACCACATTGAAGTTCAAGTTCGAGGTGTTAATCCATTATTTTCTCTTTCTCTTGTGTCCTGTTTGTAGGGAGAGGTTTGTAAAGCTGTAATATGCTTAAAAATTGCTGCTACAAGGTAAGATGCGTTAACTTCGTTTTTGAATGCATTCTAAATTTTTTGATTAGGGTTCTTTTTTAATGTGTAATGGTTATGGTATTTGTAGGTTTGGGGAGGTTATATTCGAGCGACAGAAAGCTGTCAAGTTAAGTGGAATGTCAGAAAAGGCTTACATTAGATCTTTCAATTCATTGCAGAACGGTCTGAATATCAAGTGGGTTTCTCCTACTGTTCTTCTTTTATATTATCTTCATTGTGAATTTGAATTATTACTGTACTCGTATTTTGACTAATTTTGGGAGAAATTGGTGTTTCAGAACATCACTGGATATTAAAGAATTGGGAATTCAATTTGGATGTGTTAGGCTCATTCCTTTTGTAAAGAAGGGTTTATCTCTGAAAGATCCTTTTTCATACAGTCTTTGATTTTTAGTTTATTAAGTTATGTTTCCTTGGCACTCATGTGTTTACAATAATGCCTGAATGAGTAAACCCCAAAGTTAGACGATCTTTGTTGTGCTTAGAATTGTTAGAATTACAAATCTGTGACATTTTTCGTTTAATCATTGGGTGAAAACTTACGTTCTTATACCATTCTTTGAATTGTTTGAGTGATATAATTGATGTTCATGTCAGCTACAAGGACCGGTTTGGGGGCTTGTGGTGTCGCTCTCTTCTTCCAGGCAGGCGAGTGCAGATTCAACCAGGCCAGTGTTCACTGCTGTGGCATTTTACTTATGTGCAAAAAAGCATAAGGTAAAGCACACGCAGTCAGCCTTTTAAATTGCTTTACTCCTCCGTTCTAGTTGTTTTTGACATAAATTCTTTACTTTACAGCTGAAGATTGACAAGGATAGGTTGATTGAGGTTTGTGGAACCTCTGAATCTGAGTTTTTCTGTGTAAGTAACATGCTTTTTTCCTGCACAAAATCTATCAGTTAATTTATAAATGTTTAGTGCCCTGAGCATTTATTTAGAAACTTCCAATACAGGTCTCTACCTCCATGAAAGATTTGTGCCATGATGTGTTTGAAATCTCAAATGAGAAAAAAGATCCCATAGATGATACAGAAAGTAGTTTTCCATCACTGGAGGTTCTGAAAATAAGTGAGACACCATGTTTGGAGGAATGGACAACAGATAATGATAGAAAACACTTTCCTCTCTTAACTTCATTAACTATCTATAATTGTCCTAAGTTGGTTAAACTGCAATGCTCCAATCTCTAGAAAAGCTTCATATTAGAGGAACTAGTGTTACTTTCTTCAAATCTTTGATGATAAATGCCACTGTCGTTACATCTCTTTAGATTGGTGAATTCCTTGAGTTGCCGGAGGGACTACTTCATAATCAAAACCACCTTGAGGGATTGACAATTGATAAAATTAGTGAAAAGCTTCCAACTAATCTGCTGGATAATCTATCCTCCCTAAAAAAATGTTTCTTCAAGATTGGTCACCTGCAGAACTAAAAAACCTTAGCTCTTTAGAAACTTTGAGTTTATGGCATTGTAACAGCCTCGTTTCCCTTATCTTCCTTGTCTTCAC
The DNA here is from genome assembly GCA_958450335.1 of Hibiscus tridactylites. NCBI lineage: Eukaryota > Viridiplantae > Streptophyta > Magnoliopsida > Malvales > Malvaceae > Hibiscus > Hibiscus tridactylites. The sequence goes on from OY288273.1 coordinate 2,507,239, forward strand.
TGGAGATTTAGATGTTGCAAGAAATTAGGGTGTTTATCTGAGGGAGTGAGATATTTGACTTCACTTCGAAACTTGTATATCGATGATTGCCTTGAATTAAACTCATTGTGCAGAAATTAAACATGTATTTGTTGTTTGGGCTCATCTGCTGATGTTCATAATAGACAAGAAAAGAAAAGAAAAATTATCTGCCAATGCCATTTTTGTAATATCTATATTTTGAGTTGTTTAATAACCAACCTTGTTATCTTTAATAACCTGTTAATAATAGTTTTTCCTGATATGGATTTTGGATTTAGTTTAATTCATTCATATTTTCCCGATATGCATTTTGGATTTGGTTTAATTCATTCATATTTTCCTGATATGTATTTTGAATTTTGTTTAATTCATTTATATAGTGCATTTTATAGGCCACTGTCGGTCCACAATGTGAGGAGAAAACGAGGGACCATTGTGCCGTTTTCATCTTTCTTACTTTCGCCTTTATTAGCAACATAAATTTGTGTAAAATAATTAAAAATTACGGTACTATAATATAACTATGAATTTAAAATATTAAAAACGGTTAACCTTCTAAGATTTAGTTTTTATCAAATCAACAATTAATTTTTAATCTTTCGTAATAAATTTTGATCAAATTAAATTAATTAAATAAAAAAACATTCATTCAAGTTATGTTTTAATTCATCTAAAAGATAATTAAAGTTGAATGTCTTAATTATAAGAATTGAACTAAGTATATCCTTAATCTTGACTTAGCATTAAATTTTACTAAAAATAGATATACAATTTATTAACACTTGACATTATTTATTATTAACTTAAAAGAAAATTTTTTACAAATTTTTTTATTATTTTTAATTTATTTTAAAATTTTAAATTCATCAAATAATAACTTCTTCAAATGTCAGGTAATTATCATTATTAACAAGCCATGTCAATATCAGTTCAGGTCAAGAACAGGTCGGGTTCAAAACAGGTTGGGTTCAAAACAGGTCGAGTTTAAAACAGGTCGGGTTCAAAACAGGTCGGTTTCAAAACAGGTCGGGTTCAAAATAGGTCGGGTTCAAAACAGGTCGGTTTCAAAACAGGTCGGGTCCAAACAGGTCGGGTTAAATCGGTTATCTGGCAGGTCAGTCTCGGGTTCGGGTTCGTTTCGGTCGGGTGCAGGTCGGGTTCGGTTACTACAGTAACAGGTCAAATTCGGGTTCGGGTTCACTTCGGTCGGGTGCAGTTCAGGTTCGGTTTCTACAGTAACAGGTCATTGAATTCTCGGGTCAAACCAGGTTCTGACTCGATCGAGTTTCAGGCAGGTTACCAGGTCGGGTCAGTTTTTCAATATATATATATATATATATATATATATATATATATATATATATATTTCATGTTATATTTTTATTGGCGATGTGTATAAGATAAATAGTGTCATACAAAATAAAATATATGTGAGCGACACATGTGTTGTCACACTAATATCGTTCGAACTATAGAAAATCAATGAAATTGGCCAAATATATATGTTCATTGAGGGGGTCTGCCGGTCTGTTGTCTTCATTTTTGTTTCTAGACTTTTCGAGCGACTTTGTGCCGTTTCAGCTGTTTTTGGGCCCTGCTATGGGCCGTTTGTCGTCTCATTTCCAAATAATAACACAGCCGGTTTATATTTCAAAAAAAAAATTTATCGCCATAACAAAAAAGAGTCACATTTAAAAAATATTTGAATTTTAAGTCTGGATTTAAAATCTTATTTTGAATTGATTTTATTTATTGTTAATTATATTATATATATGAATAGATTTATATTATCTATATAATTCTTATATTATATTTTAAAAATATATTGTTAGAAGACCCAAATTTTGAATAGAAATAGTAAAACAAACCTATAAAATATTTAAAAATATATAACATATCAGTATAATTATTAAAAATACATTAAATTGCTCATATCCGACAACTTAATGACATATGAGAATATAAATTTCCCATTTTAGTGGCTGTTAATCCTTTTTAGTATTCTTTCTCGGCGTGGTATATTTTATTTTGTATAATATAAGTTTATTTTGTGGTTTATGTTTAAAATTCGTGACTGTTAGGCTCGATATCCTTCAACTGAATTGCTCGCCAAGTTTGGAAAAAATTGATTTTTGAGTGTTTTTGGTGGAAGCAAAGAATAGACAAAATGAACAAATAATTTATAGTGGTTCAAGCTTCTAACAAACTCTACATCCACTACCTTGCATTCCGTCCGCTTTTTCTTTGCATTTCTTTTGCTTAGCTCCCACTAAGAATTTCAACCAATTCACTAATAATTCTTTTCCTTTTCTAGGCTAAAGAAGCAACCATTTACAACCTAGACTCACTCACCAAGTCTAGCAAAGCTCACAACCCGAGCTTTGGACACATTCTTAAACAAGAGAATTATAAGCAAACAAAATCCATCTACAAAGGTTAATGTTTGCACACTAAAGTACTCACCCAAATCTTAGAATACTTGAGCATACATTGACAATTTGAGCTCACAAGTGTTTGTTTATACAAGAAATGAAAATTTAAACACTAAGACAATTTGCATCATAATGTTGTTGACTTGATGATCATTAGTCTTCCATAAATAGGGGTGAGCAGAACTCGACTCGAAAAAATTAAATAACTCGACTCGAGGCGAAAATACTCAACTCGTCTTGACTCGACTCGACTCGAAATTTTATAAACTCGAATGACTCGAAAAAATATCAAATAAAGTTTTAGTTGTAAAATAGAAATTCGAATAACTCGAATTTTTTAGTAATTAGTGGATTTATTTTTAAGGTCGAGACGAGTCCCTCAAATTTTTATGATATATACATACTGATATATAAAAATATAAAGAAATATTGTCACATGTGAAAAAAATATGAAGAAATATATATATATATATATGTGTATATCTTATATGATTAGAGAAAGTCGTTTAAATTAGAATCAAACCATACTATAACATGAATGCTTATTTTGACTCGACTCGACTCAATCAAACGCTCACCCCTATCCATAGATGCTTGGAGGTCCCTTTTATACTCTCAATTGAGTTGGTAGCCGTTGGAGACTGCTGGGATTGAATTGGAGTCGTTGGAGCCTTTATTTCGCGTAATAAATGCAGTTCTGGTGATGTCCGTTTCGATACGCTCGAAGCCCTATCGAAACGCCCTTCTTCAGAACTAGTCGTTGAGTTTGTTGCAACAATGCCGTATCGGAACGCCATTCTTTAGAACTAGCTGTTGAGTTTGTTGCAACAATGCCGTATCGAAACGCCTCTGCTTGTTTCGGTACACTTGTATCGGTACGCCTTGTATCATATCGGTACAGATGTTTGTTAAGTTGCAGGGAATTAGCCGTTGGAGAGTTTTCAAATAGCCGTTAGGCTTGACAAGTAGGCGTATCGAAACACTGGACCTCCGTAACGATACGACCTATGCCTGTATCGATACGGGTTTTGACAGAATCAAAACTTGTAGCTTAAACCCTTAAGGTGTATCAAAACAGGTATGTCCGTATCGGAACGGTCGAGCTGATATCTTTGGTTTGGTTACTTTAAAACATTTTAAACACCACCAAAAACCTTTTGAAAACTCCTCAAATATAATTTCAAGTTGTTTGGACTTAAAAACATTTAAAATCTTTTCAATTTAGTCCAAAACTATTTTTCAATTATTATATCAAAACAAACATCTCAACATTGACTATTATTTCCAATAATGTTGTTTTTATATTAAAAATTAATATTATTTTTAAAATTCAAATTTAAGTTAACGTGTAATGTCGCTCGTCATTGTACTCAACACTTGTACCATATTTTAAATATACTAGTTTGATATTAAAACGTGACAATGGCACATGATTTTGGGATTTTTCGCATTGCTCCGGTCATGTTGGAACTAGTCACGTGTCGTTCGAAATATTAGAGTTATGATCCGTCCAATAAGCCAATAAGTTTCAAACGTTATATTAGCTTTATATTGGATTCATATAATATATAATAACTTTAAAATCAATTATATTCTAAAATCTTTTAATGATGTATTAGATAATGTATTGAAATTTTTGACAAGATAATAATAATGTATCGAAAATGTTCAATGTATTTGATAATTTTACACGAAATTTTACTTTAAAAGCTCAGCAGAAAAATATTGAATAAAGTAAGTAAATAGTTATTTACCGTTTAATAAATTTTATCAAGAATTATTTAAAATAATATGTGATGCCATATTAATAAGTTTAAAATGATAAAATAAAATATTTTTAAAAATCAAAATTTACTTTTATTGAACAACATAAATAGTTATTTACTAGTGTGTAGGGATGTGAAAAACTGACCCGACCTGGTAACCTGCCTGAAACCCGATCGAGTCAGAACCTGGTTTGACCCGAGAATTCAATGACCCGAACCCGACCTGCACCCGACCGAAACGAACCTGAACCCGAATTTGACATGTTACTGTAGTAACCGAACCCGACCTGCACCCGACCGAAACGAACCCGAACCCGAATTCGACCTGTTACTGTAGTAACCGAACCCGACCTGCACCCGACCGAAACGAACCCGAACCCGAGACTGACCTGCCAGATAACCGATTTAACCTGACCTGTTTTGACCCGACCTGTTTTGAACCCGGCCTGTTTTGAAACCGACCTGTTTTGAACCCGACCTGTTCTTGACCTGAACTGATATTGACATGAATTGTTCTTAACCTGAACTGATATTGACCTGAACTGATATTATTATTTGATTTGCTGATAATGATAATTATCTGACATTTGAAAAAGTTATATTTAATGAATTTAAAATTTTAAAATCAATTAAAAATAATAAGTAATTTTTTTATATTTAGTAATAATGTCAAGTATTAATAAATTAACTAATTTAACATTAATTAAAATATAAATTAAATGAATAAATATTAAATGGTAATAAATTCTTTAATTAAAAGATAATTTTAATTAAAAATAATAAAAATAATCTTTTAAGTTTAAAACTTAAATATTTTAATAGCAAATGAATTCAAATGTGGGCGGCAAGACTCAGGGTTAATAAAATATTTTAATAATTTTATTTTAATTTTAAAACCTTTTCTTTTAAAGCTCCCGCTTGTTTGAAATTATGGAGGGAATCTGCCCGCCCTTTTAGGTGTAAGGGTTATTTACCCTTTAGGTCCTCCTCTATTTAGGTTCTTTTATTTTTGGTCTTCTTTTTTGTGAAATTGAGCTGACAATTTTTTTTTATTTTCAATTTGGTCATTATTCTAGTTTTAAGGTTTAGGGTTTGTGTTTAATTTAGGGTTATAATTTATGGTTTTCCTTTCCAATGTTTAAATTTAAATATTTCATTTTAGGGTTTATGGTTATGTTCAAGTATTCTTGTTTTAATTAGGGTTTCAATTTTATGGTTTATGGTTTAATTTAGGGATTTATTTTTTAGATTTGAAGTTTGAGGTTTTTATTCAGGGTTTCATTTTTAGGGTTTAAGGGTTTAATCTAGGGTTTAGGATTTATAATTTATGGCTAATATGTTTTGTTTTTAGAGTTTAGAGATTTTATTTGGTGTTTTGCTTTATGGTTTATGGTTTAAAATTAGGGTTTTGTTTTAATTGTTTACGGTTTTAGGGTTTTATGGTTTAGAATTTAATTTTTAGGTTTAGGGTTTAGGGTTAGTGTTTTAAATAAATGTTTTATTTTTAGTGAACTAAGTTTAACTTTAAGGTTTAGGGTTCATGGCTTGGTGTTTAGTGTTTTGATTTATTTGTTTTAGTTTAGGATTTTTATTTTAGTTTAATGTTTTGAATTAGGGTTTAGTGTTTTGAGTTTATTACTAGTGAACTAAGCTCGCCTTTAGAGTTTACTATTAGGGTTTAGGAGTTTACTTTTAATTGCTTTTATTTTTTTTGTTTTTTATGGGTTTAGGGTTTCATTTTATGGGTTTAGGATTTTTGTTTTACTTTAGTGTTTTGAATTAGGGTTTGGGGTTTAGGCTTCATTATTAGTGAACTAAGCCTACCTTTAGGGTTTAATGCTTAGGGATTAGGGGTTTATTTTTTATTGATTTTATTTTGAGTTTTCATGTTAATGGTTTAGGGTTTCTTTTTATGAGTCTAGCATTTAGGGTTTCTTTTTATGGTTTTAGAGTTTTGTTTTAGTTTAGTGTTTCGAAATAAGGTTATGGGTTTAGGTTTCATTTTTGGTTTAGGGTTTAAGGTTTTGATTAGGGTTTCATTTTAGGATATATATATGTATGTAAAATGTATTTATGTATGTATAAACCCTAAACCCTAACCTTAATTCCTTTTTGTGCTATGTATGTATAATATATGTATGTATGTAGGAACGTGAAACTCTAAACCCTTAACCCTAAACCCAATCTTTAATCTCTAAACCCTAAATCCTAAACCATAAACCATATAAACAAATGTATAATGTACGCAAGTATGTATATATATATGTACCAATGTATAAACCCTAAACCTTACCCATACCCCCAAACCCTAAACCTTAAACCATAAACACCCAAAACACTAAACCATAATTCCTATATATATGTTAAATCTTAATCCCTACACAATAAACCCTAAACTCGAATGAACCCGACCTAAAAAGAAATCGACCTGAAATTACCCGAACTGAAACGAACCCGACCTGAAACGAAACCGACCTGAAATGAACCCGACCTGAAATGAACCCGACCTGAAATGAACCCGACCTGAAATGAAACCGACCTGAAATCAACTCGAACCGAAATTAACCCGTCAAATTAACCGTTTTGGCCCGACCTGAAATAAACCGACCTGAAATGAATCCGACCCGAAATGAACCCGGCCTGAATTGAACCCGGCCTGAAATGAACCCGACCTGAAATGAACCCGACCCGAAATGAACCCGAACCCGAACCGAATCGAGTCAAAACAAAAAACGACCTGAAATGACCTGTAACCGATTTAACCCGACCTGACAGAGCCCGACCTGAAACCCAACTGTTGACCTGTTTTTACATCCCTACTAGTGTGTTTAAGAGAAAGAATGATGTCAATCAAGTGGCTTGCCACTACCCAAAACTAAGTTGACATAAATAACTTATATTTTGAGGTGTTAAAAAATAACCTTTTTTTTTTTACAATAAAACAACCTTTATTAAATTTTAGTGTTACAATTTTATTTTTTAACATATAAGATCCAAATTGTTCATGAAATACGTGCATAAGTTTTAAAAAATCATCTATGTACTTCAAATTGTTACATATTATATCTGAACTAATATATACTACTTAAGCATATGGCTAGATTAACGATATAATTTAATTGAAACGTAATGGTAGTTATAGAACTCATTTATAATATTTTGTAATTTAAAGATTGATTAAAAATCTAAACAGATACCTTTCGGAAGCCAAGCCGTTTGCATAACATATGTGGGAATAGCCTGAAGAACCGCCTTAGCCAAGGTGATACGCCCAGCTAAGGATAGCGTGCGCGCCGCCCAACAAGTTAATCTACTCTCAATTTTATCTATGAGGAAACTATACGTAGCAGCTGTGACACGCTTATGCAATAAAGGAACCCCGAGATACATACCCAAGTCCTCAACTAGCTGAAAACCCCCAATTCCTGCCAAAGCGATACCCCTTTCCTTCCTTAAATTCCTAGAGAAGCACATAGTGGTCTTAGCTGTACTCACTCGGTGCCCTGAACATGCACAGAACATGGATAGAATCTCAGTCACCAACCGCATTTGATCAATGTTCGCTTCCGCAAACAGAACCAAGTCGTCTGCAAAGAAAAGGTGAGATATGTCAGGCTCACGCTTAGACAGGACAATACTCTTCCACCTCCCCTCATCAACCATCCTACTAATCGCATGAGACAACCGTTCCATACAAAGCACGAACAGGTACGGGGAAAGAGGGTCCCCTTGACGTATACCACGCGATGGCCGAAAACTAGGAGTAAGGTCTTCATTCATAATAATCCGAGTCTGCACAGAGTTAACACAGAGCATAATCCAATTGACAAACCTCGCTGGCAGGCCAATTTCGATCAGAGTGGACTCAATGAAACTCCATTCCAAGCGATCATACGCTTTCTCCAGATCCACCTTAACCGCCATCCAAGCTTTTGCCCTAGTCTTCTTCGCCATTGAATGAATAATTTCCTGGGCCAAAATGATATTATCAGTGGCTCTAAGGGGATTCCACTAGTGCGCTGGGATACTATTTCATCAGAGGTTCGAGAGGGCGGTCTTGGATTGCGTCATCTTGAGCGTCAAAACCAAGCGCTTCTTATGAAGGTTGGGTTTCGGTTAGTTACTGATCAGAACAAGCTTTGGGTGCAAGTTCTTCGCCATAAATATAAGTGGGATGCTCCTATTCCCCAGTGTATTTATCGGGCTGGTTGCTCGCGTCTGTGGAGAGGATTGAGCCAAATATGGGATCATGTTCGTAACGGAATTTGTTGGGAGATCCGCGATGGGTGGAGCGCCAATTTCTGGAATGAGCAGTGGTTAGACGGTGCGGGCGTTTTGGCTGAGCAGTGCACTGTTGATCACACGACCCATAGTTCACCGGTAGCGGCTTGGATTGACGCGAAAGGTGAGTGGGATTGGGGGAAGTTATCGAGTGTTTTGCCGAATACAGTGATCCAGCAGATTCATGCAGTCACTCCTCCGCACGCTGCCTTGGGTTCGGATAGGGTGGCTTGGAAATGGGAGCCGTCGCGTCTTTTTTCTACGGCATCGGCGTATAGGGCGCTGGGTGGTGGGGACGTGCCGGCAAGTCCGAAAAGATGGTTGAGCATTTGGAAGATCAAAGTTCCCCAACGCATTAAGACGTTTCTGTGGTTGGTGGCGCATGGGAAAATATTGACGAACGTGGAGCGGGGGAGACGACACTTGACACCGTCGTTGGATTGCAGTGTGTGTGCAGGTGTCGCAGAGGACCTTGATCATGTTCTACGCACGTGTCCACGAGCGTGGGACCAGTGGTCGAAGATCGTCGCCCCATCTCGGTTGCAAGAGTTTCGGGAGCTGCCGTTTGCGACTTGGTTCTGGAATAATGTTGTAGGGAAGGTGCAGGGGGGTCGACGGATGTCGATTGGTCCATTCTGTTTGCTACTGTCCTTTGGCTGGTATGGAAGGAACGTTGTGCTAGGTGCTGGGCGACACCGCTGCTGTTCCGCGTGACCTGGTGGCTGCTGCTGTTCGATTGAAGACGGAATACGCCACAGCTGCTGCGGCTTCGATGGGTCGGGGAGATGGAGGTCCCAGACGTGGTGCTGTTTCGTCACAATGGATTTGCCCGGCTAGGGGAGGGTTAAAGTGAATGCGGATGGCTCGGTTAGGGGGCCGTTACAGATGGCGGCTATTGGTGCCACGATTCGGGATGAGACGGGGAGTTGGGTATTCAGTTTTGGGAGATGTGTTGGACGTTGTTCGATCCTCGTGTGCGAGCTTTGGGCGGCTTATGAGGCACTTAAGCATGCATGGGATTTTGGTTACCGCTATGTGGATTTTGAGATGGACAATTCTACGGTGGCGGATATGTTGAACGGTAAGAAGGACATTATGTGTGGGCATGGTTTAACTAGTAAGTTAACTGAGATTAGGAAGCGCGACTGGGACTTATCTATTTGTCATATACCTCGGGGCTCCAATACGATTGCTGATAAGATGGCTTCGCTGGCTTTTGATTGGTCGTTTGGTGGAAGAACATGGCTCTGTCCCCCCCGGAAGTGGTGGATTTGATTTTAGACGATAGGAATTTATTGGTTTAGTCTGTTGTGCTCGTTGTGTTTCTTATAATGTCCTGTACGTAACAACACATGTACTCTTTTCCCCCATCTAGGTTTAGGGGGGGTTTTAACGAGGCATGTGTTGTTACCCCTCTTTTTTAATCAAAAAAAAGTATTTACTAATATATTCTAATATCGTTATCGTTATAATTTATTATTATTATTTTACTATGGCCTGATTTTTATTATAACCATATAAGATATCACAATTACAACGTATTTAGAAAGAAAAATAATGATAGGATCCAGTTACACAGTGTAAATCTCTTTAAGTTTTACACGTTTTTTGGATCGTTGAATGAATGAAACGGATGGATGAGATTAACAGTAAAATATGCGAAGATTATCACTTGGAAAAAAAGTAAGGAGTTAATCAACCATTCATTTTCCCCATCCAACGATCCAAAAAACGTGTAAAACTTAAAGAGTTAAAATTCAAAAACTTCCTGAATCTCATTGTCTCTATCCAATCGGGACTCATAACTGATGAAAAGGAGTGATAAGTGATCCAAACTATCAGGAAGAATGTTCCGCTACCCAAGACTAATTACATCGACAAACAATCATTAACCGAGTAGGGATTTAACTTTCCGTAACCACCGACAAAATCATAATTAGGAACTAGCGTCGATTAAAAACTCTATGCGAGCAACGATCGAATCATGCCACAATGACAAATGAAACAAAACTACAAAAACAAAGAAAACATTTCACAAGGACAAAAAAACGCGTGTCACAAGAACAAAGAAAACACGTGCTATAAAGGCAAAGATTCTTATTCGAAAAAAAGAAAAAAAAATAATTAACACCAACAATCAACGACTAATATCTAAGTAATTGCCGATCGTCGGCTAACAAAGAAAAATTATAGAAACTTACAGCGACGCATAGTTGTTAAAGAAAAAAAATAGGGTTTTTGATTCTCGCAAGCGGCGCTAGAACCAATCTAAAACAATTTAAATTTGATAATTTATTATCATTATTGCTACATATTAGAGTTCTATAATATATATTATTATCATTATTGGGCTGTCTAGGAATCTGAACTATCCAATTTGTATTGGTTATGGTCCCAAAACCACTCTTTGCTTTATATTTGGGCCTTGGCCCATTTAGCAACCCCATGCCTAATCACTCATTGCTTTTTCAATGATTAATTAAAGTGATTAAAAATCCATTGCCTAATCACTCTTTGCTTTATCAATGATTAATTAAAGTAATTAAAAATCAATTGCCTAAATCCTAATCACTTTTTGCTTTATCTCACTTCACTCTGTTCACTGTAACCAGATTTATAACCCAACAATCTAGTGAGAGAAATATAATACTAATAAAGTAGTACCATTGCTTTCTCTCTCTTCATTCTTCACCGTCGCTTATTTTTTCCCTATATATCTGAAAATCTGTTCAACAGCCGTGTTTCAACTGATTCTGAAACCTTAGCATTTGGATCTAATTCAAGTTTTAGATGTGAGGCGAATCTCTTTCTTTTTGGATTCTGTTAATTTTTTTGGTTTGTTTGCGTTTTGTGGTCGAAGACGTGGTGAGAGGAAGGGATTGGATCGGATATGGCGGAGATTGCCGGCGAAGCGGCGGAGATAGGCAGCAATTGGAGGAGTGAGTCGCCGGTGAGGATGATGTCGACCACGGCGGGAATAGCTCCGCCGTTAACGGTGTCGGCGTCGTTCAAGGAGAGTGGAGGGAAAGGTTCGTCGCGGAGGAGAGCTGCTAGACCTAGCTTCGATGCGGATAATGAGTTCATTACGTTGCTTCACGGGTCGGATCCGGTGAAAGTGGAGCTTAATCGGTTGGAGAACGAAGTAAGAGGTCAGAAATGTGGCTCGATCTCGTTCTTTTTTTTGCCTTGTTTTGGTCCAATTTAGCTGCTATTTAGTTTACAGTTTACCGTATTTTATTTTATCCTTTCCATTTTTTGTTGGATTGGATTACAGATAAAGATAGAGAACTGGGAGAAGCACAGGCAGAAATTAAGGCATTGAGGATGTCTGAAAGGCAAAGAGAAAAGGCTGTTGAAGAGGTTGATTAAAACTTTTATTTATGTAAATTAATTGACGGTGAATACGCTCTAGCAATACTGGTTGTTGAAGTAGTAAATTAATTGATGGAAGATGGAGCTGTTTACATCTGGAGAGTAGATCCTTTGTATAATTGTATTTATATGTAAATTGCTGTTTCTGCCTGCTTCTTCATTGCTGATAGTGAAACTGCGTTCCTTCTGATGGTTGGAATGTTGGTTTCCTGGCCTTTGGGATATAATTTGCTTAAATTCAATATAGATATAACTGTTATGTCAAAGTCATGTTGGGTGGAATTTTCATCATTGTTATTTGTTGCTTTGTAATTTTTGAAAGTTCAGTGATGTGCTGTCTCATCTAACAGAATGAATCTTTCTTTGGTGCTTTATCCAACTTCATTTTCAGGTTGCCTTGTAGTATCTGTATGTGTTTATTTCAAATCAAAGATTATGACATTAATTTCACTGCTTTGCATTTGTTTTATTGCCTAAGTCATGTCTGTTGGTCTTGTTGGATTTTCATTGTTAAAGCTGTTGCAAGATTTCATGTCTACCTGTAATCTAGAACTCTCTCATAGTTCTCCTATTAGATTAAATGTTCTTCCTCCATTTATACTTTTGTAGTAGTATTTGATCTCATGACTGTTTGATGGTTAATTGCCCTCTTTGTCTTATGACTTGCTATACATGTATATTACAATTGCTCCCTAATATTGTCAAGGAAAACATGTGCTTTTATGTATTTTTGCGACTCTTCTAAACTTGTCATTGCTCTTGCATCAAACTTAGTTTATTGACCTTTTGTAGTCATTCAATATATAAAATTAACTCAGGACTGTTGCAGTTTTGGATACTATGAAATGTGGTTTTATGTTAACTTGGAATTCTTGTAACATTTTTTGTGATTGAGATGGATTCTGACTTTTGTCTTTTGTTTATCTTTTGTATGGTAGCTCACTGATGAGCTCACAAGAATGGAGGAGAAGCTTAAATTGACAGAATCGCTTCTCGAAAGCAAGGTATTGCTTAGAAGGTTTCTTCTATCATTATTTTGTTGTTGTGTTTCTATGTTTAGTTAATAAACAAGTTTTGCAGAACCTTGAAATCAAGAAAATCAATGATGAGAAGAGGGCGTCCATGGCTGCCCAATTTGCAGCTGAGGCCACTTTGCGGAGGGTTCATGCTGCTCAAAAGGATGATGACATGCCTCCAATTGAAGCAATTCTTGCGCCCTTGGAGGCTGAGCTGAAGCTTACTCGGCAAGAGGTATTTCTTGAATCTTTTGAACACTTGGTTCTGTCACATTAAGAGGCTTAGAGATTGCCTGTAGCTTTTGTGTGATGGTTTCTTACTGATTAGTTCTGTTGGTTCTCTTTGCAGATTGCAAAGCTTCAAGATGATAACAGGGCCCTTGATCGTCTAACTAAATCAAAAGAAGCAGCTTTACTTGAAGCTGAAAGGACTGTAAAAGTTGCATTGGCCAAAGCATCGATGGTGGATGATCTCCAAAATAAGAACCAAGAGTTGATGAAGCAGATAGAAATTTGCCAGGTATTCCAATCATTCTTGGTGTTTCCTTTTATCGGGTGCATTAGGAGTTGATGAACATTTTTTTGGGCATAATCTGTAAACTATTTATGAATAAAGTCACTTATCTATAACTTGCGTATGTTAGGAAGAGAACAAAATTTTGGACAAAATGCATCGCCAAAAGGTTGCAGAGGTTGAGAAGCTTACACAAACAGTAAGGGAGCTGGAAGAGGCTGTTCTTGCTGGCGGTGCTGCTGCAAATGCTGTTAGGGATTACCAGCGTAAAGTTCAGGAGATGAATGTAATGTGCCCATAATTTAAGTGCCCGCGTTTGCTCAATTCTTTTTTGTTGATATAGTCTTAAAGCTCTTCTCAAAATGAATGTTTCTGTGTTCTTTAGGAGGAAAGAAAAACTCTCGACCGAGAGCTGGCACGTGCAAGAGTATCTGCTAATAGGGTTGCTACAGTTGTAGCAAATGAGTGGAAAGATGCTAATGATAAAGTGATGCCTGTAAAACAATGGTTGGAAGAACGGAGAATCTTGCAGGTTTTTGTGGATAGTTCCTCTAATTCACTAAAACTGTAATCACTTAAAATAATACTTTCTATTCATTTCGGACTTCATTTCTTCCAGGCAGAAATGCAGCAACTTCGGGAAAAGCTTGCTATAACAGAGCGTACTGCGAAATCTGAAGCTCAGTTGAAAGTAATAATCTGATTGTGACAATTAGCATTCTGTTCTCTATGTTGATGCTGCTGCTTTTGAAATAAGAGCCTCTTTTTTCTTTACTCGCCAGGAGAAATATCAATTGCGTCTTAGAGTTCTAGAAGAGAGCTTGAGAGGAGGATCTTCTAATAGTGTTAATCGCAGTACATCAGATGGAAGAAGCATGAGCAATGGGCCTTCTAGGCGTCAGTCGCTTGGTGGAGCTGATAGCTTCTCAAAACTTGCATCCAATGGGTTTTTATCCAAGAAACCTACGAGCTCTCAAATGAGATCCTCTTTGTCTTCTACTACAGTGTTGAAGCATGCTAAAGGAACATCAAAGTCATTTGACGGAGGAACAAGATCATTAGACAGAGCTAAAATGCTTTTAAATGGAACAAGCTCAAATACTTCATTCAACCAGCCTTCTGAAAGAACCAAGGAGTGTGAGGCACCAAGTAAAGAAAATCCCGATGATTTCCTGCCAGTTGACAAAGAGGATAATGTTCCAGGAGTGCTGTATGATTTGCTGCAGAAAGAGGTCATAGCTTTGAGGAAAGTTGGTCATGAGAAAGATCAAAGCCTCAAGGACAAGGATGATGCAATTGAGGTTAATACTTGTGTTCCTTCAACTCAATGCCATTTTGTTTTATCCTTATTGGATAAATGCTCTATTAATCCTAGTATTTTTTCAGATGCTCGCTAGGAAGGTGGATACATTGACAAAGGCAATGGAAGTTGAGGCTAAAAAGATGAGAAGAGAAGTAGCTGCTATGGAGAAAGAGGTTACTGCCATGCGTGTAGAGAAAGGACATGAAAATAGGGCCAAGCGGATCGGTAACTCCAAGGGGTCTGCTGCTCAGCTGCTTTCTGGAAGGTGCTTTTTTCTTATATGGTTGTTCAGATTTTAATGTTCCTCATTTTCCTCTAGGTTAAAATTAGTATCTGTATTAGTTGATTGCATTTGTCCTTTACATATTGTGGGGTTAAGGTCATGGTCACCTGTCTGTTCAATCCTTCCAAATGTTTACATTTTCTTTTGCCTTGAATTTCGAAGTACATGAGTCATTTTCTGCTTCAGTACATCATAAATACAAACATGTATATGTTTACAAAATGCAAATTAATCTCTGAGCTATAAAACTGTACTCTTGTAGAACATATGGCAAGTATGATTCAATTTGGTTGTTGATTTGCCTTCTCATCGTCTTCACTGCAGTTTATAGTGTATGAGCCTGTGCATTTCGAGATTTTATATAGATTTTACCGGGAGTTGTTACGTAATCATTCTATATATAAACTTCCTAGTTAGAACTCCGAGTATTTATTGACTTAGTTCTTGTTTTGCCTATCTTCTCTTTGTTCACTGCAGTTTAGAGCTTTTGAGAATGTGCATAGTTAGATATTCTATAGATTTTACGAGTGATCGTTACTATTCATTCTAAAGATATTATATAGAAAAAGTGTGCATTGCAAGACATTATATAGATTTACTGGGAGCGATCAGTTCTAATGGATCCACTTTCTTAAATCATTTTTCTTTTCCGCCTAACATTTAAATGTCGCCATGCTAGTTTACTTTCATCGGTTATGTAGATAGTTTACCTTTTTGTTGATTTCAGCTAACAAGTTCTGAAATTTATGCAGAAATGCATCTCGGAGTGGGTTAACACACAACACTCAATGACGACAAGTGTTAATTCCGAAAGCCGTTGGAGTAAATTTGCATAGGGGGTCCTTTGTTTCATCACATATAGATATATATATTTTTAAATATTTTTTTGCCTCTCCTTTGGTGAATCGATAATAAAATTATAACTTGCATGCCGATCAACCTACATCCACTGATATCAGCGAGGAGGCGAAGAAACCGGTATGCTTTCGAGTTCTGACATATATTGCTTATTCCCATGTGTAGAGATGAGCATAACAAACAAAACAGATAAAAGGAACTGTTGACTGTGGGCTGACCTTTTGTCGGGCTTTCGTTCGAGTTGCCAATGGTTTGTGCGGTTGTATAGGTAGCTTTCAACTGATCCTCCATCCTTTTTCCCGTTTTTCGTTTCTTGAAGTTCATATTTGTAATCTGCAGTTACTGTGATTTGTCGTTCGTTCGAGTTTGTTAATATTATTGTAACCATATCAGATCTGTGGTTTGAGTTATTCATAAAATCTGGAATGAATGATAATAGAGTTTTTCTTATGCTGTTTTCTTTGGATGCTTGCATTTTGCTTATGATTTTGGGAGCCACTTGTTTACAGGAAACAAGTTAATGTAGTTTTTTTAATCAATTTAACCCTGAAATTATCATAATTAAACTCCAATATGCAAGCTTCATTTATAGCATTTTAAAGGAAAATTTAATAAACATTGTAAACATAGAGGATTTAAAAAGTTATTTTACAGGAAACTAGGGGAGTGACAGATATTTTTCACATAAAAAAATAGTACAAGGACTTAATTATGCAAAAGTATAGTATAAGTATTAAATTTGAAACTTAGAAATAGTATACGTACCTTTGACATATTTAAACCATTAGCTTTTAAAAAGATTGTACATATAAATATGAATACTCTCCCATGCAAAGCATCACTTTCGTTAAAATCGTTTTTCGGTTTATTCTCTTCTTCTCTCCGTATCAGAACTTCCATTTCTAATTTTTTTCTGATCCGACGTACGGACATCCATTTCGATCCAAAACCCTCAATTATTTTGGTGAAAAAATGGCGACAATGACGAGCTTGATCGGGCTGATAAACAAAATCCAAAGAGCGTGCACCGTCCTCGGCGACCATGGCGGCCAAGGAATGTCTCTCTGGGAAGTTCTCCCTTCTGTCGCTGTTGTTGGTGGCCAGGTCAAATTTCCTATTCAATCCATTTATTTAATGTTTTATTTTGATTTTTTTTTAATTTTTACACATTTTTTTATGGAAAATTAGAGCTCTGGGAAATCTTCGGTTCTGGAGAGCATTGTAGGGAGAGATTTCTTACCTCGAGGATCTGGTAAATTTTCGTTTCTTTTCCTAGAATTTTGGAGTTTAATAATAGAATGAAAATAAGAATTAAAAAAGACTCTTAAAATGTTGGAATTATAATGCAGTGTTAGTATTAGTTTAATTGAAAGGTGTTATGAATCAAGATTAAATTGGATTTGATCCACCACAATCATGTTTATCATTATAGTGTAATTATGATTAAAATTGACATCTACCCCTTTGCTATGTGAAGTTAGTCATGTTGAAGATCTAATTTTTGTTCTATTTTTTCTTGCATTACAAGGCATTGTGACGCGGAGGCCGTTGGTGTTGCAACTTCATCAGATAGAATCTGGGACTGAATATGCAGAGTTTCTTCATGCACCAAGGAAGAGGCTCACTGATTTTGGTATTTTGTCCATTGTGATGCTCAGTCATTTTGACTCATGTTCCCAAAATTATCCTTTCCATTTTCTAGTTCTTAGTTTATCTTCTCCATATACTGATTGTTTACTTTGAATATGATTGTGCTCCATATTCAGTCAGCTTTTTGTTTTCCTTTCATTGATCATTGCTTTTCATGTTCTTGTTTATCAAAATTCAGGTGATTATAATATTAATAATTAACGAGAATACTGTTTATGCAGCTGCCGTTCGTAAGGAGATTGCAGACGAAACAGATCGAATAACTGGGAAGACAAAGCAAATCTCTAATGTTCCAATTCACTTGAGCATATATTCTCCACATGGTCTGCACTTTTGTCACCCTCTTAACTGTACAATGAATGCGAGTTATTCATTAAACAAGAATGGTGAAAAATTAAAAATCATGAAAGATTTTATTTGAATAAGTTGTGTCCACACACTCTCCTGATGCTTTTGCTAATATTAAGTTTTATGAACACTCTTTTGACATACATCTCCTCACCATAGAAGTATATTGCCTCTTGTCAAATTCTGTATTTATGAGTAATGTTAACAATCAAGGTTGCGTAGGTAATAACACTCCTTTTAATGTGTTTATTGTTTCAATTTTTATGACTATAATATGTTTGGTTTTGTTTGGCAGTTGTCAACTTAACACTTATAGATCTTCCTGGGTTGACAAAGGTTGCCGTAGGTAATAAAATCAGTTTAATTTTTTTTAACAAGCTAAGATTTGATCTCCCTTTAAGCATGCAAGAATCCGTATTCATGAAGGATGTATCTATTTGCTTTTGCAGAAGGACAGTCGGAGACTATAGTCTCAGATATTGAGAACATGGTGCGTTCTTATGTTGAAAAGGTGAGTTACTTGACTTTCTGATATCTTGAAAGGTGATATAGTCTTTCCAGTGCTAAATATATATGGCTCGAATCGAATTTACGATATTCTGGCAATGAACATGAAAAATATAACACTCAATCAAGTAAGAGCCTGTAAATCGAGGAAAAGGATGATTAATGCAGTTCATTACATATCCCAAATTTGAGAGGAAAAAGATGATAACAAGCTTGCACAAACATAGATAATATCACTTAATACTTTCCCCGTTTATAGGATCAATACTAACAATTGAGACAAATTGGCATTACTTGGACAACAAATTTGGCCAACATACAAAAACAGCATAAGTGAATAATAAAAGCAACCCCGGGATTTGATACCATATTAAGCACCTAGCTAAAACCAATTACTATAGATCAGAAGGCACTACCTGAATATAAGATTAGGAGAAACCTCAAACTTAATGAATATGGTACAATTAACACTTCCCTCACATTTTAGGCATTGTTAAGCATCCAACCTAAAATCAAATGGTGGAGTGACCCTACGGTAATATAAGGCTACATGAAACCTGATACTTAACAGATGTGGGTTAACACCACATAACACTGCCTACATGTGGACAACCTCACCAGGGATCGTCAACCTTACATAGGGGTTTGGCAGGAAGAACAACATAGCAACTCGGGTTTTAATACCGTGTTAAGCATCCAACTTTAAACCGATTGGTAGTAGGTGGAGGGGACCGGTTTTAATATAAGACGGAAATAAACCTAATATTTAACAAATGTAGGATAGCACCACTTAACATGCATGACCCAAACAGCTAAAAAAATGGGTTTTCCATGTGGGAAAAAATGCTGGAGCATAAACAATAAAGAACAAGTAACATAAATTGGGCAATAAACAACATTATGCTTTGGAAACATACTATGCCATCAACCTCAGAGCTACTGGTTTTAGTCCTAATGTCTTCAAAAAGAAAATATAAATTGTCTTTTGGCCCTAGTTTAGTATCTCTTGTACCTACATTATGTTTCTTATTCAGTTTCTGCTTTGAAATTTTCAATTTTTGTAGCCTAACTGCATCATATTGGCTATTTCTCCTGCAAATCAAGACATCGCCACTTCTGATGCCATAAAACTTGCAAGAGACGTGGATCCATCAGGTATTCTAAAAACTAGTTATGTATGTATACACCTTTAAGCATTGTTATGCAATAGGAATTGTCCAATGAGCAAGTCAATTTACTTTTTTATAATATTTTCAGGTGAAAGAACTTTTGGGGTGGTAACAAAACTTGATCTCATGGATAAGGGAACAAATGCAGTGGACGTATGTATTTAATCATACATACTGCATCAGTTGCTCTGTCATAGAATGTTTGCATATCATCTTCTTATTGCCTGATGTGTTCATTTTAATTCTAATTCTTGCATTTTATTTTTCTTTTGGATGTGGTATATAGTTGCATATAGTTGTGTGGCATTGGTGCATTATTATATAAGACGTAAAATCTGTCAGAAAAACTCACATGTAGATCTTAAACCCAATAACACAAACTATACAGTCACTCAATATAAATCTTTCAGGTTCTTGAAGGAAGGGCATACAGGCTTCAACATCCTTGGGTTGGAGTTGTGAATCGTTCTCAAGCTGACATAAATAAGAATGTCGATATGATTTATGCACGTCGAAAAGAGCGTGAATATTTTGAAACAAGCCCTGATTATGGACACTTGGCGAGTAGAATGGGATCAGAGTATCTTGCAAAGCTATTGTCTGAGGTATTTTCAGCTTTTTATTTTAGTTCTTTGAGTTAATTTTAATTATTAATAACTCACAAAAGCTTTGGACATCTAACAAAACGAGTCTTTATCTTTATTGTTTAATTTTCTCCTATTTCAGCATTTAGAGCTTGTTATCAGGCAACGCATACCAAGCATCATTGCTTTGATAAATAAGACCATTGATGAGCTCAATGCAGAGTTGGACCGCATTGGCAGGCCTGTTGCAGCTGATGGAGCGGTAACATTGTAGATCTTTCGGAAACGATTTGCTTAGTTGTGAATGGGATACTTCCTCTGTCTAGTTCACGCTAATTGAATTAAATGCATGTACAGGCCCAGTTATACACAATTTTAGAACTCTGTCGTGCATTTGACCGTGTCTTCAAAGAGCACCTGGATGGAGGGTAAGGGTAAAGTGCATACATTGAAACTTTTTTAGTACTTAGCATTGAAACTTCTATACTGGTTCTGCCTTGATTTTTTTTATGTGAGCAGATTACACACTTAGTTCTTATTTAAAAATTTGTACTTGCTAATTCAATCTCTTAAGTTATGAGAATGAGACCTAATGAATTAGAAAGCCTTTCCGATATAGTTACTAGTCTGTGTTGCTTGTTCGGATCTTCTATGGGGTATTTTCTACTCTTAGAGATAGTCTACTATAAACATTATCATACATTCTGAAAGGTTCTATAAGTTTTGTGACATTACTGTCTTGTACTTATGATGCATATTTGCTATGAATGTGGTTAACTATGCCATCTCCTGTAGTATAATTTTAAATACAGTAAGTTGCTGCTTCAGGCGACCTGGTGGGGATCGGATATTTGGAGTTTTTGATAACCAATTGCCAGCTGCTTTGAAGAAGCTACCCTTTGATCGTTATCTTTCATTAAAGAATGTCCAAAAAGTTGTCACGGAGGCTGATGGCTACCAGCCACATTTGATTGCTCCAGAACAAGGATACAGAAGGCTCATTGATGGTGCTATCAGCTATTTCAAAGGGCCAGCTGAAGCCTCCGTGGATGCTGTAATGTTCTTACTTGTGTAATATCTGGGTTAACTTTCAATTCATGGTTATGAACTTATTATAGATGCAAACAGCAATTTCTTTTACTTCGAATAAACACACTCATACCGACACACATTTTTATTACATTTGGTTCTCCTAAAACAGTCGAATGATTCCTTTATAGAGCTAAACGTCGAGCATTTCGGAGTTATATTTTCTTAGATTCTCTAAAGCTTTCAGTTCATAGTTATGACTGTTGAATGCCGTATGCTTTGATCTTCAGGTGCACTTTGTATTGAAAGAGCTTGTAAGGAAGTCAATAGCTGAAACACAGGTAGATAGTTCTTTATGCTGTACTTTTTATTTGCTAAATGAACTTGTGCAGTCAGTGTGAAAGTGGTAGAACTTGAGCTAAATATCTAAGGTTTTGTTCAACTTCAATGCACCTGCAGGAATTGAAGCGATTTCCAACGCTTCAAACGGACATAGCTACTGCTGCAAATGAAGCCTTGGAAAAATTCCGTGACGAAAGTCGTAAAACAGTGTTACGGTTGGTGGAGATGGAATCTAGTTACTTGACAGCTGATTTTTTCCGGAAGCTTAATGCCGAACCGGAAAAGACTACAAACCCATCTGGCAAGAAGTCTAATACAGAATCAGACAAGAATGCAAAAACAGATGCAAACCAATCGCCCACCGGTGAACGTTTAAGTGAAAGTTATCTCAGAAGGATTGGTATAAGATTTCTTTTCTTAAACTCAAACTGACATACATGAAATACCTATGTCCGACTCATACTTGGACGTGTCCCTCCGAAAACACTTCAAATACATGAAAAAAACCTGGTAGAAATTGAATATGCCCGTACTGAACACATACTTGTACTTGTACTCACACCTAAGTTTGAGTTTGATACGTATATCCCTGTTTCCTGGTTCAGGATCAAATGTTAATGCGTACATAGCCATGGTTTGTGATACACTGAGGAACACTATTCCGAAAGCGGTGGTTTATTGCCAAGTCAGGGAGGCCAAGAGGTCACTGTTGAGCAACTTTTATGCTCAAGTAGGAAGGAGAGAGGTAAAGCTGCTTTAGAATATTAGTACATTTTTTGTTAAGTATCCGTGTTCGACACATATTTATGCTGAAATGAACGTGGGAGTGTGCTAATCATATCCGTGTTCGACACATATTTATGCTGAAATGAACGTGGGAGTATGCTAATCATATCCGTGTTCGACACTTATTCGAACATGATTACATGAGTATGAAGGTGATGTTTGTGCAGAAGGAACGGCTGAGTGCAATGTTGGATGAAGACCCTCAACTGATGGAAAGGCGAATGCAACTTTTCAAACGTCTGGAGCTTTACAAATCCGCCAGAGATGACATTGATTTAGTCGCATGGAAATGAAAATGATCATGATTCTTCACTTATATATACCACATCTTTCTCTTTTCTTCTCGGATTATATTAATTCATAGATACTATTATTTTAAAGATAAACAATGTTTAAAAAATCAGATCGAATGCCAAAACCGATGAGATTTCCCTTGAATGATACTAAAGATTGAATATTCATTTTGATTAAGTACAGAAATATTTAAATTCCCAAAACAAATGTCGAGATTCAAACTCATACAAAATGAGATAACAAAAACATCATTCACCGGGGTTCACTAATTTTAATGCTAGATAACTCTTATTGCACAATTATTAAATAAGGACGTCACTAATTTCCCAAAGACCATATATATAGATTTTTGCTTGTTTAAAATTTTGAATAAAGTATTTAAAAATCACATTCTCAAATTTATTTTGGGTTAAAAAAGTTTTTATCTCATAAATCTCATCTCTTAGATAAAATTTAATTCAAAGTATTTTATACGAAATTTTAAACTTTAATCGGTAAATACACTCGGGGTATCTTGAAGGAATTATACGAACATATCAGACTAATTCCCGAGAGTGCTAGCACCAAACACGTAAAGCAAAATGGCCCATGCAGGTTTCGAACCTGAGACCTTCGCGTTATTAGCACGACGCTCTAACCAACTGAGCTAATAGGTGCATATACAATTACCAATAAATATAATGATCTATCAAACCTATATATATATATCAGTTGTCGAAAAGATTGATATGCGACCTCAAAACACAAAGAGGCTCACAAAAAGTTTTATGTAATGGGAAATCCCAAAACACTGAATTACAGAAATCAGAACATACAAGATAAAATGGCATATATACAGGAACCAAAACAGAATGCACCTACACCAAGCATGTCAAACGTGGAAGGAGTTTAGCGAAAATATTGTCGCCTCAGATACAGTTGTGTCAAATAAATATTGTGATGACCGATGCGTTTAAGTTCCAAATCACGAGTCCGAGTCCTGTCTGCTCGCTAAGCACAACTCGTGCAGTTCATTAAGTACCCATTCCTCGCCGGTGCGTCCACCTAATACCAACACCCTGGTTCCCCCAACAACACAGGTACTATGACCCCAAGCAAATTTCGGTGGTTGCCCTGGAACATTGAGAGCCCTCCATAACGGTTTCTCCTCTGAAGGATCGAGAAGGAAGAGCTGAGAGGGAGAGTGCAATCCAGCAATCGAACCACCAAATATAGTTATCCTCCCACAAGGCATGCTTACCGCAACGTGATCAAGTCGAGGAGGAGGTATGATGGCATTTTGGTTACCGACGCTGTTGAAGGCACTACAGTCCAGTTGCTTCCACTGTGGTTTTTCATCCTCCAAATCAATAGTGTAGGCTTCACCCGATCGCAGTTGCAAGTTCCCACTCTTTGCGAGCCCTCCGAACATAAGAATTTTAGTCCGACTGTAAACCGAAAGTGAATGGCCCAACCTAGATGGAGGTGTCCATGTTGTTGGAATCTCTTTCCATATTGGTTTTTCAGTAGTGAGATCCAATAGGTAAGTGTCACTTAGTAGCACCCCAGCATCTGCACACCCACCAGAAACAACCAACTTAGAACCATCGATTGTGCACGAGCTATGCCAAGATCTCGGGAGAGGGGGGGCTCCACCAAATACTTCTTTCCATGTAGGTTGTTTGGCATCCAAGTTGAGAACAAAGACATCGTTGAGCAATCCTTGCCTTCCACACCCTCCGAATAACACCAACCATGACCCATTCAGGCACGAGAGAGTGTGGCCCCATCGCCCTGGAGGGGAAGATTCCACGCTCACCTGTTGCCACTCTGGATTTGCATCATCAAGGTTGAGAACAAATGTGTCATCCATTGGCTGCATATTGATTCCCTCCCCGCCAAAAAGCACAAGACGGTTCCCTGCTGCACATGCGCTAAAATTGCATCGTGAAGGCTCCACTGCTCCTCTGACAGTCAGTTTCTTCCAACAAACTGCCTCTAGAGTGGTCAGTTCTCGGGTAAGACGTCCCCACCCGAACTTCTTAGTCATCATTTCCAACGTACCGGTGACTTCTCTTCCCCAGGCGTTTTGACATACCATCTTCCTCACATGCTCGTTTTTTGTTAGTCGGCGAACTCTTCTGCAAACGGACCCAATAGAAGCAACATCCCTTGGTGTCAACCGTGATAAAATGTTATGAGCCAAGACTTCATCAGAGAGTTGAAGTATCCCACATATTTCTTCATGATAAATGAAAGATGGATTTCCAGTCAAATGAGAGCATTTGGCTGACTGATCCAACTCCTGGTTACAAGTCTCTTTGAAAACCGGATATGATACATGGTTCAGATTCAGTTTCGCTTCAGAAAAAACTTGAATACCGATAACATGCGTGACAATTCCATCATCATCAAGTATAGGTGTAAGTTTTAACATGTTCACGAATGGAGTTCCGTCCTTCCTGAAATTCACAAGCTCACCTTGGAATTCAATACCTTCCTCAAGACATCTCCGTATCTCGGAAACAACAAAAGGATCTACCAAAGGGTGCCGTCTTTGAGCACGTCGGTCTCTAAACTGTAGGAATCGACTAAAACAAAACAAAAAAGAAATAAAAATCACACAAGAAGGAAGCATAAATGAAGGAGTATTGCTTTAGAGCATATTGAACAAATCAGCTAATATGGCATTTCACCACAAATCAGCTAATATTGAACAAATCATCAAAGAGTAGACAATTACTGCTAATTTGAATCAAGCCAAATAAAAAAAAATACTTGTTAACAGCATTTCTATGCTTCTATTATTCTATATATGATCTATTAGAGTTTGAATAGATCAATTAATCCATAAATTTGACAATTAGAATATACTTGGCGCAGTGAGTTTCACGTACAATTATGTGTCCGGATCGTAGCCATACTACTTATTTTAACCAATATTGGACACAGAAACTTAGAATAACAAATAAATCTCCATGAATAATCAACTTTCTTTCAAAACTACTCCAAAAACAGATCTGCAAATCCTATGCTAAAACCTAAAACTTATATTATCACATTGGAATTCAATTTTGTTTCCTTCTTACTTACGTCTCAATTCTCATCATCAAACATTATTAGAGATAAAAAGAAAAAGTAAATCAAGATATGTTACCAGTTCCGGCCAAGGACTTCGTCGGCGCGATAACCGGTGAAAACCTCGAAGACTTTGTTGACGTAAATGAGGGGAAAATCAGGTTCAAGAGCATCGGAAACAACGAAAGAAGTCGGGATTGTAGGGTAAGACAACAGTCTCGGCTTCAAAGGAAGCTCGATCTTTCCTTCTTCTTCTTCCCTTCGCTCAAGCTTTTCTTCTTCGTCTTTCGCGAAACGCTGCCGTTTTCCACTGCTTAGCTTCGCTTCTTCTCCTTTAGACATTTTTGCTTTTCTTCTTCTTCTTCTTCTTCTTTTCTCCTCTGTTTCTAAGGGAATGTTGTTGGCTTTACTTTTCCCACGCTTCAAGTTTTGTTTTGCTCTCTGGCCTGGGAGATATTTATGTTTTGGATATTTATTACCAAATATGCCCTTCTTTGCCTAACGTATTTGCGAACCTTGCCCTAATCTCATTTTAATCTAAAAAGGAGAGTAACAATTTGGTAATTAAATGAAAATTAAGTGGCAAGTGAGAAGAGAGAGAGTCCACGACGGAATAGTGGCAAACACGTGTCCAAGTGAAATCCAAGAAAAAAATATCTGAACCGGTCTTGCCACCTCATCATGGTCGGCTAATATATTCCCCAAGTAGCGAAGATATTCTTATTAAAAAAAGAAGATATTTATTTTTGCTTAACTGTTTTGACCCTACACTTTAGTTTAAATCATCACTTTAATCCTTTTAATATTTTTCAGTCAGTTTAATCCTGTTAATTTTATTATACATATTACTTTTAGTCTTTGCTTGATAAAGAGGAAAACTGAAAGAGAAAAAGAAGGGAAAAAATTGGAAATAAAATGAATTTAAGGGTTGTTTGGTTGAGCATTGGATAGAGTCAAGTTGACGAATCTTATTTTATAATTTTAACATTATTTATTTTTTTTAAATCGAGTCGAGTTTATGAAATTTAAGTCAAATTGAGTTGTTCGAATTATTTCAAATTTAATCGTAAACATTTTATAATGTTGTGAAATTAATTGTTTTTAATCTAGATGGTTTCTATAACCAAATACGATATATACAAACATTTCTTCATGTTTTTTTTATATATTTGATATACATATATCATAGAGAGATGAAGGATTCAAATCGAACCTAAAAATTGGTCCATTAATTACTAAAAATGTTGAGTTATTCGAAGTTCTATTTTGTAACTCAAAATTTATTTAAAGTTTTTTTAAGTCGAGTTTATAAAATTATAATTTGAGTTAAATTGAGTTAATTTTTTCCGTTAAGTCAAAATTTACTCGCTTGCTTTTGATCACTTTAGTTTCTTAGCTTTTAACTTAGTGACTAAACATTTGGATCTTTGTGAAGAATACATCGTATTTGAATATTTTATTCATCGGAAAATTTAGTTTTACAATATTAGCACAATAGAACTTAAATATAAGTTTGAGTGATATTGATTTTTTTTAACAATTTTTATTCGATTTATTAATCAACTAATTAAAATCGAGTTTATTTTTGTAGGAGCGATCCTCCCACTCCTAATTTAATTTTTTCTAGTTATATGTTAGAATTTGAACCTCTAATATTATTTAAGGGTCAATTCCATTGTCAATCTATTGACATAAAATTTAAAAATAATTATAAACATCACATTAGCATTGTTATTAATTTTTAATTATTATATGAGGATTAGAAAATAATTAAAAATACCACATCAACATAGGGATGACATATTTCCTTAACTTCAACGGTCCTCATCTAACTCGATCTGATGAGGGTCGAGTTAGAACTGAGTTTATATAAAATTCGCATCTCTTTTATATGTTTATTAAAAATTAAAATACTATTGTCTTATTTTATACTAATTTTTATATATTATAATTAATATTTTTATTATTGTTTCTAGTCGTGACAGTTTTAGTTGAATTTTTTACTAAACTCTTGGGTAATCATAACAATAGCAAACGCGTCATTCGGATCGGGTTCGGTTCAGGTCATTTCGGTCGGTTTCGATTTAATTAAGTTCGGGTCGGGTATTAATTTAGAATAGGTATCAGTTCAGATCGGATCACATCAATTCGATTGATTTTCGGACCAGATATCAGTTCGGATCGGGTGTCATGGGCCCTTCCTTCCTCTCTAAGCAGATTCAAATTTAGAGTAATAATTTTCGGATTGGGTTTATAGTAAAAAAATGGTAAACTACACAAATAACCACTTTAAATATGAGGTTGGTGTCAATTTGACCATTATACTTTTAATTTTGGCAATTTTATCATATAACTATTTAAGTGATTCCAATTAAGCCACCAACCGTTAAAATCTAACGGAGAAGGTGATGTGACAGTTAAAAGAAATTTGTATAATTACACATTTAGTCCATGTTATTTATACATTCTATCAATTTGATCCTAATTTTAATTTAATAAAAATAACTAATTATTTATTTAGGTAATGACACATGTCACCACCCAATGATTAATATTATATTAGAACTACTTAGATAATTATGTGGTAAAATTACCAAAATTGAAAATATAGTGGTCAAATTGACATTAACCCTATAATTAAATGGTTATTTCTGTAGTTTACCCCCAAAAAAATCGACAAGACCCGTGCCCAAATGCCCTTTGCGGGGTTGGGGATCCTTTATATTCCATTTCGCTTTTCCCTCCAAAACACCTCCCAGATTTCCCCCCAATCTTTCCCTGTTTATTACTCAAATAGATGCTCCTTCGTTTGGCTTCCCCACTCAGCTCCTTAAAACTACAGCCAAATCCCATAGCAATGGCCGCCGCATCGTCCAAAACTATAACCGATTTCTTCAACCCAAACCCAGACTCAGGCCCAGCGAAGCGTCGGAAACTCGCCGCTCCTTCCGATCATCAACCACTTTCCTCTCTCACCGCCCAGCAAAAATCTCGGGTTGAATTAAACAAATGCCTGGCCAAATCGAAACGCAATCTCAAAATCTGCTCCCAAAAGGTTGAAGGATCAGGTTATGTCAAGCTGGAGGAACTCTTGGTGGAGGACACTTGGGTCGAGGCCTTACCCGGGGAGCTTCAGAAGCCTTACGCCATTAATTTGAACAAATTTGTCGAGGCAGAGATATGCAATAGCGGCGGCGTCCCTGTTTATCCTCCCCAGCACTTGATTTTCAATGCCTTTAACTCTACTCCTTTTCACAGGGTCAAAGCAGTTATCATCGGTCAGGTAAAAGTAAAACTCCGTCGCTTAATATACGCAATCTTATAGTATTGGAAACTGATGTTGTATATGAATATATGCAAGAATTGAAGTAACACGGAGACTTTTACTGATTTCAGGACCCATATCATGGACCCGGTCAAGCAATGGGGCTTTCCTTTTCAGTGCCAGAGGGAGTGAAGGTTCCCTCAAGCCTGGTGAATATATTCAAGGAACTTAAGCAAGATCTTGGGTGTTCAATTCCATCTCATGGAAATCTGGAGAATTGGGCCGTTCAGGTGAAAATTGCATGCGTTATATCAGAATGCACTGAAATATGAACTGATAATTGAAGCTATAAATGAAGAAAATATAGATTTCTTCTTATGTTATGTTGGTTTATTCTCTAACTGTTTTGAATATCTTGTAGGGCGTGCTTTTGCTGAACACGGTTCTCACGGGTAATTTTCTAACCAATGCTTGAGTTTGTGATGTTATTTTTATGTGAGCACATGCTTATGGTAGGAATAGGATACTATTACTTTGTTCGTGGCGATATGTTCGTTACATTTATGAAAAGATGATTATGGCAACACTATGGTGAAGCCTTGTCTTGTTTAATTGTAAAATAAGAGTTAAAAGAGAACCATTTAGCAAGCTCGAATTGTGGTAGTGAATTCATGAAAGAAGCAATATAGAGCCATTAGGAGTCTGCATGATTCACCCTTTCAAATTAGATGCAGATTCTAGTTTCACAAAGCTGCTTTCTCTTTAGGGATTTGAAGGGGTTGTGGCGACTAACATAGTTGCTACCTCTTGGTATAATCTTAACCTAGGGAATATTTTGCTACCTCTTGGTATAATCTCCTTTGGAGATTGTTAAGTGGTTTAATCTCACATCTGTTAAATGTTGTTTTTTTTTTTGGTCTTATAACTTGGACTTTCCACTTATTGTCATCTGGTTTTAAATTAAATACTTAACATGGTATCAAAGCTCAGGTTCTGTTAAATTGTTGATCTTCTATAACCCCATGTGTGGTGTGGTTGACGATCTATAGTAAGCTTAACCACATGTAGGCTCTGAGAGCTACACTTGAGGAGTGTAAAGTGGTGTTTTCTGACATATGTTAAATATCGTGTTTTCTATGATCTCCAATTGGATGCTTAACAGAGAGGAAGCTTTAATTTTTTTGTTATTGTTATCCACCTCTCTCTCTAATCTATATAGCATTCTTGTTTTTTTTTTCATTCTTGTTCTTCAGTAAGGAAGCAGCAAGCAAATTCTCATGCAAAGAAAGGGTGGGAGCTATTTACTGATGCTGTTATTAAGACTATCTCACAAAAGAAGGAAGGAGTTGTTTTTATTCTATGGGGGAATTCAGCTCAAGAGAAATCCAAGTGTGTCTTTTTTTCCGATCATATTCCCTCCCCATCCCCACTTTCTTTCTGTATTTCAGTATTTGTAGTTCCAGGATTTATTTCTTGCAGAAGTTTAACTGTGCTCTTCAGCTCATTATGAGAGAATAACTCCATTTGGTATCTTGTCGTCATTTATTGTCTTACACACACTTGCTGTTTTACGGTCCTATATTAGTGTCAACCTACTCCACATGGATATGGGTTATGTTATTCAGACTCGAATATGAGTGTTGAATACGGGTGTTGGACATGAGTATTTCAAAATAAAAGAGAGTCGGAGCAACATGTGTTTGAAATAGTTTAAATCTAAAATATTTGCTATCGTATATATTCTTGCTCCATGTACCCTACTATGTTGGTAAATTTAAGAGTGCACTGCAATGTTTGGTGCAAAATACGCTCTGTTCCGATAGGAAAACTAAAACATTCACCTTTATAATATTGACAAACTTTGTTGAGACTTATCTTAATCTGTCACAGGTTGATTGATCAGACAAAGCATCACATTCTCAAGGCAGCGCATCCTTCTGGTTTGTCTGCACATAGAGGTTTCTTTGGTTGCAGGTTAGAATGAGTAGAAAAAACAAGTTCACTACTTTGTGATTTGCACTCCGAGTCTCTGCTGGATTTGATATATATTATCCATCTATCTATCTATATATATAATTTTTGGTTCTCGGATTCCATGATGGCATTAGTTGGCTTGTTGTGATTGTATATTATGGAACCAACAATGGAACGATAGAACTTAGGCTTTAAATAGTTATATCACTAGGACTTGGATATCAGACAAAACATGGTTACTTAGAAAAATGC
This sequence comes from Hibiscus tridactylites, assembly GCA_958450335.1. NCBI lineage: Eukaryota > Viridiplantae > Streptophyta > Magnoliopsida > Malvales > Malvaceae > Hibiscus > Hibiscus tridactylites. The sequence continues at coordinate 2,538,342 of OY288273.1, forward strand.
AGCTTTGGAGTAACTTGTTACATAGTAGCAAATACAAATTAGTGAATGCTGATTATTATTTGCCCTCTTATATTTGTTTTTGTGGCTGCGCATCTCTTCACTTATCAATGACCATGAGTTAAGTCCCCATCTATTTATCTAACTATCCATGATTTCTTGTAACATTTCAAACAGGCATTTCTCTCGCACAAACCAGCTTTTGGAGCAAATGGGGACTGACCCTATAGATTGGCAACTTTGATTTCGTCGGTGATCTTTTTGTAGAAAGGCAAAAGCTTTGGGGGTTTGTTGCTGAATTTGCAATGGGCACATTTTGGGATGTAATTTGTAATAGACATGTGATCCTTTACCAGCTCTCAGAGCCTATTTTGTCCCCAATATTGTGCAATGATATCCTGCTCACTTCACCCCTGAAGTTTTACCTACTTATCTTAGCAATCTCAGTTTGAATTAATAAAAGACCTACTAGAACACAATCAATAACAACATAAATGCTAATGTTGACTTATAGAAACTTTGATACGTAAGATTGTGTAAATTGTATCAAGTTTATGTATATACTTTAGGGTTTAGATATTTTTTAACAGGGGATGTGAGGAGAAATTTGCTCTTAATAAGTATTGAACTTACAACTTAGGGGAAGAAGGGAGGGTGTCAACCCGATTGAAATTTGCTCCTAATAATTGAAATGGGTTAATAATCACTAGAACAAGTGGTTAAAAACTTTCAGTTGATATCCTCTCTTTTCCTCTAGGTTGTAGGTTCAGTACCCATTAGAAGTAAGTTTTCTCTTAGTTTTAGTGTTTATAGATTTTGTTTAAGGTTTAGGGGATATGGGTTTAAGTATATGAGTTTAGAATTAGAATACAAAGGTTAAAGTTTAAGTTTAGGTTTAGAGTAATATGATTAGAAATTTAAGTTTTAGCATATAAACCCTAAATTCTAACTATACTCTCTAAATTCAAAATTCGTACACATAAAACTTTAAATTCTATACACTAAAATTAAAACACTTGTGCATATAATAATTACCCTTAAAATATCTCTATGATGCTCCAACTTTTCATTTTTGTGTCCAATGTCTATATTTAATGCATATCCAACACGTTGGGTTGGAGTGGGCCAAAATGCCAAGAATTGAAAGCCCAAAATATGGTTAAACCCTCCACGCCACAGTCGTTCACACTAGAGACCTTCTCCTACATCGTTAAACCCTAACCAAAACCAAAACCAAGTAAAACTCAATTCTCAGTCCCCAGTTAATCACTCAACTCAACAACACACAAATTTGTTGAAAAATAGAATAAAAGGAGAAAAACAATGCAATCTCAGCTTCGAAAATGAAGCTAATCTCTGCAACTCTAAGTTTCTTCACCAAAATGCTCGTATCTCTCCGCAATCTCTTCCACATCAACCGCAGAATCCCTATCAGAGTAAGCCACCCTTTTCTTCTCTTTCAAAACCCTAATCTCATCACGTTTTCTCCACCATCCAGTAACTCTCTTGTCGTCTGCCCTTTCGTTTTATTCACTAGTTTTTGTTTCGTGATCAGGCTCCCATTTGGGACCAAGTCTAATTGCAATACCAACAATTTTTTAGATGAGTTCAATAAGGAATCGTTGTGTAAAATCATTCGACAAGACCAATGGGATGACCCAAAGATTGTGAATTTGTTTGGTTCAAGCTTGGCGCCGATTTGGGTATCTAAGGTTTTGGTCTGTTTGAAACAGGAACCTCACTTGACGTTGAAATTCTTTAAACGGGCGAAAACCCAGAAAGGGTTTAGTCCTACGAGTGAATCTTATTGTATATTAGTGCATATTTTGTTTTATGGCAGAATGTATTTTGATGCTACTGCTGTTCTTAAGGAATTCATTTTGTCAAGGCGTGGAATAGAGTTTCCAGGTTTTGATTTTTTCGATGTTCTTTGGTCTACAAGGAACGTTTGTCCATATGGGTTTGGGGTGTTTGATGCTTTGTTTAGTGTGTTGGTGGATTTGGGATTGCTCGAGGAGGCTAGCACATGTTTTTCTAAAATGAAGAGATTTAGAGTTTTGCCTAAAGTTCGTTCTTGTAATGCGTTTTTACATAAGATTTGTAAGTCAGGGGGAAGAGACCGATCTCGGAGGTTTTTGGAGGAAATGATCGGGGCTGGCATTGCTCCGTCGGTATACACCTATAATATAGTGATAGATTGTATGTGCAAAGAAGGGGAATTGGAGACTGCAAGAATGCTGTTCAGACAAATGAAAGAGATTGACCTTACACCGGATGTTGTCACATATAACTCCCTAATCGATGGATATGGAAAGGTAGGATTGTTGGATGAAGTCCTTTTCTTTTTTGAAGAGATGAAGAGCATAGCGTGCCAGCCTGATGTAATTACATACAATGCCATGATAAACTGCTTCTGTAAATTTCAGCAGATGCCTTGTGCTTTTGAGTTTTTTCGTGAAATGAGGAATAAGGGGTTGAGACCAAATGTTGTTACTTATAGCACGTTTATTGATGCTTTTTGCAAGGAAGGGATGATGCAACAAGGGATTAAGTTCTTAGTTGATATGAGGCGGCTTGGTCTTTTACCCAATGAGTACACTTATACATCTTTAATTGATGCAAATTGTAAAGCTGGCAACCTAACCGAAGCATTGAAGCTGGCTAATGAGATGTTGCAGGCAAATATTGCCTTGAACATTGTTACATATACAACTATAATCGATGGTCTTTGTGAAGCAGGGAGAATAGAGGAAGCAGATGAAATTTTTAGGGCAATTCTGAAAGCTGGATTAACTCCTAATGTGCAAATTTATACTACCCTCGCTCACGGCTATATGAAAGCTAAGAAGATGGAGCATGCCTTGAGTCTTTTGAAAGAAATGAAGGAGAAAAACATTAATCCAGACCTTTTGTTGCATGGAACTGTCATTTGGGGACTATGCAATCAGGATAAGATGGAAGAAACTAAAATTGTCATCGGTGAAATGAAGGAATCTGGATTGAGTTTAAATCCGGTCATATATACTACAATCATGGATTCTTATTTTAAGGCGGGGAAAACCACTGAGGCACTGAATCTGCTAGAAGAAATGTGGGACCTTGGTATTGAGGTTACGGTTGTTACTTTTTGTGTTTTGGTTGATGGTTTGTGCAAAGCAGGATTGATTCTAGAGGCAATTAATTATTTCAACAGAATGTCAGAGTTCAATTTGCAACCTAATGTTGCAGTTTATACAGTATTGATTGATGGCCTCTGTAAAAAGAATTTCATTGAAGCAGCCAAAAGTATGTTCGATGAAATGTTAAGTAGAAATTTGGTTCCAGATAAAACTGCTTACACTGCTTTAATAGATGGAAATCTAAAGCACAAAAATTTTAAGGAAGCTTTGAATCTGCGGAACAGAACGATTGAAATGGGCATGGAGCTGGATTTGCCGGCTTACACTTCCCTGGTTTCAGGGTTTTGCCGATGTGGTCAGTTACAGCAAGCAAGAGAATTTCTGGATGAGATGATAAGCAAGTGTATCCTTCCCGATGAAGTTCTCTGCATTGGTGTATTAAGGAAGTACTATGAGCTTGGACATGTTGCTGAAGCCATTGAGTTGCAAAATGAAATGGAAAAGAGGGGTTTAATTACTAGTCCCGTCCATCTTGCTGTTCCAGGTGTATAAACTTAAGGTCTAATTGTCTGGTCATCTTGTTCAATCTTTGTGGATAACATCAATCGGAGGACTGGTGCGTACCATAATAAAGAATAAGAAACTGAAGGTATTCATTGTCGTGAGAATGCAAACAGATTTGAGTAGATTCATTGATAAAGGATTCACGGCGTCATGTTTTAGTGATGCAAAACAGTGACTACGTTTCATTTTGGAGTCAAATGAGCTTATGATGCACTGTGCCTAGATCACATCCTCCTTCCCTTGATGCCGGCTGGTGAGTTATAGTCACAACTGAAAACTTTGGTTTCTTCAATGTGTAGAAATAGTGGGAAATGTGCGTCTTATTGATACATAGTTTTTATAGGATGAAATTAAAGTTTAAGAACTAGAAAAAAAAACTAGATATGTTTTCCTATACTCTTCCATATTTGCTTTTATTTCTTATATTATCATATAATATTGAAAGTGACTGGCTTCATCCTTACTTGGACAGTTTAAAAGGTTGTGCTCACTGTACTAAAAATGTCCCTATGTTACTCATACGCGAGTGTGAGTGTCAGATACGGGCACCTGTCTGACACAGGTTTATTCAATGTTTTTCCAAGTTTTCCATCCATTTTGAGGGTCTTTGTAAGGTCATGTCCCATACTCACGTCCAAATATGTGCCGGACATGATTGTTTGACACATGTACTTTGAGGAAAATGAAGAGCCGAAGTAAACATAAAAACAGCTACGACAAATTGTGGCTGCCTCCAAAAGTTGTTTTGCACCGATAAACTGCCATGGTTACAATATGAACACTCCTGTGGAGAGCTCATAGTCTGAGTTTACATCTATGCCCCTTTATTTGTCAATTAAGACGTCCTTGTTCTTTGTTAGCTTTCTTGTCAGGGTTGCTTTTCAGTTGACCTGTATAATGCTAACTACATGGGTTTCATTTTATTAATTATTTGTCAACATTTATCATTTAGGTAAAGCAAAGCTGCATTCGCAGTCCGCATATGTTCTTCTACTCTGATTGTCAGTGCAGATAAAGAGGTTTATAGCAGATGATACTGTTCTCTTTATCAGGTAAATTTCAGTATCACGTATGTTGTATGTATGTGTGTGTGTGTGTGTTCCTCTATTTTATATGGGGAACAAGCGCCACAAACTGTTAATTGATTTCTTATTTGAGTTTTTGATTCCACGTTTATCGACGAGTCATTATTTCTTACATGTCAAAATTCTTGAATGCTAATGATATGTCGATATTGGTTATATGTACTTTGTTGATTAGAATTTCTTTCTTTTTTATCAAGTTTGTAGCACAGTTATAGTCTCAAGTCCCCATGTTTTGACTTATTATGAGTTTGGTTGCTTCTTTAAGAGGACACCCCCCTAATTGACATTCTAACTAATTATTTACTGAATTTTTTCCCAGAATGAACAAATAATCCTTCTTAAAAACAGAACTTATGACGTATAATTACATTGGTTCAGAGCTCTAGGTTTGTTGATGCGTTCTCAGTAAGTTAGTGAACATGTGTACACTGACAACAAAGGCTACGTTTGACCTGCAAACACAAAGGAGATCAACTGGGGATTTGGAGTTTGAGTTCTGGGACGAGCTTTGATGTTGAAGTCGACAATGGAGAATGTAAGAGTGCTTGAAAAGCTTTTTGGGATAGTGTTTAGCTACTCTCTCATACCTGATTCGGGTCGAGCTGTGGGTTCGACTGATATAACACATGTCATGTTGGAGACAGTAGACGTCTGGCATGTAGAGCACCGGGTAACGCCGAGCATAACATGGCCCTTCCGCATTGATCCATTGAGGAGAACGTAACACTTACATTGCAGGCTATGTTTGACTCAAAAATAGAGGAGATCAGATGGATGTTGGAGTTTGAATTCCTGAACGAGTCAATGAAGGTTGTCCGGGACAGTGTTTACCTACACTTTTAGGCCTCTGATTGATGGGCAGTTGTAGGGTCAACGAGTATAAAACAAATATACATTGTGTTGTCTGGCATGTAAAGCTCCATGTCAATGCTGGGCATCATAAGGATTATGAGTGTCAAAGACAACAATGATACCGAAGCTGGACAGACAACGGTTGATGCTTCTGGCCTCTGAAGCCTTACGCAATAATCCGTTGGGAAGAGTATGAATTTGCTCAACTGGCTAACTTGATTTTATCAGAGTTTGAATAATTTGCAGAAATCTTGTAGGCATTTTTGTAAGCACTAGTTTGTAAGCACTTCAGATAATGGTGGGTGTAACTGCAAAGTTTTTGGTGGGATTGCTTTTTGTAAATCTAAGTCTGACCAACATTATATAGTTTTCTGTTCATGAATTTCACTCGCATTTGCTTTTATGTTGCTGCAGCCTGCAGGCATTAGCAAAGCTTCTCCCTTCACTAAAGAGTTATGATTTTTAGCCACTGGACTTGAGATGTTAAGAGTTCCTTTACTTGCAGGTGAAGCTACTGTTGCAGTTTCTTTTTCTGTAACATCATTTGAGCATTAAGTATCTTAAACTTATTAATTTAGGTTTAGAGTCATCTGTGGGGAAAATCAGCCTTCACAATTCTCAGGGCATGCCATCCCTTACATGAGTCTCGGCCAGAGGTGGCAAATGCGGGTCATTTTAATTTCGGTTATTTCGGGTCTGATATCATTTGGTTCGGTTCCGGTTCGATTCCAGTTCGGTTCTATTGTTTGGTTGATTTTCGGTTCGGGTCAATTTTTGGTTGATGGGAGATCGGTCGGTTTTAATCAAATTTTTAGGTTGGTCAGCTTTTTATACCCTTTATATGGCTTTATAAAGCCAATATATTTGACTTTTTGGTGAGTTGTACGATTGTTTATATCTTATCTTTTTTTTATTTCTATTATTATTTTTTATTTATTTTGGGTTGTTTTCGGTTTGGGTCCATTCGGTTCGGGTCTATTCGGTTCAACTAAAAATTAGTTCATTTTCGGTTTGGTTTTAGGTTTTGGGTTCGGTTCGGGTAAATTGATTCGGTTTTCGGGTCAAGTTTGTCATGTCTAGTCTCGGCTGGTGGATGTGTGATCTAGGGGTGCAAAATTCGATTCGACTAGAAAAATTTGAATTATTTGACTGGATTGGAAAATTTTCAAATAAAATTTGAGTTATAAAATAAGAATCTTTAACTTGATTAACTTGAGATTTTTAACTCGATTCGATCGAATGTTCACCCATACATGGACGGATTTACATGAGGCAATTCTTTTCTCACTTTTATCTCCCTAAAAATTAATTTATTTATGAATTTGTCCCCCACTTTCATATATTTACAGTTTATCCTAACTCTAAATTATGGCTCCATCCCTGCACCTATAGTGTAATTTTGTTTTGGAGGTAATTGTTTGATATGTGGGTAAGCGTTGAATAGAAACACACAAGTTTCTTATTCAAAGCACGTGAGGGAAGGAATATTTAAGGGACAATAGCCCCTCCATGTGGTGAGGTGGAGGTGGGGCGCCCTATATATACAACTATTACTGCCCCCGTCGTCTGTCTAGTGTCTACCCCCACCATATGTACCAGTTGCCATCAACCGTCTACTGTAAAAGAGGAGGGGCCAATGCCATGGGCATGGCCAAGCAACGGCAATGGATGAGGCGGCGCCACCCGTCCTTGAAGATGTCACCATCGGCTCACATGCATGGAATCAACTTCACATGTATTTGTGTTTCTCTCTCGTCTTTCATTCTTGTTCGTATTCTGGGTGTCCGCTTTCAGTTTCACCCTTTTTGAAACCGACCATTTTGCATTCACTGCTGGACGACGACGGTTTAATCCGATGTGTCAGTCAGTGGATGTGGATGGCATCCCAAGTTAGTTCAAATAATATCAATTTCTGTGCCGTGCTCCGCCGTTCTCCGACTTCTCTCATGCTTGGCAGTTCTGTTGTACGGCAGCTAAAAAAATGGATTTTTACTACATCTTAATAAAGAACAAACACTTCTTATAGAAACTAAATGTTACTTTCCCACAATATAGATTTAAAAAAAAAATCCTAAGGTTTTAGGGACCATATAAGTATACTCTAGCATTACCTTTTTATAAATACTAATATTTTATTAATTAATCGATTAGTTCATATCAGATATTGTGAAAGCTCATTATAAAGACAATCTTTTTTATTTAGTATGATTCATTCACAATGATAGAATTTGAACTTCTTAACTCAATATTTTATCCAGCTAAATCAACTGGTAGTATATGATACTGGCCATGTTTGGTAATTAGCGGATAACTGATAGCGGATTACATTAGCAGATAGCATTAGTTGATTTGACTAGCGGATTGCATTAGCTGATTGTATAGAAGTGTTTGGTAAAATTAACTGATAGCTGTTTAATTCTTTGAACAAGCAAAATAACATATAAGGACATGATTTTATCCAGTACCTATTTGAATAATTTATTAGTTATTAATATTTTGTATCTATAAATATTAATTGGATTATGAAAAATATTTTTTTAATATCATTACTAGGCAAATACGAAAGGATGTATATATTATTTTTTATTTGTGAAATTCTCTTTTTAGTATAGCTTTAATAATTATTAAATTAAATGTATATATTAATCTATATATTAATTTCTTATTTTCAATAAAACCATACTTGCCAATAAAAAATAATTTCTTATTTAAGAAATTATTGTTTAATTTTATTAGTTATTCAAATTTATGTTATTTAAAAAATTTTATAATTATCAAGGACAAAATAGTCTTTACAAGTATTTTATTCAAACTTCTAACTCAAAAAGCTCCTAGGAGCTTTTTCAAAATGGGAGATTTCACCTCAATCCGCTATTTACCAAACATTTAAATTAATAAATTTGACTAATCAAACTTCTAAAAATACTTCAAACCTCTAATTTTAGCTCAAAAGTTGTTTACCAAGCAGTGCCACTATTTTTTTTTTCATGAATGAAGCTTATCATTTTAAAAGGAAAGAATAATAAATTTTGAGAAAGAAATTAAATTTGTTACCCAAGTGTTTGACTTAAACCTACTAATTTGATGATGTTGGTTGAAGAATTTAGGGTTTTCTTTCTTTCTAAAGCAATACATTCTCAATGTACTTATATGGTGGGTGCAAAATCATAGTCAAAGAGTTGCTTTAAGACCGAAACTACATGATGTTTGTCATTATATATGTTGGTTATCAAAGGTTGCTTTTTTGACGCTCTAAAAGCAATGCTAGATTACCCTTTAATTGAGTTTATTATTTGTTATTTTTATATTAAAATTGGTTAGTTATTGACAAAATAAAGTGTTATTAAATTTACCGATTAACTTAGTGGCTAAGAATGTTTATATTGTTTTATCTTGTTTAAATTCAAATCACAATATGAAAATAAAATATTTTTTATTTAATAAGAAAAGTGTTATTTTCAATATAGACTCGTGCCTTTATTTTTTTTAATTAAATCATTTTTATTACTTATAAGAATTTAGTTGAGTTGACTCGAACTCATGATTTTTTATTTAAAACATAATTACTCTTTGTCATTGTTTGGAAAGGTTGAATTAACATCAACATTTAGAAAAGAATAAAATTGTCGGCGTTAATTTAATTAATTCGTTATTATTTTCACCCGTCTGTTTAATTTGATAAAAATAGAAGTATAGGGAGACAAATAAAATATGAATAAATATTCTATACACATGCGGTGGAAATTCTCATCATATTACTCTAAAAATTAAAATTTAACCTATAAATCCTAAATTATAACACTAAACTTTAAATTGAAACAACTATCCCTAAATTCTAAACACCTACACATAAATCCCTAAACCATATACCCTAAACTAACTCCCTATACCCTAAAACTAAGGCGTCACCGCCAGTGTATAGGATATTAATCCATAAAATATAATGACTAAACATTTTTGAAAGTGTTTATAGAAAAAATACTTTTTTTAAAAGAACCAGCAAGTGGTCTAAGTGAAAAAGTGAATGATGTTCATTCGAGAGATCCGAATTCAGTCACAAAGTCTGCAAAGTGTGTACTTTGTCAATAAGTTAAGAATAGTTATGAACAGATATTTAACCTATTGATTGATTAATACAGGTTCATTCAACTCAATTTTTTCATTTACAACATCAATATTCGAACTTCTGACCTTGCTTAAGGGATCTAGTATCTTATTGCACTAAACCAATTGGATGTTGGTAATAATTAAAATTTTAATATATATATATATATATATATATATATTCAATATTGAGTAAGGGGAGAAAGAGATTAGAGATAATGTAACATAGGAAAGGGAATATGGGAAGAAAGGGACAAAGGGAAAGGTGTAGGGAAGGAGGGGTTGTCCTTCATGGTGTCCTTTACAAGGGGATGCCGGCAAGAATTCTTCACGGTAGGATTAGGATTTAGGACCCCCATTGTCCCACTTTCCCTCCCCCTTCCTGTAGATGAAAAGTTATGTCACTTTCTTTTGTCATTTGGGGGCTCCTCACTTTCATTGTCACTCCACCGTAGGACATTGGGTCCTACAAACCGCCAAGTCTCTCCTTATTATAACATATAATTATGTCCCACTTATTTTTTTACCCTCCATTATTAGTATTTCTATGAGTATAAAATACTCCTCAAGTTTTAGATGCTTATACCAATACAAAGACGTTACATTCAAGTTATAATAAATATAAGGGGATGAAATATTAAATTTTTATAATAAAATTCAGCGGTTTGAATTATGAAGTTATGAATAAAATAAATTGAGTTTGAAGAGTTGTTCACATAATAAGTTTATGCAGTGGAGTGGACATCGGTAATTATACTAAAAATATTCACTCAATTGTATAGATGTTTCATTGACTTTTAAGAATTAGATTAAGGATAAATATTCTATACACATGCTTTGGAAACTGAAAGTTTCCACAAGCGCCTTAGTTTTAGAGTATAGGGAGTTAGTTTAGGGTATAAGGTTTAGGGGTAGGGGTTATAATTTAGGAATAGTTGTTTCAATTTAAGGTTTAGGGGTAGGGGTTATAATTTAGGAATAGTTGTTTCAATTTAAGGTTTAGGGTTATAATTTAGGGTTTATAAGTTAAAACCTAAATCCTTACCATATTAGCCTAAAAACTAAACCATAACCAATAAACCCTAAATTATAACCATAAACCTTAAATTAAAACAACTATCTCTAAATTTTAAACACCTAAACCCCTATACCCTAAACTAACTCCTTATACCCTAAAACTAAGGCGCTTGTGGAAACTGAAAGTTTCCACCGCCAGTGTATAGGATATTAATCTTTAGATTAATTGGTATTGATAAATTATAATTTACTTTAAGTAGTTTATATTTAATATAATATTTTAAAAACGTATTAATTATAATTTACTTTTTATATACCAATTTAGGCCATATCATTGGACAATAATTTTTTTGTACAATAATTAACATTCCTTATTTGCTATTCTTGGGTTCACACTAATATTTAGGTTCCTTTTGAGATTGCAATATTTCTTATATTTTAATCAAATTTTAAATCAAAGGACAACAATAATTAGTATGAAGTGTAATCCTTGAAAGAAGATTTCAAGACCCCATTATATTGACATTTTGGTACTTTTATAATCCAAAACTTTGATGTGTGAAAGAATTGTGTTTGGCATCATAACTTAATATTATAATTATAGGTTTATAATGACTTGTAAGTACGGGCAGAATATCTTAATCATGGTTTAATATTCTTATTAATAGAATAATAAAATGATTTATTAAAACATGCAAGTTGGAATGTATGTTGTATGAGAGTAAATTTCATTATCAATCCCCAAAAAAAAGTTTGTAAAACTTACAAATAAACTCAAAATTAGAATGTGAGGCTGAGATTTGGATTAGAAAGAGTAAATAAAACCTCAAAATTACACGTCTTAAAAGGATAGTCGATTAAATTTGAGTATCGGAAATCGAATGTGGATGCAGATCAATTAGTGAGAGCAGGGATCAATCGGGAACGAGATCTAGTTGTTTTATTCCACAGTAGTAAGAACTCAGAGCAGGTTGGAGATGTTAGTTAGTGTCATCAGTTTGTGGTGGATGTGCCTTTAGTACGAGGAGTTCGCAAGTATTGTCTGTATTTTCTTTGCTTATCCCTTGGGTGGCTTAGTGTGTATCAACTTGGGGGCATCCGGTCGGGGTGATGACTCTGGTAATGTTACTGAATTCGTGTAATTTGACGTTTTGAGATTAATAAAATAAACCGAGTATTTTCCCCCTATTTAAGCTTAGAAGAGGTTTTTATCTAGCCCGTATATTTTTTATAAAAAAAAACTACACGTGGTTTGCGAAGGTAATAAACTTGCAGATGATATGGTTAAACCAGCTGCGGTAGATAATTTACAGTGTTATTTCTTTTATTCACCTGTAATCTTGAATGTTTTTTATATTAATTGTAACAATTAAAAACCGTACGGGGTTTTGATTGATTACTAGTATTTTATCTCATTATTTCATAAAAAAACCCTCAAAACTAATTTAGTTTTCCCCAACTATTTTAGTAAAAAATTTAAGATAACAAGAAAGATTAGTTATTGTACTCAATTTAGATATTTTTTTTAATAGTCTCAATTTAGATATTTTTTTGAATAGTCTCAATTTAGATATCTTAAAAATAAAATAGATATATTGACAATATAATTAAAAAATTGTAAGATATCCTTAGTGGAAAATCAATATGAGAAGAAAAAAAAAGTGTGAAATACGAATATTTTGATATCGATCTTCTTTCAAATAGTGACCGGTGATAATTGATTGATTGCGGCAGCCGAAATGTTTATTGGCTAAAATAAAATCGTTTTAAAGTTTAGTGACAAAATCGATACATTCTAAAGTCTAGTGCCTAAAACGACATCTTTTTAGACATCAATAGCAACATCATGTTGATGTCGTTTTGCCCATGTCATCATGTTGTTTGAATTTTGACGGTCCAATGATATAATTGTAGCGAAAAGAAAGTCTATTGCTATTATTGAACCAATTGAAAGATTAATGGTATAAAAATACAGCTCATAAAGTTCAATTATATTTTGTAGTTTACCTAAAAATATATATATGGATATTTACGTGCTTAGATATCCTAATCTTAGTTTATTTTGATTTTGCCCCATTTTATATTATTAATTACACTTTACTCTTGAACTGGTACAATTAAGGAATACGGTAAAATTAAAAGATTCTACTATCATCAACTTCACTAGTCACTAATTATAACTTTTTTTGTTTTCTTTAAATTACAATTTATAAATTATGAACTTTTTTTCCTCTTTCAATTTGACATGATTTTTTTTTCTTTCAAAATAATGTAGTTGGCATAAAGTCATATCTAGGGAGAAGATAATTACCAAATATAATCACTTGGATTAATGACATTTTAACTACTAATTAATGTTATTACTCAAATTAAAAAATATTTAAAGGAATCCAATAATTGGACCAATTATAAAAAACTGTAATTAATGCAGTCTGAGGTCGTGACTTAGTAACATGGTTAAGTTCGTTTGATCGGTTAATTGGAATATTTGGTTCGTACAAGTAATATATTTTTTGGTTTGTTTATTAAAATATATAATTTAATAATTGTTGATAAAAATAATTAAAAAGTCAAAAACGAAAATTCAAGTTTTTTAGTAATCTAACTCAAGATAAAAAAAATCTTCAAAAAAACAAGACATTAAAATTATTAAATTATAAGATATTTTAATACATAAAGTTTATAAATATCGTAAATAATCAGATCAGTTTTACCTAAAAATGATTTTTAAAAAAAGGAAAATTCTACAACGGGCGACGAACATTGATGAACACCACTAACGATGAACATCGATGAACATTATTAATTTTTTTTTTAAATTTTAAAAATTTAAAGGACTAAAATTATAATTAAAATTATCTCTTAAAAAAATAAAAATCAAATGTAATAGTTATTTTATAATATTTTTAATAGATTAGAATCAAATATACCCAATTCTCCTAAACCTAAACCTAAACCTTAATAATAATTTTGTCATGTAAATTGAAGCTGCTTCGTCAAGAAAGAAAAAACAATTTGATTTTTATGATTCATTTAAACAATTTGATTTTACGATTCATTTAATTTCGTCAAGAAAAAAAAAATTGATTTTACGATTCATTTAAACAATTTGATTTTACGATTTATTTAATTATATCTATCGTTTTCCTCAATTCGTACTTTTAAGAGATTGATTTTGTTAGGGTTTAGGATAATTGAGTATATTTGATTCTAACCTATTAAAAAAATTATAAAGTAACTATTAAATTTGATTTTTATTTTTTAAGAGATAATTTTAATTATAATTTTAGTCCTTTAAATTTTTAAATTTTTTTAAAAAAATTAATGGTGTTTATCGATGTTCATCGTTAGTGGTGTTCATCAATGTTCGTCGCACGTGGTAGACTTATCCTTTAAAAAATATCGAAACTGAAATTTTCAATTCAAATAATCAAAATTTAAAATCATATTTTTCCAATTTAAAAATTTTGTAGGATTTTTTTTTCACATGCCGAATGAAAAGGGTGGCAGCGTAGCATTAATGGATGTGGTGTGTTTTGCAGATCGCAGAGAATAATTGTCTTTAGATGCTATGCTGCTAACCAAACAGCTAGCGGCGCATGTTAGTCACGCCCCCACTTGCTTTAATATTATTGGGTATGTTAGTAGGGCAAATTTTATGCGGATTCGCTCTACTTCGCACTCAAATAGATGGGATTGACACAAATTTCGTAAATAGTGAGACATAAATAAAGATAAAAATTAAACCCGTTGTGAGCGATGAAATAGACACAAATATAATTTTGTACATATTCCCACTTGTCTTGCCCCATCTCTCTGTCCGTCAATGGACATAATAAGCATATTTTAAAAAAAATATTTTTAAAAATATTTTTAATCATTCTCAACTCACATCCAATGCTATTTAAAAAAACACAACACTCACAGAGTTACGGTTTCTCGATTCTCTTCCATTTAAAGGTTTACAACAACTTATTATTACTTTTAAAATGGCGACAGTTGAAATAATATCACATGTGTAGTAAAATTTGAAAGAAAGGCATTTCGTACTTTTTTTTATAAAAAAATAATTTTTATTTATTTAATTGTTACTTATAAATATATTGGTATATGAATTAGATCATAGGCGGGTATAATAAAGATTGTGTGTATCTCAAGATCCAATAGAATGGTAAGAAAGGGTGATTGTTCTAGTATTACAAATTGTAGGGTAAGAACGATTTTAAATTGAATACCTGTAACAGATTGCGGGACGAAAATAAAAATAATTTCTTTTCTTACGAATATAAATATAAAGAGAGCACTCTCGACACCCACCCTGTCCGATTAAGATAGTAGATATTATAATATTTGGTCCGACCTTTCCCATTCCTTCTACAATCCTTGAATTATGAACCTTCCTTCCTAGCTGGAATCTTTGTCTCTAAATTTTCCGAAATAATTCGGTTCTATAATTCATATATTGGTATTCTTTATATTTATCGTTTTTACAAATTCTAATATGTTTTTGTATTTATATTTTTAATTGGAACATTTAATTTGTACTGATATAGTCCCACATATTTTTGTCGAAACGCGTACATGTATACAAATGTTGGTCATGGGATTGATAGAGAAATGATGAAAGTGTATGCATGTGCGAGCAATGCTGAATATGGAATGATTATATGACAAGAAAATAATATTAATAAAACCAAACTAAATAGATAGAATTATAGAACCATATAAATTGAAAGGTAATTAAAAGATTCGAGTTTGAGAAGTTTGTCAACATGATGTGTGTGTTTTTAAAAGATTAAGAGTAAAAGAATGTATACTACATATTATCACACCAGAATATTAAAAAAATATATAAATATTTAGGAGAAGTAAAAGAGTAATTTTATAATTTTATTAATTAAAACTTTTACAATTTTAAAATCGAAAGAACACTTTTATCAAAAGGTAGAAACACGATTTAATTGTTTTATTAAGGGTAAACTGCATTTGTAGTCACTGAACTTTTAGAGTGTTCTCACTTCGGTCACTGAAATAAAAAACATTAATTACAGTTACTAAATTTTTAATTCACCTTTATTACGATCATTGTTATTAAGAAATGTTGTTGTGACACATTAAAGTCTCATTTCCAAAAAAAACTCTAATTTTTCAATTTTACAATTGTCGTCAAAGTCAAAATTCTGAAAAACAGAATGATCATCGGTTAATCCTACCGTTTGACCAAAAGATTAATATAATTTGAGTTGTACCGTATTTGTTTTTTTAATAAAATCTAGTTCCTTGTTATTGTTTTTTAAAAAAAAAAACTCTACTAATGAATAATACGCAATTTTTTTTTATAAAATCCATTATAAATTATTTTTGAATATTTTATGAGAGATTTTATTTTTATTGTCTTGTTTATCTTTATTAATAGCATGTTGTATATTTTTAAAAATATAAAATTTTAGTCAATAGAATTATTCATTGTTAGCATTTCCTTTAGTTATGATGAGATACCATTATGTACTTGTTAAATTATATTTGTTTTTTTTATAACCACCTGTTGTAGGCTGATTAATCTTAATCGGATATTGTAGAGACTTATTATAGAGTGACCTTTTCAATCCAATTGTTCCATTCACAACATCTACTTTTGTATTTAATGTATTGTTTTCATAGAACTATAAGATATGTATTCGCAAGACAGAGTCCTTAAGGGATTGGGAGGGGATGTGGCCCCTAATTTATTTATTTTTTTGGTATAATGAGATTCTCGTATTAATTTAAATTTTAGTCAAATATGATATTTTTTCTCTCAAGTTTTAGATTTAATTATTTAATACACCTTTGTTCTTTTGTTGTAAAACAATTTAGTCCCTTCCAATATTTGATTCTATCTTTTTATTTTTTATTAAATAGAGAGGTGATTACATTCTCAAAGCAAATGTTAGGATTCGAACACATGTAAAATGAGACAACGTGAATATGCTTGACCACTCTGTGAATTAATGGATTTCAATTCTATCTTTGTTTTTTGGATGTATTGATTGATTAATTAATTACAAGCATCAATGGGTGAATATTATTTAGAAAACTACAAGACTATTTGAGAAAGAGTGAATTCAAGTAATTTTCCTAGATAAAGAATATTTCCTTTGGATTTTGTGTTTAAGGTTTTGAAGGGTAGGCTACATATTCACTATCATTCACATGTATATAGATAGATTCCTTCCTAAAAGCCTTTGAATTCTTTTATGCTTTTTTGGTGAAGAAAATGTCTACTCGTTCAACCTTATTTATAAATTTGGAAAATTAACAATAAATGCTACCAACTAATAAGAAATTTATTTGCATCAATTACCTCTTATGAACAAATTTTTAACTTGTAAGATGCATAAAATTAATCACACACATTTTAGTTTCCCATTAGTCCTTGTGAAGTTTTGGGTTAACTCAAGAGTCGAGCTTTTATTAATATACTAGTGTGATTACATGGTAGTATCTGTTCATATTTTTTCTAACCCTTTCACAGCACACAAACACCTTGCACACACAAATAAATCAATTATACCGGTGTGATTACTCGAGACTCAAGCTTTAGATGAATCAATTCATGCAATCATCTTTAGAGATGACACTTAACAAATTTGAAGTTTGATATATACAATCCCTTTTCTTATACTCCCAAACTACAACCTTCTTAATAGAGAGAGTTAATTGCATCACATGTTCCTAAATTATCAATATATGTTAATTATATCTCATGTTAATAAAATTGTAGTAAAAATTGTTAATTGTCACGTAAACATTGATGTGTATTATGTAATAATATGATACGACATAAACGATAAATTGATAGTGAAATTGGAACATTCAGAAGGTTGGGGACCATTTAACAATGGTAGCCATATTTTGGAGGATGGAATTAGAATATTTAAAAGTTTAGAGACCAATTTAAAATAATTTTTGTAGTTTGGAGGCGTGTAGTGCAATTGACTCGTATATATAAAATTAAAGTTTTAAGTTATACTTGTTTCTCACTAATCATATTCCAATACTTTATTTCTTTTAATATTCTGGTATGATTATATGGTAGTATTTATTTTTTACTCTTAGCTCTTTAAAAGCGCACACAAACCGTGCATACAAGCTACTCGAACACAGGTCTTCTAAAGATTACAACGTTCCATTTTCCACTAGAACCACTTATTGGATTCCATTTTATTTGATTTTATCATAATTTTATATACATAAATAAATATCTTCGAAAATATGATATTGATTTAATTATGAGTCATAAAAATCTTTGTTTTTCTTAAAAGATTGAATTATAAAAAAATTTACTTATCATTTTACGAACTTTTCGAGCCTCAATTAAGTAAATTAGAGTTTATAATATCCATTTGGAGAGGAAAAAGATAGCATGACATGAAACTAAATCTCAATAAATACATACTGATAAAACTTTTCCAAATCATGAGAAATTTGTCTAATTGATTTCACAAAAAGTGAAATATATTGTATCATTATTTATAATACATCTAGTAATTTTGCGAAGACAAAAAAAAAACTCATCTTTTGATAATTTATGAAAAAAAAATCTTATTTTTACATGTGTTTTCACTTTGTTAAATTTGTTTTTTTTTTTTTTTGTGTGTGTGTGTGCGCATGTGTTGTGTTAAGCAATAATTTCAACAATGGATTATACAATAACGGAACAAATCGAAGATTTATATGTTTTCTTGCAAACAAGGTGGATGAAGGAAAGAATTGTTTGAAAAATAATGAATTTTGTAATATCTTTTACTAGGAAAATTATTTATATTTAATTCTATACTGTTATTGCTCGAAGAAAAAATGTACAAGATATTTTGAAGAATAAGAATATAAATACCCTCGTTTGAGAATTAAAATTTCAAAATATCTTAATATGCAATGGCAATACAAATTGTTTTTCTAGGAGAGAATCTGGATTTGAACTTTGGGACGTTATTGTTGGGTGAGAGAGCCACGAATTCTAATCATGAATCATAAAATAGACATGTACTATAAAATAGGGTAATTATTGAATACACATGCGGTGAAAACTTTTTAAGTGCCTTAGTTTTAAGGTTTATATTTAGATTTTATGATTTAAAAGTTAAGGGTTTAGATTTAGCGGTTTAAAATTGATAGGATGTGAATATAATTTAGGGTTTACAAATTAAACCTAAATCCATAATCAAATTACACTAAACTCTAAAGTCTAACCTATAAATCCTAATTCTTAAATTTTATTCACAACTCTTAAATTATAACCCTAAATTCATTATAAGACGTGTAGTCACTCGATTGAGGATAAAAAAAATCTGTTAATGCAAACTCAGAAAAGTAATTACTCATAATTAATTTTGATATTCATAATTAATTTATATACTTTAAATACATATTTATTGAATAATAATAATTCAGTGTTTATTAAATGATGACAGAATGGCCAAATTGCCACTAGAACAAGTTGAAACATTACTACTGTCTATATAAACTAGTATTTGTAGGGAAAAAATTGGGAAAAAAAAATCAAAATGCAAACATTTTAAATAAATTTGAAATCATCGTTAGGGACGAAAGGGAGACTTGTCTTGACGTTGGTAAGAAGATACGAAATAAGAGACGGAGAGATGGGCAGAGGGTAAGGCTTACAGGTTGGTGGCCCCTCAACGTTACGACATGTTTTTGCTGCTTCAACCGTGATATCGACTCGAATCGGGTTCGGATTTTATTCGAATATATATGTTTTTGCTTAGTTTTGACATGCAGGGGTTCGGTTTTATTCCATTTGAAAGCCTCTTCTCCGATATAAGTAGGTCTCAGTTAGGGTTTTAAATAGCGGTTGCGGCGTTATATCGCGGTTTCGGACAAAAACGGCTGAATTGCGGCAATCGCAGACCGTTTTTACTCCAATCGCAGTTTCAGACGGCGGCACAACCGCTATATCGCGGCCGATATCGCGGTCGCGGTCCGTTTTTTAAATCTCTGGTCTCAGTTGAACCGAGTTTAGATTTGAATATTTTACCTTATGTGCTTTGGTTTTAATGTGGATTCGGTTTGGTTTGATTCAATAACTTCATTTTTTGATAGAGGTAGGGTCTAAGTAGAATAAGGTTTTCAGATCGGGTTTGAATTAAAAAAAATCGTTTCGAATATCTTGGCTTAATTTTTACATGGGTTCAGTTTGATTCGATTCGATAATTTCCTCACCGGTTTAGGTATGGTCGTGTCGGATTGTATTCGGATTCCGTTAAAAAGTTTTTATTTGCTTGGTTTTGATATCAGTTTGGGGTTTTTTTTATCAGCAAGTGTAATTTTATACAAGAAAGAAATCATACAAGAGGATATTACCGTGTGTCTCATTAAAAACCACCCTAAACATAAAATAGAAGAACACATTATTATATAAAATATCGGTTTGGTTTGATTTATTTAAATATACATTTTTATTATATAAAATATTTATTTATTTATTTTATATTAATAATTATACATTATTACAAAATAAATAAAATTTATTTTTATGAAAAAATCTGAATTTAATCTTTTACATTTCAGAAAAATAAAAAACAAAGGGAAAATTTATTTTCTACTAAAAAAACTTGAAAGTGAAAAAATATTGAACAAAAATTCTATGTCGCTTTTTGGTGTCTTTTTCTATGTCCTAAAATTAAAAATTAATTTATACTCTCTAATCTTATATTTTAAGTCTTAATATCCCTCGTTTTTAAACTCTAATCCTAGACCCTAAACTTATTTTTTATGTAAAACATATATAAAACACTAAAAAGACAAAAAAAATTCTATTCAAAAAAACTACTATAAGAATACACAAGAGAAATAGGGGGAGATGGATTTTGCATATGGATAAACATGTATTGAAATTATATATATATATATATATATATAGACACGAAATGCTAGAGTAAAGTTTGCAAGTGTAAGTCATATATATATATTTTAATAATAAAAAATCAACAGCAATTTGAAGAAGAATTTATCAGGAGAGTATAGTTTTGATTGTTTTCTTTCTCTCCAACTCCGGATTGTTGCTGTCTCCTTATATACTTCGCTGTTGGTATTTTGTGCCCTTTCTTATCTCTTGTTTTTCCTTTCCCTTTTCCTTTCTCTCTGGTTTTTGTCTTCTTCTTTCTTATTTTATTGATTCCTTCAAAGATTTTCAAAACTAAACCAGAAGGGGATGTAAAAAACAATCCTCCTCCTCCTCCTATGCCAACAACCCTTTGTTTTTATCTTTGATTATCAGGTGGTTTTGATGCTTTTTCTGGATTCTAGGTTTGCTGCTTTTCAACAAGCCTGCAGATAGTGTTTGGCTGCCGAGAAAATGGCCGCCGCTTCATCATCGGCAGCTTTCTTCGGAACAAGCGAAGAGAATCAGAACCAACAGCAACAATTATCCACCGCCGCACCAACTTCGTCAACTGCTCCACCCCAGGCGAAGAAAAAGAGAAATCAACCTGGAACACCAAGTAAAGTATCTCTTTTGTTTTTGTTTTTTTCAACCCTAATCTAAAAGTTGGCCACTTTTCCATCTGGGTTTGTTCTTAATCTGATTTTTGTTTTACTAAACAGATCCAGATGTGGAAGTGATAGCGTTATCTCCCAAG
This sequence comes from Hibiscus tridactylites, assembly GCA_958450335.1. Classification (NCBI taxonomy): domain Eukaryota; kingdom Viridiplantae; phylum Streptophyta; class Magnoliopsida; order Malvales; family Malvaceae; genus Hibiscus; species Hibiscus tridactylites. Next base: position 2,559,720 of record OY288273.1, read on the forward strand.
TCTTTAATGGCAACGAACAGATTCATTTGTGAGGTCTGCAACAAAGGTTTCCAAAGGGAGCAAAATCTACAGCTCCATAGAAGAGGACACAATCTGCCATGGAAGCTGAAGCAGAAGACAAACAAAGAAGTGAAGAAAAAGGTGTATCTTTGCCCCGAACCCACTTGCGTCCACCACGAGCCGGCGAGGGCACTCGGTGACCTGACCGGCATCAAAAAACATTACTCGAGGAAGCACGGCGAGAAGAAATGGAAGTGCGACAAGTGTTCGAAGCGATACGCCGTGCAATCCGACTGGAAAGCTCATTCGAAGACATGCGGGACTAGGGAATACAAATGTGACTGTGGCACCCTTTTCTCAAGGTAAATTCTTAAATCATTTACATAATCATTTAGGTTATCAAAGTTGACAAACCATGTTAAAATAAAAGGTGATTGATCAAGATTTGGGGACTGAGAGTTGGACAGTGCTTAAAGCCTGTTCTTTTGTTTCACCTTTTTGGATTACTTATCTCTCTTCTTCTTCTTCTCCACTTTTAAAAAAACTGGTTTTGCACGTGAACAATAATCTGCGAAACTGCCATGACTGGTGAGGATTCTTTCTCGGCAAACAAACAAAAAACTAGTAAAACTTTCCCTTGGTAACATCGCCTTACATCTTTTTCATATTCACGTGTTGTTAATTCATACGCTGTTGTTACTGGATTTGTTCTCATGTGATGAGATTTTTATTTTAGTTTTTTTACTGCCACTGTTTTAACACTAGGGTTCTTGCCTGTGTGCTGAGTAATTCTTTCATGCAGCAATTATATATCTGCAGATGGAGAAAAGAAAACAGTATCTGCTTTTAATTGGGCTAAGCCTGGAACTGTTTTTGTCATTTGTTGATGGCTTTCATTGTTATGGAAAAATATTCTTTCCATGAATAATAGAAAACTTTTCCAGGTTTTTCTCTTTCTGTGCTTTTTCATTTACTGCTTCTCTGGGGATTTTCATCAAACGGGAAATGATTCCCCAACTTCATTTATTGAACACCTTGTTCTTAAAATGGTAAAGATTATCAAACAATGGAAATTAGGTTTTGATTAATTGTTTGTTGACTTGTTGTAGGCGTGATAGTTTCATCACACATCGAGCGTTTTGCGATGCGTTGGCTCAAGGTACCGGAATGGGAGGTCATCATTTATTTGGAGCTAATCATAATCAAATGAGCATAGGATTATCTCATGTGCAAGCTCAGCATCAACAATCGAGTAACATGTTGCGGTTGGGAGGCGGTGGAGCCGGCAAGTTCGAGCACCTCATCGGCTCCCCGTCGAATTCTTCTTCGTTGCAAAACATGTCCGGATCGGCGTTTTTCATGGCGGATGCGGCGAACCAAGGCTTTCACCAAGACCATCAGTCTCACCATGGGAATGGACCTTACATGAACAAACCGTTACATGGTCTAATGCAACTTCCGGACCTTCAAGGGAATAGTAACAATTCCGGGGCCAATTCTGCTAGTCTTTTCAATTTAGGCTTCTTCCCCAACAACGGTGGCTCGAGCGGCATGAGTGCCGGTGAAAACGGATCGAATTCCGGGTTCTTAAGCGGTAATCAGTTTAACATGGGTGATCAAGTTGGTTCGGGGCTGTCCTCTCTTTACAGCACTACTTCAATGCAACATGAAAACATGTCTCCAAACATGTCGGCAACTGCATTGCTACAAAAAGCTGCTCGAATGGGTTCAACTACGAGCAACGACACTTCCTCATTGTTAAGAGGAATCGGGAGTTCTTCGTCGAGCGGGATGAAATCCGATAGACAAGTTTTCGCCGCTCATTTCGGCGGCAACTACGGCGGTGGTGGAGGAGGTGGAGGTGGAGCAGAAACGCTGAGATCACAGATGGAGAACGATAACAACAATCTTCAAGGACTAATGAACTCTCTCGCCAATGCTAACTCCTCCATCTTCGGGGCCGGCCATGGACAAGACCAAAGCAACTTCGTCGGAGGGTTCACCGGAAGCGGGATGCAAGTCGAACACCATGGCAACAACACCAACTTCTCCAACGTTAATGAAGCTAACAAAATGCATCAAAATCTGGCGGCGAGCATCGGCGGGACTGACAAATTAACATTGGATTTTCTGGGTGTGGGAGAAATGGTAAGAAACATCGGCGGAGCTGGCCAGCATGGGATCAATATCGGATCTTTGAACCCGGAGATGAAGTCGTCGGCTCAAGCAACATCTCAGCAATTCGGTGGCGGAAAACTTGTCTAACATGGAAAGCAAAGGCTTTGTAGGGTTAATAAGTAGCGGGAAAAACAAAAAAACCTATCGTCTTCTTTCTTCTCTTGAATTGAACTGCTTGAATTAGGGTTTTCATTCCAAAAACTAAAGGTGTTTTAAGGGTTACTTTGGCTTATTTTTGCCAGAAAAACAAAGATGGTAAGAATTTTGTTTTATGTTTAGCGCTTCATTTAAAATTAGATTCATAGGAACCATCGTCGAGGAAATTAACATCAACCGATGTTGTTGAAATAAATATTTAAACCAACAATCGGTTGGTCTACGGAATAGAACGCTAAATCCTTTAAACAAAGTAAAATTTTCGAATCATGATATTGTGAATGGAGAAAATTAAATTTGAAAGATTGTCTCATGATATGCTTCTGTAAAAATTTGATCTGAATTACTCGACCAATAAGTAAAACACTAGTAGTAAAACAAAAAAAATGGAACTTGCAGTAAAAGTTTGAGGTGGCCAATTGAATTTTTAAAAAAATTTAGATGCTTAAACGAAATTTTTCAAAAAATTTGAGTAATAATTTTGAGAGATTCAACGAATTTTTTTTAAATGAGAGTGAAATTAATTAAAAATATTCGAAATTTTAAAGCTTAATATGAAATTTTTAATATCTTGAGGGAGTCAAATTAAAATTTTCAAAAATTTAAAAAGAAAAATTCGAACTTTTCAAAATTTTGCGGGAGTCGTGACCTGCACTAATCCATTAAGCGTTCCGCCTCTGCTGCACCGACCGGTTCAACTAATGATAAATATTTTAACTACCGTTTAGTTCCGACGAATTATCAATTAGTCTAACGAAATAAGATGTTATATTTCATAATAAATATATATATAATTTAATTTAAATTAATCAACTAATATTTTAGGCGATTAAATAAAAAAATTGGACTGCATTGACTGGTTCAACTAATGATAAATATTTCGACAGCCGTTTAGCTCCGACATCAAAACGATCCTCTTTACGTAATAGGAAACTGTAAATTTCTCTCTCCTTCCAAAGCTATCATATTCAGGGTTGTACGTAATCATTTGGATGCAGAGTTACTTGGAAATTTCCATGTCTTTTCATTTTTGTCCCAAAAATTCAGAATCACTTTCCCTATTTGTACTTTTCTGTTAAAAAAGTTAGAAAACAGTAGAAATTTTAACATTTACTATAAACGGAAAAGTTAACTTTTAAGTCCTTGAACTTTATATTTATTTTAATTTTATCCCTAAATACTTTTTCTTCGCATTATATTTAGATTTTTTTGCCTTTTGATGACATTACAAGTTACAAATATAAAACATGACACAATCTTAAAATATTACATCATCAAAATGACTAAAAAAAGTCTAATTCAAAATTGATGCGGACCGAAAACATCGAATACTAAATTAGGAATAAAAGTTATTTTACATCTACCACGATTTACTATAAAAATGAAGCATTGTAAATTTTATGTGTTTATTGGCATATATATTTTTGTACTTATATTCAATTTATTGCTTGGTTAATTCGAATCGGGTATTACGAAAGTTCATTGCAGGAGCAACTCTCTCAACTCAGTTTGTTTCATTCACAACGTCGTGATTTAAACCTTTGATCTTGCTTAAAAGATCCAATGATTCATATCACTAGACTAACTGATTGCTAGTATATATATGTTGATACAATGTTTTTTTTTTATCTTAAATTCAATATTTAAGTCACTCGATCAATTGGACCCAACGAATGGTCTCGTTAAAAAAGAGTTGATGTTTATCATCGGAGACCTGAGCTCAATTTGCTTTATCTGCAAGGTGCGTGTGCATTGTGAAAGGGGTAAGAATTTGTGCGAACAAATACTATATTCTAATCACTTTTAGACTATTTAAAAAAATCATTTGATCAATTTTAATAAAATTATACATTTAATTCCGGATCACTTATTTTTGTTTAACAGCATTATAATTTTGGTAATGATAAAATGACAAAATAATGAAAGCTAAATATGGTAAAAATATTAAAAATCAAATATTAATATTTTAATTATTTTAGATTAAAATTAAGTAAAAAATATATCAAACAAAACGAATAACCTGTCCAATTTGAATAAAATCGTAAGAAGTTAAGAATAGGTCAACATATCAGTGATGACATCAAAGAATCTTAACATGCTTACTACATTCCAACAGAGTGGACAAGTGAATTATTATTTTATTTTATTTTAACTATTTTTTAATTTTATCATTCTTTAATTCCATTAATTATTCTCCTTAATATATTTTTATATATAATTTGAACAGAGAATTTATTTGGCCACCTAATACCTAACCCAATACTAATTAATTAAGACCAAAAAGAAATTATATGCTGAAATTCAGGTCTATTGTTGACATTCCTTAGACTTTTTCTACATTTTCTTCTTTTTTTTCTTGGCTACTTACATAAAACTGCATTATGTTGACTTGTTGAGTTGATTGTATTCGAAGGAATTCAGTGTTACATGTCACCTTGAATCAGTCAAGAAAGTTACATATAAATCAAGTGAGACATCAATATATACACTTACAAGAATGTTTTTGTCTCTTAATATTAGCAAATTATCTATTCAAAAAATAAATAAATTAAAAATGATTTTTAAAAGATTAATTTTTTAACTAATAAGATTATAATTTCTTGACATGGTTTAGCATCGAGTATATCATTGGTCTCTTTTTTGTGCTCCTATTTATGCCCTTACACTAAAAAAATTAAGTTTAGAAGTTGTAGTAAATATTCAGGGTGGGGTTTAAAGGATTATGTGTATGGTGTATTTTTTAAGGTTTAATGTTTATGATTTAGAATTTATGGCTAGGAAATAAAAAATTATTTTTTTTAGTTTTATGACATAGGAGGTGGCAAAAAAAATAGATGATTTTTTTTACTAATTTAGCATCACTGAATCAGGAAATATCAATTTAGTTAGAATCTATTAAAAAAGTATAATGTCAAAAAATGCTCGTAACGTTTGACTAAATAGTCATTTTAGCCCATATATTTTTTTGAAACAAGTTAACCCTCAACGTTTTATTTTGGATCAAAATGGCCCCTTCACGGATGAAAATGGTTAGTCAACTGACGATAAATGATTTGAAATGACGTGACAAGCCTACATGGCAGTGCACGCCGCGATAACGACATCATATAGAAAAATATATTAATTTTACAGAAAGTCACATCATATAAAGCTCTGGTCTTTTACTCTACGTAACCACCGATCTCTCTACCGCGGTGCCTCAAGGTCCTCACTTTAACAATGGAAGCCAAATTATAGGAACATAAACAAAACATTTGATCTTAATTTGGAGAAATTGTTAGATGGACACGGCTCACCACGTCATCTGTAGTCTCAGCTAATAATGTTCATCCACTTAATTTTGACTTTCAAATTACTGTACACTTTTTATTAACATGTAGGAAAGATGAAGATCAACCTTATAAAGAAAATAGATGGATGAACCTTATATGCTGAGACCATGGATAATATTATGAATCGGATCCATCTAATTATTTTTTTTCTGGATACAGTTGTTCTGTAACAAGCTAAAAATGTAACACGCTGCAGTTGTTGCATGCCATACATATTTCCATCACCAACATCTACAATTTGCTAGAATTTAAGTCATGTAAAAATAATAATATTTTCTTTTTCACCCAAACAACTTGGTAAATTCAAACCTACAGTATTTTAAATTACTAGTGTTGGGTCAGAAATTTCTGAAATTCAGACAGCAGCAAGTGAAGCATCAGGAATTGTTCGTTATTGTAATTATTGGGAACCTGTCGGATAATGTGGAACTTTTGTCGCAATTGGTGTCTCTTTTTTTCACTATGGAATCAATTAGTCCGTGACTGCCAATCTCTTTCACAGTAAATATTAAGAAAATATTTGAACCTTTCATTTCTCTTTTAAATTTTTAATTTCCTACGGGGGAAAACACATTGGACAAACAATTGGTTTTGTGCTTGAAAAATCGATATTTGTTTAAAAATCCAAACAAACAATCTGACTAATAGTGCTATTAGAAAAGTATTTTGAGAATTTTAATAATTTGTATAACAATTAAGGAAGTTGAGACTGATGCAATTCGGAACAAAAATTCTTAACTCCTAAACATGCCCCACACTAAGTAACTCTATTTGCGAAAAGCTATAAATTTAATGAAATAATAGTTTATTCCTAAAAAAGTTTAAGATAAATGATCTATATATCCGTATATATTCTAATTACCTTTTAATATTATATATAAAAATTACCCGATGATTTAACATGCAGGCATTTTCTGTTTTAATATGTAGTATGACATGCCGATCAAAAAAAAATATGTAGTATGACATGAGAAGAAAACTCAATGATCACTATCTTCTTTCACTAAGAGAAGCCATTAGGATTTAACTTAATAATTAATAGAACTCAATAAGTAGTCTCAATTAAAAAGCGGATGATATTTATTATAAGAAATTCATATTTATTTACTTTATCTACAATGTGCGTGTATTGTCAGTGAGTTAAAAATATCTATAGACAAATACTACATTGTAATCACTTTTAGACCATTCAAATTATTTTAATAATTAATAAAACAAAGAGGGAATATGCATTGCCCCTCACAAAATTAGTCAAATAAAGTGTATGACTTTTTTTGACCTTTTAGTTTACTAGAGTTATGTAATGATTAATTCAGATTGACTCGTGTTGTACATCTAGTTTTGATGGATGAATCTTTTAGTAAAGAATTTTTTTATATACACAAGATCTTGAACTCGAGAACTGTTTAAGCAATATTAAAATGCTTATCACTTAAACCAACATTATTAATATTATTTATAATTTTTAATTTTAAAATTTAATAAATTTTTAATATTTAATTCTAACTACATCTTGACGGTGCATGACCAAAGAAGAAAGAGCGGATATTTTACTTGGGCAATCTAGATTCTTAAGGGCAACACTCGTGACCTTGTCAGCCCATGAAAACTTTCTTTAAAAAAATAAATAAAGAAAATTAAAAACAAACAGACAATAAAAGAAACAAAACCAACGTGTACTATGCAACCCATTACTGTCCCGTCCAAGACGATGTGTCAGAGAATTCAAAGAAACATGAAAAACATTTTTTAATAAAAAATTAAAGTAAAAAACATTTTACTGATGAAATTTCGAAAGGTTTTAAAAATCACATTTCTAGTTTACATTGCATAACTTGGATGGAATTCCGCTTATTTTCGGTGCTACTATTTATGCTCAAGCTCATTTTCGATGCCGCTACTTATCCTGTATCTTTTCTTTTTTTGCGTTTCTGCATTTCTCACCGGAAATTCCCACGTCCTCCGAAGAACTGAAAGAATGGTGGCTTGTCGGCGCCGTAATATTTGTGTTTTTATCTGAATTCAAGCTGCTTAATCCGATTCCTTGTTGTTGTTGTTTCGCTCCTCCAGCAATGCTTCGAACAATTTGCCCGACTCCGAGGAAATCCCGAGTCTGTCTGTCTGACCCGCCACCAATAACGTTTAAACTTCGCTGCGGCGGCGGCGGCGGTTTTTCATGCTCCGTGTTAGCTAGTTCTGTTTGCATAAGTGTTAGCAAATGTATTGACTGCACCGGAGCTTCCGAAAATGGGGGAATTACCCCTGGCGATGGAGTTCATTAGTTCATGTAGATTGTTGCCGGCGGCGGTTTCCCCGAAAATGCCACCGAAGTTTGAAGTTTTGGTTCCTGTTGAAGAAAATGTCCCGAAGCTTCTAAGAAGAGAATTGTCGTTGTGCCGCTGCTTGGCCTTGAACTGGAGCCCAACTGCCCAATTGAGCAGCTTTTTGCACCCATGCGGTTGCTGACATCACGCCACCGCCACCGTTCCCGCCATCATCGTTGTTGAAACTATCGGACATTGAAAAACCCGAAGACGTTAAATTATAATCTGTTGACACTACTCCGGTGAACAAAAACTCTGAAATAATCAAACGAATTAATGGAAGAAACATTGAAAGGGAAAGAGGAAGAAGATACATAGAAACGGTGAAGATGAGGAAAGGGGAAAGAAATTTTCAGAATGTAGGCCAAAGAGATGATTGGGCCAGTGCCACATGAGTGGTTGATATAGCCCACTTCTTAACAAAATTAGTTACAAAAACTAATTTGTTATTTCAAGTAGTTGGGCCGGTAAACAATTTTATCTTAGCTTTTACCTTTACTTTTTTTACTATTACTTCAATATTTCCCCCACTGTCTAAACTTCTTGATCTGATGGAAGAGGCCACACTTGAAGCAGCTGTCGAAGTTGAAGAAACCGTTCAGTGGCAAGTGGCTTAGTCAAAGTATCAGCAAGTTGATCAACAGCTGAAACATAGTTAACCTGAAGCTGCTGACGCAGGACCTTTTCACGAACAAAATGCAAGTCAAGCTCGACATGCTTCGTTTTGGAATGAAGCACAGGGTTAGCAGCCATGGCAATTGTGCTCGTATTATCACACCAAATTTTTGGAATATCTTCGAGCTGCATTCCCATATCAGACATAATAGCTTGCACCCAGACAACCTCACAAGCAGCATCTGCAAGACTGCGGTATTCAGCTTCCGCAGTGGAACGAGAGACCGAGCGTTGTTTTTTGGAGCTCCAAGACAACAAATGCAGTCCAAGAAACACACAATAACCAGAAATGGACCTACGATCATCAGCATCACTGCCCCAATCTGCATTAGAGAAGACTTGAAGATGAAGAGGAAGTGATTGAGGAGAAAACCAGAGACCATAGCTGATTGTGCCTCTTAAGTAGCGTAATATTCTCTTCACAGCCAACCAATGTTCATCTGATGGTTGTTGCATGTATTGCGAGACCTTATTAACGGCAAAGGAAATATCAGGTCGTGTGTGACATATGTAAAGAAGTGCGCCCACAGTACTGCGATATAGTTCGGGATGATCATACACCTGACCAGAATTCCTACACAATTTTGGAGAGACCACAATTGGAGTATCAACAACCTTAGCATCTGTCATACCAGTCTTAGCTAACAGCTCAGCAATAAACTTCCTCTGAGTCAAATAGATGCCTTTGCTATCATGAATGGCTTCAATTCCCAGAAAATAATGAAGCTGTCCAAGATCTTTAAGAGAGAATTGATCATGGAGAGCTTGAATGAGAACAGCAACTTGACTAACAGAAGAACCAGTAATTAATATGTCGTCTACATAAACAGCAACAAAAGTAACAGCATCCTCAAGTCTTCGAACAAACAAAGAAGTATCAGCATTTGAAAACTGAAAAGCTTGACTAACCAAAAACTGTTTAAGCTTTAAAAACCAGTTCCTGGGTGCCTGCCGGAGACCATACAAAGCCTTTCGAAGCCTGCACACCAACGGAGAGCCATCTTCTGCAGTTTGAATAAAACCTTCTGGTTGAACCATATACACCTCCTCAAGTAGGTCCCCTTTAAGAAATGCGTTGTTGACATCTACTTGTCTAACAGTCCATTGATTAGTAACAGCAATAGACAAGAGAACATTCACAGTAAAAAATTTGATCACTGGGCTAAAGGTGTCAGCAAAATCAGTGCCTGGCACTTGTGAATACCCTTTAGCCACTAGACGGGCCTTATACCTTTCAACTGATCCATCGGCATTGTGCTTGACTTTAAAAAGCCACTTTGACCCAATTGCCTTTCGATTAGATGGTAAAGGAACCAACTCCCAGGTTCCATTGGCCACCAAAGCATCAAACTCAGCTTGCACTGCTTTTTTCCAAGAAGGATCTGCAAAAGCTTCTTTAACTGAAGAGGGTATGGAATTTGCAACAACATTGTAGACCTTTGGCTTAAAGATGCCTGCCTTACTACGTGTCACCATGGAATGAACATTAGTAGATTTTTCAGTCAAGTCAGAAGAAACAGTTACAGGAAAAATTTGATCAGTTTGAGCTGCAGCACTCTCAGGGGTAGAAAGTTCAGTATCCACAGTCAAACCTATATTCTGACCATCAGGATTCAATGCAGTAGGCACCTCAGGCACAGTCTGAATCAACTCAGAATCAACAACAGAAGATTGATGAAGATTGTCAGGGACAAGGCTAGGGGAACTGCTAACCACAGTTTCCTGCACAGGAGCCACTGGTAGATTCACAAGATCCTCAGCAGGAAAAACAACAACTCGTTCACCCAAACTTGGATCAGAAGTAGTCCCCTCAACAGCAGCTAAATCCTCATGTACACCAGCAGCTGAACCCTCATGTACAAGTGGCCCTGGATCAGTAACTCCAGCAGCCGCTGCTGAACCGTCATGAACATCAGTGTGAGCAACACTCCCAGAGCCATCTCGCTGAACAGATGTGGTTGAAACATGTTCCCCAGTGGAACCTCCTACTGTAGTATCCATTCTACCTACAGAATCTTCCTCTGTAGAACCTTCATGAACATCATAGTCAACAACATTCTCCTTTGTAGCTACAGTCATATGAGGAACCCTTGCAGACCCATTAGTATCAGTCATAAAACTTGAAGGAAAACGTAAAGACATACTAGGAACCTTTGTAGGATCAACCTGATGTGTAGGAGTCTTAGAAGCAAAAGGAAATACTGTCTCATTGAACTTCACATGCCGTGACACAAACACTTTACCATCATCATTTAAACATAAATATCCATGGTGCTTAGGAGAATAACCAAGGAAAGTACAAGCTGTAGATCTAAAGTCAAACTTATGGCTGTTATAACTCCTAAGACAAGGAAAGCATTGGGAACCAAACACTTTCAGAAAACTATAGTTTGGAACCTTACCATAAAGTTTCTGATGAGGAGAAATTCCTCCAAGACCATTCATAGGCAACCTATTAATTAAATAAACAGCACTCAAAGCTGCAAAGGACCAGTAGTGAAAAGGAACAGAGGCATGAGCAAGCAAAGTCAATGTAGTATCTATAATGTGTCTATGCTTTTGTTCCACTACCCCATTCTGAGCTGAAGTATAAGGACATGTTATTCTATGTTGAATACCCAGTTCAACTAACTCAGGCTCTAAAGTCATAAACTCACCCCCCCCCCCCCCCCATCTGTTTGCAAGGCACCTAAAGTAGTGTGAAACTGATTCTGAATAAGAGCATGAAAGGCACGAAAAGCATAACGAACTTCAGATTTATTTTTCAACAAAAACAACCAGGTATTCCTGGAATACATGTCAATGAATGTAACATAAAACTGCCAGCCAGAAGATCGAAGAGGAGCAGGGCCCCACACATCAGCTTCTACAAGCTCAAATGGTCTAGTATATGAAGTAACAGAATCAGAAAAAGGAAGAGCATGATGTTTTCCAAGTTGACAAGCCACACAACAAGTATTATTAGGCACAGACACAGCTTTATTCAATACTAAGCTAACAGTACGAGGAGAGGGATGACCCAGCCTTTGATGCCAGAGCCAATAAGCAGCATTTCCATGATCAGTATGCAAAGAATCAGATGCAGTAACAGCATGACACAACCTAGACTCCAAAATCTGGTCAAAAGTGAAGAAATATAGACCATCCTCAACTTGCCCTTGCAAGAGCACCTCACCAGTCTGAATGTCCTTCACAAAACAACTATCACAGTGAAATTCAAAATAAACTGAGTTGTCACTAGAGAACCTAGAAACAGAGAGTAAATTCCTAGTGATCTGAGGAACACACAGAAGGTTCTTGATTAACAAAGGCCTGGAAACAGATTTAACCAAAGTACTGCCAATATGAGAAATGGGAAGCATGGAACCATCACCTAGGAAGACTTTACCATTACCTGAATATCGATGATGCTGCTGAGCTGAGTTGAAGGAATGAGCCACATGATGCGAAGCTCCAGAATTAGGATACCACTTGTTATCCATAGCAATCAGACCTTTGGCAATTAAAGAGTTGACATGCACAGTGTCCTCAGTTGCAGCAGCTTGTCCATCAGTAGCACCTGCAGAGGCACTAACAAAAGGATTATAACAAGAATCCTCTACAGCATCAGCATACTGACATAAGTTGGCTTGAGTAGAATCATTCACAGAGGAATCAAGCTGTTGAGCAGAAACTCCCTTAAAACTCTGATCAAAACGTCTCCAACAGCGATCAACCAAGTGGCCAAGTTTGCCACATAATTGACATTGTATACGTGGACGACCTCTATAGAAGTTCGACTGAGTCTGTTGCTCCTTAGTTTGATCACGAGGGCGATTGTTGAAATTTGGGCGTGGTGTCGATCTATCAGAGAAGCCTGGGGTCGATCTATCAGGGAAGCCTGGTGTCGATCTATCAGGAAAGCCACCACTGGATCTATTGGTAGAGATCTGATTATAACTACCTTCACCAGAACGCGCAGTAGAGTACTGTGTCATGTTGATTCCAACAGGAACTCGAAGTGGATCTTGTAGCCGTGTTTCAGCATCAAGTAGAGCAAAGGTTACAGAAGCCAGTGTATAAGCTTCACGACTAACAGTTAATGCCGCTATGAATGGCTCATACTCCGCTGGCAACCCATTGAGAATCGTTGCTATTTGCTCAACCTGAGCAACTGGACTACCACTAGTTGCCAAGAGATCACAGATCTCTTTAATCTGTGTTGTATACTCTCGAATTGAGAGCGTACCTTTCTTGAGACCACGAAGTCTACAATGCAAGTTCATCACCTTCGTGGTCGAGAAATCGGAGTATTGTTTCTGTACAGCATTCCAGATTGCTGCAGAAGTCTCGGCGCCCACCAATTGTGGTAAGACATTAGCACTAATTGTCGACAAGAGCCACGAAGCTAGGGCACTATCTTCCTTTCGAAAACGACGATAAAGAGGATTGAGGGTTATTTGCCCAGATGCATCTGTAACAACCTTCGCCGGCACAGGAGTATCCAGATCCAGGTAATGCTCCATTTCATGTCCACGAACCATCAAGATTACTTGCTGCTTCCACAGGAGATAGTTGTAATCATCAAGTCGAACACTAACCTGCTTGTTGACGAAATGTGACTCAGTTTGATTTGTCACCGATTGCAACGCCTCAGATTCAAACGACTGTGGATTAGCACTATCTGCTCCTGGCATCTCGGATGAAAGAAGACTTAGCAAGAAAATGAATCAATCGTGGAAACGAAGGAAACCCTAATCGACACCCAAACAGTCGACAGACACAAAACAAAACTCAGAGAACAGAGATTCAGTGACGGCGAACAGAATAGGGTCTCAGATTTGGCTCTGATACCATGTTGACACTACTCCGGTGAACAAAAACTCTGAAATAATCAAACGAATTAATGGAAGAAACATTGAAAGGGAAAGAGGAAGAAGATACAGAGAAACGGTGAAGATGAGGAAAGGGGAAAGAAATTTTCAGAATGTAGGCCAAAGAGATGATTGGGCCAGTGCCACATGAGTGGTTGATATAGCCCACTTCTTAACAAAATTAGTTACAAAAACTAATTTGTTATTTCAAGTAGTTGGGCCGGTAAACAATTTTACCTTAGCTTTTACCTTTACTTTTTTTACTATTACTTCAATATAATCTGCACCGCCATTGTTGCCGCTGTTCGAAAGGAACCCAAGGTTAAATTATAATCTCTCGTTTTCTAAAACAATAATCTGAAAAGGCATTCAGATATATTACGGTGTTATTTTACTGTTTCGGACTTTAATCGACACCAAAATCACGATAAGCACGACACGATTTAAATCGGAATAAATGTTATAATAAGAATGGATACCTGCAAGAGCACAAACCTGAACATGTCTAGCCAACCCACAAGAGAACAAATGTGGTAACAACACAGCGAAACTATACATGGCAAAGCATCACGTGAATAGGGAAAAAAAAGTACAAACAAAAGACGAGTACTGTTTCAGGTTTTTTTATTTATTTTTTATTTTTTTTCATTTTTGAAGATGAATTTAAGCTTTAAATTCAATTGATGATTCGAAACCTAGTGAAATTGATTACCTTGTGAAACTAGTGCCACAGTCGCATCTGTATTGAGGTACTCGATAGATGAACATAAAAATTATTTTTTCTTGTAAGATTATTGGTTGTCTATCTATCGAGTACCTCAAATTATTATTATTATTATTATTATTATTATTATTATTATTATTATTATTATTATTATTATTATTATTATTATTTACATTTATAGAAAATGTTAGGGGATACAAAAATTAAAAAAATTTCAATAAATTCCATGAGATTATAAATGGTAAAAATATAAAAATACCATAAAATAAATATTTCTATAAATGGTAAGTAATTTAAAATATTTATGAATTAAAACTTAAAACAAATATGTGTACTTTTTTATTTAGGTGTTTAATTTTATGGGTTTGGAATGTGTTTTGATCGCAGCAGCTATGAAGGTTGAATGTGTGCTGAAGTTTCAATGGACAATGTTTGGTGGTCGTCGTGGGCCTCGTGGCTTGTTTTTCGGTTGGTGGTGGTATATGGGGTTGGGTTCCTTTTAGTTGGTGTTTTTTTTTTCTTGTTTTGAAAGGTACTCTTTTCTTTTAATTAGGATTACAGAGATTTTTAATGTGGTTCATTAATAATTTAGTATATGATTTAGTCATTGTATTAAATCATACATTTTTCTAATAAAAAATGTTAATCCATCCATTAAATGAATAAAAAACTTGTTAAAAACTCGTTAAACATATCCACTTCAAAAACACAATATATCAATGTTAAGACAAATCAAGGCTTCTTTCAACAACTAAATACACTTATAATGATGAACATTTTTCATGTACTACAAAAGACACTGTACAATTAAAATCACTATCTTTAAACCATTATATAAATGAAAATTATAATGAAAACTCAAAGTAACCAGAAAGCTTACGCCTTGAATATCCTTTGGCAGTATACAATCTACACACATGTGCAATTCCGATCAATCGTTCCCCGCTTCCGAATCGTTGGCGTGGCGGACAGATTCGAGACTGCGAGACAATGAAGAAAACAGAGAAATCATTTCCGGGATGATACTAAGTTTGAGTTCAACTTATAATGAAAAAGAAATGTGGATAATGTATACTTAGACTACCTGCAATTGCGAGGAACTCGCCACGAGATTATCGACTGGTTCTTCAGATCCGAAGGCAACGACACGAACGCTCTCCAGTCTTGAAGCATGATTCCGAGATCGATGAGCTTTCGATCCATACCAATGCAGCAATTTACATGCATTGTACAAACTACATTCAAGTCTCTGCTAGGCTCACAGAGGCCTCCAAAGTAAGCTGTGTCCAAGAATCTAATCTTCAATCCGATATTCGATATGATAGGATCGAATTTGATCTTATTGAGAACATCCTGGTCGTGATATTCGGGATAAGCTTCGCGTGACGAATACCAGAACTTATAGAAAGCTATCGTCCGTTCGTTAGATTTGACATAGTTAAATCCGCCATTTGGTAAGTTATTCATATCGTCGGACCGGCCTAAGAAATTGTCACATGCAATTTGGAAATCGGCATCCGAAAAGAACCGTGGAAATGGATCCCGGAACCACATGATATCGGCATCCTGGAGACGTAAACCGATTAACAATGTATTAAGTATGCAGATAAGATAACACTACCAAAACATTTACCGGCTGTTCCGAAAATAATAGAGCATGTTAGATATCATGCTACACGGACCAGACGAGTCATTGTTCTAAAACAGACATTCATGAGAACAACAAATCGAACGAACTTGATCGATTCAAAGAGATTAAGTTCTCGAAAATAGAAAAGTCGAATACCGTGAAAACGAAACTATAGCCCAACTCGAGGACGGTTCGGAGGAAATCGATCCTTCTCCACATCATCTTCAAGTAGTGAGGGGTCATAAAGTACGCTTCCCGACGAAAATCGACACCCTTGGTGATAAGAGCATAGCAATGCTTATGTACAATTCGACATCGATTGTATGCCCTTTGATCCAAGGCAACAATCACCAAATGGTCTAAGAGCTTATGTGTGCCATCTCCAAGCTTAAAGCTTTTAAGGAAAAGGTCGACAATCGATCCCGGACTCGCCCAGGCATCGTTTAAAGTCGTTAAAATAACCGTCTTATTCGCCGTGGAAGCGTTCTTCAAGATTTCTTCGAGCTCAAGCGTCGAATCCTGCACGAAAACAACTTCATAATGTAAATATAAATATATATTCAATGGTATCTTTTGGTTTGCTTTTGCAAATTGCAGCTAAGCACTAAGAACAGAACATACTTGGTAGCTGATACTATTACTGTAAGGTCACCATTGAGCTAAAACTTTAGTGCTTAACATATTCGTTACATATGCAAAGATTTATTTGTTCTAGATGTCTAAGTAAATTTCTTTATGGAGACTATAATTTAAAATATATAAATCCGGATATTAACTAACTGGCTGAGTGGTCAAGAATTTTTTTATGCTCTCATTTTGTATGCATTCGAATCTCGCATTTGACTTGTGAATGTATACCTCTTTATTTAATAAGAAAGCCCTTGATCTTTTGGAAAAAAATCAATTAAGCCCCTAAATATTTTTTGCCCTCAATTAAAGCTTTAAACTAAAAAATTTAACTAATTAAGGCCCTTTAACCAATTTTGACCATTAAATTTTTTTATAGTTTTTTCTTTAGATTTTAGTAGCACGTGATACACTATAGTTTTAGCATGTTTCATTTATAAATTTTTTTAATGTCAAGTGGAAACACTGTGACATGACGCACTGCACCAACAGATCTAAAAAATGTTAAGATTTAATAGTTAAAAATTTAATTAAATAAAATTCTTGGTTAAAGAAATAAAAAAATTAAAATTTTAATTAATTTTTTTCAAAAGTTTACGGGTTATTACACGTTAATTCTATAAAAAAAAAATCTATATCCGAATATTAGTTTGAAAAAAGCAAATCAGATTCCTGCAAGCATCCGTTGTCATTTCTATGAATTCAATTTGATTCATAATTTACACCAACATGTTAAATAGTTAAAAATATTTACTCTACCAGTAACTAGATGAACAGATAGCTGTTTTTCAAATCGATTTGATCTGGAAATTATTCATTTAATTTGAATTTAATTCTCATTCACTCTATTTTTAAAAAAAATTGTATATATAGGGGAAAAAAGAGAGGGAACTAACCGGAGGAGAGGAGGAGGAATTGAGGTAATAAGGGAAAATGCTAGCGAAAGAGGAGGAAGAAAAGGAACCGGGCCGGATGGAATCAGTGGCAGTGTAAAGAAGCAAAGCGGAGAAGGTGACGACGGTGAAAATAAGAGCTGCACGGCGGAATTGCATCGAAGTTTCGGGAGACATGCCGCCGGAAGGAGTGGGGGAAAAACAGGGCCGCGACGGAGCTAAAGGTGGAAACGACTGTAAAACCTCAAAAGCTTATTAGCAGCGGTAACAGTAAAATCAAACTATTTTTTTCTGTTGTTTTTTATTTTCTATATTTAAGAAGCCATTAATGAAAGTAGAACAAGATGAAGCATGAAAGAATTTGGCTGTTTCAGAGTTTCCGACTTCTCAGATTATTAAAAGGAAATCAAAGACTGGAGGGAGTCTAGTCAACGCGAAAGAGTGGGGCCCTAACCTGATTCTTTTTTATTTTTAACATAATCTCAGTTATGATTAAAATTATATATATATATATATATATTAAAGTTTATCGACAAAAAAAATATTAGAAATATTAATCTCGATCATGATTTTTCTTTCGACTCTCATATTGAAAAATTAATATAAATGCTTTTGAAAAATTGTAAGCTTAAAAGTATATAATACAAGTATAAAAAGAAGTTAGGGATTTAAAATTAATTTTAAAGAAAAATAATAAGAAACATAAAATGAAAATAGAATTTAAAATATAAAATATATAAATATTAAAATTAGCGGGTCGGGTACCCGATTATAAAAAAAATTCGACCCTGACCCGGCCTAACTACCAGGAAAAAATTATAGGTTGGATACCCGACCCGAAAAAAATCGAGTACTTTAATATAAATACCCGGTAAATTTTATTCGGGTAGGCAAAGCTCAACCACTAAAAACTTTTGATTTTTATTTATTATGCAGTCACTGTTAAGAACTGGCGGCTGATTTTGTGACTTTTCTGTCCCGTAACTTCCATTAGCCGCCTTTTATATTTGTCATTAACTAATTATTATTATTATTATTATTATTATTATTATTATTATTAGACCATTAGTGTTTAATTTATTTGTTAATTAGTTTAGATTGTTTACTACAAAAGTCTACTAGGGAAATGAGTTTTTTCTACTGATTATTTATAATATTAAAATTTAAACTTAAAAATGTATTTAAAAATCTAACATTTTATCTCAATATATTAATTAATGATTATTAAATTAATTATACCCAAGGTGTAAAAATTTATAACAACTAATTAATATTTAAAGTTAATCTTGTTGTACGCTTATGACTGTCATTTTATGACTTTATCATCCTCTTTGAACATCAACAAAATTCATATAATTTATTCTCTCTTGTTAAAAAAAAGACATTTAATTAATAAATATATAACTTATTTTGTAATTTTATAAATACAAATATTTATTTTAATGAAAAACATATGGGTCTCAAAGGTTAAATATTAAACAAAATAACTGAGATAAAATAAATTAATAGCATTTTAAAAAAAATAAACATATGGATTGCCTTCATTGTTTTTAGTTTTACAACAAAAATCAATTTTTTAATCATAACTGAGATTATGTTAAAAATAAAAAAGAATCAGGTTAGGGCCCCACTCTTTCGCGTTGACTAGACTCCCTCCAGTCTTTGATTTCCTTTTAATAATCTGAGAAGTCGGAAACTCTGAAACAGCCAAATTCTTTCATGCTTCATCTTGTTCTACTTTCATTAATGGCTTCTTAAATATAGAAAATAAAAAACAACAGAAAAAAATAGTTTGATTTTACTGTTACCGCTGCTAATAAGCTTTTGAGGTTTTACAGTCGTTTCCACCTTTAGCTCCGTCGCGGCCCTGTTTTTCCCCCACTCCTTCCGGCGGCATGTCCAAATATTTCTCTCTTAAAACTAACTTCAAATCAATATTTTTTGTGTTTGAAATATATATTATAAAATTTTATGTGTTTCTTATGTATTTAAAAAAATAGATTAAAAAAAAAGTAAACGGGTACCCGGTACCTGATTTTACAGGTACCCGAATTTTGCGGGTACCCAATTTTTATGGACCGAGTCACGTACCAATTTTTAGGTACTCGAAACTTAGGGTACCCGGATATAAACACCCCTAATGTTAACTACGATTTTTATCTCTCTTTAAGTTACATCAAATGATTTTGATTAATAAATGTTAAATTAAATTAATTATTATACTCAAATTGTCGTTCACACAATCTCTTTACGGACGAAATATTTGAATTTTTTTTCAAATAATTAAAATAAAATTATTATTTTTGTAAAAATTAAAATGTAAATTTATCATTCTATTGATTTATAAGATTATAATTTTTAGAATGATTAAATAAATCTTTTATTATTTTAAGGATAAAATACATTTTTACCGTGTATTAATTTAAATTTTTACCATTTTAAAGATTTTTTTTATGTAATTTTATCTGTTTAGGAAGATATATACATTGCCACCCTTAGCTTCATCCGTGAAACAAGGGATATACATGTAATAAATTTAGCCATTTGTAATTTTCACATATATAAGTATTAAAGATTGTAATTGTACTCTGGAAGAAATTTTTAAAAAATATTTCAAAATACTTGAATTTAAAGGTTTGTAAACATATATTTCTTAACATTTAATTAATTAAATTATTTAAGTCAACAAAGATAAATTAACGGTGACTATTTAATTGAAAAATAAAAACACCAAAATATTAATGGTTTTATTCAATTACGCAAACTTTAAAGAAAAAAAAATAAGGGTTTGAATTTTTTAAAGATAAAAGTAGTGATACGAAACTTCCAAGGAAAAGTATGAAGAAAAAAAAAGCAAATTTTAACCATAGAAATTCAGATTTCAAATGTATAGCATGTAGTAGACCATTGATTTTTATAATTTTAATTTATTTTTTATGCCTGATATTATTTTATTTTTAATGTATATATTAAATTTAGACTGAGTCTAGTGACTAATTTTATATGTTTTGTTAGTTTATATTAAAATGAATGCTGACTATAAATTTTAAAATTATTTTATATGGAAGACGAAATCAAACACTCGACTATTGATTAAAATACTTAAACTCGTGGTCGATGGCTAATTTTTTTTGACTAACCATTAATGTAGAACATTAATTGAACGACTATGACAACTACCTAATTCACTTTCTCTAATTATATTGTCCAAGTTGCAGACTATCCATAAAATACATTTCATTTTCTCTTTTTAATGTTTGATTTTTTTTCTTTTATGGTGAGCTGATATGTTATTGTTTCGAATTTGGCCTCTTCTTCACTGATCTTCCGCATCTGCTCCATGACGAGTTCATATTCGTACTTTTCATAGGCAGTAGCGGAATTAAAATTTTTTTATAGTAGAATCAGAGTAAACTTTAAGATACGAAGATTTTTATGCCACTACAATGTAAATAGTGTTGACCTCGTACCCAAACAAACCAAGTGGGTCAATTTTAATATTTTTATAAGAAATTGTATACTAACTCCTTAAAAACTCTATTTAACTCTTTGAAAATTCTATATCACAACCAATCAAGTGGCCCCCCAAATTCTATGTGGCTCCGACGCTGCTCGTAGGAGTGAAATTCGGTCTCGAATTTCCAAATACATAAAAGATCGAGAAATGTTAAGGAGCAGCAGTTAAATTCATAATATTTTAGAGGTTCTCTTTACATTTTATATTGATGATCTATTTTATTTTCCGTAAAATTTCAAATTTCTATATTTTTTTATCAAGTATAAAAGTCTGCATTTTTAACATAAAATTCGATATTTGTTCTTTAAATTTATATTTAAAAAAATAAAGATCAAAATGACTACTTAAACAAGCGTTTGGGGTATTTTTGGCTTTATGAAGAAAAAAAAAACAAGTAATGCAGAAAAAACAACATTATTTAGGCCTCTACTTTGCTTTGATCGGTGCAAACTTGGGTTACGAAAATGCTAGTGTTATGCACTTTAAGTCTTTAACCCATTTCCCTTTGTTATTTGGGCCAATATTTAGAAAGGGCTAAGTTCACTTGATGGGCACGGCCCATGCATGGCTGGAGGCAGGGGCTTAGTCCCTGGTTTCTCAAACACTATATTAAATATCATTAGTAAATTTTGTTTCAGCTAATCCAAATTTTTTCTATAACTATCGATATCTAATTTATTTAATTATTAGTTTAGATTGAACATTGTAAATATTTATTATGAAAACAATAAATTTACTTCATTTGTAACGTCAAAACTCGAATATCTAACTTTGTTTAAAGAATTTAGTATCTCATTTCACTAGACCAACTTAAAAAAAAATTCACATTACAATAAAAACACCATATAAACCGCATTCGGACTTAACTGAACCAATTTTAAACTTAAACAACTTTTTTTATTATTAAATACTCGATTGAGTTGGTTTAATGAATTTTTATATTTTATATAAACTTTAAATAAAACAATTAAACCTCGTCTTCCAAGAAGATCAATAAAAATAGATTTACATACATTTACTCTTCCACTATAATCTTTCGTCAAATATTTTTTAGAAATATATTGTTTTTCACGTAAAATCCCTCACTTCAAAATAATTGGAAAAAATAGATATTTTTATCAATAAAATCAAAACCACAATCATTTTGATGACGATAGGAAACCACTGGAATTTAATTCAGTCTTTTCCGAAAGGGAATCAATAAAAATCCTTTGAATTTTCAGAATTTGGATTCCTGTCCAATTCATTTCACATTTTAGTAATTAATTTGTGAAAATTACTGTTTTTCATTATTGTCAACAAAACTATAACAATTTCCTAAATGAAAAGAAGACTGCAAACTACACGAAAATTGCGGGTTCTAGGCTTCTAGCTCAAGCACGCAATGCAAGATTAAAGCAGACCATGTTCGTGTCGGTCTTTGACTGACACCTGCCGGTTTCCTTTTACTTTCCAGTTCCCACCTCCTTAAACGGGGTGGGATATTCTGCATGAAACCGCGTTTTTGACTTTGTTCCATTTTTAATTTATTTTCCTTTTTGTGTTTTTTTAATATGTTGGTATAATGCAAGGGTAACATCTGTTTAACTTTCTTAGTCTTTTCAAAGACGACACACACAACATGCATTATTGGTACTCGAACCCGGGTCTCAAGAGATGACGAACATCTACCTTCGTCACCAAGATATAAAAAGAACTAATTTATGCGTCTTCAAAAAGTTAAGAGCACGATCCAACTAAAATTAAATGTTGGAGCTAAAATTAGAGGTTTGATCTGTCAAATTCGTTAATTTGGATGTTTGGTAAATGACGGATTGGGGTGAAACCTCTAATTTTAATATTTTTTTTGCAAATACGAGCCTTTTGAAATTAGAGGTTTTGACATAATAGTTATAAAGACCCCTTTACCCTTAACAATTATAATAAAAAAAAAACTAAATTTTACCTTTTCTATTTTACTTCTTCACCCTCATATATTTACATCGTATCATTTGTAAACTAATATT
Organism: Hibiscus tridactylites; assembly: GCA_958450335.1. Taxonomy (NCBI): domain Eukaryota; kingdom Viridiplantae; phylum Streptophyta; class Magnoliopsida; order Malvales; family Malvaceae; genus Hibiscus; species Hibiscus tridactylites. Next base: position 2,582,635 of record OY288273.1, read on the forward strand.
TTTCCTTTTTATTCTCACTCGTTTATAATTGTACATTTTACTCTTAACAATTATAAAAAAAAACTCAAAATAGCCTAATTTAATTTTTTTCTATTTTAATTTTTCACTCTTACGTATTTACATTGTGGCATTTGTGAACTAATATTTTTCTTATTATTCTCACACATTTATATTTATATTTAATAATTAATTAAATTGTATTAAAAATGATTATATAAATAATAAAGTAATATATAGATCCTTCAAATACACTTAATAATATTATATTAAAAATATTTTTCACAATCTAATTAATATTAATAGATACAAAATATTGATAACTAATAAATTATTCAAACAAGTATCGAACATAATCATGTCCTTATATGTCATTTTGCTTGTTTAAATAATAAAACAATTATCAGCTATCACTTAATTTTATCAAACATTTTGTACAATCAACTAATACAATATGCTAGTCAAATCTACTAATACAATTAGTTAACAACTAATATAATTTACTATCAACTATCAGCTAATTGTCAAACATACTGTAAATTTTTATATAATTTAATATCAATAAATTATAATACATGAATTTTCAAATATATATATATATATATATATATTCAAGATAATTATTTGGTATAGTTTTTTTTTTAAATTTTACGAATAAGATAAAAGGCGTATGTCTTTAATTGATATTTAAAAAAATATGTGACGTATGGTGATTTTTCATTTAAATTCTATTTGTGAAATTTTTTTACTATCAAATAATGATTGTTTTTATCATATTTCTAAGGATGAGTCTACCACGTGCGACGAATATTGATGAACACCACCAACGATGAATACCGATGAACACCATTAATTTTTTTAAAATTTTAAAAATTTAAAGGACTAAAATTATAATTAAAATTATCTCTTAAAAATAAAAATCAAATTTAATAGTTACTTTATAATATTTTTAATAGGTTAGAATCAAATATACTCAATTCTCTTAAACCCTAACAAAATCAATCTCTTACAAAAAAAAATAAAAATTATAAACGGATCATCATAATAATCAGATACCACTCAATCATCGTTTTTGATCATCACTAAGAAACCCATAATTGATGAAACAAAGTAAAACAATTTAAACTCTAAACATAAGAAAAACGTTATAGTGAAGAAAATGAAGAAAACACAAACCGGTTCTATGCATCTCTTTAAGAAATCAGAAATTATAAATTAATTTTTTTAAGAGATTGATCTTGTTAGGGTTTATGAGAATTGGATATATTTGATTTTAACCTATTAAAAATATTATAAAGTAACTATTAAATTTGTTTTTTATTTTTTTAAGAGATAGTTTTAATTATAATTTTAGTCCTTTAGATTTTTAAAATTTTAGAAAAAAATTAATAGTGTTCATCGGTGTTCATTGTTAGTGGTGTTCATCAATGTTCGTCGCCCGTTGTAGAATTTTCCTATTTCTAATTTCTACGTCGTGTTATATTTAACGTCGTATTATTCTATAAACTATATTTTAACTCATTCATTATCAGTGGCAGATTCAAGATCTAAAAAATGAGGATCCAAAATTTTAGTGCACTTTTTTATAAAAGGATATACAAAATAATTTTTTCTTTACAAATTATACTATATTTTAAATCCCCCCTCAAAAAAAATTATGCTTCATATGAGAGCCATATGCATCCGCCACAGTTCACTTTTATTTAAAGATTGTATAGAAGAATAAAAACAAAAACTTCATTAAAGTAACATGTATTATACCCTTAAACACGGGTAATTTTAAAAAATTATAATTGGATTGTTAGATTAACGGAGAGCGACTCAAGATTTATGTTAAGAAACGAACCTATAAAATTTTGGTGGATGAACTTACAAAGAGGGCGAAATAGATTTTCAATAAAAAAAAGACAGAAAATTTTTATAAAAATTCTAAATTAAATAGAAAATTTTCAAAATTTTAAAGGAACAACTGCTCCTCCCAATCCCCTTGGTCCATCCATGATATTAGCCAATAATACTAAACTAAATCAAACTATTAAATATAATAAATATAAATATTACTTTTATTTGTAAGAAAAAAAATCAAACCTAACCTTTGTTTTCCTCCCTAAATACGAGGGGGTACATTAATGTCGCCTTCAATTGCGTTATGATAAAACTTTGCCTCTTTAATCTAAACAAGAAAGAAAGTTTGAAATCTTGGTAGTATCACATCCTTTACTTTACCAATCCACGCATCTTTCTATTGTATTTTCTATTCATTATTTTCTTATTCACACCTTTTTTTTTCTGTCAAAATATTTATCAGAATTTAGAGCGAACTTAATGATTAATTTTTTTTATGTTATATTAGTTTATATTAAGATAGATAGATGATCACGAGTCTAAAGTTATTTTATACTCAAAGCAATGATCTGTTCCTCGACTATTGGTTAAAAGTACGAGAAATTTTTACTATCTCACCTAAACTCATAGTTTAACGACGTAACTTAGTGGGGACTAGTGGGGTCATAACCCCAAAATTTTAAAAAATTTAACATTCGACCCTTTAAAATTTTTAAAAATATAATTAGTGCCCTTCAAATATTTGAATCACCCTAAAATTTTTGAAAGTTTATCATTTGACCTTTTAAAAAATTTATAAAATCTTACTATACCCTTTATTTATATGTACTTATATATAAATAAGATCGATTTAAAATATTTCTAATTAACCTCAAAATTAAGTGTCGAATTCCACCCATTGTCATGTTTGACACCACTCTTTTCAACATGTAAAAGATATTATTATAGTTGTTGTTGTGATTCGATAAAAAATTTATTAATATGTTTTGAGATGCGAGAATTTATGCCTGAAATAAAATATTGGACATTATCATAATTTATTTTTGGTCTTACGTTATGTATGCTCACCAAGACCGCGTAATTCATCTCTGATAAAAATAAATTTAAGAAAAAATTGAGTTTAAAGGATTGTTACTTTCAAACTAATAAGTTTAAGAAAAATTCTGCAACGCTCGACGAGCACCGATGAGCATCACTAACGACGAGCACTTATGAGTATCATTTATTTAATTTATAGAGATTAAAAATCTAAAGGACTCATCGTATAATTATAAATTATTTAAAAATTAAAAAATAAATTAATTAAAATATATTATTTTATTTTTAATTTTCTTTTAAACATAATTAAAACTCTAATCGGTTAGAATTTTAACAACATTTGAATACCGTAAAAGAATTTTAAAACTAATCGGTTAGGATTTTGCCATGCAAATATACCTTATGAAGATGGTGGCGGTAACGACGGCGATGGCAACAACGGCAGCGGCGGCGGCAACTTATATTTCAAATGAACAAAAATTAGGATTTTGTAATTTAAGGGTAAATAGGTATTTTGATCTATGTTTAAAAGAAAATTAAAAAATAGTATATTTTAATTAATTTACCTTTTAATTTTTAAATAATTTATAATTATACGGTGAGTTCTTTAAATTTTTAATCTTCTAAAATTAAATTAATGGTGTTCATCAATGCTCGTCGTTAATAGTACTCATCGATACTCGTCGAGTGTGGCAGACTCATCCTAATAGTTATACGCGTTATTTAGAATAATTCTCTTTATTCACCTATAAAGTTTATTTTAATTTCTGTTACAACACTCATCCTTGATGGAAGATATGTAATTCTAAAGGTTTTTTTTCTTAAAAAAGTAACAGTTCTTTAAAAAATTGAATAGTTATTTTATATATTAACACTAAGAAAATTATTCATAAGTGAAATTTTATGATTGTCATATATATTTTTAATTATATCAAAAAGTAAAAAAATAGAACACATGACAATTATATAATTAGAATGATTATTTTTGACCGACAATACATAAAATAATAATCTTTAAAAAATCAAATTTGAATGTAGCTGTGGTTGTGGATATAAGAATAGAAAATGACAACTCATGTACCAAAAAGGGAAATTAATATAAATTATATGAGTGTCCATAATTTTAGACAACGTGATCGAAATAGAATTAATTAAATATTTAAAATATAAAACAGTGAATTATTTTTGGATCACTTAGAGATGGGTACGGGTTGGGTTGGGTTTTTGGCCCACCCGACCCCAACCCGAAAAAATAATTTAATGGACTTATTTGTAAAAAATTATATATTTAAGGATTAAATTGTAAATAAAAATTTAATTTTAAGGACCTAATTATAAAAATACATATAAAGAGGGATTATTAATTTAAATATCCCTAAAAATTAAGGAAATTACACAATTAGTCCCAAATCGGATCGGGTAGGATTTTTTTACCCTAAACACGAATCCAAACCCGACCCGACCCCAATCTTAATAAAATTCCGACCCGACCCAAACCCAATTCTCATTAAAAAATATGACCCGATCGAGTCGGGTAAAATGCATATCCCTAATCATACTCCATTCAATAATACCAACAAAAGTTAAAGAATTTATTCCTTTATTCCTTTATTTATTTATGTTTGTCTTTTGCTCCTATTGGGCATTGGTATGCAATGGATGGGGAGGATAGCTTCATTATTGTTCTTGAATGAGACATTTCTTCAAAGTTGGTATTTAAAGGTATGTGAACTAGGCGATTTCTCTCTAATTATGATTAAATTTTATATATTTTATTAATTTGGTAATAATACAAAATGATTAAATAAATTTAACCATATATATTTAAAAATTCTATTATTTTACCTTTATTATTCTCCTATATTGTTTGTTATTTCTCCTACAAGTGATATATTACTTATATAGTATAATAAAAGTTTTAACGATAACTTGTTGCTTTATGGTAAAATGCAGTTATCCAATTGTTGCTTTGATTCCATAGACTCGTTTGGTTTGATAATATTGTAAGAAATGACTAAATTGATAAAAAAAAGTTTAATATAAAAGGGTTGAATTTATCAAATTGTTTAAATTAAGACTAAACTGATAAAAATGTATAAAATTTGAAGCCTAAAATTATAAATAAAAGTACCAAAATAGTGGGTGTAATTAAAGTTCGAGTACCAACTTGGGGTAAAAATTCTTTGGGTGTCAATTTGAAATAATTATCTAATTTAAGTACTAAATGTATATTTAAGCATATTTCATTTAATAATTACCAACAAAAGTTAAAGGGAATTATTCCTTTTATTTATTTATTTTTGTCTTTTTGCTCCTATTGGGCATTGCCATGCAATTGATAGGGGGATAACTTCATTATTGTTTGTACAACTTTTTTTTGAAGAATTAAATATTTAAAAGGATAAACCATTTAAACAGTGTATTAAAAATAAGATTAATATTCTATACACTGGCGGTGGAAACTTTCAGTTTCCATAAGCGTCTTAGTTTAGGGTATAAAGTTTAGGAGTAGGAATTTAGAATTTAAGGATAATTGTTTCAATTTAAAGTTTAAGATTATAATTTAAAGTTTATGGGTTAGGGTTTAATTTTTAAAAACATATTCATTTAATAATTACCAACAAAAGTTAAAGGGAATTATTCCTTTTTTATTTATTTTTGTCTTTTTGCTCCTATTGGGCATTGTCATGCAATTGATAGGGAGGATAACTTCATTATTGTTTGTACAACTTTGTTTGAAGATTTAAATATTTAAAAGGATAAACCATTTAGACAGTGTATAAAAAATATGATTAATATTCTATACACTGGCGGTGGAAATTGAAAGTTTCCACAAGCGCCTTAATTTTAAGGTATAGAGAGTTAGTTTAGGGTATAGAGTTTAAGAGTTTAGGTGCAAGGGTTTAAAATTTAAGAATAGTTGTTTCAATTTAAAGTTTAGGATTATAATTTAGGGTTTATAGGTTAGGGTTTAGTTTTTAGGGTAGTATGGTGAGGATTTAGGTTTTAACCTATAAACCCTAAATTATAATCATAAACCTTAAATTGAAACCCCTACAACTAAACCCTATACCCTAAACTAACTCCCTATACCCTAAAACTGAGGCACTTGTAGAAACTTTCAGTTTCCACCACCTGTGTATAGAATATTTATCCTTAAAAATATTTAAGTATCTAAATTCTAAAAAATAATTTTTAGTTTTTCACAATAAAATATCGAATAAAAAAATAACATTCGGATTGAAATTTGTGAATTTCGGTCTAAATTAAAAGTTTTTTTAATACGATGGTGTGATTACAAGGTAGTATATGTTCAATTTTCTTAACCCTTTAATAAGGCGCACACACCATGCACACATGACGCTTAAACCCGAGTCACTTGGATAAAATATATCATCTTTTACCACTGGGACCACTCTACAGGTTTCGGTCTAAATTAAAAGTTTAAATTAGTCATAACGTTTTGTTGGATCCAACGTTAATGCTTATTAACTCATAATTTTCAAACCTTTAATAGATGGCATATTTTGACATTAAATTTTAATATTTTTAATTAAGTAGAGAGATATTATTTCTAATATAATTATTGAGATTTGATTTAATACAAGACGGGATAAAATGAACATTTTTAATCACTCAGTTAATTAGTGGATTTTATACATTAAATCCTACCAACTTTTAACGATAATATTTTTAATCGTTATATCTTCTATTGTTTTACCAATAATCAATAAAAGTTAGTATGATTTTATAAGTTAGTATAATTTTCCAACTTATAAAATCATACAAACTTTTATTAACTCATAAATAAAAAATAATAATTTATTTTGGTTTAGGAAGCCATATTAGTTGCAAAAGGATATTTTTGTTGCATATTTTTAACAATAATTTAACAAATACTCCTTTTGTAAAAAAAATAATGTAAGCACCATATACAATAATACAAACTATGAAAAGATATAAAGAGAAAAAGAACAATTCATTAACAACTTATTTTGGAGAAGCATATAAATATATATTGATAAAATAATTCAAAACTTGGAGAACTTAATAGGAATTTTCAAAAATTTCAGAGGTTGAAATGAAAATATTCAAAACTTTTAGGTGGCTTAATTAAATTTCTCCAAAAGTTTTTGGGGGGTCGTTTCCTCATTATTTTCAGCCCATGAATCGCGAAATTGACGGGTGGGACGGTTCCTTGGATTGGACGCCGTGTTAAACGGCCTACGGGGGACCTATTTTTTGACCCATTCGAAACGATGAGTTAAAGAAAAAACAATTATAACTAGGTTAGGTTCAAGTGGTAAATAATTTAGTATCGCTTAAATAAATTTTAAGTTTGAAATATTATACATGTCGAAAATTTTTACTATAAGACTCGTTCACCAAAAATAGGTATAAAACACAGATCAGTCCAGATTAATCAGAGAAAAACCCGAAAAAACCAAAAATAACAATTAATTAATTATTTTTAAAACAATTAATTATTTATTAAATGCAATGACAAGTGACAACAAACATCAGCATGTGCACTGCACCATACCACCATTTATTTATTAGTTTTTAAGGCAAACTACAATGGATGTCACATAATTATGTATAAGATTATATTTAGGTTACTCAATTATTAAAAGTTACATTTGAGTCACTTAATTATGACTAAAGTTACATATGAGTCATCAAATTATTAAAAGTTACACTTGAATCACTCAATTATAGATAAAAATTATATTTGGATCACTTAATTATTAACAATTTATACAACATACAAACACACACATATTATACCTTTCTAATTTTTTTATTGCAACTTGATTATTAGGTTGCAGTTTATTCTCCTTTACACCTCAATATCAATGATACTGTTTGGAAGTATTAAAAAATAGTACTGATGATGATATTGTCTATCTATAATGACATTTTTGGTTATTAATAAAATCAAGGTTTAATGGCCAAAATGTGCTCAAACTTATTGAAAAAAAAAACTTCTTTTACCTAATTAAGTTATGGGTTATATTTTTATAAAAAAAGGTTATGGGTTATATTTTAATATATAAATTGTGTAAAAAAATTTATATAATCCTTTATATTTAAACTATAAAATCTAAAACTTAACCATGTAACTCATAAACTCTAAATCTTAAATTTTAATTATAAACTAATTTTACATCCTAAAACCTAAACTTCAATCTAAATCTCTAAACTCTACATTTAAAGGGCTTGTATAAACTTTAATTTTATTTTTTAATAGAAATCTCTAGTCTTATTAAAAAGAAAATATTCAAGACTATACTAAAGTTTACAATTATCATCGTAAGCTAAATATATATTTTAGACATTTTCCTATAATATTGAAACTAGCCACTTTATACATGATAAAATTAATTGCATCGGCAAACAAGCCACAAAAAGGGATTAAGCTATTGAAAGACCACCAAGAACCGCGAATTAGAATTGAGCGTCTTGAGAAACTATCCACAAACACAAACTGTGTATCCTTCAATCCGAAGGTCCAGAGCATGAAAGATCAACATTATTATAAATAAGCGTCACCTTGATCAGCCAATGGTATCGTTAAATTCAACCATGAAAAAATATATAATAAAAAGAACAATCAAATGACTGAGAAAGAAAATAAAAAACGTGCCAAAAAATAAAGAAACGTGCCACAAATATAGAAATAACATGTCACAAAGACAAAATCTATCTTGCAAAAAACTAAAAATGTAAACAAAAAAAATTCGGTGATCGCCAACTAATATCAAACTTAATGTCACAGTCGGCCAAATAAAATTATTTAAAAAAAACTACGAACTGGGAAAAAGCGTTGTGCGGCGCTATTAGGTATTTTTCACAATTTCCTTATCTTAGAATTAATTTTATATATTAAAAGGGCATGAAAAATATAAATTAAAAATAAGATAAGATAGCAATTAATACCCAAATCTTACTTCAAACTAATCAGGATTTCGTGTTTCCTTTTTCACTATAATTATATTTAGTATATTTATAAATATTTTTAGAATTTAATGATTTATGTTACATTCATGCATGATATTTTGGCAAAATATCTAAAAGGTATAAAATTATAAATTGGTGTAGTAATAAAATTATATTTTAACCTTTGAGAATTTATAATTCAATTATAACCTTTCTAATATATATCTTTTTCCAAAAAAAAAAACTAACGCAAAGTTTTTTTTTGAATAATAATACTAACGCAAAGTTGATTATCAAATTAACTACTAATTGGGATTTCAAATTCTTATATCGTAAATAAAACAAATTAAATTGATATTTCTACAACATTTGAATGCAAATTAATCGATTATTGAGTTAAATATTAAATAATCATAATTTTTTTAGTCTAACTATTAGTACCAACTTATTAACCGATTAAACCGAATCCGACTTTTACAGAGGCTCAATATGAGACGATCTCTTGAGTTAAATTTTTACCATTCACAATATTACAATTCGAATTTTTAGTTTTGTTTAAAGAGTTAACTAGCAATGAGGAGGAAAGTTCCGTACGTGGAAACAGGGAATTGGATTAGAAAAATAGAGGTGGGCTGGAAAGCTCCATTTACTAGTAATTCCCTTTACCTTTAATTTGGCTATTTTCAACATGTTCAGCCTATGAGCGCGGAAACAATTGGATAAAAATCTTATTCTCCTTTTCGGTTTTTCAATTTATGCCTTAACACTAAAAAAATATAATAAAATTAAATTTCAAACTTTAATTTTAAATTTTAAATCTTAAACCCTACAGTTTATACAGTAAAAAATACATTATAGTTTTAACTGTGGGGCATAAATAGCACCGAAAAGCGGCAGAAGATTTCATTCCGAAACAACCAGCCAGGGTTAATCTACAACATTTGAATGCAAATTAATCGATTATTGAGTTAAATATTAAATAATCATAATTTTTTTAGTCTAACTATTAGTACCAACTTATTAACCGATTAAACCGAATCCGACTTTTACAGAGGCTCAATATGAGACGATCTCTTGAGTTAAATTTTTACCATTCACAATATTACAATTCGAATTTTTAGTTTTGTTTAAAGAGTTAACTAGCAATGAGGAGGAAAGTTCCGTACGTGGAAACAGGGAATTGGATTAGAAAAATAGAGGTGGGCTGGAAAGCTCCATTTACTAGTAATTCCCTTTACCTTTAATTTGGCTATTTTCAACATGTTCAGCCTATGAGCGCGGAAACAATTGGATAAAAATCTTATTCTCCTTTTCGGTTTTTCAATTTATGCCTTAACACTAAAAAAATATAATAAAATTAAATTTCAAACTTTAATTTTAAATTTTAAATCTTAAACCCTACAGTTTATACAGTAAAAAATACATTATAGTTTTAACTGTGGGGCATAAATAGCACCGAAAAGCGGCAGAAGATTTCATTCCGAAACAACCAGCCAGGGTTAATCTACCGGACCCGGACCCGGACACGGACCGCGTCCCAGCGTCGAAACAGCGTTGGCGCTGGCTTGTTTTGATTAGTACAGAAATGGTGGGCAGAGGCAAAGACCCAAAGCCCCAAACATCCCTATAAATACCATTTCCTCTCAGTTCCTCCTTCCCCAAGCAACAACTGCTTTAGCTTTACACACAAAATCTTCCATCTCTCCGTTCTTTCTTCTCCACAATGGTGTTATCCAAGACAGCATCTCAAAGTGATGTCTCGGTTCACTCCACTTTTGCCTCGCGTTATGTCCGAGACTCACTTCCCAGGTAAAAAACAATCTGAAAAAGTCATTTGAGTTTCATCAATGGCGGAAAAGTTGACTGGTTTTTACATGTGCAGGTTCAAGATGCCAGAAAACTCTATACCAAAGGACGCTGCGTTTCAGATCATCAACGACGAACTGATGCTCGACGGCAACCCGAGGTTGAACCTTGCCTCCTTCGTCACTACTTGGATGGAACCTGAATGTGATAAGCTTATAATGGACTCCATTAACAAGAACTATGTTGACATGGATGAATACCCTGTCACCACCGAGCTTCAGGTATATATATACACATATGTATGTATGTATGTATGTATGTATGTATGTATGTATGTATGTATGTATGTATGTATGTATAGATCTCTTGTATGTATGTATGTAGATCCAAGAAAAAAAGTCAAACCACCTTGATCTGTGAATGAAACTTGATGATCCGAACTTTGATGCAGAATCGTTGTGTGAACATGATAGCACACTTGTTCAACGCGCCGTTAGGGGACGGCGAGGCTGCGGTCGGAGTGGGGACGGTCGGTTCGTCCGAGGCAATCATGTTGGCCGGCCTTGCTTTCAAGAGGAAGTGGCAAAACAAACGTAAAGCTGAAGGGAAGCCATATGATAGACCCAACATTGTGACCGGTGCCAATGTTCAGGTCTGCTGGGAGAAATTCGCTAGGTACTTTGAAGTTGAGTTGAAAGAGGTGAAGCTTAGAGAAGGGTACTATGTTATGGACCCTGTCAAAGCAGTGGAAATGGTCGATGAGAACACCATCTGTGTTGCTGCAATCCTCGGTTCGACTCTCAACGGCGAATTCGAAGACGTCAAGCTTTTAAACGATCTGTTGGTCGAGAAAAACAGAGAAACCGGGTAACATTAACATATCGAATATTGTTACATGAACATGGTATTGGTCTGAAATTTTAAGTGTGCCTTATATGCTTGCCTACTTTGATCTGCAGATGGGATACCCCGATCCATGTCGATGCGGCTAGCGGCGGATTTATCGCACCATTTTTGTACCCGGAACTCGAGTGGGACTTTAGGCTTCCCCTTGTGAAGAGTATTAATGTTAGTGGACATAAATATGGTCTTGTTTATGCTGGTATTGGTTGGGTTATCTGGAGGAGCAAGGAAGATTTGCCTGAAGAACTCATCTTCCATATTAACTATCTTGGAGCTGATCAACCCACTTTCACTCTCAATTTCTCCAAAGGTACGTATGTATGTACGTACATACTACGTACGTATGTATGTATGTATGTATGTATCAACATTAAACTTGTGTTATGCTTCTCTGCAGGTTCTAGCCAAGTCATTGCTCAGTACTACCAACTAATCCGTTTGGGATACGAGGTTAGAACCTAGTTAAGGCAATATGGATAATGTTGTACTAATTCGAATCCGAAAATCGGATCCGAAAATCCGACAATCGATCTAATACTAATGTGATGCAATGGTGTTTGAACTACAGGGGTACAGAAATGTGATGGAGAATTGTCATGAGAACGCCATGGTACTCAAAGAAGGCCTGGAGAAAACAGGGCGGTTCAACATCGTGTCGAAAGACGACGGAGTTCCGCTTGTGGCATTCTCCCTAAAAAACAACAAGCGACACGACGAGTTCGAGATATCCGACATGTTGCGCCGCTTCGGTTGGATCGTGCCAGCCTACACAATGCCTGCAGACGCTCAGCACATCACCGTGCTCCGTGTTGTCATCAGGGAAGACTTCTCCCGCACCTTGGCCGAACGTCTCGTGATCGACATCGAGAAGGTGCTCCACGAGCTCGACACCCTGCCGGCAAAGGTCAGTGCCAAGCTGGCGATCGCGGAAGAAGCGGAGGCCCAAAATGGCACAGTAAAGAAGACTGATATTGAGACTCAAAGGGAAGTCATGGCTTACTGGAGGAAATATGTGAGCGAGAGAAAATCTAACAAGAACAAAATTTGTTAGAATTTGTTCCAAGTTTCTAACACCCTTCCTTTGTGTTTTTGTTTCTCGCCATGTTTGTTTTTTTTTCCCTTTATTTTTCAAGCTTCAGCATGATGAGGAGACTGGTCTAAAATCTACCATTGGATCCATTTGAGTTGAGCCTTTCTTGTAAACTATTGTTTTTATTTTTATTTTGGAATTCTGAATCTCTTTGTGAGAGGTTTAGACTTCTATAAACATTATGAGATGTTTATGTATTTTAATTCTAGATGTATCTTCCAATACTATTTAAGTTTAGATCAATAACAGTAAGTTATATAACAGTAACAGCGTCGTCCGAAATTGATATTGAAAAAAAATAACGACTCATAACGACTGCAATAAATATATTATTGTCAGCAATCGCGATAAAATATCGCAACCGAAAACGCAGTGGCAATTGCTATTTAAATCCCTGGCTTGAATCAAGAGAAAAAAATCAGCCAATGCCACTAAAATCGAGTAAAATTCTCCTGCCCCCTAACCATGCCTCCTTCTATATCTCTTGCCTAAAAAATAGTTAAAAATTAAATCTTGCCCCATAACCCTAATTTTCATATCCTAAACCCTAAACCCTAAACTCTAAAAGATACACCCTACTCCTAATTCCCTACACCTCAACCCTAACCCCTAATCTTAAACCATAAACCCACTATTTTAAAGTGGAGGCACAAATGGAGGCATACTTAGGGGATAGATGATTTTCACCCACTAAAATCATTCCTTAGATTCAATTTACAGTATAATCTAGTTGAATAAGACATTAAATCGTTTAAATAATATGTTTGGATGAGGATTTTGAGGATGCAAATCAAATTTATCAAAATATTTAGTACTTTGAGAACGAATTACTCATTTGGGTGAAAATAATTGTGAATTTTAAATTTTAGAGGAATTCTAAAATTTATAATGAATTTCAAATAGGGGATTTTGGTAGCCCAAATCCCTTATTCAAACATATTTAAGTTGACATTTAAAGTCTACACTAAAGGCTAGATTAACGGAAAGATCTGGTTGAATTGTATTAATAGTTTAATAAATCAATTAAAACATTTTAAGTTTAAAAATCAATTTAAAATTTAAGTCATAATAAAAAAAAATATCTAATGCAATTAACTCATCTTTCTCTCATTATATGGCTGTGTAAAAAACTCGACAAACCGAAATTGAAACTAAAATTTGAAAAAAATTGATTCGAAAATATAGTTAACTGAACCGAATAAATTAGTTTCGGTATGTTCTGTAAGAAAAAATATTATTTCGATTTGAATATGGTTCGTAGTTTTGAACAAAAGCGGGTAACCGAACTGACCGGTTACATAATATATAATCTAAAATATGCATATTTATACAATTATATTGGCAAAATTTACCGCCATTGTTAATTTATTCTCTTCCTCAAATATTTTTTGAATATTTTTATTGTCTTGGAAAGTGAAAAATTAGCGGTAAATTTTAACATATTTTCCTCCCAAATATTAACGAGTTTATTTACTTTGGGAAGTAAAAAATTCAACCTTAATTGTCAATTATTTTCTATTCTCAGTTTCATACATTAATACTTTTCTTATTTAAATATTTCAAAATTTTAAACTCTAGCTTATTTTTCACAGTGCTATTATATTTGATATTTTTAACCGGTCAATCGGTTAACTGGTTTAATAGTTAAGGTTTAGGGTTGAGAATTAAACAACCCGAATTTACCGGTTATTCGAAATAATTTGCTAACGGTTAACCGCCGAACCCGATTTTGCACACCCCTATGCCCTTTTTGTTGTATGAACTTTTCTTTCAAATTTCACATCAAATATTTTGATCACATATAAATTTATGAATATAAATTTAATACATTGGCAATGTAAATTTTTAACTTCCGTAAGTGCCTTAATTTTAGGGGTTAAGAGATTTAGTTTAAGATTTACAAGTTATGTTTATGGGTTTAAATTTTATGTATGAGAATTAGAACTTAAAGTTTAGTTTTTAGAGTATACAATGAGATATTTAGATTTTAACATATATACTCTAAATTCTATTCAAACTCAATTCTAAACCTCAAATTAAATATCTAAACTTTCAAATTAATTCACTTATTAAAACTTATAATTTTTACTGTCAGTATATAGAATAATCACCCTAAATTTATACGTTATTTTCAATTTAAATGATGTGACTAAAATTATCGTAAATTCACCATTCATTAAAAAAATCCTAATGTCAAACTATATATCCAACTCCACACGTTTGGCTCACCTGAACCATGACTTGGGTAAAGTCTTTATTAATTCAAGTCCATTTAATCTAAATTGCTAATTAAATTTAGGTTGTTGTCAGCTTACTTAAACATTAACATATAAATATATAAACTTTGAATGAATTAAATGCAAACCTTTTTTTTTCTCTTGTTGAATAAATCACAAGTCTTAACTTTCACATTAAGACTTTCAAGTGGGACATTAAATATCAAAAAAAAAATATTTTATCGGAAAATAAAATCAGTTGGTCTAGTGAGACGATGTATTAAATCTTTTAAGTAAAATTAAAAATTCGAATTCTAGCATTGTAAATGGAACAATTGAGTTGAGAGAGTCGCTCCCATAATAAGCCTTTGCAGTACTTAATCCGAATTAATCAATTATTAAATTAGAAACCGATGATTAAAAATAACTTGTTTAAAACTATTTCGACAATAACGTTATAAAATAATTGTTAATTTGCATATGGATATTCATACATGTTAATCCTCAGAAAAATGTAATTTGAATACCTCAGCATCTTCTAAATTAACTTTGTTATTTGTTAATAATGTCATATTGGAATTACTTACAATTAAGTTTAATTTGGTTGGTATGTCACTGGTATAACGGATAAGTAGATGTAGGATTGAGTTTAATATTCTTTTATTTATGGGTGAAATAGGATTTGAATAGTATAAACATTATATTAAATTGTATGTTAAAAAACTTTATTAATAATGATATTCAAATTGTTATTTTGCATATGAATATTCACCTACGTTAATCTTCGTTAAAAAAATTAATTTAAACATTTAAGAGTTATTGTATATTTCTTTAGTATTATGAATGAAGTAAATTGAGTTGAGAGAATTATTATAATAGATTTAATTTTGCAACTTTAAATTTTTGTAATTGTCGTTGATTCTATTAACATGTATAATCGTTAGAGCACTATTGTTATATTGTTTCTTTTTAGAAGATGAACAATATCTAAGTTGTCGATCTCAACAATAATCGGACGATAATACAAAATAAATTCAGATAAATACCTTTATAATTCGACTTCTAAAACAGAATATATGCATGGACGGAGCTATTAAGGGGTGGGGAGGAGCAATCATCCCGGGAGAAATATTTTTTCACCTTTGTTTTTTTATTTAATTTTTTTAAAAATTAATTTATTTATAAATTTACCGCACTTTCAAATATTTATAATTTATCCTCAACCTTAAATCTTAACTCCGTCCCTGAACATATGATATAAATTTGATAAAACCTGATCTCCAATGCCCCATCTCATCACGG
The DNA here is from genome assembly GCA_958450335.1 of Hibiscus tridactylites. Taxonomy (NCBI): domain Eukaryota; kingdom Viridiplantae; phylum Streptophyta; class Magnoliopsida; order Malvales; family Malvaceae; genus Hibiscus; species Hibiscus tridactylites. Next base: position 2,598,772 of record OY288273.1, read on the forward strand.
ATTATAAAGTATTAAAACTAATAAAATTAGGATAAAAATAATTTCATTGATTTCAAGACTAACAAGTAATCAAACAAAAAAAATAAGGTTGAAGATTAATTTCACTAGTTTAAAATTGACAGGATTCCAAAAAAATAATTAAATTGAAAAGGTTGGGACTTTGGAAAAATATTTTATACACTGACAACGAAAAATTTGTTTCTACAAGTGAGTTTAATTTAAGGTTTGGGGTTTATGGCTTTAAGTTGTATGAGTTAGGATTTATGATTTATGATTATAATTTAGATTTAAGGGGTAAGGAATCATGAGTTTAGCATTTTAATTTTTATATTAAAATTAATCATCTTTGTGAAAGAAAAAAAATTATCAGCATGTTATAATTACCCCTTAAATTTATTGGTTTTAATACTATTAAGGGCTTAAAAATAAATTTTAATTGAATCATGAAAGTTGAAGTGGCTTTGTCCCTACTTCAGTTTAAAGTCCCCTAAATTAGTTAGGTTTTATCCTTACACTACGAATACTAAAATTGGGTAACACAGTTAAATAATTTGACTTATAAATCATTAATTCAAAATTTTATATGCAAAGAATGAGCAAAAATTAACATAGCAATTTATCTGCAACATAGCTGTTCATGTTCATGTGTTTACCAAAATTTGGATTAATTTATCATTTTTTTGTAAAGCAAGAGGATTGGATTCTAATATATTAAAGTAGAAGGTCTAGGTTTTAATCTTTTACAAATGAAGGATGAAATTTATAGTTAGGCCAAAATTAAATGAATAAAATGTCAAACCCGACAAGCCATTTATAACGGGATCAAGGCTCAATAAAAAATTGGAAAACCCAATTGATAAATTGGGCTCTATCAGTCCAATGGATTCGACCACGGAAGCAGAGATCTGACGGTCCTTGTATTTCTAGTGTTTTGTTAGGCAAAATGACAAAAGATGCCTCAAACATTTGCATGTTTTGTCATTTGGCCATCTATTTTTTTTAGTTCAAATATGACCTTAATGTTTTAATTTGGTCTAAACATGCCTGCAACATTTTAATTTGGTCCAAATATGCCCTCGTTGGATGAAAACTGACGGTCAACGGATGATGCTGATTGGACTTGCCACGTGTGAAGATCTGTTGATGTGTCAGCTTACATTTGCCATATATCATCATCAAATTTGACCACGAGTCAGCATGATAGTCTGCCACGTGTCACCATAGTAAAAAAGGGTATAACAAAAAAATTAAAAATCTGACGTGACATATGCCACGTCAACATATCATAACACATGGTAAGTCTAGTCAGCATCAACCGTTGATCGTGACAGTTTTCATCCAATGAGGACATATTTGGACCAATTTGAAGTATTGGGGATATATTTGGACAAAAAAATAAAGAATTAAATGACAAAGCGTACAAACGTTTGGGGCATCTTTTGTCATTTTGACTTGTATTTACTTATTTTTATACTTTCGTGATCCATAATTATGTTTTAAGATTTTATAAGGCTTAAGGAACATGAAACTTTAAACTTTTGGAAAAAAAATAATTAGATCTATTTTTATCTAAGTTTTTATACCCGAAGCTCATCTCCTTGTGTCCTGGTGGCAAATGTAAATGTTTATTATTCTTTGAGACCCGGATTCGAGCACCAGTAATGCATGTTGTGTGTATCATCTTTGAAAAGTCTAAGAAAGTTGAACAGATACTACCCTTTCATCACACCAGCATATTCAAAAATAATTATACTCAAAATTTCATCAATTTACCTTTTGAACCAACATTAATAGTTAATGTGTTAATTATTTGATTATCGTGCAATGATAAAATATACAACATGGTTTAAATGAAATAGATATATGTTTTTATAATTATTTATATTTAATTTATTTATCAATTAATTTAAATTGAGTAAAGAAAATGTCGAAACTATATATATATATATACATACAAAAACTACTTAGTTTGGCATTTGCTAATGCATTAGGAACATCAGAAAATTTCATTACCATGGACAAATATAAAATAATAGCTTGAACAAAAGAAGTTACAACAACAACAGAAAATCCAATCTTAAAATTTTTTGTCTTGCTAGTTGTTTGACTGAAAGCAACTTGTTAATCTGTTCCAACATCCAGTTGCCTCCTTTCGAAGTGGTTGGTCGCGGGGGTCCTTGAAATTCGCTTTCTCGCTAAGCTCTTCGAATGCGTCGACGAGATTTTGGAGCCTCGCGACGAACTCGATCAAGAGTGATGCGAATGTTGCTAGGGATAACGAGCTAGCACTCTCGTATATCTTGGATTCCTGACCTGGCTGCAGCAATGTTTCTGCGGTAACTGAGAGACGGGGCCACGACGGTTTCTGCACCATACTCTCCGAGGTAACCAAATCCGGAGGCTCCATCGACATATCGCTCAGGGATTTGATGACCAATTTATAATCATCCTCTTTAGCTTCTTCTTCGAAGTCCTTGTGATGCGGCGGGGATGCCCAGCTTTCGGAATTGACTAGAAGGTACGATTTCGCATCCACCTTCATCTGCAAATCCTCTCCGGCCTCGTGAACTTCCCTCAGTATGTCTCCGGGGCATAGCTTCTCCATCTTTTCGACTTTCTCTCCGAGCTCACGCAGCACTTTAGCCCCCGCGGTACAAGCCCTCTGCATTTCCGGAGCAAAAACCTTTCTCTTCTCTGGCGGTGCCTGAATTTCCGAGAGCATACACCCGTGCATTGCCATCACCATGAATGCACAATGCCTCAATGCACCACTCACTTTGACAAAGTTCCTCCATGGATAGTTGAATTGTCTATATGGACCGTGCGGAGGCTCCCATGATGCAAAATCGAGCAAAGTGTCCTCTTGGCTCGAAGATTGCACAACCGATCGGTAGGCACTATACAATGGATCATCATATGCTTGGTATGTGAGAATTTTGGAAGGGATCCTCTCATATTCAACACATTGCAGATATCCTTTCACACACCCTAGAGAACAATAAGGTTCATCGATTTATCTCGGTAAATAGTACTCTTGATGTGCGGCTCTGCCGAGAGTCTTGGCGGGCTCTGTCGGGATAAGTCTGTCTGTAGGGGACCACTGTGTAGGTTCACAGAGTCAGGACATCAACATCTCGTCTCTCAGACTCTGCCAAGAGTCATGACAGATTCACAGAATCGGAAGCACTTTAGAATGCTAGAAGAGGCAGAACCGTGAACAAACTTCTCAATCTCCACAGTTCTGCCTCTTGAGTCACTCTAAGGTGCTTTCGACTCTTGATGGACGACACTTTAACTTCTTCCGATAAACCCGACCAGAGCTCTCGGGAGAACCACACATCAACAGGAACAACTTCAAAATCCCATAGAGAAACCGTAGTTAAACGCAAGACTAACCTTCCAACGAAGAAGCAACGCTCTTGAAGTTTTTCACTACAGATTTATGCAAATCCTCCCCTGCCCATATGGGGAACACACATATACTAATGATCACAGACATGCCAGCACCAAAGAAGATAAACAACAATCGCCAAACAGCAGTGTGGATAAAATTTCTCGAGTTGTTCCCGGACACCAGTACGATACAGAACGTCAACAAGAATACCCGAAAAGCATATTCGTATGTCTTCACTAAAGGGTACAATTTGAAGTAGCTCGAAATAAATCCTAAACCAGAACGAAAGAATCACAAGTCACACACACACATATATATACACAAACTTGAATGATATTTGTAACAACATGTATAAATCATCAAAAAAACTCCAAACCTGCTATGAAAATGCTTATCAAAATAACATATTCTTCGTACCCGCCGGACATTATCGATAGCTCTGCAATGCCTAAACCTACCACTCCAGCAGAGAATGTCCCTATAGCTCGGTTGACACCTTTGCTGAGTGTTGCACCTACGAATATTCGAATCACACAGTATTAAATTGCGGCCACAACGCAATACAACAACAGCATCGTAACAGTTTTGAAGTTGTCCCAATATACTATACTATATTACTTACCTACGCTGAATTCGAAAATCAAAACGACGGTGAGAATTGCCCAGATTGAATACTGACTTGTATCCTTTAGCGACTCTTTGAACAGCATAAGCAAGGAAACGGAGGTTAGCGTGAGCCCCGTTTTAATGGCGAAAAAGATTTTACGAGGATCCGATCGACCCATTTCGTATAACTTGACAGCGAGTTCTTGAAGTCCATTCCACAGGTTCTCGACCGAATCACAGCACGATCGGAAACACCGGCCTTTAACGCCGTCCTCGGCGGCAATCGAGCCGTAGGAGCCTAATCCCGAATACCCTTTCCTGGAAAGCAACCTTTCTTTACTCTCGGCGCGGTTCAGAAAAGACCTCCCCGCCATTTTTTCTGCATCAAACAGATCGAAAACAATTCAAAAGACCCGAACAAGATCTTCAAAAACAAACACCTGGGTTCAACGGATACAGAGGAAAGAAAAACTGGGTATGCGTTTGATTTCGGCTACATGAATTGAAGATGGTGGATTTGGCTTTTGATTGAAAACGAGAGGTAGACAATTATGAAAGAAAAGAAAGGGATAGCAAAATCACCTGCTCCACGCGTCACCAGCCAATTGATTTTCAATTTGCTTGGATAATTAAGTTGAGTTTGAGTGAAAAGTGAAAACCAGAAACCAAAAATCTCAGAAATCCCGTGTTCATCTGGTTGATAACTTGAACTGGGTTCTTTTCTGAAAACTCTGTAAACCCAGAAATGGATGTCTTTTTAACTTGAATCATTATCGAATCAACTTAAATTTTCTACTAATAATTATCTTCAATGGAGATTAGGCATGTGGGAGTTGATAATCATGGTTAATTTTATAATCTAATCCGATCTGAATCGGATAATCAAGATGCATTATTTATCTTTTTTAATATATTTTCATGTTCATAATTAATGATGTTGAAAAAATATCTATAATTAATAATCATCGTCTGTACCATGCACTGTCTGTTTGTAGGGTCTCAATTATTTGACATAACTTATATCTAGATCTATTATTATTATTATTATTATTATTATTATTATTATTATTATTATTATTATTATTATTATTATTATTATTATTACGGTTTAAAATGCTGTCGAATTAATCCAAAAATATCAATTACGTCCCATTTATTTCTTTGTACTCAATTGAATATTCAAACGGATATTAAAAAAATGAATATTCAAACGGAACAAATAAATTAAAACTTTAATCGATATTGATCGTTATTATGTTGACATGACAATTAACCTTGTTAATCAGATAATCAATATAGAACAATGGTATCATAAAAATTTGATCAATTTTATAAATAATTGGTGGATAAATATTTTACACTGGAAATTAAAAGTTTTCACAAACGCCTTAGTTTTAGGGTATAGATAGTTAATCTAGGGTATATTGTTTAGGGCTTTAGGTGTAGGGGTTAGAATTTAGGGATAATTGTTTCAATTTAAGATGTAGGGTTATATTTTAGGGTTTATAGGTTAAAACCTAAATACTCACCATATTACCCTAAAAACTAAACATCAACCTATAAACCTTAAATTATAACCCTAAACTTTAAATTGAAACAAATATCCCTAAATTATAAACCCCATACACCTAAACCTCTAAACCCTATACCCTAAACTAATTCTCTATACCCTAAAACTAAGGTCAAATGTTCAAATCTTGATATTGTGAATAGAGTAAATTGTGTTACGAAAGTCGTCTCTATTATAGACTTTTACAGTACCCGATTTAGATTAATCAACTAATATGTTAGATACTAGTGGTTATACAAAGAACAAAAGTTTGATTATTTTTTTTGAAGAAAAAAATGACTTGATTGATTTTTTTAAATGAAGGGTTATTTAATTGGGTAAACTACATGGCCCGTTCATTTTGGTTTCGGATTATTTAATTTTGGTCACTAATTTTTAAAAAAATATGTTTTGTCACTTACATTATCGACTCATAACATTTTGGTCACCGAGCCTTTAACTCTCGTAAGTATGATGACGTGAACATTAGCTAAAAGGATTTATTTTAAGTTTGATCGATAAACTTTAAATAAAATATTAATTTAATCATTAAATTTTAAATAAAATATAAATTTAACCTTCAAACTTTAGCTAAATCCCCACCGACAACTGCCGCTCATCGATTTTGACCTCTTAAACACAAATTCAATGTTCATCTCACCGAAAATTGCTTGAACTACACAAATTTTTTTCTAGATTCATCAGTTCAAAATCGTTACCACTATATTTTAGCTTAAAATTAAATAACACTCCATTTTTGTTTGATTAAATTTTACTATTAATGTTTTACTTTCAACTGCATTTATAAGATTATTATTACTATTTGATACATTGTTAGCGAAAATAAATAATGTTATATGTAGTTTTAGATCATTTTAAATGTTTTATTATTGATTTTTAATTTTTAAATATACTTAATGGACCCTTGACATTTTTGTTATAATTTTTTTCTGTTGAGAGTGTATTAAATAATAATCCATGTCTAATTAAACCAAATTTAAAATATAAACAATGCCAAGATCAAATTCAAAATGATTATTACAAGAAAATACTTTGGTACACAAGCCTTTTAATTTTAGAGTTTAGGGTTTTAGAGGTTTAATGTGTAGTGTATAAAATTTAAGGTTTACGGTTAGAGTTTAGAGTTTAAGGTGTTAAGATTTAGAATTTAAGTTTTAAATTTTATAGAAAGGTTGTTTAATTTTTTTTTACACAACTTGCGTATCAAAATATAACCCTTATTACAATTATTATAGTTGTCGAGCACAACACAAACATCGATTGACCATCCTAATTGTCGATATTGATAAAAACAATAGAAAATAAAATATTAAAAACCATCTTTTTTGCTTTTTTTTCTTTATAGTTTTTCCTCACACAAATAACTTCTTTTTACCTCTTTGATATATATGCTTCGATTTTGGAAGTTTAGGGTATGATGCCTTAATTTAAGGTTAAAAGTGATACAGTTAGAAATGTTAAAAAAGACGAAACTTAAAACATTACCATACAATCAAAATGTTATACTTTCGTTCCTTTTGTTTTGAATCACTCAAATCTCACAATTTCAAAGTTCTTCAACAATCTATTATGAATCGAAAGTCTCGTTGTCTGAAAGTACTTCAGCTTCTCTTTACCTCTTTGATTTATATACTTCAAACTCCATCATATTTTTTGAAATTATTTAAAATTAAAATTGAATTACGAATACAATTGAAAATAAAACCGTAACGTTAATGAAATAAAGATTGTTGTATGAATTCCTTAACTTCGTCATCAATAAACCCAATAATTATAAAAAAGGAGGAACAAAAAGCAAATAAAAAAAGAGGTAGGGGCCGGGGGATATTCAGGTTCCTCGGCTGTTGTTGATGTTGGGATTTGGGGTTTGTGGTTAAGGATTTTCAGGGGTAGTTTAAAAATTTTAGAAGTTATGTGCAATTTATTAAAATGAGATATTTAATTTATAATCAATAAGAGATATAATTTTTTTTAAATATACTTTAGTAGAAAAAAAATATTAGATTATCCTCTTGAGCAACAAGAAATTGACTTATAAACATCTAAAAATCAAACATTTTTATTTAAGAGGTGTCATTTTTTTTTTGCATGTTTTAAGTTTTAGATAATTGTTATATATATATAATTACACATATAAATTTATAATCTTTTACAAATATTTAATTTAAGTTTTCTATTTTTGTGGCTCCTCTTTCTCGAGAGTTCTGTGCGGACACTCATATCGCACTTATCCAGAACTCCCACCGAGGGTTCTATTGTGTTTCTGCCCACAAAATTGAAACATTAAGCTTGTGATTGACAAAAGAAAATTCAAGGGATCCATTGAAAAAATGTCAAACGTTAAGGGTTTATTTTGCTATTACGTCAAAACATTAATTTCTACATAGGACACAAAAATGAGTTCCTTGTTCGTATTATACCAAAAATTTACCGTATATTAATATCTATTATCAAAATGACACAATATCTTTTACAAAAATTATCAAATAGTAAAAATAAAAGATTAAGGATGAACTTTTTGTAAAAAATTAAACCCCTAAACCCTTAAACTAATAAATTAAATTAATTAAACTCTTTAATAAATTTTGACCATCATTTTTTGACAGTTTTTTTCTTGAGATATTAATGTTACGGGACACACTACAGTTATGTCATGTGTCATTTACTGATTTACAGTTTTATTTTAGAAAACTATTTTTTATAAATTTATAAGAATTTTTAGACTTTATTAAATAAAATAAAGAAAACAAAAAAATACCAAGTAACAACATTGTAAAACGACACGTTGCATCAACTAATACAAAAAAAATTGTTAAATTTAGCGGTCAATGTTAGTCAACAAGGTGAATTAATGAAATTTTAGAGTATAAAAAGTTAATTGAATGCAAAAACAAGTTCACGGACCTAATTATTCTTTTAAGTTCAAGAGCTTCAAATATTTTTAAGTCAAAAATAAATTTATCTGGAATTTTACTTTTAATACATTAAAACTAGTTAGGGGTTGTTTTTTAGATAATGCTAACATTTTGTGATAACTACCATCTAAATCCATAAATTTTTGAATGGTCTTGATTTTTTTGGATAAATATATTGTTATCATTCTAATAATAATACACATTTACATTTTAGTAATTAAAACGTATATATTAAAACTTGATTATAAAATATATTATATATGTTTGAATTTCAGTATACCCTTTGCACAAATAGAATGAATATTATTAATAGTCTAACGTACATTCAAAGAACATTATACTTTTTTAGCATTTTTACTTTTGTTTCATTTTTTGGGGTAAATATATTGTATCATTCTATATCGTTTTGATAATATTGTGTAAAAAAATAATTTTGGGTGTTTTGTGAAAATATTATTTTTAATGTCGTTTGACAATGTGAGGTTTGTTCTTATTTACCATATATTTTTTAAAGAGTGTGTTTTTGTAAGTATATATAAAAGTAAAATAAAATAGATACCTACTTATAATTAAAAAAATTATTAAATGAATCCGGCTCACCATGTCATCTGTAATTTTAGCCAATCAAGTTCATCAATCTCATATTTATTGAAAATATTATTAGATAAACCTGACTCACCACGCCATCTGTGGTCTCAGATAATAAAGTTCATCCATCTCATATTTATTGAAAATATTATTAGATGGACCTGACTCACCACGCCATCTGTGGTCTCAGACAATAAAGTTTATCCATCTCATATTTATTGAAAATATTATTAGATGGACTCGACTCACCATGCCATCAGTGGTCTCAAACAATAAAGTTCATCCACCCTAAAAAACATGAGATAAATAGACTTTATTAACAGAAACCACAAAATAAAACAGTGAGCCGGATTCATCTAATAATTTCTTTTGTGATTGACAGCAAAATACCCCGATATTCACGCAATATATTTTTATACATAACCGACTTCCTCATTTCCAATCATTATTGTCCTAAAATATCTAATTGAGCGTGCCAAAATTCTCATTTAATTTCATTAAATAAATAAAAACATGTTAAAATCATTATTTTTAGAAATTTTAAAAAATAAATTTTTTAAAATAATTGCATCTAAATTTTACTAATCACCATGAAAGATAATACAATACAATGTATCAAAAAAAAAAAAAAAGGACAAGACTACTAAGAATTTCTTATAATGGTTAAAGAAAAGCATACACTTCCATCGAAATTAACATACTAAAATCTAGAAACCTTCCTGAATTTTCTTGTCTCTATCCAAATTAGTCGCTTTACGAGGATAAAAAAGAGTGGTGAGCGAACAAGCTATCAGGCAGGTTGCTCCGCTACCCAAGTCTGATTACATCAGCAACCAACCATCAACCGAATGAGAATCTATCTTTCTAAGACCACCGACGGAACCATAATCAGAGACTAACGCCATAAAGATCTCCGTACGAGCACTAATCGATCGCTAAGGTATGTTGAAAGCATACATGGTTAACAACTCCAACCAAATGACTCAAAAAATAAATACAAATAAACACCACTATTAATATTGGAGGATAAACACTATTAACACTAACATAAAAATGAATATAGTAAATGTCTTAAGCAGGGACGGAACATTATGCGGGTCTATGGGGATGTAACCCCCGCCAACTTGTTAATTTCTGTAGGAAAAAAAGGTAAAATCAGTGTTGTAATCTTTCAATTTTTATAAAATTTTATTTTAGCCCCCTCAAAATTTTTAGTTTCATTTTGGTCCCATCCTTTACTAATTTCTAGTTCCGCCCCTGGTCCTAAGCAGAGGTTATCAACAAAATATTAAATAAATGTTAACTACAAAGACAGCCTCAAAAGTTCAATTCTAAAAGTTATAGTAAAATGTGTGATAAGATTAAATAAAAATATTCGTGAGCAAGTATATTTGGTTGGTTGGCCGAATTGGTAATTTTTGTTTTTTCTTTTACCTATAGTCTTTCTTTCCCTTCGCTTTTAGGTAAGATTAGAATTAGAATTAAGTTTTGTAAAAAAAATAATCATTACATAATTTGTTATAAAAAAATTAGATGGATTTTAATGTTAATTTTCGTATTTTATAATTATATATTTATATTTTTTTCTTCTAAAGTTCGGTAGGGATGAATTAGTTGGTCAGTGCCACCGACATGATTTTAAAGTAAGATGTGGATTTTGAATTGTCACCTTCCAATCAAATTACCTTACCATTCAAGTTTTTCTTTTGTGTACTTCAATTATTAATATTTCATTTGTTGTTTGAATATTTGAAATCGAATATTATAAATGTTAATTAAGTGAGTCATCTGTTTGTCTAAGTTTGTTACATTCAACGAGTCAAGATTCAAACCTCTACCACTTTAAAAAATCTAATATCTTATCTTACTAGACAAACCAGACGGAGTCAGGATCGAACATTAAGAGAAACTAAAATATTAAATTTTCAAAAATATAGAGATTTAATAAGTATTTAAACTCAAAATTTAAAAGTCAATATCTAATTTCTCAAACATTTATTTAAACTTATAAAAACTTAAATTGTATTAGACTAAAATTTTTGAAGACACGGCTCCCTATCTCTTAAATCCAACCTATACTTGGTAAAATATTTAACAAACATATATATATATATACATATTTTAATTTATATTGTTTACTTTTTACAGAACAATATTATTATTAAATTAAAATTTATTAAATATTTAAAACTTGTAATAGGGACCGGGCCCTTGAACCCTAAGGGAACCCCGTACTAAGAGAAACGATTGTTGTTTGTTGACTGACTAATGTTAAGCTTTAATATAAATTGAATTAATATTATAATTTATACTTATTTTTCTAACCTATCATTTTTAAAGTTTGAATTTATGTCTTTTTAAGAATATAATATTTATTACTAATATGCCTAATTTTTTAATCATCGAATTAAGTTTTTTTAATATTTTTTATTATTTACACAAATTTAAGTGCATAAATGACAACCAACATGAACTTTTAGATTTCTCGAATGGCCAATCAAATTATTGAATAAAAAACAAAAATAAATGAAATAAAAAGTAACTGATAAAAGATAAATCATTAGATAATTGAAATCCATTTCCATATTGTGGTTGTAATTTATTAGAAATTGAGCCAAAAATATCAATTGAAATAGACATGATTTGGCAGGGTCTTTGAGCTGACCACGTGTCATTCAAATAGGCATGCTTTCATTAAGGTCCACAGTAATTTGCAATGTATTATACAATTTGATACATTGGATTTGAAAAGTGTATTATAAAGTAGAGACAAATCAGTGAATTATTTGATTTTGTTTATATATAAGCGCAACTAGTTAATTGAATTTCCACATTAAATTCCTTAAATAATGTTAGGAGTTTTAATTCTAGCATTGTGAATGAAGCAATTGACTTAAGAGGGTCGTCTCTATAATAAGTTTCTGTAATATTCAATCTAGATTAATCCGTCAATAGATTAAATATCGGTAGTTAAACAAAAAAAGTATTAATATTTTTATACATCGGTTATGTAAAATTAATTTTACATAACCTATCTATTTTAAGCTTAAATCATATAATTTTATATCTTGATACTTTATGTGAACGTCAATTAAATATTGTACATAAATTAATCTCGATTGTTCAATTATTTGATAACCAGAGTCATTCTTTGATAAACAATTACTATGAGTTAGACACAATAAAATTTATTAATTTTTTGCTTTTAGTTTACGTAAACTTGAATAACAAAATATTTTTCCTAATTATCTTAGAAAAAACCATAAAAAAGTTCGTTAACGCTTTTAATTATCTAAGGTTCAAACCGAGTCTAAATAACATACCAGAAGTGAAACAAACAAGTGCATTATCTTAGACAAAATGCATTTTCACTAACATTTTTTCTTGAAAAAAAGGAACTGTTTGAACTTATTTTCAGGCAATACAATGTTACAGAATAACAAACAGAAGGGAATATGCCAGAGATGTAGTTTTCACCTGTGGTTCAAATGCGGAATTTGTCCTAAAGTTCGATAAAGGTGTAAGTTTATAAGCATTTATCCCTCTCTCCTAATTTCTGAGATCGAAACGGACGGTAGCTTACCTCTAGAAACTGCAGAGGGACACGAAGTCCGAAGAGAGTGGTGACTACGTTCTTCCTGCAGGTGCTTCGAGGTCGTTCGAACAAAACTAAACTCGTCTTGAATGAATTTTCTTCTTTTTTATTCAACGAGTGAAATACAAAGGGCAACAGCCATGCCAGAAGTAAGTGAGATTAATTGCACTGCAGTATTTTTCAATGTTGTTTTGCCATTGTTATTCATCTCTGCAAGCACTCCAGCAACAGCAATGTATATAAATCCACCGGCCGTAAACCCCTGCAAGAAAGGAAACAACCCAAAAAATATAGTAAACTTGAGCTCGTGACCACCACAAGTAACTTTATTGAACATGGCTTGCAGGTCTTCCTGTTACCTCGATCAAAGACGACTGTCCCGGATCTTGGCCCCAAAGCAAAGCCTACAGGAAAAGCAACAATTTTTTAATCATTCTGCCTATTATTCTAAGTAATAATTGCATTAGCTCCAAAGAAACGGACCATAGCAGTTCCTGCTAGTGCCACTAGCGCGGAAAGGAAGTTAAAGAACAGGGCTTTGGAAACACTGAAACCGGATCTTACCAATATACCAAAATCGCCAATCTGCACAGAGGAATAAACCAAGCCAAAGAAGTCGAACAATATATCAGGTTATCATAAAGAAAAGAAAAATTCAAACCACACTTTTAAAAGATGGTCCACCGTCCATATCATACAATGCTCCCATTTTTATCCCAGTAAAGGATTCAGTCCCGAGGGGAAAGATGATCCATATTATACTATGCTCCCGTTTTTATCACGGTAGAGGATTTAGTCATACATTACAAGGGATGGATTTTGTGCGCCTGAGTGTGGGTGTGTGCATGCAGGGGCGGAACTAGAAATTTATAAAGGAGGGGACCAAAATGAGATTAAAAATTTTGAGAGGGGCTAAAATAAAATTTTATAAAGATTAAAGGATTACAACACTAATTTTACATTTTTTCTAAAGAAATTAACCTACTATTGCATTGAAAATAAAATATTGGCGGGGGCCACATCCCGGTAAACCCCGGTGATGTTCCGCCCCTGTGTGCATGGCGGGGTGGTATGGAAGGGTTAGTAAAGAAGGTAATGTAGTTTTCTTCTCACTCAAGATAAAACAGAGTGCCTGCTTGTCTTCAACGGAATCCATAGGGAGCGATCAAATTAAACCTCATACTGAAACTGAACCAAAAAAAAACTAATAGAATAACCTTCAATGCCTTTTTTGTTTGCAGGGGATATGCAGAAGACAGGGCTAGAACCCTGGCATCTCACCCCTAGGGGTTAGGGCATGGTTAGCCGGTGGTGCCATGCCCGGGTCTGAATGACCTCAATGTCACTTTGCATGGTTGCTTGCTATTTAAATAAGTCCATTCCCTAAGCTTGAACATGGTGCCATAATTTTTGGGAATATAAAAGCCGTTATCTCAGGATTTCAGAATGCTAAATAGCATCTTGTAAAGAAATCCCCAAAGTCCCGAGCTAAAAGAGAGCATATGGCTAATCCTCAATGCTCGAAAACCATCATGGCATGCCAAACTAAAGCAATACATTCAATCATCAGTAGAATTATGCTTTCTAGTAGATACAAAAATTCAATGGTCCATTGATATGAAAAGTCGATGCATGGAAACTATTGGGATGTAGCATCACATGAATAACATAATGATTCTAACACATATCTTCAACCCTTCTTTTCGTTTTCCGTATTGCATGCATATTCCCGGATATCAATCTTATTTACAAATTTAAAGGACATCTTTAGAATGGCATAAATTACTCTCATCAAATCATAAAGGAACTCAAACCTCTTGGGGAAGCTCATGTGCAAGCAAAAATAAAGTTCTCGACCACCCACCAACCGATCCATGAAGCAAAAACGCACTTCCTAAAGCCACCCCATCTGTAAAATTGTGCTGCAATAGCAAAAAGTAACATCTAACTAAATAAAATATTTCCACTCAATCCAGTATAAATAAACTGAAAAGAACTAATATTCAAGGACAAGACCATTGAATTTCGAGAATACACAGAAAAATTGTACTTACAACACCATCAGAGAATAGATTAAGATAGCCAAACACCAGGTTCGATTGTGAATGGGAAGTTTCCTTTTGTACTGAAGTTTTAACACTATTTGCACAGCTATCTGCAGGATCGATATCTGATTTACCGTCACTGGTACCAGCAGAACTCTTTCTCTGTTGGATGAATTTCAATCTAAATATCAATGTTGTCATTAGAACTCTTCAAGTGTTCTATGTCAATGTTGTCACTTTTTTAAAGTTCAATCTTCCTTTTCATAAACAACTTAACGGGATTTTATTTCTAAAATGGACAAATTATCTTTACAGGTAATAAATGTTATATTCAAGATACAAACAGATAAAAGGACATAAATTTTATCGGTCAAGTGTTTGATAGCTGGTTCAAACACACACATCTACACCTCATGCAGTGCAATTCAGTTTCAGTGCCAGTGTATAAAAAAATGGCATAGCCAGCAAACATGTATACCCAATCTCAGTTGAATGAATGCAACATACCTCCAACGTAAATATTTAAACCCTACCTTCCGGATTTCAGGGTGAGTTGCATTATCTACATTTGAAGAGTCATCTGATGTGTCAGGTTGCGAACTGTTGCCATGAGCAGCGGCATCATCATCATCATCATTTTTCAATTTTGTATTGGTCTTGTGATGATGGTGGTGATGACCGTGACCACTACCCCCTCCAGAGTTTTCTTCGACATATCTGACCAGCTTTTCAACAAGAAGAAAGAGTACAATCCCAGCTGTGACACACAGAAACACCACCATCGAGCACCCAAAATAAGATTAAGTTAAGAAGACAAATAAGAAGATAGCATTTTATGAATTCATTTGAATCAATATACAAGCATGTCCACAAAGTATAACAATGTCACCTGTTCCAAAGCAGATAAATGCCTCTTCTACTTTCTAAAGTTACAGATTACAGATTCCACGGGAAATTATGCTTTTGTTCATAAGATAAAGATTTCAAATGACGTTTTCAAAACGAAGTCTAGCTCAAGCAAAAGCCAATATGCAACCTCTCCAACAAATCTAGCTATAAAAAAGTTTCTCATCGGGCTTTCATTAAAAATTAGGTGGCACACACATTTGGCTCAATGGTAAAATCCATCAATTATGCAGGGAAAAAATCATTAAAGTTTTTCACTTCTATTTATTTATTTTCTTCTTTTGGGGATGTCACATTGAAAATTCTGTAATTTTATGTCGTAAGACTCCCACTACCATATATTCCTTAACTGCAAGGATGTGTCATCAAGGTTCTTTCACTACACCAGTTAAAACTTCATATCAAGCAATCCAAATTCGAAACAAAGTGTCGGCCTCATTTAGTCTTAGTAGTTACCGAACACTTTAGTAGGACAAAATCCTAGGTTCAAACATCAGTTCTTCCCCAAAATCATTCTTGATATACAAACAACAAAAGCAAAGCATGGGACAGCACAATGTCAGTCTTTCTGCACATGGTGTGTCAATGAAGATCAACTTCAGAAGAGGCATGGAACTGATAATACTTCTCATCTTTTTTTTAACCTTTTTTCTGATATGAGTATGATTCATGATCACGAGCAATTTCAAATCCACATCTTAAACTGGGCACCACATACATTCTAGAACAGTATAGCTCCAGAGATGATTTCTCCTATGAAATGATTCTACATTTAGTATCTCATTGGTCTATAAAGTTTAATGAACTAGCTGCTTAAATTACTAATAGATAACATACTCGTAACCACAATCTCTACCTTCATCATACCAAACGAGTTACAAGCAATTACAAAAATTTTGCTACTTACCAAGAACGGACAACCCCACAGAAAGGTCCTTCAAAGAGTGTGCATGCGTATGATCATGCCCAGTATGAGCATGATCCACATGGTCAGCATGTGAGTGAGAGTGACCACCACCTGCAGATGGTTTATTAGTAGGTGACTTATCTAATAGCATAATTCAACCAGCAAATGATTGTACAGACTGCCCTTACACGAATATTGTCAACTTGTTTGGGATCAGAATTTAAGATTTGACTTCTTTAATTAGATTAATAAAAGCAACCGTGAGATATAGAAAGAAGAAAAAGAAGAAGAAAAAAAGCCTAACAATGACGCTTTGATCAGCCATCTCCCCATAATTTCACATATTCTACAGGATCACATCATGATTTTAATAAAAAGGAGAGTTTTGTTGCATCACTAACATGTTGACGGACCTTGGGAGCCTCAGACTAAAGCTGAAGACACTTTGGACCATAAATCTACTTAGGCTACTCAGAAGTTACAGGCACAGCTCCAGTTGCAATTGCAGTTGTAGGCCTTTTTGTTTGGTTGGGATAATAAAGTAACTTGCATTTGGAAAAACATACCAAAGCCACAGTCCGTTGGGAACATGTTTTATGTGAAGTCATATTAAGGAGACATCGATATTAAAGCCTTGAAATGAATACACCACAAAAGCCATGGCTATAACAACGTGTTTTTTTTTATAAGAATAGGAGGCCTCGTTAACCCCCCCCCCCCCCCCCCTTCTTAACTGTCCGAAACCCTGACGAGGAGGACAGACAGTCAGCGGAAGGAGGAAAAGAGTGCCTCAAGTTTTATTTAAGGAGATTCAATACACAAAATTACAACCATTCTACTGCTATGCCCATTTGATAAACCAAAAATTTAAGTACTGAATTTAAATTATAAAATCTATTTGGTATATTACTTAAATTACGGAATATAATTAGACTATTAGATAAATGTAAAATTTTAAACATTTCACATTATTTTAAACAAAGTCAAAGTCAAATTTAAACGTGAAATATTAATTGAAAAATATTTTCCATTAAGTGACAAGTAGCTCCTTGTCTACTTATCATTTTCCACACTTTTTATAGGAAAAATTATATCAGGTGGTTTTTATTATGAATTATCAAATGTGTTTAAAAAATAAAATCAACTGATCATAAGTTTATACATGAGCAAAATCATACCAAAAGAATGCGGCAACTGGTGAAGAAAAGCATCTCCCAACATAGCTCCTGCCTGTAATATTAAGGTACAACAAAATGTAGAAAACCATTTGAGAGAAAGAGAGAGAGATTGTTTCGAATAATGAGCTCTAAATATTGCTCAACCCAGAACTACAAAAATCTATTGTTCAAGTACTCAACAGATGTTATATTCACAGTATTTACTTAAAAATTCATGTCAGATAAAAGGTTTGAAGATCTAACCCCAAATAAAGCCAGTGAATCAACAACTGCCTTAGATGGTTTTCCTTGTACTGCAATAAAATAATCAAATTTTGAGCTCCATTATCAGGAATAATATCCTTAACAAATTAATTCAGTAGAAAATAAAGCTGAAGTGAAGACCAAATATAATAATCATGCTTCAAAAATTAACTTACTAAATATCACAGGTAAAATAATCAGGCAAATAAGGGAAGCCAAGCTTACTAAGAGCGAACATCCCAATGCACGTAACCAAAGTCCTGTAAAATAAAGTCCAAATAAGGCTGAAACCTCATACTAGAATTGCATCAATTATATGAACTAGACACTTGTTGGATGTTGAACAACCAAAAATGCAAAAATCAAGGGGATAGCAGCATCAGACGAGTGCAGAATTCCACACGACAAGCGATTAGAACCGAAAAAAATCCAAGAGCATCATACCAATATTAGCATTAAATTCAATGGTTGGCAACCAAAGATTTTCTTAACTATACCTCGGAGACAATTGTAGAAGCAGAATTCAACCAAGTCTACCAATCTAGTAACAGAATGTAGTTCTGGAATGCATAATGCAAAGTCTTCTCCGATTAATTTAGTCAGCACACCAAATAAAAGGAGAAGTGTACAGAGCAAGAGTCAATTTACCAAACTATTGTAGAATTACATTATAACATGTAGCCTACTTTAAAGGAATAACAATTAACACATTCACAGCAAGAACTAAAGCAAGGTGGCATTCCCTTCAACACTTGCTAGAAAACAGTGTGCATACTTTGCCTCAGGGACCAATGGCTAAATGATAAGTGTTAGAAGCTTATACTATGAGTGATTAAACCCGGCATGCCAAACTGATTCTAGCACTTCACCCATAACCAACTGACATGCAGTGGAAGCTTAAACCCTAAACCCATAGCAACTAATTGATACAACATCCAAGCCAAAAACCGGCTACAGACCA
Source organism: Hibiscus tridactylites (assembly GCA_958450335.1). Taxonomy (NCBI): domain Eukaryota; kingdom Viridiplantae; phylum Streptophyta; class Magnoliopsida; order Malvales; family Malvaceae; genus Hibiscus; species Hibiscus tridactylites. Next base: position 2,617,680 of record OY288273.1, read on the forward strand.
GATCTCATTATCGACTGTTCTGCTACAAGCCGATACACCAGCTAAATTAAATGCGATAGGCCAGTAAGATTTATTTTAAAAGGCGGAACTCTGCCCACCTCAAGTAAAATTCAACCCTACAACTTGATTAAAACTGTTATATCCTAATCTAATAACTCTCCACTCATTTAGAGCTGTACTACAGCCATCCTTTTCCTTCACATTCAGTCACACCAAACATTTCAGGAAATCAGAAAAAAAAAACTAAACAATATTACATAAAGTGTCCTACTTCCAAAATATATTTCAAGATTAGGCCATTAGGGTCGATAAAATGAAGAACTCGGATTTAAAAGAAAAGCTTTTCACTCAGAACTCAAGTCAAACACCAAAAAGTTTCGCCTTTTCCACTCAAACTCAACTTAAGAAGACATCCAATATACTGCAAAATACACTTTCAAACGTAAATTTCATTTAAAATTACCTAAATCAGAGAGCTCGTGATGATCATGGTCGTGGTCGTGATCGTGATCGTGATCATCTCGATATGGCCCAAATCCGTACAATTTCATATCTTCCTCCTCAGCCAACTCCTCCGGTAACATCATCCTCTCTTCCTCCGCCTGGCGGTGCTGATGATGGCCATGGTGATGATGATGGTGGTGGTGGTCATGTCCATGTCCATGATCACAATGGTGATGATGCCCATGGTCACCGTGCGCCGGCGATATACCGGACCCGCTCCCGAAACACAGATCCAAACTCACCAAAACCACCACCAAAAAGATCGGTTTTTTCTCAAACCCCATTTTCTCCCCTTCCAAAACTAAAAAAAACCCCACTTTTTATTGGCTTTTTTTTAGTGAAATTGAAAAGAAAAAGACTTCAAATTGAAAACTGCAAGAAAGGGGGGGGAATGTATAAATACCCAAACTAAGAACGGCGTTTGCAAGTGCCTTCAATGGTGATGAAACAAACAATGACTAAAAAAACCAGGATTACGGCTACTATGATGCCGAAGGTTACTACATCCATCTTTTGCGAGTGTACTGCCACTTAACTAGATAAAGCTTAGCTTTCTATATTTTCCAACTCAATATTGTAACGGGATAACTATATTTTTAGTAACCCATCTTTACCGATTTTTTTATTTTGGTACCCTATTTTTTTTAGCAGAATAGTAACTAACGTTACGTTTTGTTTCTATTTTGATACCTCGCCGTTAAAAAATTAACAGAATGGTAACTAGGAGAGAGAAAATTACACGTGACATGCTACCGCATCATTTTTTCTCTCCTAATCAGCATGACACTTGTGCTTTTTTCATGATTTTTGATGACGTGGCATGCTGATTAGGAGAGAAAAATCATGTGGTAGCATGTCACGTGTAATTTTCTTTCTCCTAGTTACTCTTTTGTTAATTTTTTAACGGCGGAGTACCAAAATAAAAACAAAACATAACGTTAGTTATTATTTTGCCAAGAAAAATAAGTAAGATATCAAAATAAAAAAAAGGTAAAGGTGAATACTAAAAATATAATTATTCCTATTTTAATTAGATTTCCGACGGACGAAATTAAAATCATAAATCTTTTTTTCTTTTTACCATTTTTGACACTTTCTATTTTGCAATTATTATTGGAATGACATTATGACGACATAATGACAAGCGAAAGTATTGTAATTATAACCAATATTTGGTGAACCACGGTATATATAGATTTGATGAGAAATGAAATGCGGGAACTTCCGCATTAAAAATGTTAGATGAGCCTAATTTTCATCCTAATTGAGTTGTTTTAGTAAAAGAAATTATATATATGTAACATTTTTTTATTTTTTTTTATGAAAGTTAGAGTGATTACAAGTAATATCTGTTCTAAATATACTTTCAACCATTTGACAATGAGCTGCTGGTGTTCGAACCCGTGATCTTTAAGAAACAATAATCGTTTCCTTAACCATTGAGGCAAGTTGGTTCGTATATATATATATATATATGTAACAAATTAGTACAATAATTTGTTGAACTAGAAGATATACCTATCATCAAATTGGTTAGCTTGTTGGAATATGTTGTAAGTACCCTTAGAAAACGTATATCTTTTTGGCGTCCTATTTATACCTAATACAAACGATTAAATTTAGTATTTAGAGTTAAAGTAAGCGTTTGGAAAATTAGGGTATGACATATTTTTAAGGTTTAGAGTTTAAGGTTTATAATTTATGATTTAAAATATAAGGTTAGATATTAGAATTTGATTTTTAGTGTTGTGGCATGGAAAGGGACACCTAAAGGGGCAAAAGATTTGTCCCTAGAATAAGGATAAAAATCATATGCCTTCTTCGGTGTCTATTTTTTATGCTCCAACATTAAAAAGTTAAATTTTAAATTTTAACCCTAAAAAATACACTATACCCTTAATTTCCTAAACACAAACATTAAATTGTAACACTAAACTCTAAACTTATTTTTTTTAGTGTAAGGCACTAAAACAACAAAAAATAGCAGTTCACTGTGACCATAATAACATCTATTATGTATGCGATCAAAAATACGACTGCAACCGCAATTTAAATTCCATTATCTAATTTTATCCATTTTGTATACTTGTGTCATTATATTATGAGTGTTTCATTACTATTTAAAAATAGGATGATGTTCATCTTAGGAGACACAGGTTTAAATCACTCTATTTATAAGTTATATACACATTGTCAAAGGTTAAGAATATGTATGAACAAATATTATCTTGTAATTATCTTTAGACTATTCAAAAAAAATTGGAAGAAAACAAACACTTTTTGCCTCTGCCGCTGTTACCACAGCTATACTTCAACGGGAGGGATTGAGCTATCGCCCCTATCTAAATTTTTTTTAGCTTTGTCATTCTATTTTAATTTTGGATAAACTGTAACGAAGGTCACTCAATTATAGGTAAGATTACATTTGGGTCACTCAATCATGGGTAAGATTACATTTGGGCCGCCCTTCATATTAAAAAAAAATACATCAATTTCATAATTTTTCTTCCAAATCACTTGTATACTCTTGTTAACACTGGAGTATTTCATTTGAAATTATTAATTAATCTTATACATAAATTTATATATGTTCTTGAAATATGAAGGGTGACCCAAATGTAACCTTACCTATAATTGAGTGACACAAGTGTAACTTTTAATATTTGGATGACCCAAATGTAACTTTACCCATAATTGAGTGACCTAAATATAACTTTTAATAATTGAGAGGCCCAAATGTAACCTTACCCATAATTGAGTGACCCCTATTGTAGTTTACCCTTAAATTTTTTAAAAAATTACATTATAAATTTACCCTCGCTTTTAAACATTTATAGTTCACCCCTCCCAAAACCTATATTCTGATTCCGTCATATTTTGGTACTTTTTTACCATGTTACTCTTCGTTTTTAATGAAACATCATTGTTTGACACCCATATACAATACATATTCGAACATGAATACGGGTATGATTCTCCAAATATATGAAAAATATTTATAAAAAAAAAGAGCATGGTAGTGTCATATCTTACATGTCTTTCGGACAGTTCACGAGTTCAAATCTTGTTAATTATTTTAACTTAAGATCAGAAAACTGTTTCAGATTACAAAGATAAATAATGGGGAGAAACAAATCAGCTCTGATGAAAATGTAGCAGAAGAGAGCAAATAGTAAAGTCAGAAAGTAACAAATCCAAACATCTTAGAACAATGATCAACTTGCATTGTTTCTTTGATCGTTTTCATCGAGCATCAGCCGATCGAAACGATTCTGCGAACCCGAACGAGAGGCCTGGTATACTGGTCTGTGTAGTGTCTGTACTGGCTAGAAATGATGAAGAATCATTTAAATTGATGTTCTCCAATGCTTGCCATTTTTTCAGTGCTTGTGGTAGAGTCAGTTCGAGGTCGATGCCATATACATCGTCGGAATCAGGTTGTGCCGGTTTCCAGAGCTCGACTAGCGATGACAGCACATTGACAGCATGGCTCATATCCGGCCTACGGTAGGGCTCCCTTGCACAGCAGTGGCAAGCCAGTTCGGACACTGTTCTAATACTGGCAAGTTTTTCTTCATCCACATGAATGGTTTTGTCTATGACCTTCTGGATTGTGTCCTTATTTACGTACATCCTGCGGAACCATGTCACGAGGTGCAAACGGTCCTCGGGCTGTGTTTCGTCGAGCGCCTTACGGCCGGAGATCAACTCCATGAGGATCACACCAAAGCTAAATACATCCACCTTTGTGGTCACTCGCCCGGCAACTACCAAAATGTGAGTAATGTCAGTCTAATACAATGTAAAGGCATAATGTGCATTAAACTGATTACCTGCATACTCTGGTGCCATATACCCGAAAGTTCCTGCGAGTCTTGTTTCGACCGAATGTTTACCGTCCACAGGAGCTAATCGAACCAAACCGAAATCAGCAACTTTGGCACGCATATCATCTCCGAGAAGAATATTCGATGGCTTGAGATCACGATGAATGAAACTCTGTTGCGCCAGTCCATGCAGATACTCAACACCTCGAGCCACATCTAAGGCAATCGCAAGTCGTCGAGTCCAATCGAGTGGTTTCAACCCTTCATCCTTCCAGTTGAATAGGTGTCTGCTTAGGGTCCCTTGAGGCATGTATTCATAAACAAGAAGCCTCTCATTTCCATCCAAGCAATATCCGAGATTTACAACCAAATGGCGGTGACGAACCTTAGTAAAAACTGCAATCTCCGACTTAAACTCGGCCAAACCTTTCGCGCTCAGGGCACCAGATTCCATCCTTTTCACTGCAATCTTCGTCCCATCATGCAATTCCCCTTTGTAAACTGTTCCGAAACCGCCTTTTCCCAATATATTTTCCTCACTGAAATTATTTGTGACATTCTTCAAAACTTGTATCGAGATCGCCATGCCACCGGACTCAACCATGTGAACATCAGTAGGTCCACTGCTCACATTGCTGAAAGCTTCACTTCGATCGGTGAAGCTCGGTCCAGAAACGATTATCTTGACTCCTTGGTCACCGGCATGATGTCGATGTGCACATAACGTAGTTGAACTCTGTATCTTACTAGTAAGCTTCCGTTTTCTAGCACACAAACAGATGAGCAAAACAAGAAGACTCAAGCCACCAACAACACCAATTGTACAACCCAAAACTGTTCCTTTATTCGATTTCTTTTCACCATTTCCAGAAGGATTAGCAGCACTATCGCCACCAGGGGATCTGCCTCTCGGTATAGGAACACTGTCTTTTCCGATTTCTCGGTTTCCATTAGTAATTACATCAACATCATGCCTAAAATTCGGTACTTTTCCGTAGAGCCGGTTGTTTGAAACATCCAATCGAGCAAGCTTCGGCAATGTAGCGAGCTCCGTTGGTATGATTCCGGTAAGATTATTATCCGAAAGATCCAATGTTCTCAACGAAGTAAGCATCGAAAACTCGGTAGAGATCATACCGGTAAGCCCCTTTTTCCTGAAAAGAACAGAAACAATGTCTCCTCTATCACATACAACACCAATCCAATTATCACAAGGATCATTCCCTTTCCATTCATCAGCAAAACTCCCCGGAAAACCAACCGATTCGAGGATCGACAACAATGTACTAACACGATCATCGCAAGCAACACCGGGATCATCCAAGCAAAAACTATTACTACCAACATTCATATCAACAATCACATGATCAGCAAACCGAGGGGTTGGCCCTTGAAGTTGATTATTAGTCAAATTCACAATATAAAGTGACTTCAAATGAACCAAAGACAAAGGGACAAAACCAGTGAAGTGATTGTCTCTTAAACTCAAGTTCCTCAACTGAGTTAACATTGAAAAATCAGGCAAAGGACCAGAAAACTTGTTCTCATGTAACCATACCTCAGTTAAAGAAGACATGTTTTGAATCACTTCAGTTGAGCCATTCAAACTCTGTCCATTAACCCACAAAGACTGAATCATTGAACCAGAGAACTCAGCAGGCAAATCTCCTTCAAGATTGTTTGAAGCCAAATGAAGTTCAGTTAAAGATGGGAAAGTTTCAGGGTCAAAAAAATCTGGGATTTTGCCTTTGATGTTAGCATTGTTGGCTGAGAAAGTTTTGAGATAAGTTGCTTCCTTTAAGCTCTTTGGAATCTCCCATGGCTGAAAAGGGTTGTTGTCTAGGTGAATGGAGGTCAATGAAGTTAAACCAGTGAAGAAATCTGAAGGGAAAGATGAGAAATTGTTGTTGTGGAAGTTAGCTTCTTGTAACTGAGTTAAACCGGCAAGGCTCGGAATTGGACCATTGATTTTGTTGTTCATGACTTCAAAGATGGTGAGCTGAGTCAAGTTGTTGAGATCAGGTGGAAGGGTTCCGCCAATGTTTTTGCTTGGTATTTGGATCCTGGTGACTCTATTTTCTTGACAATCCACTTTAGTCCATTGACAAGGGTCGGGGTCAGACCAGTCGAGTAAAGATGGGATTTTTAAGCTTGTTTTCAGCTTTTCCATGGCTGGTGAGTCAGGGCTGAGTTGAGAATAAGCTTGCAAAGTGAAGAAGCAAATGACTGCAAGAAACTGAAGAGAAATACGACCAGGAAAATGGGGTTTCTGCATTGTTGTTTTTCTTGAGAAAATTGAGAGAGAAAGTGAGGGAATTTGGAAGGAAAGTTTGGGTTTATGGTGCCATTGATGATATGATCAACTGAATTCAAAAGTAGAAAGGTGATTGAGAGAGTGAAACGGCGGGGATAAAGGAAAAGATAACCCAAAAAAAAAAGTTTTAAAAGTTTTTACTACTTTTTACAAGACGTTAATTCTTCAAAAAAAAAAAATCGGAAGTAAGAGTGAAAATAGTTGCGTTTGTTCGAAGTGAGTGTTTGGTTCCTGAGAAAAATAGTATGCATTCTGCAAATGCCAATGGTCCTACTTCAACCACCTTAAGGTTATAAATCCCTCCATATTTTTTCATTTTTCTAAAAAGAATGTACTAAAATTTCTTGGACAAATTATTTTTCATTTTTTTTATAAAAATAAATTAATATTACGTACCTCATTAAAAACTAAATCTCCTCGATCAATAAAGAGGATAAGACAAATTATTTTTCTTTTGAAAATTGAAAAGCAAGTTTATTTTGAAGAAAATTTAGTTTTATTTTTTTATAATTATCTATATTAAATTTTTAATTTACTAATTCAAATTGTATACTATAAAGATTATTGTAGAACGATTATTTAAATAATTTTATTTAGATAATTCAAATATTTATTATCTATATCAACTTATAAGTGAAAAAATTATTTTTATTGATAAACCGGAAGTTAAGTTATAAACCTTACAAATTAGTCTCATAAACTCTCGACTTCAAACTAATTGTTTAACCTCTAAAACAAAAAGATTTATATACTACACGTGTAAATTGAATAATTTTTCATATATTTAAGGTTTATGGTTGTTCTTTCTAATAATATCAGCATAAATATATATATATATATATTAAATTAAAAGGTTTTTTTTTTTACTTTTTCTAAAAAGGTATATAAATAATTAAAAGATGAAACATTATGATTAAAATGTCAACTCTCAATTTAATACAATCATGTTGTTTACGATTTAATTAGATACAGGTAGGCCTTAAATACTTTTAAATTTGTTGGTTACATTATTATGTATGATGAGACAAAATAAAGACTGATTGGGTTTAAATTTGCTATTTACGATAATAAGTATAAATATTAAGCCTAAAAAATAAATTTAAATAAAAATAGATTTGTGTACAAGTAATTTGAGCCTATAACATTAACATTTACCGAATAATCCAAACTAAATTTAATTGATAATATTTATATATTTTAATACTTTATCTCTCTTTTTGTCATTTTGATTAACTCTACTCTTAAACCGGATAAAAATTTTAAATATATATGATATTTATTTGAAATTGAATTTAATCGATTAGTTGATTATCAAATTTTATCATTAAGAGAAGGTGGTTTTATTTATTACGTTCAAATCATTGGCATTTAAATTAATTAGGTTTTAGTTTAGTAATTGTATTTATTAAGTTGGAAAAATAAAGTAATGGGCTCGTGTATGGTCACATGGGCTCATTTACTTGTAAGTTATGCGTTTCCTTTTAAGTCACAGTTACGATTATAAACAGTGTACTTATATTATAATAATCACAATTAATTAATATAATATATATATAGATATATAACCACAAACAACCATCAATTAGTGTGGTGAATCTTTAATCAGAGGTTTGAATCCTAACGTTATGAATGAAGCGAATTGAATTGAAAGAGTTATCCTATAATGAATTTTTACAGTATTCGATCCAAATTTAATCGGGCCGACAGGTCGGGTAGTTTGGGTCGGATATTTTTTAACATCCCTACGGGCAGCGGCATTAGCTTTAGTGTTGGTTGCCTACCGCCGGTAATCTTTTTTGTTCTTTTGTTTCGTTCTTTATTTTTTAGTTTTTAAATTCAATAACTATGTGCTTGTGACATGCTTTTCTCTATCTTTTTGTACGTATTTTTTTATCTTTTGACATGCTTTTTTTAGTCGATCGCTTGGCTGCTTTTTTATTATTTTTTTCTATCAAGATTAGATTTGATGTCGTCCCGACTGATCAAGATGACACTCTTCTTTTAATTATCATGTTGATCTCCCAGATTTAGACCTTCGAACTAGATTTGGATACGAGCTCACAATCACCGCTCTTGTTTGTGATTGAGTTGTGGTAATGAATGTGTTGTCAACGTGTCTTATTATTGTAATATGTATTTTTTAATGTTGTTTGTCGATAATTTTTAACTTTTATCGACGACCTTTGGTGATTTTTTTAACTATTTTGTTTCAAATATTTGAGTTAAGATTTTCTCTTTTCGTAAGGTCATGTTTATGAATTAAGACGTTAATTTTGTTAGGAATATGATCGGATAAGTGTGTTTAGATGAATTGTAAACTTTCAATGTACTTTTAGATTTTTCCTCTAAACTGACATACTCATATTCAAAAAAAAATCATACAAATCAGAACTCCATATCCGAACATAACTTCCCAAAGTCTCAAGAGAAAATCAAAGCATCCCCTTTTGCAAAGATCTATACAAACAGATAGGGAATGTAGTTTCCTATGGTAGTATATAAATACTCGAATTTAATAAGTTAAAAATCGAAGTTCGGATTAGAAACAATTGCCCGAACATGCATGCGTGATTCCGATGCGACCGGGAATTCTTGGGGAGCTCAAATGTATATGCAGTGTTTTTAAACCAAAATGCACCAGCAGGATTGAGAAAGTTTTGCTGAAAATGTCCAGCCGGCTTGTGTTTCTCGGTTCTGGTTTCGTTTGCTTTTCCGATGTGGGTGAAAGGTGATTGGTTACAAGTCCGATATCGATTAGACTTGGAAGAACTTGGCTACTGCCTGGTAGAGATTTTCTTCCTCGAAGGGCTTCGAGACATATCCATCCATCCCACATTTAAGGCACTCGTCGTAGGTAGCATGAATTACATCAGCCGTCATGGCTAATATCGGGACATGCCACTTGCCTTTTCGGGCCAACCCTTTGTCTATGCCGCCTCCATTCATCTGTTCGTGTGCTTGACTCTCCATCATTCGAATCTGACGAGTTGCCTCGAACCTGAAGTAAAAGTTCATGATATTATACTTCTGGTATAATATGCATAATTACATACTAAATACATACCCGTCCATTTCTGGCATCTGAATGTCCATGAAGCATGCGTCGAAAGAGTGCGGAATCTGAAGCAGTTTTAGTGCAACTTTTCCACTCTCGGCACATTCTACGGCAGCTCCAAACTTTTTCAATGCACCGGCGGCAACTCTCCGATTTACCATATTGTCATCGACTACTAATATTTTCTTTCCACAAAGTAAACTCCGAAGAGATCCATTCTGTGCGTCTTTTCCCGCCTGCCTCTTATTACCGATCCCGAGCACCTGTTGAAGACATGCAGCCACCATACTTGCCCTCATAGGTTTCATAATCACAGTGTCTACAAAACTGGCTGCCTTTGCTTTCTCAAGCTCGGCATTCGTGATATTTGTCGCGAGAAGAATCATTTTAGGCAACTTAAACACATGTCCATTCGGTTTCCAGTCCAACATCCGTAAGCTCAAACCACCATCCTCGCCGGAAAGCCATAAATCTTTCTCGACAAGAATTATATCCGGCTGGATTTTACTTCTGCAATACTCAACGAAGTTAAAACATTATATTAGTGTACAAAGTGTCATATTTGGGATCAAGAATGCTGAAAGCATCTTTCATATTTACGAATTTACGAATAATCTTTCATAAATAATTCTAAACAGGAATTCAACTTACCCGCATGAAGAGCCGTTTTTCCCACATGCAGAAACTGCAATCTTTACACTACCTGCAACTTCAGCGAGTATGCCAAGTCTCTTCAAGTGGTATCGAGTTACAGCAGCTCTAACCGGTTTTCTGTCAACTACTATTGCTTTCAATCCTCGGAAACTAGAAGGAAGATCTTCGGTATTGGATTTTTTCGTATCATTAAACGAAGCTTTTTTACATCTCCCGAAATCTGCGGTGAACGTGAATGTGCTTCCGACTTGTGGCCGGCTAACGAAGCTTATGTGACCGCCCATTAGCTCAACCAAACACTTGGTAATGCTCAAGCCTATACCTGTCCCACCGTAATGTCTCGAAGTTGAACTATCTGCCTGCATAAATGGCATGAAAACCCTGTCCTGGGCAATTAATGGGATCCCGATACCAGTATCTTCTACAGATACCATCAAAGTGACACTCTGAGATGTTTCACCGGGAACCGTCATGTTTATCGAGGCACCATATTGTGATTCTTCATAGGAAACTAAATGCTTGAAGGAATCCCAACTGTTCCGCTCATCGGCTGCTTCATAACCACTCAAGGTTTTAAACTGGTGTGCACCTGATATCGGCACACCTTCATCTGACCCTCCATTCAAACAAGTTTCAGCTTTTGCATCGACTACGGGCTTTGTGTTTTCCGCTAGATGAACTTTAACAAATATGTGTCCCCGTTCCGTAAACTGTCAAAAACACAATTTAAACGATCACCAACTTGTTAAAAAGATTCGAAATACTTGATTAAGTAGATAACAGTCCAAGAAAAAGGGCATGGTGAAAATTAACATATACTCATGTTACTCGGGATTGGGCGAGAGTATCGGATGGGGGTATATATGTCCACGACGGTATGTTCAATTTGTCCAAGTTTTTCTATGTATTTTGAGGGTCCTCATGTTCTTGTTCAGATATGCTTTGGAAATTGGATACAAGTACTTCAAGAAAAATGAAAAGTCGGACCAACATAGGTATACACCACCTACTAAGTGCCAAAATGAGTGAAGATAAAGCAACAAACTTACTTTAACAGAGTTCCCAACAAGATTCGTAATAATCTGCCGGAATCTTCCCGGATCTCCCATAACCATTTCCGGAACTTTATCAGAAACAAAGACAGCCAACTTCAGTTCCCAAACAATTACACCGTATTCGAGCCATTGTATGCATCAGGAACATCACCATTTGTCGATGTCAACAATCCATCAAAAATGAAGGAAAACAGAAAAAAGAAGGCACCGAGTTAGTTCAAGCATTTAGAAACCATAAGGTTTTTCCTCTTCCTATCATAGGCATCCCCTGCCTATAGGAACTAAATAAACCGAAAAATGAAGCATCAGATTTTCCTTTAATTTTATCTAGACGTACCTCGACACCTTTGTTCCTAGACTTCTCTGAAAATAAAGACAGCACATCATCTAGGATAGATCGAAGGTCGAAGGGGACAGTTTCCATCTCCAACTTTCCAGCTTCAATTTTGGCCCGATCAAGCACCTCGTTTATCAATGTTATCAGTGCCTTTCCGCAAACTTTAGCGGTCTGAGCATAATCCCTTTGAGTTGAACTTAAGTCCGTATCCAAAAGCAAAGCAAGCATCCCTGCAACCATTCAAAAAGTCATCAAAACATTGCTGATTAAAATCGGTTAATGCCCTCAAATGTTTATTTCAAAGAGAACTTGAGATATCCGAAGCATACCGAGGATGCCATTCATAGGAGTCCTAATTTCATGAGAAACAGTTGCTAAAAACTGCAACAATAACACATTGTAATTAGTTTTAGCTTGGGAATTAGCAGTCAACAATGTGCTGATAGATATACATAAAAACATACCTGTGATTTGGCAACATCCGCAGCTTCGGCTCGAACCTTCAATTCTTGCATTTCATGGAAATCGTCTTCAACTTTAACAATGTGTATAGCAGCACCATATAAGATATAGCCAACTAATAAGCATATCACAAAGAATAAGAAAGCAGTTGTCAGCGCCGTCCATGATGTAGGTGCCTTCTGATGATATCTGCTCGAAAAAGCCGATTACTAAGCCACTTATAAAATCAACAGCTTTCATTCCATAAACCTCGTCAATAACTAAGCAGTATTGTACTCACCTACATATCATTGTATGCTTCCTGAACGGATCTCCAAAATCGAGCTTGCTTTCGTACAACAGAGCCAAGTCACCATTTTGATTTTGGTGGCCATACATGATCAGGTGATCGGAAGTGTTAGTAATGTCATATACATTCACTAGAATCGCTTGATTTCCAGCAAGTTGTCCGAGCAGATTCTCCACAAGAGACTCCACATCAAAGGCTCCACCGAGGTATCTGTGTTACAAGTTATTTTTTATGCATAAAGAAATCTACAATTCATTAAAAAGCAAAAGAACTAACAGATGCAATTAGCCCTGTTCTTTAGTACATAAGATATGAAGAATCGTACATTTTCGGATTTTCTTATCTACCTTCGAATAGCTAACTCCCATCAGCATTGATAACATTAACAAAAGTATAAACCTTTTTTTCCCATTTGAAGTGTTCATTCTAATACTATGGCATTTGATATAGATTACAAACTTTTCTCATAATCACTCTCAAACTATCTAGTGTCGTTTTTCAGTTTGACCAATAAATTCCAAAACCATGTCGAATATATTCACCAACACTAGTACGCAAAAGCTTACGACTTACCCTGCAGTTGCTTCGATGCGCTCTTCCACAGTAGGCCTTGTTGGAAGCTTGGATTTGTATACAGGGAATGTCAACACAACACCGAGATGATGAGAACCGAGAAGCCTGAAGGGATTAGTTAGGACAGCTTTCCCAGTAGCCCTAGCCCTTAAGATGTTTTCTCGGTCTTCCTGTGCAAAGCAACAAGGACAATGTGATTTGAATCTAATACAGAATTTAAAGATCAAACTAAAGGTAAAAGCTTAGAACTTATAACCAGATTGTATATAGCAAACCACATACCTCCCCTGACATCATATCAAGCGACTCAATATACGAAACGGTTTCTTGAGAGAGTATCACCGGAGCATATTCGTCTCGAACAGGAGAAGGTTCCCTTTGCATCGTCTTTATCGTCCAGCCATGCTGCCTCTCGAATTCCTCCCTCTCTGAATGCACTACTCTTTCTGCATAAGCCACCCCACTCAGCAACGGCCTCTCGAACGCAGTTCTTGCGGTGTACTCAGCAAAAGTCTCCTGCATTTCTTGCACACAAAAAACACCCCAAAGTGCACAATCAGAAACATCAATAATCCCAAGATGCTACTTTTGGTATCATAAAACTCTACAAATATGAAGTATAAAGAACAGAAAAACATAAGATCAACCAGACTAAGCTCTCCTGCATTTCTTGCACACAAAAAACACCCCAAAGAGCACAATCAGAAACATCAATAATCCCAAGATGCTACTTTTGGTATCATAAAACTCTACAAATATGAAGTATAAAGAACAGAAAAACATAAGATCAACCAGACTCAGCAAAAGTCTCCTGCATTTCTTGCACACAAAAAACACCCCAAAGTGCACAATCAGAAACATCAATAATCCCAAGATGCTACTTTTGGTATCATAAAACTCTACAAATATAAACTATAAAGAACATAAAAACAACATAAGATCAACCAGACTAAGCTCTACAAAGGGTTTTTTTTCCTAGGAAATTTCCAAAATTATATGAACAAGAAGACTCAACCTGATCAATTGCAGATGGATTCTTGTAGTAATGAAAAGTGGAAATAAGGATGGCCAAGGCATGAACATGGTTAACACTAACACTGAACTGATCTTGCAACATCCTTGCCCTCTCATCACACATGCTACTCAATACTTCTTTCCTCCTCACTTTGATGTCAGCATCCATTTTTTTGTAGATCCAAGTGCTCAAAAAGGCCATCACCATCACCCAAAGCAAAAGAAATTTGGGCAACCAAGCCCTATTGGCCTGAATAAATGTGTACCCTCTTTTGGTCCCCGTTTGTTCATTCACTTTTACAGCCACCGAGTGGTGCTGGTGCTGCTGCTGGCTCGGTTGCAACTTTAGACCCATCAGCAAAAGCAACTAAACCACTAATCTCAACTTCTTCTTTCTTCTTTCTTTGCTACACACTTCATATCTGAGATACAAAAAATCCCCAACTAAAACATGAATACACTGAAAAAAAGGGTACTTGATAAGCTTGAACAAAGAAATGAGAGACCCAGAACTCAAAAAAGGAAGACTTTTCAATTCTCATAAACAGCTAAACAAACATGGCTCTCAAAAGATGTAAAAAAAAAACAGCTCAAATTCCAAAGATTTCTCATTACCAAAAATAAAAAAGGGTTCTTTTTTCTTTGTTTTTTCTCTGGTGCCAATATAAAAATGGGGTTTTTACAGAGAAACAACACTAATCATGTCTTCTTCCAAGCGTGGAAGGTGTTTGCTGTGGTTCTAGGACAACAAAGACAAAGAAGAGCACGTTCATAGTTCACTGTTTTTCTTGTATATTAAAATCAAATTCTGCAGATTGACCAGCAAAGCACAACAAAAGCAAAGACCAAAAACCAAAAACCAAAAAGGAAATTAAAGATAAAGATAAAGAAAGTTAAAGATCTTTGGAGGAAGAAATGGGGTCATTTGAAATGGTCTTATTATGCCTAAAGATACAGTACATTTGAATAAATAGTTAAATAAATAAATAAATATTTTACATAAAACTACATACTTAGTATTCTTTGGTCGTCCTTTGATCTGTGCAGTGGGGTTTCCTTTCTCTTATTTTAATATATGAATTTTGAAACAATTGTATAATTTATCCAATTTTCTTTCTTCATTGCTTTTTAAAGCAAAGCTGAATCGAATTTTTTGGATTTTCTCAAGATACGCTGTTGTCTCCCTCTATGACAATTCCTACATTATTAAACTAATCTCTCTCACTTTGACTCTATTTTTTCCTTGTTTCATAAATGTAAATTTTAAGCTATCTGGTTCATATGCTTTATTTGGACTTAATTCATAATATAGACCTTGAAGTATACATTTCTTTTTCATTTTACACTCTAATTCTTTTTTATTTATCTTTTAAATTTATATTTAACTTTAATTTTTTTGAATTTCTTAATTAAATTCCCTCCCACAATTTTTAAAATTATCATTAAACCTCTCAATTTTTTTAAAATATAATTAAATCCTTTTTTCTGAAAAATGTAAACTAAACCTTCAAAAAAATTAAGAATTTCAGATTAGACTTCTATTTTTAAAAAAAATTAAGATGACCCGCACAAACTCTTTCAATGAGTTTTGTCACATGTTTTCGACTATATTTTATGAATTAATATCCACAAGCGCCTTAGTTTTAGGGTATATGTAGTTAGTTTACGATATAGGGTTTAGGGGTTTAGGTGTACGTGGTTAGAATTTAGGGATAGTTGTTTCAATTTAAGGTTTAGGGTTATAATTTAGGATTTATATGTTAGGGTTTAGTTTTTAGGGTAATATAGTGAGGATTTAGGTTTTAAACTATAAACCTTAAATTACAACCTTAAACCTTAATTTGAAACAACTATCCATAAATTCTAACCCCCTAAACCCTATACCTTAAACTAACTCCATATACCCTAAAACTAAGGCGTTTGTGGAAACTTTCAGTTTCCACCGCCTGTATATAGAATATTTATCCTTATTTTATTACTACTTTCAAATATCAATTAAACGCATTTGCAATCATTTTAGTTTTATTTGTAAACTTAAAGGTTATCATAGTGAGTTTATCAAATAATAATTTCGGGCAAAATACATAAAAAGTCATGAAAACTACATAAATATGATCGTTTTGACCATTGAATTTTTAAAAGTTACGTAATATTCATTAAACTTATTAAAACGTTACAAATGTTCATAGTACATTATAAAACGACGATAATTTATGATACGTTTAACGATCGTTTGGTAACAGTTCGATAAGTTTTAATGATTATTTGGTGATAGAAAAATCCAGTGGCCATTTTATAATAGCTTGATAATTTTAGTGATTATTTTGTAACTTGAAAATTTAAGTAGCAAAAAGTCGTTTTTTAGTTAGGTTAGAATTTATTGAGGAAGAAACGATGAAGTGTGGGATTGACTTGAGAAGAGAACATAAGGTTTACATTCAACATGTGATTTGATTGTGTCTTTGATTTCTTTGAAATATAAAATTATGGGTTCCCATTTTCTTTTATTCCCCCCCCCCCCCCCCCCCCCTCTCTCTCTCTCTAACGTGTATGAGTAAAGAGTTTCAACGTATAAATCCATAAATAATAATAATAATAATAATAATAATAATATAAAATTGATTATTTGATATATTAATAATCGACGTTGGAATAATAAAGATTTAAACGAATTTAGCGATGAAAAGAGCTAATTAGAAAAAAAATATTAGATGAGTTTGACTTATCACGTCATCTGTGATCTCATTTAATAACATTTTTTATATATTTTTAAGGTGAATTTTTACTTCTTTTCTACCTATAAAAAAAGATTTATATCCTATACACCGGCGCAGTTTCCACAAGCGCCTTAGATTTAAGGTTTAGGGTGTAAAGTTTAGGGGTTTTTGTGTAGATGTTTAGAATTTAGGGACAGTGGTTAGAATCTAGGGTTTGATGTTATAATCCATAGTTTAGAGGTTAGGGGTTTTGTTTTTATAGTAATATGATTATGATTTAGGGTTTAACTTATAAACCCTAAAATATGACCCTAAACTCTAAATTCTAACTACTATCCTTAAATTCTAAAGCTAAACCCCTAAACCTTACACCCTAAACTAAGACCCTAAACCCTAAATCTAAGACGCTTGTGGAAACTTTCAGTTTCCACCGCCAGTGTGTAGAATAATAATCTATAAAAAAATAAATAGTTATTTAAAAGTTAAAATGAGATAAATTGATTTTATTGGCTGAAACTACAAATGTAATGGTAAGCTAAATCCATCTAATAACTTCTCGCCAAGTAGACTATAGAAAGATTTTTTTTTAACCTTCGAAATTTTTGATCCATGATGGTTTAAACTTCAATCTTATTAAGTTTTGGTTTCTTAATTTTTTGGTTTTAAATTCATAATAGGTATCTTTTGTTTTAAAGTTAAACAAATCGATCTCTCTTAATGTGTGATTCTAGTTCTATTTTTGGGCTTGGAATATTGTTTTGTGTCTTTATAACATCTCATGATTGTTAATGAATTTGTTTTGTTTCACTATTAGTATATTAAATAATAAAATTAGAGTCAATAATTTTTAGAACAAATAGTTAAAATTCTCAATTAACACTCTTTTTTCTTCTCTGAGTCGTGAGTTCGAAATACACCGTATCTCTTAAAATAAATATCATCTTTTTTCTACTGAAATACTTGTTGGTTTTATTTAATAAAATTATTTAAACAATAATAAACATTAATATTAGATGATAATAAAAATAAAATAAAAGAGGGTGTGGAGGGTCCAAATATCAGCATCGCATATCTTTTGGAAAATGACGTGCGACAAGCCACGGATTTCATTCCATTATTTTATTTGACACTAATACCCTTTCTTTTTGTCACTCTATTGTCAACTTTATCCTTTTAACATTTTGACCAATAAAAACTTTGGATAAACTTTTTTCTATAATAAGTTTTTTTTTAATTGTAATACTCTCCGATTTATATTATCAATTAAATAATTGTTTTTAACGAAATCAATTAAATGATTGTTCGGGACTCCCAACAATCAGGGACGGAGCTAGGATTTGAAGTTGGGGGGCAAAACATAAATTTTGAAAGGTGGGAGAGGCAAATTCACAATTATCCCAATTTTTTCCAAAAAAATATAAGGAATCAAAGGGTAAAAAAATAATTTTACCCCTACCGGGGGCCACAGCCCCACCCATTGGAGCTGTGGCTCTGTCCCTGCCAACAATGTCGTTTTTAAGATTCAAATTTGCATCCTCTCCTTAGCAGACTAATGTGTACCGATGTACTTAACACTTGTTGATTTTAAATTATTTTTTTAAAAAATAACATATTTAATAGGTTTGAAATTAAAATTATAAATATTTTATATTCTAAATTGACACCTTTAATTTTTTTCTCTCTCTAAAAAACAAACTAATTAATATTCAAACTCCTACGGTTTAATTATTTCAGAACATTACTTCTCTTTTTTGTTAGTTGTACCTAAAACCCAATTTGAAAACAATCATTATGTATGTTAAGCTGGCTCTGATTTTTATTAATGGATTTATTGTTTTGCAAGTGATAAAAACGAATTATAATTTAGATAATTAAAATAGCTGTATCGGTTTTTTAAAAATTGAGAAATTGTTTCCACTCTGTCATCTCTAGACTCTAGTTGTAGGGGTAATAGCAAATTATTTAGTATTTTTTTTAATTTATAATTCAATAACAGCACGATTGTATGGACACCGCGTCAAAATACACTGTTTTTATGTCCCAAAAGGCCCAAAAATACATTGTTTTGTTAGAGAAGGGGAAAAAGTAACAAATATGATAACTTAGTATAATTTTAACAAAGTTAATATATATATGTGTGTGTTAAATTACAGTTAAGATTAATTTTGTTTATTTAATGGTAATTATATAAATATATTATTTTAATAATATAAACGATACACCACTTAAAATTTAATAGTATTCAGTATATCTTTATCCTAATTATAATTAGAATAAATCGTTATATAACATATAATCAATTGATAATGGGAGCTAAATCAAGATATATTTTAAGCAAGGCATATAAAATGATGGAATTTTTTAAACAATGAATGATGTGATTTAAACTAAAATAAAACGAAGATCAAATCCTCATGTGATATTTATATATATAGGAGATTTAGATCAGTACAAAACTTTACTCGAAGTATATATATATATATATATATATATATATATATATATATATATATATATATATATATATATATATATATATATATATATATATATATATATATTCTATACACAGGCGGTGGAAACTGAAAGTTTCCACAAGCGCCTTAGTTTTAGGGTATATAGAGTTAGTTTAGGGTATATAGTTTAGGGGTTTAAGTGTAAGGGTTTAGAATTTATGGATAGTTGTTTCAATTTAAGGTTTATGGTTATAATTTAGGGTTTATAGGTTAGGGTTTAGTTTTTAGGGTAATATGGTGAGTATTTAGGTTTTAACCTATAAATTCTAAATTATAATCCTAAACCTTAAATTGAAACAACTATCCCTAAATTCTAAACCCTAAACCATATGCCCTAAACTAACTTCATATACCCTAAAACTAAGGCGCTTGTGGAAACTTTCAGTAACGCACAATCATAAACACTTTGTAGATAGAGTGATTAAATCCGGGTCTTCTATGATAAAATTATCCACTTTTCCAATATATATATGACTTAACGCACAATCAAAACAGTAGTTAAACCGAACCCAACAAGTGTCTCAATAGAAAAACGGATGATGTTCATCCTAGGAGACACGAGTTTAAACTACTTTATTTACAAGGTACATGTGTATTGTCAAAAAATTAAAAATATGTATAAACAGATACTACCTTATAATCACCTTTAGACCATTTAAAAAACAGTAACCAAATCTAGACTAATATATATGGACATGACCCGTACTATATGGACATAAACCAACATAAAATTGAATTCAAACTCATACACATAGTACTTGCATTATAAAATTCAAAATTGAGATGTCAAAATTCTAATAATACAATCTAATCATTAGATCAATACTTAATATTAACCATTATTTAAGATTATTAAACATTACTTTAAACCGACCTAAATTCACAAAACTTAATGTTGAAAATCTGACCCTTGGTGTAATGGAAAGACAAAGTATGGCCAAAGCTATGGGTGCTCCTTCTGCACATTTAGGCTCCTCGTTGAATTCAAATATTTATTTTATGTAAAACAATTATTGCCCACTCGAGGTGTATTGGTGTCGGCCATATGGGGCTGCTACTCAAACCTTTTATATCCTTAATTTGTGAGAAACTCAAGTAGAAAAAATTAATTTTTTTAATCTCGACTCGAAACTTTTAAAATAAAGTTTGAAATATAGAATAAAACATAATTAACTTAATCTTTTAGTAATTGATTGTTTGGTTTTTATGTAACGCCCCGGTTTAGGGGTCGGGTTGAAAAAGGATGTAGTCGAGTTCGTAAGTAAATGCATGGTTTGTCAGAGAGTTAAGGCTGAGCACCAGTTTCCCTCAGGGTTGTTGCAACCGTTGAAGATTCCAGAGTGGAAGTGGGAGCGTATCACTATGGACTTTGTATCAGGACTTCCGTTGACTCCTTCGAAGAAAAATTCAGTGTGGGTGATCGTGGATAGATTCACCAAGTGTGCACACATCATACCGGTTCATACCACCTATACGTTAGACAAGTTGGCCGAATTGTATATTCGGGAGATTGTGAGACTACATGGGGTACCGAAGTCAATTGTGTCAGATCGAGATCCGAGATTCACCTCTAGATTTTGGGAGTGTTTGCATCGAGCCTTAGGCACTTGGTTGAACTTCAGCACTTCGTATCATCCGCAGTCAGATGGACAGTCTGAGAGAGTGATTCAGATTTTGGAGGATATGTTGAGGTGTTGTATCATTGACTTTCAGGGGTCATGGGAGAAACACCTACCATTAGTGGAATTTGCGTACAACAACAGCTTCCAGTCAAGCATTCAGATGGCTCCTTATGAGGCCTTGTATGGTAGGAAGTGTAGGACCCCGATATGTTGGGCCGAGACCGGACAGAAACTTGTGCTGATGCCCGAGTTACTTAAGGGAACCACCGAGAAGGTGAAGTTGATATGTGATCGCTTGAAAGCGGCTTCAGATCGGCAAAAGTCCTATGCCGATTTAAAAAGGAAGGAGGTAGAATACTCCGTGGGGGATAAAGTGTTTTTGAAAGTTTCACCTTGGAAGAAGGTGATGAGGTTTGGAAGGAAGGGCAAGTTGAGCCCGAGGTACATAGGGCCTTATGAGATAGTTGAGAGGATTGGTCCGGTTGCATATAGATTGAGACTCCCTGTTGAGCTAGAGAAGATTCATGATGTATTTCATGTGTCGATGCTTAGGAGGTATAGATCGGATCCGTCCCATGTTATGCCAGTGGAAGAAATAGAGTTAAATCCATACTTGTCTTACAATGAGGAACCAGTTGAGATACTTGCTTCTGATAGCAAGGTGTTGCGTGGCAAGACTATAGAGTTAGTCAAAGTCTTATGGAGGCATAGAGGTGTGGAGGAAGCCACGTGGGAGAGGAAAGCGGACATGCTTGAGCAGTTTCCGTACTTGTTTTCGCCAGGTAATTTCGAGGACGAAATTCCTTAAGTAGGGGAGAGTTGTAACGCCCCGGTTTAGGGGTCGGGTGAAAAATAATAATTTAATATTATTTCCGGGTCCGGTTTTGTAATTAAAAATAATTTTGGGCCTCGGGTTTTAAGACAACAAAATTTAGTTTGACCATATTTTAAACAAGCCCACATAGCCATAGGTGTCATCCGTTGTAATTCCCTTGATTCATTAAGGGCATTTAAGTCTTTAGCCTTTTAATTTCAAATAAACCTAAACTATTACTTTGAGTCATCTTCTTCACCTCTCCTCACTATTCACTCCCACGTCTAAAGACCCCCCCTCTCCTTAGGTTACTATTTCATCAAATGTCTTGCTCGTTTTGAAGAATTTCGCAAAGGTAAACACGTTTTTGACTTACCCTTGTTATTCCCTACAAGTTAATACCATTTGTTTTCATTTTTAGATATGTTTTGAGAATGGAGGTTTGAAGGATTTTTGGATTAAAAATGTTGCCTTTGGAGTCTTTAACTTAAGCTTCCTATTTGTTTAAGTCATATGAGTTGCCTACAACTAAAAGGGTACAACAAAACTGATTTTTACAATGTTTTATGGAATTTTCGGAGTTGGGTAAAAATGAAGTTTTTGGGAGGTTTTAAGATGGGTTTTGGGGGTTTATGAGGTGAAATTTTGAAGGCTGGTGATTAGGCTATATGTGAGTGGTGTTTTGGAGACTTTTGGGAGTAATTAGAGGGTTGAAATCGATGATTTTGAAGGGTGCTTAAGGGCTGTTCGAATTTTTGAGAAATTGAGCTTGTTTCAATGGAAAAATTGGTGTATTGTACTTAGTATGTTATCCGGGTTGATTATATTGGAACACGGACTGATTTGGGGTTATTTTGCTTGGTATTGGAATGCTTAGAATCAAGGATATTGGTTGGAGAAGCTTCGGGGACAAATCCGGGGATTTCGGAGTCTTGAGCCCGGTCTTCGATCTTCTCTTGGGTAGCAACAGTGAGTAGATTCATTGGTTTGTACTTTGTGCTTGATATGGACTCCTTTGGGGTTTGGGTAGAACCTTGAGAGGTTGCCTAAACCCGTGTGTAAGTCTCCCTACTCATAAGTTGTTGTGACAAGTTGATTGTATATACATTGTGACCATTGAATGCATTTTAAGTTGTCAATATTGTAGTCGTGTTGAGTTCGTGCCTCACGTGATGGTGGTCTAAACTACGGTGATGTGTAGTCCCGCCGGTGGTGACTAGTAGGGTAGTACTTTGATGTGTAGTCCCATTGTACATCCACTAGTCGAAACGGTGATGTGTAGTCCCACCGTATGTGTATGATGGTTGTGCTTGTGCAAACCATATGTTTTTGTGAGATTAACCCTCGTGCATCCATCGCTTTCTTGCATATAAATCGTGTTTTGGAAAACTACATGTTGTGAATTATAGAGCCTCTCTCACTAAGCTAGTTGCTTATGCTCTTTGTTTCCAACGTGCAGATCGTTAGAGTTCGGGAGGCGAGCGGGCGAAGGAGGAGCTTTTGGGAGTTCTCAAGCAAGTTTAAGTATGGTTTGCTTTTGTAATAATGCCTAGACAATGGGGTATAGAGTGTAGGAGTTGGGGTCAAACTCCTTAGGAATTTATGTTGAGTATGTTAAACTCAAGGTTATGTTATGCTTTGCTTCTTGGTTTGCTATTTATGCTTGATACGTTGCTTATGTGAACGTGCCTTATTATGTATGTTGCTGGCCTTGTATGCCTTATGATTGCCTATCCTTTGTGAGGAGTTCATGCTTGTTAAGTATGTATTTTTGGATGAAATTGCATGAAGCTTTGATTTGTATGAATTTCATTAGATTATTTGCCTCACATGTTAAATTGTGATTGTGGTTTGGTGTATGTATGTTGCTTGTGCTTAGGGGAGTCCAATAATGCATTTAGAGTTTGGTTAAGGGTCATTTGTGCAAAAATCGTGGTGTTGCAGTGCAGGGGGTATCGATACCCTAGCTAAGGGTATCGATACTGTCTTGCCCAAAGGCCTCAGATTTTGCCTGGGGTATCGATACCCTAGCTAAGGGTATCAATACTGTCTTGCCCAAAGGCCTCAGATTTTGCCTGGGGTATCGATACCCTAAGGGTATCGATACCCTCCAAAGTCTCTGTAATTTGGGTTTGGGGGTTAGAATAGAGCGTATTGATACGGGGTCCCCGAGTATCGATACGGATCTATTCTGTTGACCAAGGAAGGTTGACCGAGGAAGAGGGTATCGATACCCCGGGTAAGGGTATCGATACGGTCTTCTTGTGTTGACTTCCTGGGTTGACCTAGAAGGGGGGGTATCGATACCCCTGTCAAGGGTATCGATACTGCCTGCCTGTCAACTTAAAAATGAACTGTTTATGCATGGCCGGAGTTCGAATGTGTTTTCCTTGTATGTTTCCGCTGTTGTGAATCACTTAGGGTTTAACCATCCTCTAGACAAGATAAAAAAAATAGGGTTGCTAACCGAGGGGGAATCCTTTGGGTTTCGCTTCGGTTTTCCCCGTGTGGCTCACTCGGACCGGTCATCCGGCCAGACCGGGACGAGGGGGTTACATTTTAAGTTCAAGTTGAGTCTTTCAACTCTGTCTGGTATATATATCGCATATGGAAAAATGTATATGCATATCGTATATGGATATACTCAACTCGAAAAATTTTCAATTAAAGTTTGAGTTATGAAATAGGATTTGTTAATTCGATTAACTCAAAATTTTCTAACTCGACTCGATTGAATACTCGCCCTTACAAGTAGGCACTCACTTCCTAATTCCTCCGACATTATCATTGGCTAGATGATGAAGTATATTGATTTTATAGAAAACACTATATCTTAGTTCAGTTGACATTGTTGTTGTTGTAACATGTAAGAAAATACGTGTTTAAACGTATTTTAATACGAAATTTCTTCTAATTTAAAAGTATAGTAGGATTTAAATATTGTAGACGTAATATCAAAAAATAAATCAAAATTAACAACACTTTATGAAAGATCACATGTTCAAACGTATTTTAATACGTAATTTCCTCTAATTTATAAGCAGATAAGGATTTAAATAATGTAGACGCAATATCAAAAAATAAATAAAAAAATTAACAATGCTTTATAAGTTATTATTGTATGCGCATTTAAGCTGGCTATGAATTAGAGTTGAAGTAAAACTAAACCAAATATTATGAGGGGGAATAATTTATCCCTTTTTGAGTGTTTTTTTTTTATCTCAACATTAAAAAAAATTAAATTTTAAACGCCAGCTCTAAAATTTAAATCATAAATATATTATGCACTCTAACCTTAAATTTTATTCTTAAATTTTAAACATAATTTTTTTGATTGCCCTCTGGTTTCCGAGGCTTAGGCCTGACTAATCCAGACCGACTCGCATCGCACATCTGGCTTTGGTGGGTGAGTCTTCCAGCGGAAATTTTCTACATACGCAACACCTCGAACACGAGACCTACTTAAGCGATATCAAGCTGCTTACCACTTGGACCAACTCCGTTGGTAAACATAATTTTTTAATATTATGGCATAAATAAGAACACGAAAAATGGACCTAATATTTCTATTCAAATATTATGGGTTGATTATTAATTTGTGTATCAAGTCGTAATTGACGGGGGATTTGCATTGCGTAATGGCGTTGGCAGTTGAGATTGATTGCTGTTGCACTGCTGCCTACCTATATGATCATATGCTCACCGGGGTCTTTGCCCCTTTGTTGTGGCCCCTTTTACCTATTTTTCCCTATATTGAACTTATTGATCGATCAAATCGAATTAAATTTTATAAAAGTTTAATATGGGACGACCCTCTCAATCTAATTTTTTTCATTCATAACGTCAGACCAATGACCTTACTTAAGGGACTTAGCGCATCATTCTGTTAGACCAACGAATATTAGTTTAATTTACCTATTTTAGGTAAATTATTTTATGAGTCATTAAGCTATTGAAGTGATTTTATTTTAACCATTAAACTATATTTTTAATTAGATAATTAAATTGCTATTTAATCAAGTCACTAGTCGTGCTAATAGAACTATTGATGTAACATATAAGCAACTTTGTATAATACATATTTAGTCATCGTTACTTACACATTCTATCAATTTGGTATAAATTTTAATTTAATTAAAAGTTTGGGATCAATTTAGAACGAAAGATGGTTTGAGAATGAATTTGAAATATTTTAAAGTTTGTATATTAATTTAGAATGAAAGTCGTAGTTTGAAGATGAAATTAAAATATTTAAAAATTTAGAGACTAAATTAAAATAAGGGTCAGGATGTGTGGTGTGATTGATTCTTATATTAATTGTTAGTTGATACCGTTTATGGTTGAATATGGATCAACCCAAAAACAATATTTGAAATAATATAAAAATCAAATAATTATTTTAATATTTTGCAAATAAATTTTAAAGTTTTTAAATATTTAATATATATATATATATTCCTCTAAATATACCAAATAAATAAATAAATGAACCTTCGCTTTCGATACAAAATAATTAAATTTTCGAAAATTTTATGATTGTTGATTGGAATCGTTGCTCCGTTGAAAAAAAAAGAGATAATTTGAAATTTTGAATAGTTATTTTTTTTTTTGAATAGTTGTAGGGGACAAATGGGAATATTGGTACCAAGGGGCTTAAAACAATGTAGGAGACAATATCTTCAAATCATTTATAAACATTTGTAATTTAGTAGAATAACTCTTGTACTGTAAGATTTCAAAATAAAAAAAATATAATAATAAGATCGGATATAACATTATTAATTATAAGTTAGTTTAGTAGAATTACATGTTAAGTCTTTTAAGAAAAAATAGAGTTAAAATTTGATAGTACAAATGGAACAACATAAATTGAGAAAATAACCTTGGCCCTGTTTCGCGCGAATAGCGAATTACATTAGCTGATAGCGGATATCTGATTGCGTTAGTTTATTTGACATATAAGGACATGATTATATTTGATACTTATTTGAATAATTTATTAGTTATTAATATTTTGTATATATTAATATTAATTAGATTATAAAAATTAATTTTTTTAATATCAATACTGAGCATATATGATAATGTACATATTAATTTTTTATTCGAGAAATTATCTTTTTAATATAATTTTAAGAATTATTAAATTTAAATGTATATATCAATTTTTTATTTATAAAATTATATTTTGAATATAATTTTATTAATTATTAAATTTATATGTTTTTATTAATTTATATATTAACTTCTTATTTATGAAATTATTTTAAACTTTTATTAGTTAATTAAATTTATGTATTCAGAGATTTTTTTTTATAATTATCGAGAACAAAATAGTCTTTACAAGTCTTTTATCTAAACCTCTAACTCAAAAAGCTCCTAAAAATGAGTTTTTTCAAAATGAGAGATTTCACCTCAATCTGCTATTACAATGCTCTATTTACCAACATCAAAATTAACGAATTTGACTGGTCAAACTTCTAAAAAAAATTAAAACTTCTAATTTTAGTTCAAAAAGTTGTTTACCAAACATGCCTTTATATATTACTCAACAATTATCTTATAATCTATTAAGTATAAGTTCCATATTTTTTGATTAGATCATACGTTAAAATATTTTATTACAAACTTCAAATCTAAATATTTGAAACAAATCCCCCCCCCCCCCCCACACCAAAAAAAAAATCTAAATGTTTATGGAAAATATATTAGAAGTTAACGAAGCTTGGGATGGACAGCGTGCCAAACCCGACAACTAACTTTGGGTTATTTAATTTGTCAAAAAAGAACTTTGGGTTATTTATTAGAAGCCCATTGTAGAAAATCACGATTTACATGGCTCGTTCCGTAGGGACTGCCAATTTTATTTATGTCCTCTTGATTTCTCCTAATTTTATTCTGATTAATTTATATCGACTCGTGTCGCAGATTTGTTTGATAGATGAGTTTCTTAATAATTTTTTTTACGTATACGAGGCCTCGAACTCAAGACTCGTTTAAGCGATGTCAAGCTGCTTAACATTTGAACTAATATTAAGGGCATAGCTCCCTTAGGGGGCTCCACCCCTATTAAAAAATATAATTATTTGATAATTTTAGTATAATAACAATTTGGTCCCTGTAAAAATAATTATTTAGATTAAAAAATACATGCGCTTATTAAATATATAATTAAGTAGGGGTTAAACTAGGGATGTAAATGAGCCAAGCTTGAACGAATAAGGTTTTGTTCATGTTCGTTTATTTATATTTGAAGATGTTTATGCTCGGTTCGTTTAAATTTTTAATATTATGTTTGTGTTCGTTTATTTATTTTTGATAGTGTTCGTGTTCGTTTGTTTAATGTTCACAAACATATTCGTTTAACGTTCGTGAACATATTTGTGTAATGTTCACGAACTTGTTCATTTATAAGACTGCTAACATGTTCATTTATATGCTCGCCAAAATGGGGAAATTACACCACTAGTCTTTAAAGCTTATTAGGCTTTACAGTTTGAACTCAAAAAATCATCACATGTTCAATTTAGTCCATACAATCACCAATATTTAAAATGTAAAAAAATAAAAAGGAAAATAGAAACCAAGTAAACGAGCTTTTAAACGAGCCAATAAATAAGCTTATTCGTGAACATAAACAGACGGAATACACCTATGTTCGTGTTCGTTCGTTTATTAAACGAACATAAAAATTTGTTCATACTCGTTTATTTAAATGACTAAACGAACGTTATACAAACGGTTCACTAACAATTCGTGGAACGCTCTATCCATTTACATCTTTTGGTTGAGCTAAAGAAGAATGAGTGTGTATCCTCTTTTTTGGGTCCAATAACAATTTAGGTCCTTATAAATTTAAATATTAGACATATTAGGTCTTGTCCCATGAATTTTAAGTTTAATTATATAATAAACCCTTACATTTTTTAAATTTAATATTTTAGCCCCTGCCAATATTTGATTCTGGCTACGCCCCGACAAATATGCTGCCAACTCACAATGATAAACAAAGTATATTAATTATGAAATAAATTATAATTATATAATATATAATTATAATTTATTTCATAATTAATATATTGTTATTTTGTTATTGTTCATAAATTCTTAGCTTTATAAGATAAACTGTAATTAATATATTTAAATTTATGTTATAATATATTTATGTTATAATTAATATATTTTCATAAAATAAATTTAATTAATTTCAATCACAATTTAACATAAATATTATTTTTGTCAAACATTTAATAAGTAATAATTATCCAGTTTTATGCGGTGGTTAAGGATTGAACTCCTTTGGTGTCCAACTTTATATCCCTCGAGCATAATATTTGATTTATTTTTACTTTTACCGTTAGGACGGTGATATGTGTCTTTATCTTTGTATAGTATTAATTTAATAAAAACAATTATACATGATAATTAACATAAGTTGATTTAAGTAGTAAGCAGCTTGATATCACTTAAGTAAATCTCGAATTCGAAACGTTGTGTATACAAAAAATTTTACATTCGAATTAATCAGGCCAAAACACTAGAAACTGAAAGAGCACCTATAAATATTATATATGATATGTTAACCCAATAGTTGTTAATGTTAAAACGACGACAATTAATGTCAATGATTGAAAATATTTTTAAACTTTAATATTTCGAATGCAAATTTAATTTTTTTTATTTGTTATATTGTATTTATCCAAGAAACAACAAACTGCTACTAAAAAGAATAAGATATGTGTAGTCTAAATAAAGGGTCAACCATAGTTAATCCCCCAACCTATACAAAGTTGTTTATTAACCATGTCATTGCTATCTATATAGTATCTATACAAACGTATACAAATGATATTTTTCAAGCTATCAAAAAGAATATCGCTAGAACGATGAACACCACAGAATATTTTGGCATTTCATTCCTCCCATATGCAGTAAATGAAACTTGTCCAAGCTAACTTCAAAATTAAAATAAGAAGAGATTTACCCTTTCAAGTGTCTATTGCCCATTATAAGGTCTCCCTCCAAGAACACGCACAATAGGTTAGTTCACAGGCCTGGATAATTTCTTTTCACAACAAGCGCGAGTAGCGACAATCTAAGAAAAGATGTTTTTGACTTCCATGACAGCTTTTGCCACTGAACCTTTCCATGAATCTCTCAAATGTGCTCCCAAATCCACCGATAGTCCATTTTATTTGACAGTCCATTTGAGAACAACCCCTCGATCATAAGTCGCAACTTTAAGATTCGTTTTAAAGCTCAACTAAAATGTGGCTTGATCTCTACAACCCAAAAGTCAAATTTAAAAGTTAATAACGGAAGTGGAGTACAAACACTAAAACAAATCGATGATACCAATGTAATTTAATCTAAAATAAATAAATAAAAACCAACAAATGCGAAGTCCTCATCCTAGTACTAGTAGACATAATAAAAACAAAAGAAAGGGAATTTTTTTGAATAGTCAAGTTAATATCTGTTTATATATTTTTAAATTTTTTTAATAATATATATTTATTGTAAATAAAATTATTTGAATCTAAATTTTTTTAAAAAATTTAAATAAATTTGATTAAAATTCGTAGAAATTATGAGTTGGCCACACTAAAACTTTGTAATAATTTAATTTTGTTCAATCCGACCCAACTTAACAAGACAGGAAGGGTCAGGTGATTTGGACCACACTAGTTAATGTCTTAATTAAAGACATGTGTCAATGTCCCACTCCTAATTGTCGGATTCTATGCTTTTATAAGTCGTTGAAATAGCCCTCCAAAGATTTATTTGTCCCCCAAACCAAACAATCAGAGGAGTTATGCGGTACGGCCGCCTAATATAAGGTTAATATACGACGTTACCGAAAACATCATAAAATATACCGAAAATATTATAAAATATATCGGAAACATGGATACTTTCGAAAAAATATTCGAAACCAACATATCCAAAAGTATCGATACTTTCGAAATCAACATATCCGGTATACCTTATCATGTTTTCGGTATATTTTATGATGTTTCCGGTAACGCCGTATATTAGCCTTATATTAGGCGACCACATGCTAGAAAACTCCAAACAATCAACCCTTCGCTTCTATTTCTACTTTAATTATTAACATCCAACCTTGAAAGTTGCGTCTACATGTCCAAAACTTTGAAATTTTTATCTATTTGTTTATTATTGCTATTATTATTTTTTATTATTATATATGTATGTATTGCCATTGTAAAAATATTAATAAACTCTAAATTTTAATCTTAAATTATAAATTATAAACAATAAACAAAAGTAATTGAGTTAAATTTTAAATTAAATCTAATTGTGTAAACTAAATTTTACAGTGACATGTATCAAATATTTACTATCATTATTATTGAGAAAAGTAAGTAGCACGATATTATTATATCTCGGTTTTAATTTCTCTAAAGAAAGATTTCATTAATTAAATATCTATAGAAAGTATCTCGAACTGTGATAACTGAAAAAAATAAGATTTAATTAATATTTATAAACTCTGAATAAGATTTTTGTTAATGGGTCAAAAATTCATGACTTAAGAAAAATAGAAAATAAAAATTAACAACTTAACTAACCGACTAAATTAAGGCTCTATATTTACGTATTTGATAATTGAGATTGACTACAATTATGAACGAAATCACGTTACGAAAAAGATACCAATTAATGTACCTTTATATATATATATATATATATATATATATATATATATATATATATATATATATATATATATATATAAACTTTCGTCAATTTTATACGAGAAAAATTAAAAATATAATGTTAGTCCAAAATAACACTCACTTGTCTGCCCCGACACGTGAAGACCCTAGATGCCACACAAACCATCCCTTCAGTATCCCTAATAATGTTAGTCCAAAATAACACTCCTTCATTTAGTAAGATGAACTAATAGGTCTTTTAAGTTAGATTAGAATTTCGAACTATAATAACGTGAATAAAAAAATAAGTAAAGAAGGCCGTTCCACATTAGATTTATGCAAACTTTAATATAACTTAATCAACCTATAAATCAAATATTGATGATTAGAAAAAATAACTTTAGCCCAAATTTACCAGAGTCTACCACACCTGACATGTTCCCTCAACAAATATAAATTCTAATTTTGGTACACAAACTTTTATCAGTGTAATTGGTTTTGTTGATAATGAATAAAAATTATCTGACTCTTTTTATGTCATAACATTTAAAAAAATATATTTAAGAATTGTGATTAGGGTTTAAGTTATAGGGTATAGGGTGAAGCTGTTTTATCCTAGAGATCAAAGCCCTCTTTTTTCCCGTCTCTTTAGCTCAAGTTTTCCTCGATAGTAGAGATGGGCACGGGTCGGGTCGGGTCGGGCCGGGTTTTTGGCCCACCCGAACCCGACCCGAAAATTTTAACCCTAAATCCGAACCCGACCCGACCCGACCCGAAAATAAATACCTTAAACCCGACTCCGACCCGACCCGACCCGACCTATATAAAAAAATCAATTTTAGGGACTAAATTGTAAAAAAAATAATTTTTAGAGACTTAATTGTAAAAAATAAAAAATTTAAGGACTAAATTGTAAATAAAAAAATCAATTTTAAGGACCTAATTATAAAAATATATATATATATATATAAGGGGTATTATTACAAATATCCCTAAAAAATTTAGGGGGAAATTACACAATTAGTCCCGGGTCGGGTCGGGTAGGATTTTTTCACCCTAAAACTCGAATCCGACCCGACCCGACCGAACCCGATTTTTTCATAAAAATACCCGACCCGATCGGGCCGGGTCGAGTCGGAACCCGTCGGGTCCGGGTTCCGTGCCCATCCCTACTCGATAGTTCAAAAATATACTATTATATTTGTGGTATCAAATTATGATTCTATAATTATTCATTTTATAATCAATAATAAAAGTTATAATATTTTTTTTGAATAGTAAAAGTTATAATATTTAAATGAATTTTACTACATTAATTATTTATTTTACAGCTAGATTTAGATACGTTAATAATAATTTAATCGAACATTTCATCATCTCGTTTCATTTCTCTTTCCTATATATTCTCTTTCTCATGTATCTATGATTTATTTTGTAGATTAATTTTTTTGTTTAATAAATTAAGTGTCTAATAAGAATTGAACACATGATTAGTAAGAATTGACCGCAAATTAACGTACAATTTTAATACCAATAACCAGTTAGTCTAGTGAGATAAGATATTAAATTTTTTAAACAAAATTAAAAATTCGAATACTGATGTTATAAATTAAGTAAATTGAGTTAGAGAATTTGCCTTTAGAATGGATCGTTATAACAAATATATATTAATCTAATGAGTCACTTAGTATATAAATAATAGGACGTAAAGGACAAACAAGGTTAGATTATGTTGTTTGATTTGAAGGCTAAACTAATTATGCCCCTCCCACAAACAAAAGGATAATGTTTTCTTTACAACTCTTATCTTCTTTGGCTTTTTTATCACTCTTTTTTTTAAACTAAGGTGATTACAAGTAATATCTGTTCTGAATATACTCTAAATTATTTGACAATACATGCTCAATCACCCTACTGTAGTGGCTGGTGCTTGAACTCATAATCTCTAGAAATAACAACCGTTTTTTAATCACAAGACAAATTAGTTCGTGCTCTTTATCGCTCCTTTTTAATTCACTGCTCGTCATCTATTCACAAAAATAAATAAATATTCAGGCGTAGCTTCCCACCTACAATAGTTACACAATTTGTTAATCTATTACTATTTTTAATAGATTATTATCCTATACACATGTACGTAGTAGAAACATTTTGTTTCTACAAGCACCTTAATTTTAGAGTTTAGAGTTTTAATTTAAGATTCAGAGTCTAATTTATAAAAAACTTTAAATATAAAACAAACCCACCAGCAATATATAAAGTTTAAATAATGCGTCAAATTATTGTTTAAAAATTGATTAATAAATAATTAATTTCATATATAATTAGGGTAGGTATTAGATTGAATCGAGTAAATTTTTTGAGTTAGTTGAATTGATGAGTTCTATTTTATAACTCAATTTTTTTTGAAAATTTTCTAGTTGAGCCGAGTCGAGTTTTTGAAACTAATTGATTAAATTTTCAAATTTAATTGTAAACATTTATAATATTATGATACTAATTGATTCCAATTTAAATAACTTTCTATGACCATATACGATGTATATATATTCATACTTTTTATATGTGATATACATATATCGGACAGAGTTGAGGGGCTCAAGTCGAACTTAAAAATCGATCCACTAATTACTAAATTTTTTGAATCATTCGAAGTTTCATTTTATAACTCAAATTTCATTTGAAATTTTTTCGAGCCGAATCGAGTTTACAAAATTACGAATCAAGTCGAGTCGAATAAAAAATATTTATTTTTGAGTCAAACCTTGCTCACCTCTATACATAATGATAATAATTAAAAGTGTAATCGTCAAAAAAAGTTTGGGTTCGAATTTTTTTGATATAATCATCGATATCCAATTTATTATTTGACTAATCTAGATCAAATGCTACAAAGGTCCATTATGAGTGGTCATCTCAATCTATTTTGCTCCACTTACACCACCATACTCAAACCTCCTAATTTAAGTGATTTATTATCTTATCTTACTATACTAATTAATTACTAATTTATCTAAATAATTTTTTTTACATGAAAAAAAAGATAACTTCAGCTTTTATTCAGGAATATAATCATATTCAACTCTTAATATAAACAAAAACTCATGGAAAATTATAGGACAAAAAATAAAAAAAATCTAAAAGAAAGAAAAAAGAAAAAAGTATGGGCTAGGCTGAGATGAAAGGCTGATGTCCATGCAAATTCCATAAGTGAGCATGGGGAGTGTTTTTATCTGACAAAGGTAGCAGTTGGGTAATATTGGAAAGAAGAATCTGACCACAAACAACTTTTTAATTACAAAAAAGAAAGGAGGAAAGCAATGAGACAAACATTTTCTTAGTATCTTTCTTTTTTTGTGGGACTTTACAGTAAGTACTTTCCTTTACTTTTTTCCAATGTTTTCTCTCTCATTTTCCCACTCAAATCCATCTTTTCCTTGTTGAAAGTTGCCTGGAAAAAGTATTCCCAAGAATTCAACAATCTGGGTTAGTGTTTTTCATCTACTTTCTTTGAGTTTTTTTTTGGTTTAAAACCCCCATATTCATAGTTTTGTCTGACTTTTGATACTTCTCATAATACCTTAGCTTCAATAGCTTCAAAAAGATATGCCAAGTAAGAATCTTTTTCACATGTTACGGATTTTTGATTTGATTTTCCTTTTTGGGTTAGCTTTTTTTGGTTTGTGTTTACTGATTTTAGCCTTCAGTTCTTGCCATGTTTACTTTCTTGTTTTTAGCTTTGGATTTTGTTGAATTTTTAACTTTTTTTTTTCTTGGGCTTGTTAGTTTCCTGAATTCTAAATCTGGGTTCTTTTTTTTTCCTTGATTCTGTTCATGGTTTAAATCTCTATGGCTAGCCTTAAGAAAGTAGCTAAATTGAAAATATAGCTTATGATATCCGTATATCCGGATTCGGGTGGAGTGTCGGATATGAGTATGTTTCCGTATGGAATACTCAAAATTTAAAATAAATTTGGAATTTAACAAAAAAAGAAAAGAAAAAAAGAGTCCGGGTAGCATAGATTATAGCAACTGATATCTGTTACTTCAAAAATGTAATTTTCTATGAAATCAAGCATCTTGTTGCATTCATGATTGATACTCCTAGCAAGCATATGGCACCATATGGAATTAAGGAGAGTCGACTGTCGAGTGTAATTTTCGTAGCATTAAAACTCCGGCATGGAACTCGACCACCTGCGGTAAATCGTCTTAGATCCTGGAAGATTCTCCTACACATGTTAGGCTCATTTATTTGCTTAGCTCTCTGGCCTCAATTGGACAGTAATTTCTTTAGTTCTTATTTGATCTCTTGTGTTTTGCAATGGATCACCCGAATCCGAGTAACGTAGGAAACAAGTCTCACTAATTGTGGTGCTTTACGAGTAACTTTCAGCTCAGAAAATGTGTTGGGTTGTGTTTTCCATGGCAATAGGTCTTTTTAATATAAATGCTCGATATCTCACATGTTGCATACTTGCCTCACCCATCACAAAGAACTGATGTTCCTCAAAAACTCGAGAATTTGCGTTGTGAAACCCGCTATGAAGCCGGTAAATAGTGAGTTTAGTGAAGGAATGAGAAATCATAGAATAGATTCAACAGTAGGTTAATTTTGAGTTTGTGTGCCTGAGGTGATTACTCTTTATTCCAATGCAGTCCGAGCTTTGCCGATCATCGAACTATTTGCTCCATCTTTTTGATATAGTACTATTTTCTTCTAGTTGGCAATGTCTAAAAGGAAGTTTAGAAGTGTTTGTGTTGGCGAATTTTCATATAATTTTCGACTTGTGTTTCTTGAATGCTAGTCGAGCTTCGGATTTCTTTATGTACTTGGCCTGCAAGAAACAGAAAAACCAAATTCTTGAACAGAATATTTCCGACTGCGATGTTTCTTTGTTACTTATTGATTTGTTAATACATAGTCTCATTCCTTTCTGTTCTAATTACAAGGTTTGCACAATTCGAACACAAAACTTGGAAACTAGTACAGATATGTGTGAATGTTTAGCTTTACCGTCTTAGCAAGAAATCGTGTCTATTGTGACCGGTTCATGTTTCGATTTTGTCCGGCTATGCACTGCATGTTCTTGTTAACAGTATAACATTTCCTTTTCTTTTTACTTGCATGTAGGTGTTGAAGATCTGACTAATTAACACCGTAACATTTCATACCGGAGATATCAAACAGAACAAGCAGTAGACATTGCTGATTACCCGAGAATGACACCACCGAGCCTGAGGTTAGAATCCGGAAATGATTCAGAAGCTAGTAGCCAAGCGGCTTCCAATGCATGTCTGCAAGAAGCATCCTCAGATCCCTCAAAGGATAGCACAACCACTACTTCATGCCTCACGAATCCTGTAAAGGCTCAACTGGATTCCGGGTCCGTTTCCCTAGACCTGACTCTCCATTTCAGTGCCGGTGATGCCGAGATGAAGGGAAACGGCGAGACGAGTAGTGAGATAGCGATCAATACTTTGTCACCCACTATCCCAAGGGTTTTCTCTTGCAATTATTGCAGGCGCAAGTTTTACAGTTCGCAGGCATTAGGCGGACATCAGAATGCTCATAAGAGGGAGAGGACGATGGCGAAACGTGCAATGCGGATGGGGATATTGTCCAATAGGTATACAAGCTTGGCATCTTTGCCCCTTCATGGTTCTGCATTTCGGTCTCTCGGGATCAAAGCTCATTCTGCCATGCACCATGGAATCATGCAATCCCAGAGGCCTCTAGACACAAGAGCTGCAGCACCAGCACGGTTCGATCAAGGGTATTTTGGGATGCCGATATTCATGGAAGAAGACGATGTCGAGTACTCCTTTTGGCCAGGGAGTTTCAGGCAGGTGAATGAAGGAGGCAGCAGCAACCAGGCTTCGGATTACGCTCGAAGTTCAAATATAAGTTTTGTAGCAACTGCATCCCCACCAAGAACAGATACATCTTCGCCGGATCTTACATTGAAGCTCTAGTTTTCCGAAGGTTCATTCACATCTAAACGCGACACACGTTACGGTACTATGTATGTATAATCGAGATGGCGTTAGCAATGGCTGCTAGATCATGAGATTATTTTTGCTAGATTTCTTTAACATTTGAAGTTTCTATTTTGATCCATGCCTTTGATTTGCTGCTGATGTGAAAAGCTTGGGTGTATGAAATGAAATCTATAGCTTGCATTGAGTTTAGGCTACACTTGATGCAATAGGTGACATATATGAATGACGAATAGATTTCTCCTGATTTATATATTAAATATTTTATATATTTATTAAAATTAGTAATTGGGTAAAAATGACTTTGAAAATTAAACCTTTAATTTAATGATATAAACTTACTTTGAAATTTCAAGCCGTTGTTGTAGTCTTATGATGTATTACTATGTTATGTTGTAATGTTTTTCAAAGAAGTGATTTTGAGATTAAAAGTATTTTTAAGCTAAAATCATTGTAGACATAAGTAGTTTTTCCGGACTAAAGGTATTTTTCAGCTTTCTTTTGAAAATAAGTTTTCAAAAAGCTGAAATTTATAGATTTTAACTTTTTTTCAAAAGTACATTTGATTAAAATTATCAATTTAATCTTGTTCATATTACAAATTCTTTTAACAATAATACTAAATAGTAAATACTCTTGTTCAAGTAATTGTCAGTTTGACATTACTTTTGAGACGTGAGGTGGGTAAATGTTTTTGAGATACTTTAAATTATTTTTGATAAAAGCTACTGAGTTTTATTAAAATTATAGAACATATCACAATTATAAAACATTCAAGAACGAGAATAATGAGACTAATCCACCAAAATCTCTTACAACCAAAAATAAAAAAAAGTGAGCATTCCATAGGGATAAGCATACCATCAAAGTCCAGAAGTTTTTCTGAATCTACTTGTCTCTATCTAAACGAGACACATAATGGGTGAAAAAAGAGTGGTGAGCGACCCAAACTCTCAGATAAAATGTTCCGCTACCCAGGACTGATTATATCGACAAACAACAACCGAGTGAGAATCTAACTTTTCATGACCACTGACAAAATCATAATCAGAAACTAACACTGTTAAAATCTCTATGCGAGCAACAAAAGATCGCTAGAGTATGCTGAAATCATGCCACAAGGACATATAAAACGAACCACGAAACAAAGAAAACACGTCACAAGGACAGAATAAAACTCGTGTCACAAAAGCAGAGATTCTTATTAAAATATAAAAAATAAAAATACAAGAAAAATAATAAATCCAGTGGGCGACAATCAATACTAAAATTGATTACCGACCACCAATTAAAAAATATTTTTACCTTGAAAAATTATATATTATGCATTATTTTTATTTAAAAAGTATATTGACTCTAAAAGAACTTTTGAAAAACATTGTAGAAAAGTGATATTGAGAAACATACAATAATATAAAATTTAAACAGACAATAATATAAATATTTTTAACAAATCGACCAATTAGCAAATCTTAAAAAAAAATTGTATTCTGATGAATATATTAGAATTATATATAAACCTAATCTAAACTCAAACCGATGGATTGATGAAACTTTGAATTTCCACTAACGGCCCACTTGGCTTCAGTTTAGCCCAAAAACAAGCAAAAAAGAATGAATCGAATCTAATTTTGAAATTTCGTTATTTATCATACTGGTTTTCTCTGAAGTGATTTTTGTGTAACGACGACTAACCATGGCGTTGAGATCGTCAGGTAGTCGAAAACCCTCTCTCGGGATTTTAACTGAAAACAAGTATTTAGAAGAAGGAGACCGATCTTTAATTTTCCAATCGATTCCCGATCCACCGCTATCCCCAAACGGCGGCGGTAATCCTTCCCGCCAAAATCGGAAGAAGAAACACAAGAGGAAAAAGGATTCCACGACGGAGGACCCGATTATCTTGGAAGATGCGGTCGTGAAACAGCGTAGGAGCAATGGCGGCAACGTACTGGCGGGGTCTAATTCGGAGAACTATGGGATCAGAGACAATGGAAATGTTAACAGGATCAGTTACCTTGGTGGCGCGAGCGTCGTGGTGCTGGAGGATAGCGTGTGCCAGAATGTGTGTGGTTTTGGAGA
Source organism: Hibiscus tridactylites (assembly GCA_958450335.1). Classification (NCBI taxonomy): domain Eukaryota; kingdom Viridiplantae; phylum Streptophyta; class Magnoliopsida; order Malvales; family Malvaceae; genus Hibiscus; species Hibiscus tridactylites. The sequence goes on from OY288273.1 coordinate 2,657,195, forward strand.
ATTGAGGCAGAGGAATGTCAATGGAGCCGTGGCTGGCGGAGTGGATGAGATGGAGACGATGGCAGCGAGGGAGGACGAGAGTGGCGGGGAGGTTAGTAGTTCGAAGGAGCAGTTTCCGCCGGCGAATGGGAATGTGAACGTGGTGAATACGTTTCAAACAGCTGAGTCGTTGGATTGGAAACGGGTTATGGCAGAGGATCCTAATTGTGAGTTTTTACGCAATTTCATTCTTTTATGAATTTCTTTGGTTTCGAATTTCATGAGAATCTATTTTGGTGTATGGAACATAATAGAAGAAACTAAGGAGCAAGTATAAGTAAACTGTTCAAAGATGATTTTAGTCATTATTTTCTAACCAATCAAATAAAACAATTCTTGTTATAAACTGTTATATAAACGATAATGGCTGATGGGAGAGTGTCAATTCATATGTTAGCATTAGTAGTTATTAAAATGGTCATGGTTGATGGTGTAGAGGCTGAGAAAGAGACTCTATGGAGTACAAATTTTGAATCTTTTTGAGAAATCAGTGCAATTCGTTAAAGCAGTTTAATGAGTTAGAGAGCTTTTAGAGATCAGGGTCTGATGTCCGCCAAACCTCTAAAATAACTGTACTTGATTCAAACAGAGGAATTCATGTGTCAGACCCGAGTGGTTTCTGATTGAGGCATACTTGTTTTGACATATGTTATTAAAAAATTGGTGGCAAATTTTTTGTGTCAAAATTCTGCATAACATGAAAGAGAATGCTACTTATGCGTGCATCGTAGGTAGAGATTCAGCATGCTATCCTTTTCTTTAGTTGTAAGATGCAACCTCCCTTTTTTGTGTCTTTGATTCAAGGGAACCTAAAGGTACTGGCAGAAGCACGTACTGGTTATTGAATGGGTTGGTTACTTGGTTAGCATATTTTTATATGTTGTAACCTTTTATTCTCCGAGCATTGCTCACGATGTTGGATCCAGAAAGTTATGACTGCTGACATACAGTTTAAATTCTAAGCGGAATTTTCCATAGAAAGACGTTCTCTTATTTATTAAATGAGGATTCTGACCTTAAGTTTGGTTTCTTGGTGAAAAAATTGGGGGAACTGATCATATACTTTTTTATGCATTCTCTGGTTTATTCAAGTTATGTTTTGTGGAAATGACCTACACTTGTTTTGGTCCTTGGCATATCAGGTGTCTGTACTGTTGGTAAGTCGCCTGTGAAATACTTTTTCGAAGAAATGCATCATGGAAATTCATTGCGGAACACCACAACACTTGGTAGTGAAAAAGAACGAGAAAGAGTATATGACACTATCTTCCGCTTGCCATGGAGATGTGAAGTGGTAATCTTAGCTCTCCTTTTTTGAATCTCGATAGAGATAATAGAGAAAAGAAATAGATGGATTTTGTTGGTAATCTCTGCATGTACCTTATCACTTTATGGATAGTAAGTTTCCTTTCACTTCTTATTCAGTCTTTCTTTGATTTACAGTTTATTCTATTTGATAACTTAAATAAGATTTAATTGTGTGCCTTTAAAATGAATGTCTAGTCAATTTTTTTAAATGTTGAAATAATGGTGTGTACTTCTGGTCGAATGCTTAATCTTCAAACTATGTTCTGGTAACATTATATTTTTTGAAACATTCTCAAGTGTGGCAACATTATTTCAGCTAATATCCGCTGGCTTCTTTGTCTGCTTCGATTCATTTCTGTCCTTGTTAACTATCATGCCAACAAGGGTTCTGATTACGTTATGGAGGCTCCTGACTACAAGGTTAGCTATCATTTTATGATATATATTATAAATATATATGTATATGCACACACGCACTTTTTCTACATATGATTTGTTTGTTGATTGATTAACCTTGCAGCATCTCATTACTCATTTAAAATGATTTGGATTCTCCATTCCGTAATTGTGTCGTACGGTTCTGCATTTTCTCTTTTCAGCTTGTGCTTGAAAGAGTGAAGCTATTCTCTTAATTTATGACTCATCCTTTAATTTGGAAGTTTCACTTTTCTTGAAGAAAATCTTCGTAGTCATTTTTATTTTCTTAATTGGGTTAGTATCAGACCCACCCACGCATATATTTAATACTTCCTGTCTTCCTCCTTCCTTTCTTGATTATTCTTTTTTATTTTCGAGAAAACCACTTTGTTCAAATAATTATCCTTAAGAATATATGACTCTAGATTCTGGCTTGTGATTGCCAGAGATTGAGTAGCCGAAAGCAAATTTAGTATGTCATATTGGGTGTCTTCTTTTTAATGATAATAGGCCCTAAAATTGGAAACCTGAAAATATTCACTATGTCATATTGGGTGTCTTCTTTTTTTATGATAGGCAAAAACAAATTTAAACCATTTTTTCCATGGTGAAATTAGGGTGTCTATATAATTCTACTTTCGCACATAGTGCAGTTATTGTAACTTGTAATGATTGCAAAATAACCTAACCATGTTTGGGGCAGGCAGTTCAAATGGCCTTCTGCAGCAGAGCTGTGTGATTTTGGCTGCTTTCTTGTTTTGGCTTGTGGAGTCATTGTCCTGGGGCAAACAGGTATATCTGCAGTATTACTGCATGCATGTTTGTAATATAAAATCAGTAAGAAATTCCAAGTGTCATTGCTGCTTGTTAAGACTTTGAAGCATAATTAGTGCGCTTCCACAAATGAACCAAGAGTTGAACTAGTATACTGATTTCATAAGCGGTTTTATTTTCTAATTTTTAGTTTTGTCTTCCCAGATATCAGCCTGATATATCACATGATTCGTGGTCAAGGAACAATCAAACTCTATGTGGTTTACAATGTGTGGGAGGTGAGAATGAACAGCTGAACCTGATTTTTACACATTTCCAAATTACTTAGAGGGGTTCACTGGTTTGCATTTAAGGGCACAGATCAGAAACTACCCTAAACAAAGCTATCAACTGTCGGAGATTTAGGCACTTAATGGATTTAGGGGCCAACTTTGATGGGGATGTCGGTTATTTTTATTCCAGTTATAGATTTTTAATCAAGTGTCACCATCAACAGAATGCAAAAGGTTACAAAAGGACTTATCAAGCAGAATTTCTTAGTTACTAATGATTTTTTTGGTCTTCGCAGTCTAGTAATGCTAGAACCCTACAGACTCCACAAGCGCTACCAAAGGTGTTTACACTAAGGGTTTTTCTACCTTCAGGACACACCAACTATATTAGGTGTATTAGAATATCATTGAGCTCAAATATGCCTTCGCAATTGCTTATTATGGCTGATGGCCTGTGATTAGAATATCATATTTCTCCATGCTATTAATCAAACTATTTAAAGTTGGGAGTTGGAACATTTCTTTTCCAAGAGAGAAGTACTGAAGAATATCTCAAAGTCAATAGATTAAGTCGTGGATTCAAAATTTGCTTAGTATGCTGCTTACTCTTAAATGAATTCTATGCTTTTGGAACAAATTTTTATTTTCATCACACTGAAATAATTTATAGAATGTTATTTTCAAAACTCATATCTAGGTATCAAAAGTGAGAATACATATATACTGGGAGGATTCATGATTGTTAAGTGAAATTTTGGGTTTCATTTATTTCGCACCTCCATATTAGGATCTGTTTCTGCTACGAGGAACTAGCATGGGTTCCTCTGATATTCATGTTTCTTGTGTCCCACATACAGATATTTGATAAATTATGCCAAAGCTTTGGTGGAGATGTGCTAGAAACACTATTTAATTCCGCGGAAGGACTAGCAAATTGCTCTCAGGAAAACATGGGATTCTGGATTCGCAGATTTGTTTCTGACCAAGCATTGGCTATGGCTTTCTCAAATATCCTTATGTTCAACAATGTTCTTTATCCCACTCTCTCTCCTCTTCGTAAATATTCTTGTTCGTCTTGTTTCCTTGACTACTATTACTTCTTCATTCTTTTATTTTATTAGCTCAGGCAATTACTTTATCAACTTGCATCGTTGCTCATAATAATGCACTATTTGCTTTGTTGGTATCCAATAACTTTGCTGAGATAAAAAGCAATGTCTTCAAACGCTTTAGCAAGGATAACACCCACAGTCTGGCTTACTCAGGTTAGTTGCCCTTTGTATACGTCTTTTTTATGGAAATTGTGAGTTGTGATTGATGATATTTTGGATTCTTGCGGAATTTAAAGTACACAAGGAGGTAATGTAACGTTTGTTAGATGATGTTTTTGTGATTCATGGGAAATGTTGTAGATACGTTCCTGTTAAAGTCATTTTGGAAGTTATGACTTATGAGACATGAATCCAAGCTATGTCTAGGATTTTTCTTATTGGCCATTTTGGTGGAGTATGCTTTTTTATGTTGCTCTCCCGGTTCCCAGAGATTTCCTGACTAGTCCGGACCGACCCGTCTCGCACACCTGATTTTCTGCATACACAAGGTCTCAAACTTGAGACCTGCTTAAGTGATACCAAGCTGCTCACCGCATAGACCAACCCTGTTGGTTGGAGTATGCTTTTAAATGCACACATCTTATACACATGCATCAGTTAGCATGTAATAATCAGCTTGAGCTAATTGCACATGTTAATTCCTGTGATTTTCTTTGGGGGTTCAAATATAAACTATTGAATTATTTTACCTCTCAGATTCAGTAGAGAGATTCCACATTTCAGCATGTCTCTTGTTTGTTTTAGCTCAAAATATTTTGGAAGCAGAGAGTCCTTGGTTCAAAAGTTTTCTTTTCGTAAGTACACCACAAACAATCATAGTACTCTGTGTTTTAAGATACTTTCTCATCATAGATGCTTTAGAGGACTTTGTATGGCTTGCTCATATACGTCACGTGTGAACTTTGCAGAATGCGTTTGTGGTTTTCGTTTGCGAAATTTTAGTTGATATCATAAAGCATTCATTCCTTGCCAAATTCAATGATATAAAGCCCATCGCATACTCCGAGTTTCTTGAAGATTTGTGCAAGCAGGTATATGATTCTCTAGTTAATGAATTGCTTATCATTTCCTCTAAAACTGTCGTTTTAGCAACTAATCTTGTTTCGTATATCATCTCGTCTGCAATCTTGTATATATTCTTTAGCAATCTTGTATTAACGAACTTTTAAAGTTAATCAATGTCAACATTTTCAGACTTTGAATATACAAACCGAAGATTGCAAGAAGAATCTCACTTTTGTGCCTCTTGCATCAGCTTGTGTGGTAAGCGCCTGTTATGATTTCTTCTCAAAGCACTCTCTGATAGCATAATATTCAGACTACTTAAGAAAAATTAAGACCGGCAACACATTTCGATCGAAAGTTGAAGTCATAATATTCTGGTTTTGTTGGAAAATATTAGATGCTAAGCAGTGACAACATATGGGGCAATCACAAAATTGTACTATTACATTAAACACTTTCTTTGTTTTTCTTTTCAGGTAAGTATTTCAAACGAACTTAATTAATTGGTTTTTTTTCCGGTGATTTTAAGGTCATTCGAGTGTTGACTCCGGTCTATGCTGCTCAGCTTCCATGCAGCCCTCTGGCTTGGAGATTCTTTTGCATACTTGTCTTGATTTCCATGACCTATATCATGCTCACAAGCTTGAAAGTGATGATCGGTGTGGGACTACAAAAACATGCAACTTGGTACGTCAATAGGTGTCGTAAAAGAAAACAACATCTCGATTGATTTGATCGGAAAACCGTTGCCCGTTTCCCGTTGCCTGCTCCATGCATTTGGTCAATCTTGGTATTCATTTCATCTGGTTCGGGGGCATATCGATCATATGATAATTGCAACCCCCAAAAAAGCTCGAGATTTCTTTCCGAGGCAGGTGGCAGGACGTTAGTCGTATGATATCGTGATCAACTCCTGACAAGTCTGCACTTTGTCTTGATGAGAATATGTTCAGGTTCTTACTGCAGGGAGTTAGTCTACGTATGAAGGTTTAAGTATTTCATTTCTCTTTAATCCTCTGCTGCTGCTGCTGCATTTCTTGCATCTATATTGCTTCTGTTAATTCATAAATTTATTCATTCTTTTTTCTTTTAGTGAGGAAGAGATAGTAAAAATAGAAATAAAAAACTATTTTTATAGTTCATCTAATATTTTGTTGCTAATGCCTAATGGCTCTTATTATTCGAACTGATAGAAACCCAAGCCTAAAACTGCCTAACTTGACCTGTCACTTTGATCTTTGAATAGTGCATTAAAAAAATAGGCTTAACCGTCAAATAAGTGTCTAAATTATACTCATTTAAGGTTTGGCCGTGATGGATGTTAATTTTTTTTCTATTATCCAATTTAAATCAAATACGTGGCAATATTAAATATTTTTTGAATTTTATTTTTTTAAAAAATAAATTATTTTTTTAAATATCCTGAAATTTTCAAATAATCTCAAAATAGTCCCAAAATTCTTAAACTCCAAATTCGGCTACTCTTACCGGCATTGGTCGTGTTTTTGGCGACGGAATGAAGCACCCTTTTCTCGTCGAACGACACACACACCATTCATCGTCCGTTATGCCGCCAATCGTCGTGAATTATTCGAATGAATCATTCGACGATTCGACGTTTCGCACGCCATCGGTCGATTTTCGGCGACGATGTGGTGGGGTAAATGGTTGTGGTGGTCGGTGACGGATGTGATGGGTGGCGATGTGGCAATCGGCGATCAAATTAGGTCAAATTTAGATTTAGGTTTTGGCGTGTCGTAAATTTTAAATTTTGGGGTTGTTTTGTGAAATTTGAGGTTATTTTGTTTTATTTATTTTAAATATAATTTCAAAAATTTAAGAAGATGACACGTGTCAGATAACGGTGAAAATTAACGGGCATTAACGGTAGGGCACTTATTTGAGTAACGTTGAAAATGTTAAACACAAAACAAAGAATAAGCACCTAACTAGAAAAAATGTATAGTTTGGGCACTTATTTGACGGTTAAGCCTAAAAAATATGGAAAAATGACAAAAGATACCCCCAACGTTTGCATATTTTGTCATTTGGCCCCTTATTCTTTTTTTGGTCCAAATATGCCCTAACGTTTCAATTTGATCTAAATGTGCCCTTGTTGGATGCAAACTGACGGTCAACGGCTGATATTGATTGGACTTGCCACATGTTAATATCTGTTGACATATCAACATTATGTTTGCCATGTATCGCCATCAGATTCAGCCACGTGTCAACATGATAGTTGGCCACATGTCACCATAAAGAAGAGTATAACAACATCTTTTTAGAAATTTGATGTGGCATCAGCAGATCTTAACACGTGACAAGTCCAGTCAGCATCAGCCGTTAACCGTCAGTTGACTAACATTTTCCATCCAACGAGGGCATATTTGAAACAAATTGAAACGTTAGGGGGATATTTGGACTAAATTGAAACGTTGAAGAATATTTGGAAAAAAAGAATAGAGGGCCAAATGATAAAATATGCAAACGTTGAGGGCATCTTTTGTTATTTTACCAAAAAAATATTTATAAATTAGATATTAATATATATTAATTTTTCTTTTAATATATATATCCTTGAAGGAAGTATTCCTAAGCCGGGATGATTCTATGCGGAGGGTGGGACCCACCGTTTTTTAAAACTTTACTTATATATATATTTTGAAAGAATTAGATTAATTATGTATTGTTTTGTACCCACCAAATCATGATGATTGGGCAGGTCGCTTATTCATTTGGGGATATGTTGTCTTATGTTTTCATAAAAAAATGAAAATGGTTGTTTAAGGAGTATATATTAAGTAAAAGGTTGGTTCATGTAGTATTTCAAATTTTAAAACTTAGTTTTTATATTTTATTTTTAAAAGGTTTAAAGGTATAAAAAGCCCTTGAATTTTAAAAAAATTTAATTAAGTCCCTAAACACTTTTTGCATTCCAATTAATCCTTTAAACCAAGAAAATTAATCAATTAAGCCCTTGAACTAAGAAATTTAATCAATAATCCCTTTGATGAATTTTGGCCAGTAATTTTTTTCTTTAAATATTACTGGCACATGATACACTACATTTCTTATCGTGTTGCATTTACAATTTTTTTTAAAAATATTTATAAGTTTTTTTTAAAAAATATATAACTTTTAAAGTATTTTTTAAATAAAATAAAAAAATCTGAAAATGTCAAGTAGAAACATTGTGACACGAGGCACTGCACCAACATATCCAAAAAAATGTCAAGATTGAATGGTCAAAATTGGTCAAAGGTCTTAATTGATTTAATTTCACGGTTCAAGGGTTTAATTGGTTAAATTTCTTGGTTCAATGGCTTAATTGAGTGCAAAAAATTTAAGGACTTAATTGATTTTTTTTTCAAACGCTCAAGGACTTCTTATACCCTTAAACTTTTTAAAATAGAGTTTATATGTTTTTTTTATTTAAAAATTTCGATTCCTTTCTTAATTTTGTTCAATTTTATTGTTAATTATTGGTTTGATATCTATAAAAAGATAAAATTTTGTTTGCCTCATACATTTACAATTTTTATCAATTTGATCCTTGATCTTTAAAAAAAATATCGTTAATTGAACAATATAAAAATCTTCATCGTTTCCATTTATCCAAAAAAAATCTTCATCGTTTACGTTTATCGTTTTTAAGGGTTAAATTGATTAAAATTATAAATGTAGAGGATTAAAAAGTTTGAATGGGAAACTTGAATAAATATATTCGATTCGACTTAAAATTCATAATCTCGACTCAAAAAATTCAAATAAAGCTTGAATGATAAAAAGGTACTTGTCAACTTGATTAACTCAAAATTTCTCCACTCGATCAGACTTAACTCGATCGAATATTCACTCTATTGACTATTCATATTTTTGAAAGAAAAATAAATAAATTGACATAATGGAGAAAATCGAGGGAACAAAAAGGTCAGTCAAGTTTTACTATTAATTTTTGTATTATGTTGAGTTTTAGATTTAGTCCCTAAATTTTAATATGATCAATTATAATTCCTATTTTTTAAAATTATGAAATTTCAATTCTAATTTTTGATTCTTCGTTGTTCTTGAATTATCCGTGTCTTACACTTGAATTTGATGCATATGCTAATACATCTAAAATCTTAGAAAATAGAACATATTTATGTCGAAATATGTCCGAATCCGAGCAACATAGAAATAACAAAAGATTAACAACTTAACTACAATATGCTACATGTTCAGGTATCAGCTGTTGATTTGAAGCCTAAAGACCAAAGCGATAAACTGGAATTTCCAGTACAAGAATCCCCTGATCATCTCTCCTGAAAGACAATCAAAATTCCGAAACAAATTCGGACGGAAAGCAATCCTCGATCTCATCGACCGATGTTTCGGAGGAGACGAAGACATTGGAGTTTAAAGCCTAGGAAAGGAAGGGACAAAAGAAAAGGCATTCCCCATATCTCCTCTCAGTTAAATATTAATGCAAGGAATTGTTTGGTAGATATTCAAACAGGAGATGGGGGTACTTGAAACAATATAATTCCATAGAAAGGCATTAAAATTTCATTAGAATTTTTTTATTATATTTTTAGTTTTTATTGAGATTTACAGTATAAAATAAAAAATGGTATTGTACCAATATTTGATAAATAAAAGTGGCAAATATGTAATGTTTAACAAATATAAGTGTCAAATTTGTTCAAAGAAAAAAACAAGTATTGTCTTTGTAAAAGTATTAATTTGATTAAAAAACACATATATCACATTTATCAGGAGTGACAGAAATGGTGCGTTAAGTTGAGAAATTATATTATGGGTCATTCTTGCCATGTCATCAGTGGGACTAATCAATAAAAATCACTCATCTCATTTCTTTTTGTCATATTTTTACCAAGTGAATCTTCACTTGGTAAAAACTATTTTTAAAATTAATTTACAATAAATATGAGTGAAGATTTACTTGATAAAAATATGATATGAAAAAAATAATAAGATGAGTAATTTTATTGGTTGATGCCGAGAATGACTATGATATAATTTCTAGCATTAAATTTAAATTTTTTAGTTAAATATATTATTAATTCATCAAGTGGTCCCAAATAAGGAGATGTTGTTATCTTATGTGACCAAAATGAACAAAAACTTATTCTTTTTTTACCTGTGTACTTGAAAAGTATAAGACACCCCTCTCAAAAACAAAAAAAAACCATTGAAAAGTTAATTTCTACAAAACAAACATAAAATTTTACAAGTTCATTTTCTGAGATCCTAATCTTATCTTATACTATTCTTTTTTATTATTATTATTTTGGTGATGGTTGGGGTGGTAGCGGCGGCGGTGGGGGAAATTTTATTACCTGTATGCGGTGGCTTGATCAGAGTTGGCTGACGTCAGGCAACCCACCTTCCAATGTGATGGAGTAGGAATGAGTGGCAATGGCAAATGATATTGAGATTCCTTTCCCCTCCACTAGTTGCTATCTTATATACCGTACCAACCAATCCAAGCTCTGTTTAGTCAACATTATCAGTGAAATGAAAAATATGAGCAGAGCAATGCAAAAGTAAGAGTATTTTTATAGTAATACTATTCCATTGTGTATATTAGATTACTAGTCTTACCTTCATACATTCAGGCAAATCATTATCTTTGGTTCTCATATGAATCTGCAAAAAAAAGCATTAAGAACAGTGAATTCACTTTTTATGTAGATAATTATATTATTCGGATTTAAAAGTGAGTATTAAATGTGAAGATATAAAGATGGTTCAAAGATTTAAAGAGTACAATGTAATTTATTAAAATGAGTCTAGTATGACGAGTAAAAATCTTCTGCCCCTAACTATGCCTTCTTATATGCCCCTATTAAAAAACACTTAAAAATTAAATTCTAAGCCCTAACCTTAATTTATATATCTTAAATCCTAAACACTAAACCCTAAAAAAATACACCCTACTCTTAATTCCCTACACCCTAAACCCCAACCTTAAACCCTAAACCCTAAACCCGCTATTTTAAAATAGAGGCACCAATGGAGGCATAGTTAGGGGTAGACGATTTTCATTCATAGTATGACTTGAAATTCATGAAGTACAACATTGTATTACTTTTAAGTACTCTATTTTTTTAAATAGTGGGGTATTATATTCTCATACTGAGATTTGAACTCATACAAAATGGGACAAGATGAGTATCCTTAGCTACTAGGCCAACTAATAGATCTCTGCTTAAGTACTCTATTAATAGTCTAGAACTAACTTTATTTTTTGAATTTCATTTTATTTTAATTTTATGTGATCGTATTTATTATACGTGTTCAGAACCTAGCTATCAATGTAAAGACTAATGTGTAGAATTTATGTATTTGTTACCTCAATGACTCGGTGGTAGGATCCGTGTTGATTGCTATCCATGGAGGCCATGATGACGACCCCAGCGGCAACTGTTGATGGCCAGTAACGTAGCTGTTGATGGTCTGACAATGCAAGCACCGCCAGATACTTGGCCCTCTTTTCTACATCTGCATCGGCCTTGGCTGCTTTGAGATAGAACCTAAGGATGATTTTTTGTATGATGTAGTGTGGGATCTTCCATTAGAACAAAAATGGAGTAACAAAAAAGAAGTGTATACCATAAGAAGTTGTAGATGGTAGGCAGGAAACATTGGAAGTCGAGAACCTCCATCACCAGCCATTCCATGGCCACCACTTCGCTTCTGCTGTACGTGTTGGTTCCTACGTAAAATTTCTTTTGCCGCACACTGACACAGATATTTAGCCGCAAATAAATTTCACCATTTTCGTTAGGTTCAATACCTTAATGGCACTCTTCAAGTTATAATATATAAAAAGGTTGGGTTCATGGAAAGAGTGAATGGGACTGAGTAAGCTTAGAATTAACCTGTTGTAAGGCTGATTCTCTTCGATTCTGGTGGCCAATACAAGGCAGGCTATTCCAACAATCTGAAGACACCTTTTATTTCTGAAGAACCCTTTGCTTAAGAATCTGTCAAGCAAGCAAACGCCCAGGAAAGTTGTCTCCTGCTGAAACTCCTTTGCAGTACATTGCTGCTTAAACAAAGATAATCATTCAACAAATGAAGAATATATCAATGCACGATCATAAAGAAATAAATAAACAACTAACAAATGTTGGGTGCATTGGTAAAGCACATTACACTCCCAAGGAGAGAACAAGTTCGAATTTTGAAGATAACATTGCAGGGAGAGGCAGCCTCGCACCCCGAACATAGACCGTAAGACGGACATGCATATATTAAAAAATAAATAAATAAATAAACAAACAAGCAGATGAACAAGTCTCATTCCGTTGCAACATAATTTGAGGAATTATATATCACCAAACGGTCCAAACTAGAAAACATCGCCCTTGGTTTTTTGTCATGGTGCAAACTTTCATATTTAATAAAATTATATAAAAATTAGTGTGAAATTATATTATCAATATAAAATAAAATAAATTATACGAAAATTTAAAAATTTCAAAATTACGACTACCCTAACGCTGGTCCATCCATTTTGGCCAAATGGGAAGCAAAGCAAAGCGAACTAACTGCAAATTCTTCGAGTAACATAGCATTCAAAGTTTCATGAGCATTATGAGAGGGAGTACGTCTTTTCAAGCGCTAAAATGGTGATGTGTCCCAAATTGATTGAATTACACGGTGCTCGTGAAAAAACGTCAATGCAAAGAACATCCTAACTGTACTTTTTTCCCCTTTGGTTCAAGCTTATTTTCAATGGAAAAAGGAGGAAAAAGACTGACCTCAATGATCCAGCGGGTCATGAGAGAACGTTGCAGGAGAACAAGATCGCCGTAGTCAGTCGTGAATCGATATTCCTCGGCATAATCATGCAAATAAACTTGCCGTTTCTCTCTTTCCCTCAATCTCTTATAACTCTCCTCGTCTTCCTCGTTTTCAAATCTCACCAACTTAAAAAACCAAAAGAAGAAGAAGAAGAAGAAGAAGATAATGTCATTAAATTAATTCAAATAAGATACTAACAAATATTACTGTAAAAAGGATTTGAGTAGAATTATTACTTTAGAATTAATTTGATGTTCGTCTTCAGCGCGCGAAGCCAATTTAGGATCTAAATGAAAAGATGATCTGGAGAATTGTTGTTTGAACTCGAGAAAAAGAGAATAAGCTACTGAAGTAGGAGAGTCGTTTGATTTCTCAGAGAATTGGCTACCGGAATCATAGGATAATGAAGGAGTGTAATCGGAGAAATCCAAATCCGAAGTTTCAGGGAAAAAATCCGATTGCAACTCAGAGAACACAGTCTTCTGACTCGACGAGCAATCAGATAGGAGTACGATTTCTTCCAATGAGAACTGTTCGTTGCAAGCGAGATGTGAAGAATCTAAACCGGAGAAGCTCTTCGGCTTTTGTTCCACAACGGACTCTGAATTCGAAACTGTGAAATTAGCGTCCACGACATCTTTTACATTCTCTTTGATTGCAGCGTCGAACTTCGAAGTTGAGGAGTATTCAAAGCCGGAAGTCAAAGAAACGAGGTCGTTTTCTTTGTTCTCCGACGAGAGTTCTGAGATTCCATGAGGAATCAGCTCGACGCCGGAAATAGCCGATCGCGTTGTAGCCGCTCCAAGAGAAACCGAAACCGCGTCGTTTTTCTCAGGTTTCTCCAAATTTTCGCTTCCTTTTTTCAACTTAGAACTTCGTTCACCGAAAACAAGAAAATCAGCACCGGAATTGGATTCAACGCAGGAAGATTCACTTACTTCAGCTTCATTTCCTTTCGCTTCTCTTTCCTTCTTGGAATATGATCTCGTGATCCTCCTGAACTGAGAGTCTCCGATTCCTTCATTTCCTAAATTCTTCTTAGCTTTAGCTCCATATCCGCCTTTGATATCAGCGAACTTCCTCTTTTTCTTCTGATTTGAAACACTGCTTGAATCGCAAGAAACATCAGCAGCAACGTCGAAGTTACAGCAAGAACCAGAATCATCGGAGAGATCAATCGCTTGCTTTTGGAGAATAAATGCAGCGATCTGAGAACGCCTTCGTCGAGGCCGCTTGGAACGGAGTTTCTTCGTAATGAAAATCGACGACGTCGCAGCCAGTGGCACTGCAAGTTCCGGTTCCATCGTCGTTTCCGTTATGGAGGTTGAGGGAGCGAAATGGGACTGTAGAGTGGGATGGATATTTTATATGCTGCGCGCGGCTTTACGTTTGCACCAGAGCACGCATTCAAGCTTTAACGGGCTTTTGCCTTTTAGCACGAAACTATACTGAATGTCCCTTAATTGTTAAATAAATTACAATTGATCACTCAATTACTTGAAGTTATAATTGGGTCATTTAAATAAAATTTTAGCTACGTTCGGTTCACTCTTTCTTTAAAATATAAACGAACATATAAAAAAAATTTAATATAAATGATAATTTTAATTATCAAAACTTATATATTCTACTAATTTAATTTACCCCTATCGCAACTAATAATATCAATTTAATTTACCCCTATCGCAACTAATACTTTAAGGATTAATATCCTATACACTGGCGGTGGAAACTTATATGTATATTCTATCGAAACTGAAAGTTTCCACAAGTCCCTTAGTTTTAGGGTATAGGGAGTTAGTTTAGGAATTTAGGTATATTGGGTTAGAATTTAGGGATAGTTGTTTCAATTTAAGGTTTAGGGTTATAATTTAAGGTTTATAAGTTAGAGATTAATTTTTAAGATGATATGGTGAAGATTTAAGTTTTAACCTATAAACCCTAAAGTATAACCCTAAACCTTAAATTAAAACAACTATCCCTAAATTTTAACCCCTACACTTAAACCCATAAACCCTATACTAACTCCCTATACTCTAAAACTAAAGCGCTTGTGAAAACTTTTAGTTTCTACCGGTATATAATATTTATCCATACTTTAATTGATTTACCCCTAGCAACTACTACTTTAATTGAATGAATCAATTATAACTTTTAATAGTTCAGTGACCTAAATGTAATTTTACTAATAATGGAAGGACCTCCATTGTAGTTTATCCTTTTTATAAAAAAAATTCAAAATATATCATTATATAAATTATGAAGTTAATTTATATATATTTTTTGAATTTTAAAATTTCAATTCTCACTCAAATAATATAATTGAAGAACATGAAATCTTCATTTTCTTCAAACCGTATCCGATACAATATTCGGACATGAAAATGAAAATATTATGTAAAAAAAAAACTCGGCAAAAATTAAGCAGGCCTGTATCTATGATCCTCCAAGTTCTGTGATTTCTGCAATTGTGATCCATTTACCAGTGGTTCAATCTTAAGATTCTCCGATTTCTCCATGATTTTGTAGCAAAAGCTCGAAACTACGAGATCTTTCCGAGTGAGCTCCAGAACCTGTTTTCTCCATTTCCGGTTCTTCTTCATCTAGATTTTCATCGTTTTTATTCCCCGGGAAATCAGTCGGTAAAAGAAGCTTTTCCCACGCACCCAAATCGTGTAAATCCGGCTGCTGGACGAGAGGTGGATGACTATCATCCATGAGTGCTTTAACAAAATCAATATCCATCCAAAAATCTTCCGTACCATCCGAAGAACCATCAGATTCACGAGGATTTTCAGAATCTATTATCGGTGTCAACAGCCGCTTCGGAGTTCCGATGGTTGGCGGCTGATACTGTACTATCATGTGATCCTCTGTAACTTGTTCTAGCATATTGTTTGCTTCGGCAATGCGCCAGTTATTTTCTTTCGGTTGAATCAGTTGGACCAAAAATCCGGGGCTTTGCATTGCCATTATTAACAACGACAACAACTGCTGCTGGCTTTTCTCCATTCCTTGAAGGCGATCCTTCAAGAGAAGCAACTTATTGTCAGCAATCTCCTGGTACTGCCCGAGTTTAACCAACTCCTGCGTAAGACCTTTCTTATCGGTCTTCAAATTCTCGACTTCCTTCCACAGCCTAATATTTTCATTGTTTTCACAAGTTCCGACTGAGTTCTCCTGCTGCTGCGGTGGCTGCTGCTGCAATGGTTTGCGCTGCTCGGACCTCTGTGAGTATTTCCGCCTAGCAATATTCTTCAGCAAGTCTTTTTGACCCCGGATAAATCCGTCGTTTGCAAATTCCCAACGATCGGCATCGATTTTTCTAAAACCCTGGAAAATAATCAACTGCGAGTGTTACAGACAAGCTGGCATGTACAATACACAAACAAAAATTCTATAACTGCTCACCAAATCAAACTGTTTGTTTTCTATCGGTAACTAATAATATTTCCAGTTTACTAATCGAACTGCATTGTTCTACGTTGTTTTGGCTCTTCATTTTTTAGAAATACTCGTGCCTGACACTCATGCTCAGCACATATCCGAGACATGGGTATCGGACACAACTCTCCAATAACCCTCCAAATGCATAGAAAACCTTAAAAACAAGTCGAAATCATGCCCAAATCCAAGACTCACACCCTAGGCCAAGTAACATAGGTATAGGCTCATGTATCATATACGAATTAAGCTGTCTACTCTGTTTAGGGTCGGCATAAAACATGTAAATTCAGCATTTTATGGGCTTGCAACTATTTGAAATGTAAAATTAATGCCTTACCAGGATTTCGCAAACACAACACAACTATTTCGGAATTAGCCCATTCGATCCTGAACTAGTGGAAACCAGAATACATAGAAGCAAATCGAGAACAAATTGATTATTGGTCACAGTAATGACAATTACCAGCCAAAAATAACAAGGTAATGAAGAAAATTCCTTAATCAACCAAGCTCAGCCTACATGTCCAGGCCTTCTCTTTCGTATTCGATATATTTAGCTGATGAAAAGGCACTCGAACTAAGGGACATTTTATGAATCAAGAACTTCAACAACAATGAGAGAAATCTGGGGAAGTAATAAGGCAAGAGAACTTCAATGAATAAATCATTTCGTTCTGCTAAAACAAATAGAGCAGGAAAACACGAGAGGGGACATGACTACCGAAAAGAAGCAATCCGATAAATTCCAACTTCTTTCTCCAAAATTTAACCAAAAGGGTATTAGACTAGCCCATTCTTTACTACAGTGATATTGGCCATGAATGGGACTGAAGTCCCGATCAAACAAATGCATAATTTGCATTAGGCTTAATTACCATGTCTCTTAAAATATTCACTCTAAAACTCGTGAATCGTACTTCAGAGTGTTTCATAGATGTATTCATACTAACAGTTAGTCTGAGATATTTTTAAAAACAGTAAAAAATCATAATGCTGTACCGACAATAAGTTTCGAGTGCAGCTCAAAGCTAAATACAAGCTCTTTTAACCCTAAATTAAGCATACAATATCAGGGTCCGAAGCAAATAGCCTACTTTATGGCACCAACAAGAAATTTTACACTGCGATTCGGATTAAATCGAAACATCCCCATGAAAACGAAAGGTTCAATCTTACAAAACCTAGTTAGAAATGCTTTGTTTCGCCTAACATAACAAACATAGCAGTCAGTTAACCATGTTTGCCTCCACTATTACAAGAGAATTGAACAAAATTTCACCTAACTGCTAGCCTTCCCCATCATTTCTAGATATTAAAAACAAACCAAAAATCTACAAGTCCCATTAGCTAGAATATGGCAATCAAGAGAAAAAAATAACAAAACTCAAAACAACTAATAAAGCAATATTAACAAAATCCCAAATATTCAAAACAATAAAATTCCCATTAAAAGAACCCAATTCAGAACTTCAAAAACCCAAGCACAAAAAAGAATACCCATTAAAAGGAAGAAGAAGAAGGGGAGAGGGAGACTCACATAAATATTGAGCTGCCTGATGAAAGAAGCGAAGTTGCTGTGCTTGAAGTACCGAGGAAGCAAGCCGACTGAAAACTCAGTCAAATCCCAGATTATAAAACTATCATTATTTTGGGTCCATGAAATTATTGAATCCGTCGCCTCATCGTCTACCATCTCATAACATTTTCTTAGAAAAGGTGCTACAGATTGACCCCCGTTTTCACTCGATTTGACCATAACTGGACTTTGGCAAAGGAGAAAACAAAAAATCAAACTATATTACAAACGAGAAGGATTTTTTTATGGAAAAACTGTTTGGTTCTGATGAACCGCTTCAAGTTTGGAATATGTCGTGGGGAAGAAGAAAACGCCTTTTCCTATTTCCTATTTCCTATTTCCTAATTCCTTCCTTTTTGAAGAGGCGAAGATATTAAACATGTTCTTATTAATGTACGACCGACCAACCAGTATAATTTGCGTTTGGGTAAACTACATAAATAGTCCCCCGACTATGCTCTAATTATCTTTTGCATCCCTCTACTATCAAAAGTTACAAACTAGTCTCTTGACTTAAAAAAAATAACAAGTTGATCCAGTGCCGTTAAAAATTTAACGGCTGGTAATGTGTCAGTTAACAAAAATTGGCATAATAACACATTTAGTCCTTAACTTTTATACTTTGTTTAACTTTGCTCTAATTCTAAAAAATAACCCTTAACATTTCAAAATTCTATCAATTTAATCCATTTTTTCTCTTCCCTTTTCGAGATGATGTCTAACGAGCCCAACGTCCATCCAAGAACCCAAAACCAAGGTCAGATCCAGGTATCCATTTCAGCTCCCAGGCATAATCAACCGCTGCCAGTGATAGATAAGCAGGCGTTGACCATGCAACAGATTTCGGGTCTTTTGTCGACTCGGAGCCCCGGAAACCAGTTTAACGATCCGGATTCGAGTGATATAAAGTTGACGTTGAGTTCCAAGGATGGGATTAGTGTGTCCATGAACGTGCATCGGCAAATAGTAGTGGCTCACAGTAGGTTCTTTGCAGTGAAGTTATCTGATCGATGGGCAAAACAACAGAAAAATGGATCTGCTGGGCCGTACATTGTGGAAATAGCAGACTGTGATGATGTGGAGGTTTATATAGAGACTTTGAAATTGATGTATTGTAAAGATTTGAGGAAGAAGCTAATGAGAGAGGACGTTTCTAAGGTTCTTGGGATTTTGAAGGTAAAGCTTTACCCTTTTATTTTATTTTTAAAATATTTATGATATTTTTGGTTACTTGTATTGTATGTATGAGGTTGAAGAATTCAAAATGTGTTTTTGCATATTTTGAGGTTGAATTATTTGGTTTTTCTAGTACTTTTAAATGGGTGTTCTTATTTTTCTTTGTCAGGTTTCAGCGGCAATTGGTTTTGATGCTGGGTTCTATCTTGTTTGGAGTACTTAGAAGCTGCCCCATGGGCTGAGGATGAAGAAGAGAAAGTAGCTTCTTTATTGGTGGAGCTCCGCCTTGAAAATGTGGGAGCAGGGGAAGTTTTGAAGAGAAAGTACTTAGAAGCTGCCCCATGGGCTGAGGATGAAGAAGAGAAAGTATCTTCGAAAACATTTTCTCCAAGCAGCTTCATCGGATTTAACTGATGCGAGTTGTGGAGAGAAAAAAATGGATTAAATTGATAGAATTTTGAAATATTAAGGGTCATTTTTTTAGAATTAGGGCAAAGTTAAACAAAGTGTAAAAGTTGAGGACTAGATGTGTTATTATGCCAATTTTTGTTAACTGCCACATCACCGGCCGTTAAATTTTTAACGGCACTGGATCAATTTGTTAATTTTTTTAAGTCAGGGGATCAGTTTGTAACTTTTGATAGTCGGGGGATGCAAAAGATAATTGAAGCATAGTCAGGGGACTATTTATGTAGTTTACCCTTTGCGTTTTTCCTTTTAATAATAGGGTAAACTATAACGGAAATCACTTAATTATGAATAAGTTTACATTTTCATCACCTAATTATTTAAAATTATAAATGAGTCACTCAATTATAAGTAAGTTTACATTTAGGTCACCCAATTATTAAAGATAACACTTGTGCCACTCAATTATGGATAATGTTAGATTTGGTTCACCCTTTATATTAAAAAAAAACATTAACTTCGTCATTTTTTCTTCCAAATGACTTGTACCCTCGTTAACACGAAAGTAGTTCATTTGAAATCATTAATTAACTTAATATACAAATTGATATATATATATATATATATATATATATATATATATATATATATTAAATATGAAGGGTGACGACGAGTTCGAGCACCAGCAGCTACAGCAGGGTGATTGATGTCAAATGTTTGAGAGTATATATTTAGAACAGATACTACTTGTAATCACCTTAGCTTTCAAAAAAAAAATGAAGGGCGACCCAAATGTAAAAATACCCATAATTGAGTGATCCAAGTGTAACCTTTAATAATTGAGTGACTCATATGTAACCTTACTCATAATTAAGTGACTTAAATGTAACTTTTTAATAATTATGTGACTCAAATATAAACTTACCTATAGTTGAGTGACCTCTATTGTAGTTTACCCTTAATAATACTAGATAAATCGTGTTTTTCATCACTCAACTTTGAGCGTGTTTTTATATTGATCATTGAAATTTAATATATTTCAATTTAACCATTTTAGATTAATTTTTTTATCACTCCCATGTTATCTAAAAATCTCTGCTTTTTTAACTTTTTGATTTAATCTCAAAGTAGTATTTTAATTTGATTTTAAATTTAAATAAATTTACGATTAGGTTGCTTAGACATTATTATTTTTATTTATTAAATTAGGTTCTGAACTGACGGGGTTCACTTCGAAACAACTTTCTGTTTCTTATCCACTTCAACCCTCAATCTTTACCATCTTCCTCGTACAATCCCCATCGTTTCCATTGTCCTCGTCTAACGGCCACCCGCTCCCGCTCGCGGCTCGCTCCTCCCACAATAACCCTAGGCATATCACTTCAATTTCACAATCTTTCAATTGATTCTGATTTCTCCGACATCGAGTCGACCACATTTTCCGGAGTAGCTAGGCACATTAACTCCATGGATAGGCCTTTTCAGGTTCAGTGGTATCATGCAAAATTGTGGTTTTGAACCTACTATTTTCTTTGTAAATTGTTTGTAATTTAGGTTTAGATGATCAGTTCTAACTAGGGGTATGTATTTTCGAATATCAAATCCAATCCGATCCAATCTGAAAAATCAGATATCCAAAATTTCGGATCAGATCAACGAAATGGATATTTTGCACACCCTTAGTTCTAACCTTCATGCACCTACACGATCATGAAACACAAGCTTGATAAATATTAAGAAGATTATATGATCGTGCTCTGATAAATATTTGAACATTTTTTCCCTAAGAGAAAAATATACTTTTAGAAGTGAAAACATCAAGAACCAAAAAAACAAAACCCTAGTTTATGCTACAAAAAAGACCCTCAAAATTTTGTTCAACTCGTCAAAAATTGATAAATATTTGTATTTGAATTCTGAAAGTAAATGAACTAAGCACAAGAGGATTCAAATCTAGTTGCTTGAATGACTTTACCCCTGGCAAGATCATAAGAGCAACTCGGCGATCTGAACAGCGTTGAGCGCAGCTCCTTTGCGTACTTGGTCACCACAGACAAAGATGTCCAACCTATTATAGAAGTTTGTATTTGTATGAAAATGATCTAAAAGGGATTTTTTTTAAAAGTGTAGGGAAATGAGAAAATTTACCCATGATTGCCTTCTTGGGACACATCCTGGCGAATCCGTCCAACTGCAACATCGTCTTTGTTTGATACCTCCAATGGGGTAGGAAAGCGGTTAGAAATCCGATCATCAATAACTACTACCCCGGGAGCAGTTTTCAAAATCTCTCTTGCTGTGTCCTGATCAACAATTACCGAATAAAGAGTCGAGATAAAACAGAAGCTACATTTATCATTAAGAAGATTTTTAGGCCAGAAAACAGAATGTCAACAAGTATAAGCTTGCATCAATAAATTAACATGGACTTTGCTACAAATGCATAGACATCGATCTAAAACATGGAATGTTCCGGTTTTAGTTTCAATTTGAAAAACAGATTGCAGTTTGCTCCGCTTTTCTCCAACATAAACAACTACAATTAGAGATGATACAAATCGATGTCCAAGGGTGTTTACTGTTTAGTACTGTACATTCTTATTGAAACCAATATGCTACAAGAACATACTTGAACAATAACAATCGTCTTCCCCAATAATGAGGCTTGAAAGTATACATAGAATATTTCTACTATACTAAAATTTTCTTGTTCTAATCGTAGAAGTCGAACAAAACCAACTTTAAATCTAATTCTTTCAAAATAATTAAAACGATGATAGAAAAAAAGGGGCAACAAACTCATAAATACAAGTAAAAGGAGAAGCCCAAAATCCCATTGCCTAAATAAATTAAAAAAAGAGCTTTGAAACTTGAAAGATGATGCATTGCATCAATGGGGCTTTTTTATATTAATTATATTTTACGGATAATAAAATTGTAAATCTACAATTTATTAAAATATTACCTCATCAAGGGGCTTCTCAAACTGAAGATTCACACTCTCCGCATGAGCACGCATCACAGGTACTCGAATGCACGTAGCAGTGACTTTAACATTCATGTCATTCTGAGAAAGGAAGGAAAGGTCAATCATGCAAATAAAAAATGCTTCTCTTTGTATGACTTTCCTTCACAATTGAAAATCCAAAGGTAAAGGCTGCATTTCGTATGATTTTATACATACAGAAGACTAATTACTTACCCAGATTTTCCTCGTCTCTTTGACCATTTTCATTTCCTCTTCGTTATACCCATTCTCAAGAACCGGCGCATTATGCGAGAACAAATTAAAAGCATACTGCATGAGTACAAGAAATAA
The DNA here is from genome assembly GCA_958450335.1 of Hibiscus tridactylites. Lineage (NCBI taxonomy): Eukaryota > Viridiplantae > Streptophyta > Magnoliopsida > Malvales > Malvaceae > Hibiscus > Hibiscus tridactylites. The sequence goes on from OY288273.1 coordinate 2,679,866, forward strand.
GAAAAAATTACAAGTGTGGCGTGACAAAATGATGTCCAGAAATTTACAGATAATGTAAAAGAAATATACATACTTGTTGCTTAAAGATATTACAAGTTGGCGGTTTCCCTTCCAAGACCTAAAATAATGCAGCAATGAAAAAATTTAGAAGAAAAAAATAGTCGAACTCTCATATAAAAAAGAAAGAATAAAATGAAAATAAGGGAAAAGAAACCGAATAAAATAACCTCACGGGTCTGTAGCTCAAGCTCATGCATGGCAGCAGCACCAGCACCACTAGCTGCCTGATATGTACTGACCACCATACGAGTCACCTGCAACATGTCATGAATAGAATCAATATTTGAACCATAAATTGTCACGTATCAGACCCGATGTTTAAGTTTCTCGATGAGGGCTGCTGGACCTGGAAAAAGTTCTGAAAACTGAACAATAGATATCCTACCCTAAAGACTCAAAACATATAGTTTTCTTTCTCAATATCTCATATAAATTTCACACTATAAGATACAATTGACACAAAGCATTATATCATACTAATTGAATCTGTCATCATTCATTTCTTACCTAGTATCTTTGCCAAGCAATCACCTATTCATCTTACTTCAAACTCACTATGACATCGATTTCTTCCTAAAATTTGCAAACAATCCCTTAATTAATGTTTCTATATTATTTTTGTATTGTATTCTAAGATTTTATACTAAATTGTCTCCAAAATAACCTATGTTACTCCGGCTCGAAGTATCGGATCGAGTATGTTACTCAGAATCTCCAAACTATTTATCTGCAACTTTAATTCATCATCCATAAAAGCCAAATAAAACCCAAAAGGCAGCACAAAATAAACAATGCAAAGCTAAATCCTACAATTAATCTACCAATCAAAAGCTTAAATATTTATAAAGCCAATAACCCCCAAAAAAATGTAAACTTTTAATCTTATACCTTAGCATGGCGATGAAGAGGAGTAGCAGCCATTAAGCAGATAATGGTAGAACAGTTAGGGTTTGCTATCAAAGCACCCTTTTTCTTCCCAACTTTAATTCCATCCATTGCTTCCGGATTCACTTCCGGGATAACTAAAGGCACACCATCAACCATTCGAAACGCCGAGCTGTTATCAACCACGATGGCGCCTTTATCGACTGCAATGGGACCGAACTGTTTGCTTATCGACCCACCGGCACTAAAAAGCGCGATGTCGACATCGTCGAAGCTGTCGGCGGTGAGTTCCTGGACGGTAAAGGTGCGGTCTTGGAAGGAAATGGACTTCCCGGCGGAGCGTTTGGAGGCGAGGAGCTTGAGGGAACGGTAAGGGAAGTCACGGTCGGAGAGGACGGAGAGGAATTCTTGGCCGACGGCGCCGGTTACGCCTACGACAGCCACGGATGGGCCTGACTCTTGGAGAGACATGCGGACCTTGGTGGAGTATTTTTTGGTTTGGAGTTTGGGTTTTGGGGTGGAAAGGAAATGGGGTTTGAGAGCGTGGCTGAGAGAAGCCATTGTTGAGCTTAAGGAAGAAGAGAGACGGCAAGGCGGAGAAGAAGGGGGTGGCGGCGGCGGGTGTTGTGACTTGTGATTGTCTCTATAGTGACTGCTGATTCTTTGCTCTAATTCGATGTCCTTTTTGTTATTATTAATAATTTTTAATAAGTACTCAATGGACACTGTTTTTATTGAAAATTTATGTAAATATGTTAATTAAACATTGCTGTGTAGATATATAATAAAAAGATTAAGGGTGTAAGAAGCCCTTGAACTTTTGAAAAAAATATCAATGAAGCCCCTAATTTTTTTTTACACCCAATTAAGCCCTTGAACCACAAAATTTAATCAATTAAACTCTTAAACCAATAAATTGAATCAATTAAGCCATTTGACCAACTTTGACCATTAAATCTTAATAGTTTTGTTCGATCCATTGTTGCAGTGCACTATGTCACAATGTTTCCACTTGACAGTTTTCAAAATTTTTTATTTTATTTAAAAAATTCTTTAAAAGTTCTAAAAATTCTAAAAAACTTATAAAATTTATAAAAAAATACTTTTTGAATTTCTTTTGTAAATGCAACATGATGAAATTGTAGTGTATTATGTGTCGGTAATATTTGGAAAAAAAAGTCAAGATTTAATGGTCAAAATTGGTCAAAAGGCTTAATTGATTTAATCTCTTGGTTCAATTGCTTAATTGATTAAATTTCTTTGTTCAAGGGCTTAATTGGGTGCAAAAAAAATTTAAGGGCTTAATTGATTATTTTTTAAAAGTTCAAGGGCTTCTTACACCGTTAAGCCTAATAAAAATCAAATGAAATGTTAGAATTTTAATGAGTCTAATCGCACAAAAAATTTCTTTGATAAGTCAAATTATTTATTAGATTTTTGAAATTATTTATTTTAAATACTTGAGATGAGTAGTATTAATTTAAATTGAAATATATTTGAACCTAACAAGTGATCTAATAAAAAAGCGGATGATATTTATTCTATGAGACTCGAGTTCAATCGCCATGTCTGCAAGATGTGTGTACTTTATCAAAGGGTTAAGAATATTTATGAACAGATACTGACCATATAAAGACATATAAAAACATGATTAACTTATTTAAATAGTTTATTAATTATTAATATTTTATATCTATTAATATAATTAGATTATGAAAAATAATTTTTAATATAACATTACTAAACATATTCGAAGGATCTATATATTAATTTATTATTTATATAATTATTTTTAATTTAATTTAATTACATATTAAATTTAAATACAAATATAAATGTGTGAGAATAAAAAAAATATTAATTTAAAAATTTCATAATATAAATACGCGAGGCTAAAGAATTAAAATAATAAAAATAGTTAAATTAGGTTATCTGAAGATTTTTTATCATTGTTAAGGACAAAATAGTCTTTATAATTCTTATGTCAAAACCTTTAATTTCAAAAGCTCCTATTTGCAGTTTTTTTTAAATTAGAAATTTCATCACAATTTGTTATTTCAATCCGCTCTTTACTCAACATCCAAATTAATGAATTTGACCGGTCAAACCTCTAATTTTAGCTCAAACCTCTAATTTTGACTCAAACCTCTCTTTACCAAACATGGTCAGTACTTTGAAATCACCTTTAGACTATTAAAAAAATATACATCTCATATTTTGAATTAGTCGCCTCTAAATTTATCAAATTTTTAAATATTAAGAGTTAAATTTATTAAATTGTTTTAAATTTTAAAACTAAAATCATTAATAAAAGCATCAAAATAATGAATGAAATTAAAGTGCATATACTAATTTAAGAATAAAAATTCTTTATATACTAACTTAATAAAATGAGTTTACGAATAAAAATTCTTTAGAGGCTAATTTGCGAGAATATGTCAAATGTGTATTTAAACTTTTTTATATTTATTAATTTGACCACCCCTGACTGATACTGTATCTTATGGTTTTTTTTGTCCTTTTTCTCGTCATTGGGCTTCTGGTCTCAACGAAAAGATCGAGAAAGTAAGTGCATAGGAGGGTCAGAGCTAGGGGTGGGCAAAAATACTTAATTCGGTTGACTCGACTTAACGACCCGAACTTAAAAATATCGAATAATTCCCAAAAAAATTACTCAAACCGGGCTGGGTACCCAACTCGACAAATTTCTCGGGACACGGGCCGAAAGTTTCTTCTTACCGGGTACTCGACCCGACCCGATAAAATTTAATATATATTTTTTATATTTAAAATTATATTTTTATTTTATATTTCTTAATATTTTTACTCTAAAATTAAGTTTAAATCCGTAATTTTTTTTATGTTTGTATAATATTCTTTTAAGTTTAATTTTTTAAAATATTTTTGTGTTTAACAATGTGAACTTTTTTAATTTTAGAATTAAAAAAATAAAAAAAAATAAGAACCGGGTACCCAAATATAATAAGCCGAGACACGGGCCGCTTAATGAAGTACCCGGTTTTCCGGGTACCCGACAATGCCCACCCCTAGTCTGAGCATTCCTCTAAATTTTGCACTGACTCAGGGACGAAGCCATATATAGTGCGGAAAGTAGTATAATAGTATTTTAGGTCCCTTTTAATTTAAATATTAGTTAAATAAAATTTTTATTCCACCCAATTTTTAGATTTAAAGATTCAATAAGCTCTTGCCTCTTCCAATGTTTAATCCTAGCTCCGTCCTTGCATGGAATGCTATTAGGTTTAGGAGAAGGATCAAAACATAAACCTGACATTAAATCAAATGCTCTAATGCAATTATTATAAATGGATTAAAATGTAATAGAAAACCATCTAGGTTCCAAACGGTTACCACTCAAGGATACATCTAGGTTTAAATGTTGTACAAAAAACAATTCCATAATTAACATTGGCAGATTCAAACAGGATAGAATGTTCTTGTCATGCTACATGGAACAACAGTAAACATAACCGGAAACCATAGGAGAGAAAGCAAACTTACAAATTTGGAGCAAACCAACTAACCAAGTTCGTTTCACTTAGCTTTCGCTGAGCAAAATGAAGAGCTCCTCATCTGTAATTGCTCCCTTTTCCATAGCCCTTTCCAGAGCACTTAATCCGCCACCATCTTTAATCGTTGATCGTGCGCCTCTGCATAGTATTGGCGAATTAGAATCGCTTATCGAAGAGAGAAGAGTGATATATAAAAACATTATATTAAACAGCAATTTCTGGCTAGTCATTTTATCAAGCACGAGCAGAGCAATCATCGTGCTGGATGATGCAATCTATTGATCATACGAAATTTGGTTATCGAACAATGTGGTATGCGGTAAAGCTTCCATCTTCAGAATAGGGTACCGACATGAAATTTCAATTGAAGTTAATCCAGGCAATTAAGCCACAAGTCTTCTCACAGCTCTAACGCAAATTGCATCTCCGTTACTCTACAATTCTCTAATCAAACTAGAACAGATTAGGTCCTTCAAGTGAAAGAAGGTTTTAAACTGGTACACATTTGATGTGGGATGCATACCAACACCACATGACCACTCTGAAGGTACTGTGATGTCGACTCGGGGGTAGCAGAGCACCAACACACGGTGGTCTGGTTCCCCAGATTGGCCAGGAGAGTTGTCTGCAGGTGTATGCTAAGTCCCAGATAAGATGTGACTACAGAAATCTTGGCATATATGCAGGCTAATAAAAATAGTATCCATCATTTCGAGTTTTGGGCTTAAGACATGCTTTGATGGTGTCATCTATATGTCGGAAATATCAGATTTCTTGTGGATAAGTAATTATGCAAAATATGTAGCCTACCTTCTTAGTAGAAGCTTTGCCAATTGGTTGTCCCCTTTAGAAATGCAATGAAGCAAAGGAGTCCTACCATGGAAGTCACGCACATTTATATCGGCACCAAATTGCAGCAACAGCTCCACCATCACAGGATTGCCATATTGGCAAGCTAGATGCAAAAGTGAACAACCTTGTAAACAATTCCCCGGCTTATTTGAATCCTTGATTCTCTGACAGGTTGATGGATCATACTGTTCCCAGTCGTCTTCTTTCTTGCTATCAAGTGATGAGTCTTGTGCATCAACAACATGGTGATACAACTCAATGGTAAAAACATCATCAAAGGTGATATTTACGATATTGGAGTCTGATATTGCAATTAGACGATACACTTCTCGCAAATTATCAGTCTTAACTGCTTGCCAAATGTTTGCCAAGTTTGGAAGACCTCCAGGTTGCATAGCATCTCTGATGATTAGCAATTTCTCTACATACTGGTTAAGAGAAGGAATAATGTTAGACTTGTATTGAATCACAGTATTTCTTATCATAGTAGTGTGGGAGATGAAAGACTAATCTGACAAGCAACAATTCACATTTACGAAAAATTGCAATCATCTAAAGGGAACGTGTGTTAGCAAGTTCACCAGCTTTTGAGCAGTGAACATGGATGCTAATTGGGGGTATCAAGGACACAGAATCCGATATGATCATGAACACAAGGAATATCATATCCTAGAACGGTTTATTCCGTTCTTGCATAAAAAGCCAAATCATCCACCTATCAATCTAACAATGATTACAAGTAGCAGAAGACTAATATTACCACAATGACTTAAAGGAGGTGATTATGCAAGAAGTTCCCTGCTGACTTAAAAAATCAGCCAACTGCCTCTTAAATTAAACGGTTAGTGCAAGTGGGAGTGGAGATGAGGAAGAAGGAAGAAATGCATTAAGTATATTTTGATGCATGGACATCAAGAGAAAAAGAAATCCAACAAAATACCTTAGCATTGATGTATTTCTCCCTATGGGCAATCGGATCTTTGGCGCATGGTTTTGTTATTGATTTGCCAAGGGCATCTGATTCATCCACTCTGCAAATAATAACATTTTAACATGAAATGGAAAGCTATTTACTGTATAGAACACAAAATTAAGCTAACAGCTCAACAAAATTTTGACCTTCAGTTCAACCATACCAGCTTTGGTCTCCACAAATTAAGCTAACATTTAAAAAAAACAGCGTCATCTTTTAAAAAAAAATTGGCACACATTTTAGGGGGAAAGACTGCAATAAGCCAAAGAACAGGAAAACACACACACAAAAAAAAGGATGTGATTAACTCATACTCAACGTCATATTCGTGTAGACAAGAATAAACAAAAAAAACAGGATAAGGGTTTGCTTTTCTCAAAAATTAGAGAAAGATATTAAACCCTACATTAAGATAAGATTTTCCAATTTAAAGTTCATCATACAGAAATAACATTAGAAATTAACAGATTAGTTGGTAGCAACATTTTCGTTTTCCTGTTAGCCTAAGGAAATCTTACCTCTCATTCTGAAGGAATGAACCTTCCCATACAGAGTTACAGTAAGCATTACCCAGAGAACGAAATAGTTCCACAATCGAAGGTTCCCACACTTTAACATCTAATGTCAGAGATCTCACCTGTATGGAGAAAATGAGTATTATTTTATCAAAGAATTTTAAATATAATGAATAATGATAGAAAAATCTTTCTGTCAACCTCCTCCCACTTATTTGTTTCTCTTTCTTTTTCTTTTTTTGAGGTTATTAGTCTTTCGACTTAAATTTTCTTAATTGCCTGTTAAAATAGCAAGTGAACTGTAATTAACTCATAGAATTCAGAGGTTGGAAAGTAGCAGCTCATATAGTCCACATTTTCACAGCAAAACAACTCATAAGTCTATGACATAAAAGTCATTTATTGTACAACAGATTATCCCAATAGCCTGCTGCAGCACCCCAGAAGTGTAGAAAATGAAGGGAACTAAACAGATCCTCCTGACATGATTCATTTCACCAACTGTATATGGAGCAATAGTTACGACATGGTATACAATGTATTAAGTTCAGTTTCAAGAAACCAAATGTGGAAAGTGTATTAGCTAAAATAACAAGAAGATTAGTAAGAAGAAACATTTGCTGCTACCCAATACCCTTCAATCTCTCCACTATAGGAATAATATTTATGTAGTACTAAAATAACTACATCACAGCTAATAGTGGACACTAAATTTTTAGTATACCAAAGAGCATAACCTACATGTTTTGTAAGAAACCTTACACAGGTTGAAGACCAAATATAGATTATTAACTATAAACTGAAAACCAACATAGCAAAATTAACAAAAAAAAAACGGTCATAAGGTCTTTTCCACTTCTTTGAAGATAAAATTGCACCTTTGAAATGTGTACACCAAGATTACGGTGAACACCTGAACATTCAATGCATAATAATATGCCAAGATTAAGAGACGCCCAATCTGGTTCAGGAGCATTGCACTCTGCACAAACATCATTTCCAGAAATTTCTCTGAGGACTGCAGAGACGGGGTCTGCTCTGTTGCCACTTCGGTCAATCCCTAGAGGAGGAAGGCTCTTAGGTGACCTAGCATTAGAAGAAGCTCTGCGAGTATAATCATTATTCTCCACAAGCTTTTTTCCCCAAATGCAGCCACAACAGACAACCAAATCACTATCAGTAGCATGTTTCAAAAATAACAAAAATAGAAAAGGAACGGCTTTAAAGGGAAGAAAAGAACCTGTTGCCTGATACGATAGTTGAAAAGAGATGTAATAACTGCAGTTATTTTATTAACCCACTCCATTCTATCAGCCCCATTTTCAGCCTGCCAGAACAATGACAAAAAAGTACCAGCACAATCATCATGAGGAAAACAATACTATCTAGCTTAATTTAAAAAGTTTGAAAATATCCTTTGGTTCATCACATTTACTTATCTAATTTAAATATAATCATAATAATTGTCTCACAATTAAATTTGAACAAGGGATTTGATACATGCTTCTTTCTCTTTTAAGGGCACAAGACCACAGCATCAATCATCAAGAGTTCAAACTTTAGTCAATCTTAAATACCAATAATTAAGGTTTCACGAGATGATTTACAATACACAAAGTCACAAGCAAAAATCCAACAATAAAAGCAAGAAAACTAACCCTTTTCATGCTATATGTAGTCAGCTAAATGTGTCATAATGTAACCTTGATATGCTTTAAATCATATCCTTGCTAATTTTAGGAAAAATGAAGCAAAAATGATTTCAATGACCAATCAATATCACCTGCAACGTGTATGTTTTCAGTGGAGATACGATCCTGAAGCAAAGCCGTAAATCTGTATCTTCTGTGTCCATCTTTATGGTTGAAATACGAAGATCAATGGTATGGTAGCCCAAAGTATCTTCATTAAATGATGATGACTTATTATGATTTGCACGGAATTTTGAAAATACACCACTATTGTGTTCAGCCGAACCAACATACTGATGGAGAGAACCCTGAGAATAAAGAAGATAAAGTAAAATAATCATACCTCATCAAGATCATTTTCACTTCATTTTCAAATATATTTATTGTCTAACCTAAGCCTTTAAGCAATGCTTTTTTCATGGAACCATTCATTGGATGCAATCTACTATCTATACACTTCATGCTTGTTGCATTTCAATTTCAAAATAACTCTAATATCTGCATATCTAAACAATCTGAAAATATAGGAGAAAACATGAAGCCAACTGTCAAAAATTCCATGAGCCTTCAGGCTGCCACAAATTTGAAAATATTTACAATAGATAAAAACGCTATATTAAAAGCCAATTAGAGGGGAGATAAACCACTCAAGTATACTATCTGGGCTTTTAAGTTGCTGATATGTACATAAAACTCTCCTCTATAAATATATTCATTCATACAGAAACAAAAATGGGAAACATCATTTAACAATTGAAACATGGGCTTAATAGCCTGTAAGAATTTTTGCTCTAAAATCTTAAAGGACAGGTACTGACTGATAAATCACCACTCAAAAATCAGTCACCACGTTCAAATCAACATTTTACCATAAGTATACTCATGCAACTTATATGTTCAAAAAAATACTCATGCAACTTAGAAGCCTTTTTCTCCCCCTACCAGCTAAATATAACATTTTACTACGAACCATACTCATTGAACTTAGAAGCCTTCTTCCTAATGAATGAGGAACTCGAACAATTTGGAAGAAGTAGCTGGAAAACAAGATTAAAATTGATTTTTAACTTTTCCAGACTACAATGTATGTTGAGTTAATAAGTGAGAATAGAATAGATAGTAAATATATGAAGCGCTTTGATAGGAATTCCAGTCTCTCCTGTTTAAAATTTTTGAGTTTTTTGACACACATTATGTCAACAAATCTAAAGAATTATTTGAAAAATCATGTAGAATTGTGTTGGTCATTCTATGTCTCCAAATCTAACCAAACAGATGGATAAACGTGAGGAAAAACAGAAACTGTAAGGAAGCTCTTTTCACTTGTGAACTTGCTATGTGAATGGAATCAATAATCCCCCTCCATTTCACTTATTTTCTCTCCATATTTCTCAATCTGAAAGACACTGTTATAGCACAACATAACCATATAACACTCATTAACGTGTCACCCCTCCTCAAATTTGTCAAAAAAAATTTGATTAATAAGCATCAAGACATAAATCCAGATACATGTTCCCATTATCCATAATCTTATTTAAAAGACAACATGTTTCATGATAAATCATTAAACTTGATCAACCAAGGACATTAATAAAGTAAATGCAACATACCATTGGTTTGGTACCCTTATTCCTATGATAGTATAAAGTTCCTTGACTATCAAGTACAAAGAACCTCCTCTTCCAATCTCCCCTCAAACTAGAAGGGCGTTGTAACAAATATCCTTGCTTGATTATCTGGGCCTGAAAAATAAATGAAAAAAGAAAATATTATTTCATCCTCCAATATGATAAAATCAGAAAACAGGAAAGATATGTATATATCACTAACTCACCTCCCCATTTGCAAAGGACTGCATGATTGCCTCTATGTTTTTGTCTGTGTTCATGCCAATAACGTGAATGCCACCAGAATTTGTTGACGGCTCTATGTTACTAGAACCTCGCAAAGCATCTATCTCAGCTTGGGTCCTGAATTCTTGAATACGTTTTTCAAGCTTATCTTTCTCAGCATCTGCTAATTCTTTTGCTTGTTGAGCATATGTCAATACCTGTTATATCAAATCATATTAAACTAATTTAATATAGAGGACAAACAGGAGAAGCAAAGGGGGTCACAAAATCACCATTTTAAGATGAAAAGTGATCATGTGTTCCACACACAATGCAAAACCATCAAACACAGGCATGCATGCAAATTATGCATTTATATAAAAGGGAACATAAATAAATACCTACAGTTGAATTCTGGAGATGAAATCTATTTTACATGGACTTGGTAAGAATACCAGATGATATGCACTCATATGTCCCATTTGTCTTTTGCTGTAAGTTTTGGAGTTGACGGTTTAAAAAAATGTTTTGGGGTTGAGGATTTGACCAAAAAGTGTCCGAACTTAGGATATTGTATGTGGACACTTAAAGTTATAAAAATATAGAATTATTTGCTAAAAAACAAAAAGGACTCCCAACACAACTCTTGTAAAATATTTGTGCTGGGCCAATATGAAGACTGCATACTAATTGGGGCCTAGTTTAAAAGTGTGAGCTTCAATTTATTGCTAGGAATTCCAAAGACAATTAAAAACAGAATTCAAAGAACTTTGATTAAGGTAGTCATGGTAACCCCTTCTATCCTGAATCTATTATTCTTCCTCTAAATCTTTTACTTTTTCCTCTTATTATTATTTTATCTTTTCCCTCTCTTTTTCTTCTTTTCTTGCTCTATCTTTACTATCATAGGATGTTTCTTTGATTCCTCTTTTCTTCTCTCTCACTTTATCCTTTGTGAGTGTAAATTTATAGTCAATAACTGGGTATAATCTTTTGGGTTTAATGACTTTTGGTTGGTGTCAAAACCAAATCCTCGAATGGTTTTTCTTAAGCCAGCAAACCCAATATCACCTTGACTTTCCAATTCTTTTTTCTTTTGATTTCTGAATTAATACATGTGCAAGAACTGAGACCATAATACTGTCGACTTCCAAGTCCTTTTGTTCAACGCCGTATAGGACTAGGATTCAGCACCCATAGCCATTTCATTCGTGTCAACATGGTAAGGTGCTTTAAATAGCTTGGTCCATTGTAACAAAGTATGAAATTCATGATCCAAGAATCTCAAATAAGGATAAACCATGCAACTAGATGATTCTAGGATACAGATAAGTTTACATGTATTAACAGACAACTCTTAGACATGTTAACTCCCAAAGAGCACACACAAGAACACAGCTATATGATTCATGTATACGCCCATCTGTTTATTATTTGTAACAAAAAACACTTCTAATCATATGCTTGACAAAAGAAAATGGTCGTGAAAGTAATAGCCATGCTTGCTTCTAAAAGAAAACAGAGTATTCGTATAAGTGTATGAATTATTTACATTGAACAAAATTCTTTTCTAGATTCCAATGCATCCAACACTATTCATATTTCATAGGTCATAGCCAATAGCAGAGCCCATTTTCCATGGAAAAATGTTTTGAAACCATTGATTCTACTGACTACTCGTCATTAACTTATTTTAACACCATGGAATCTGCATTAACTAATTAATACAGTTAACTGGCAGTGAAAATCAACATTTCCTTTTTTTCTCCCTAAATAAACAATGTAATATATTACCTGGTGAATAAATGGTTCCAACTGGCTCAATAAGTCATACCCCTATGACAAAAGCATTCAATCGTATTCAGTCCACAAAACACAACTTGTATAACTAGCAAAAGAAGTCAAAAAAGAAAATACAAACCAGCTTAAAATATCTAAGGTGGCCATCCATAATTGCACTTATAGATTCTAGAAACTCGTACTTCTTTTTTGCTTCAATATTCATTAGAGAATTTACCTGTTTTCCTTAAACCAAAAAGACAAGTCACAAAAACACACGTGGAATAATATCGACAATTGAACACAAATAAACAGGGAGCTTTGCAACCAAAGTAAACATACTAAATTGAAGCGGTTTCTCTCGAAAGCAGATTTTGAATTCTCTAGATCCTGTCAAAAATAAAACCCAATCCCACCCAGAGCACAAGCCAGGTTAGTTTTATTAGAAAAAACAACTGCACTCTACAAACAAGGTTGGAAGTTGTCAAGAAAACACAAGAGATATGGGCAATGATATGGTATAATCTGGACAAACAATGCATTCATTACCAGAAAACAAAGCCAAACTTGAAGAAAAAGAGGTATTTACTTATAGGGTCTCAGGAGGAAAGTTTAAGATTTGCACATAATGAATATCTAAAATTTGCACCGAACGTTCAAGATCTAAACCTGATGGATATCCAAAATTTGCATCTAATGTTCAGGATTTTACCTAATGGACTTGGAGATATTTAAAATTTTGTCAATGCAGATCAAGTATGAGCTATCAGATACTAGAGACAACATGATTGATACCTATGCAGAAAAGACCAGATTGTGTAAACTTCCATCCAAGTAACTGGAAACATACTTTCTTCAGATAAAGGTAAGCAAAGAGAAAGATCAGGATATATAGTTCAAATACAAAATAAGTACAATAGTTACAAGCTAAAATGATATCAGATCCATAATCAAGAGAATGTGTGCTTTGTTTCTTTCTGACGGTACTGAAATAGTAAAATATTTACCAATTAATGAACTAGATCCAGCATAACAGAAAAGTGAGACAACTAGCAGAACACACAGAGCATAGTAAAAGAATATCATCTCTCAGCCTTCTTTAAAACATGTGTGAAGTCAATATTACAAAAGGAAAGAACATACCTCTTCTAGCACAGCAACAACATCTTCTGGTGTGTTCTTCTTCAAAGACACGAACTTCTCACGTGCCTGGCAATATAGAGCATCTGGTAAAAAGCATTATCTATTACAAAAATCAAAGACCGTGATGCTTTTAATGGTTTTATTATGCTTGCTTGGCAACTTTTATAAAATTTTAGAGGAAAAGTAGCTAATATTTAAAACTTCTATAAATCCACCTGCATTTACTGTTGAATTCACAGATTTTGTATTAGTAAGTCCACAGGAGAAATTTAGAAATGAAACATCTACAATAAGGTTTGCTACATAATATTGAAGCTAGTAAATCAGCAGCAAATCTGTTTGATGCAAAGAATATTCTGAGTTTAGAAAACGCGAGACGCTTCATCAGGTTGCTGGTTTGGTTTCTCGGTTATTCACTTCTACTGAATAGCTTTTGATTTAGAAGAATTCTGTGGTAGTACATATAAACATAGTCTGTACCTAAGAATTGGCTTGCTCCAAATTTTACTTGAGATGACCTCAAAACTAAGGGGGGGGGGGGGGGGGGGGGGGAGAGAGAAACGGTGAAGGGGATTCAAACTGTTGTTACTATGAAAACCCAAAATTAACTTCATGTCAAAAAGGAAGTTTCTGTTGTGTTAATACCTGAGCATATCCAGTCATAGCTTTGTCAAATCGTTGACGAGACTTCTGAAAAAGACAACAGGAAAAGAGCTGTTAAGTAAATTGGGAGGGCAGGAGGAATAAAGACATGAGTTTAGCTCCGCATTCTAATCTAATTAGCAAAAGAAAAAGCTGTCATAAAAAATATTGAGCTAAAACAATGAATGTAATCACCATGTTTTCCCATCTGATTAATTCTCCACCCCGCACACCCACCCATCAAACTCCTACCATCAGAATTTATTGTATTCTGACAAGACATCTCAAGCCATGCTGCAAATATTGGGCTTCCACAATTATCAGAACTAAATCCAATATGTTCATCCACAAGTTCTTCTGCGGGCAATATACACTCTCCTAAAAGACATTAATGTTCATGACTTGGATAAGGAACACTGTAATATGTCCTGGACAAAAAAGGAACATAATATGGCTCACTATTTGGTTCTGTTAATTTTAGGGTCCTATTTTTTTCCAACATTCTGCATTTAATATTCCAAAGTGGACTACTTAGTGTTGTTAGAGACAACTTCATTATCAAGACAATAAGAAGAAAAAGAGTGATGTTTGATAGAGGAGGAAATATTTCAATGAAGTTTGGCCCCTTCTGAAGTGTCTCAACTTACCCAAACATTGAACATGAATAGACTAAAGAAAAAATGACAAGTAATTAGGTTTGCTATAAAACCAAAGTGGGTTGTTTAACAAAAAACGGTCATCCTACATCATCCAATATACCTAGATCAAATTTAAAGAGTCACAAGAAAATCCAAGGAAAGGGTGGCAATGATTGACAACTCACGGTGCAAGCACATCCAATTTTCCATGCAAAATCGAGTTAAACTCAATGATTCAGACTAATGGAAATGTGGCAAGTTAATAACAACTACAATTACAAATTGATGATCAAAACCACCAAATTTATAAAATGCAAAAAGAAAATTGAGATAGTGACTGAATTATCTTCACCTTTGCATCTTGCAAATCAACAGTTGTAAAGTGCATTAGCCGATCAATTAAGACATGCTCCACCTGTAATGGATTATTCAAATTTCAAACTCTGAAATAAAATTGAGCTCCCAATGGCATGAAGTAAATGTTAATATTGACTCTCCGATATAAGAAGTGTTTTAAAATAAAATTTTGCTCATCTGCAGTTATGCTGCAAGTGGCCTTAAGATTGTTAGCATTCATGCAACAAATTCAATGCTTAGTACTACAATCATATTAAAGAGCAAGGTAACCTAACCAGATTGACACAAAGACATCAGACAGCAAATGAGGCATTTAGAAAGTGGTTGCCTATGTAGAAATTAACACGTTAAATACTTTTTAGAGCAAATCTACAATATGATCAGGTGAATTTATTTTTGGTAGAAGATATATTTCATAACTGTAATAAGGAACAGTTACCATACATACATAGCATGTTTTTTGAAAGACAATATCAGTCATCTAGAAGTTTATATTCTGATTAAGTATGCCTTCCATACTCATGTTGGGACTTGAGAGTAAATGCACAGTGATTATGAAATCAGACACAATTTTCCCATGTAATTTCATTAACAAATATTTCATGAATGGTTTATTCGATTGTATGAGAAAGAATTGTTTTTGTAGATGGTAAATTGATACCCACTTGTGAACAAAGCAACTCCTTATAGCTAGCAAGCTCACGAAAGGTGTTGATGAACTTGGTCATAATCGGCCCTACAAAAGGAAAGATTTTTTTTAAAAAAATAAGCTAGAATCTTCAATCTTTCAGCTAGGTAATTCTATCTTCAACAGGAAAATTTTGAAATCAGGCACATAATCTTCTCCTTCTAAATTTTACATCTTAATCTTTGATAAGAAAATTTGTGTAAGGCACAACAAAGGGGGCAAAACACTGATGGAACAAATATAGAGGCATACATAAAGAAATAGATAACCAGAAAAATAAAAATAAAGCAATAATTAAAATTCTCAACCTCCTTATACAAAAATAGTAAAGAAAAAAAAAACTCACAGTCAGCAAACAAGCAAGCTAATTACCTATGACTTATATTCACTTAGGAAAATTGAAGCAGCTAAATACTTGGGCCTAAGCAGCAGCTTAGTGAGAGGAAGTGAAACTAAAAGCTTAACCCTCAATCCCTCGTTAGTAATTTAACAAACCAACAGGACAACTCAACCATCAGATGAGTTGTAGTCGGCAAAAATAAAGAGTAGGAAAATAACATCACAACTTGCCAGCAGCCAAACGATGAAACAATAAAACATAGATCACTCTTTCACCATATCCTTTTCAGATTAAAAAAAAAAACTTAGATGCCCTATGGCATCTCAATTAATTAAAATCTCCTGAAGCAAAATTTCCAAGCAGCTTCCAAACAAATATCTTAAGAGGTTCCATGGCATTCCAGACACTCATCTAAATAAATATTTTACAAGCACCAGCATCAGCACAATGTTATAGAACATAACAGCAAATCTTCCTTTGGGGAGTTTCCATGGGTCAGAGGTTAGTTGGGTTATTGAGAAGTAAAATCCTCCTAGTCCTAGCTAAACTAATGGGACTATAGCTTCTTTCTACAGCTAAAACAAGCAACTAAAACAGAAAAGCTTCACTGGTCACTAATAATCGTAGAATAGGTTATTAGGTTTCTCCTCATCCTCTAGAATAAACAATCTGTATATAAACCATCTGAAACACAGAAAAGATAATTTTATAGAAGCTTCTCATTACCACTGTCTTCCTACCACATATTTTATATCAGCCACCCAACCCCATAAGAAATTATAGAAGTACTTTTCTAAAACAACAAAAACCTCCACTGGTTCACCAAAAACCTCAATTGGGTCCCGTATCAAGTGGTGAAAAGCCAATCTCCATTTAATGGAATTTGTTGTGCAAAATGGCAAAAGGAAAAAATGCTGAATGGATTTTGGCTTTCTGCCATTGATTGTATACAGTAGTTTACAGTCAGAAACACGCATACGTGCAGAGTAAAATGCATATCTACATTCACATCCAGGAATTGACAAAACTAGTAACAATAGAACAAAAGGTTGTTAACGTTAACTAGTAAAAAACAACTCAACTAACTGGTGATGTAGTCAAAAAACTTGAATAAAATAGACATTAGCTACCTCCTATGGAGGCACTAATAGGATCTTCATGTCCGCAGCCAAATGCTTCTAAAGAATCGGCAAATCTATTGTCTGCATTATATGCTTCTCCAAGAGCTGTTCTGCAAAGGAAATAGAGACAGCAAAATAAATAGATAATACACACACACACACACACACACATATATATATATATGAAGAGAAAGAGATATAGAGCTTAGATAATTACTATATAACAGGCACAGAGAGAGGGCAAATTCAAGGTTAGATGCTCAGGGGAATAAGACAACAGAGATACATTTGTATTAAAGAACAAATTTTGAACTCAAAATCTAAACCCAAGCTTCCTAAGAAACTGTTTCTTTTGAATGGAACTTTGGACACATTCAAAATATCTTGTCAGTTTATGTTACTCGGACTCGAGTGTGAGTGTCGGATAGGGTATGCACCCGGCACAGATATGTTCAATCTTCTAAAAGCTTTTCAATATATTCAGAGGATCATACTCCCATGCCCATGTCCAAGTATGTGTCGGACGTGGGTAAATGATGATTAAAGAAAAATGAGCACCATAGTTGTAAGAACAACCCTAATGTACTAAGAATGAAACTTACTAGTCAGAAATCATAATCTCCATAAATTATAACAAAACAAAAATTAAATCCAAGTGCTTCTAGCAGGAGTAAATGAATAAGTGAAAATCTAAAGAGAAAGAAAAAAAACGCATACCTATACTTTATACTTCCTTCGGTCAGCGTTTGACAGCGGTTTTTCAACTCATCAGCCATGGATTCTAGAGAACATATCTGGTCAATCAACAAACACAACTTGTTTACTTTTCCAGAAATGAAGAATAATGGAATGAAAAACTGCTAATCAGCACAGATTCAATGGAGATTTGATTATTCAGTAAACAAAATAAAATCATGAAACGGATTCACACTCGATCGGTTGACTAATAAATAAATAAACAAATATAATTCTAGAATCACAAATGTTAAATAAGATCGAATTCTTTAGTTACTTGTTTTTGAAACATAGGAGAATCTTCTAGCTTGATAAACGCCGCCATTGCTACTTAGCTTCTTTTTCCCGAAACTCAACACTGCAGAATCTCAGGGTCTCTATCTCGGATCCAGAAATGAAAATCTTAGAATGCAAATCCTTGTCGCTGTTGGATTACATTATGGGTAAACTACATAAATGGTCCTCTGGCTATGACCAAAAAGTTTTTTTGAGTCTCTTAACTATTAGAAGTTACAAACTGGCCCCCCAACTTAAAGAAAGGTTAACAAATTGGTCCGATGAAGTTAATATAAATTAGTGTAATTATATAGTTAGCCCTCAAGTTTTACACTTGTTTTAATTGGACCCTAATTCTAAATAATTAACCCACATGATTTTAATATTTTATCTATTTAGTCCATCTTCTTTTCTATTTCTTCTCTCTTTTAATTCTTCAATTCATTTTCACTCCTAAAATCCATTTAACAGCGCCAAAAAATCTTGATTCTGCATTTTTTTTCTCTTGTTCTCGGTATAATTCACGACATACTTGAAATGATATATCGTTATGTCAAGGGACTCCACAAAATCGGGTCATAATCAGGGTCCATTTATGTAGTTTACCCTTAAAAATTATAAAGAAATGATATATTGTTATGTTTGGTGGATTTGAAATTGCATCTGTTTCCGGGCCAGAAGTCTCTATATGTGTAATTGGAAAAATTATATTATGTGCATGATTTATCACATTAGTCGTGGATTCAATTAATAAAAACTATTTATTATATTATTTTTTCATGTCATTTTTTTCTTACATGTCATTTAAAAGACAGTTTTTTTGAAATTATTTTATAGTGGGAAAATAACATAGATAAAAAATGATATAGTGATTGGTTTTAATTGGTCGGAACCATGACTAATGTGATTAGTCAGGCCTATAATATAATTTCTCGTGTAATTGATAGTTATTTGGGTTTAGAACCGGGTCCGTATTAAATTGGGTCGGGTCAAGTGGATTACCCAACCTACGTTAGACATCGGCAAATTTAAGGAAATGGGGCAGTTTATTTTTTTTATTTAAGGGATAAGGGTTGCTTGGGGAAATTTTAGAATCTAGGCCAAAATCTACAGTATTTGGGGACCTCGCCATATGCTTATGGCGTTCTTTGGACCTCGCCATGTGGAGGTGGTGAGGTCCTGTGTATTGCACGCTTGCCAATTTTGCAAAAGATGGATTTTTTTTATTTTACTTGCACCTCGTCACCTGCACATGGCGAGGTCCAACCTCGCCACCTCCACACATTGTGGTATTGTAGAAACTGGCATATTCTCTAAAATTTCTTTCGAACAACCTCTATCTCTTAAATAAAAATTCAAACTACCCTATTCCCCTAATTTTACCGTTAGACATCATCTATATACATATATTAGATACTTTAACAATATACACTCGATTGTTTTTTTTTATTAGTTGTATTAGTTTCATTCCAATATAATTTAAATATATAAATGTAAAATATTATAAAATTAAATTATATGTATAATTATTTATTATGGGTAATGGATTATCTTACCCCGGCCACACTAAAGAGGGGGAATGGGGATAAGCACGTAAAACCTTGGGCCTTGAACTTATAATAATTAGTAATAGTTTGGGCCTTGGACTTTGGTAGTAAAACCTATAATGTATATATATACATATACATATATATATATATTATATATATATATAAACTTATAACTTATAATTTATATAATAATTAACAATAATTGGTAATAATTTAGGCCTTGGGCCTTGGGCCTTTGGGCTCTTATCCTACCACCCATTTATAATAATCAATAATATGATTAATATCAATAATAAATATTAATTACCAATAATAAATATTAATTATTAATATCAATAATTAATAAATAATATTAAATTATAATATATATGGGTGGGAAAATTTGATTTCAAACCGCCAATTTTCAAATTGAATTTCAATTTAGGGTAAATTATAAATAAAGCCCTTTATATTATATAAGTTTTTTATTCAAGTCCTTTAAGTGTGTACATATTAATAAACCCTAAACCCTAAACCCTAAACCCTAAACTCTAACCTACATACACTACAACATAACCCCTAATGTATGTAATGTAAGTATGTACATGTGTACACATTAATACATTAATCTCAAACCTCAAACCCTAAATCATAAACCCTAAACCCTAAACCCTAAACCTTAAACCCTAAACCCTAAACCCTAAACCTACATACACTACAACACAACCCCTAATATATGTAAGTATGTACATGTGTACACATTAATACATTAATCTCAAACCTCAAACCCTAACACTAAATCCTAAACCCTAAATCCTAAACCCCAAACACTAAACCCTGAACCCTAAACCTACATACACTACAACACAACCCCTAATATATGTAAGTATGTACATGTGTACACATTAATACATTAATCTCAAACCTCAAACCCTAAACCCTAAATCCTAAACCCTGAACCCTAAACCCTAAACCCTAACCTACATACACTACAACACAACCCCTAATGTATGTAAGTATGTACATGTGTACATATTAATACATGAATCTCAAACCTCAAACCCTAAACCCTAAACCCTAAATCTCAAACCCTAAACAATAAACACTCAAACCCAACCATATTGTATATAAGTAATTAATTATATACGTGTGTACATATTAATACATGAACGCTCAACACAAAACCTTAAACCCTAAACTTTATTTTTATTCTAAATTGACATATACTTATTATTTTTTTCATTACTCTAATTTTTATACTTTTAATTTGATATTTTTGTTCATTATAGTCCCTAAAATTTTATTTTTATTCCAAAATACCAATTTTCCTTGTTTTTTTTAATTTGTCTAATGTTTTATAATTTTAATTTGATATTAATGTTCATTATAATCTCTGAAATTTTATTTGTAATCCAAATTGACCCATTTTCTGTCCAAATCGACCCATTTTGATTCTTTTTTTAATTACTCTAATGTTTTATAATTATAATTTCATATGACTTTAAATAATTAACTCAAAATTAACGACGATTGACGAAGGTCAACCTAAAATCTATCAACTACTTATATGGTTGTACGACCGAACTCAAACTGAATACGAATTTCAATCACAAAAATACCCCGACCTGAATTACCCGACCTGAAGCTACCCGACCTGAAATTACCCGACCTGAAATGCACCCGACCTGAAATGCACCCGACCTGAAATGAACCCGACCTGAAATGAACCCGACCTGAAATAGACCCGACCTGAAACGGACCCGACCTGAAATGAACCCGACCTGAAACGAACCCGACCTGAAATGAACCCGAACTGAAATGGACCCGACCTGAAATGTATCCGTACCCGAATTAACCTGCCAATTATCTGCTTCAGACCCGACCCGTTCTAACCCGACCTGAAATGGACCCGACCTGAAATGGACCCGACCTGGAATGGACCCGACCTGAAATGGACCCGCACCCGACCCGAGTCGAGTCAATTTTTTTTTTTACCTGAAATGACCTGTATCCGATTTTACCCGACCTGACAGAACCCGACCTGAAACCTGACCGATTACCTGTTTTTACATCCCTAGTTACACGACATAATTTATACTACTTTATGTAAACTTCGTTATAAAAACGAAATGCTTAACTATAAAATAAGTGTTCAAATTATATTATTTTTTGAGATAAGTGTTCAAATATTTTTTTTGTTGAAATAAGTGCCTAAAGTTTTATTTTTTATTGAAATAGGGGCTTAAAGATTATTTTTAGTTGAAATAAGAGCTTAAAATTTATTTTTAGCTTGTTTTAAAGTCAATTAAAACACATACTTTGACTAGGAAAAAACTTTTTAACATTTATATTAACCAAAAAAATTAAGCACGTATCTTAAAAATTGAAATAATTTAAACACTTATTTTATAGTTAAATCAATCGCAGTTAAAATTTAAATATGTGGAAAGTCTACAACAAATTGCATTAAATGCTTATAGGGATTCGCATTTCGCCTTGTTGCTGCTGAATTCCAAGATCTGCAGGCATCCGTCGTATATTTTAATTTATTAAATTTTTTATGGGTAATTGTTCTATACACAAGCGCTTGTGGAAACCTTTTTACACAAGCGCCTTAGTTTTAGGGGTTATGGACTTCATTTAGGGTTTAAAATTTAGGGGTATAAGTGTAGTAGTTTTGAATTTAGAGATTGTTGATAGAATTTTGGGTTTAGGGTTAAAATTTAGGGTTTATAGGTTAAAACCTAAATCCCCACCCATATTACCCTAAAACTACACCCTAACCCTAAACCCTAAAGTCTAACCCTAATTCCTAAATTCTAAACATGAACCCTAAATTCTAAACCTTTACACTAAAACTCCTAAACTCTAAACCCTAAACACTAACCCTAAACCCTATAATTGAGGCGCTTGTGGAAATAAAAACTTTCCACCGCCAGTGTATAAGATATTAATCCATTTTTTATATACAAATGGTATAAAGTGCGACAATTTTAAGTTTTAATATTTATGTTTAGGTTTAGAATTTAGGATTAGAAATTTAGATTTTATAGTTTAAATATGAAAATGTTAGATAAAAATTTAGAATTTGTGTATAAATAGATTTTTTATTGTGAATGGATAAAATTAGACGTAAAATTGAGAAGTTTTAGTTTTTAGTGGGAAATTAAAAGCATAACCAATTGGCGCCTTGATCAGAAAGCTGCCCACAGAAAGGTAACTTCCCTCCTCCACCCCTTTCTCTTTTTAGCTTCTTCGTGTCGTTTTTTCGCTCAGGTTCTTCTTTTTTATTCAACTCAATTTGATTGATTTTTTATTATTATTTTAGGATATGATTTTGGCTGATTATTCCCCCAGATTTCTATGGCATTATTTTCTTTTTTATATTTGAAATGAAAACAAAAAATGTATGGAAGTTGTCAGTTTATGATACTGAGGAGAAATTAAGCTAGTTTCACATTTGAATTTGGTTTGGGTTTTAGTAAAGTGGATTTTTTTTGATAATTCAGAGTAATTTAGGTTCTGTGATGAATCAACAAGCTATATCTTTCCAATCAGCTGCTATCGACAGTAGTTATGAGCTGATTCCGATGAGTGGTTACTTTGCTCCGGCCATGAATTTCACTAGAAATTCTGGTGTTCTTACTACCTCGCCTGACTTAACCGAAGCCGGGAACCCTTCTGGCTCTTCTCCACTACTTGACTCGGTTACCGGACTCAAGCAGGATTCAGGAGTGACTGTTGAATGGTCTGTTGACGAACTGTACATATTGAAGGACGGGGTTGAAAGGTATGTCCTAATTGTTTCTTCTCAATTTTGGAACCGATTCGATTCCTTACTGTATGCGAAAGTGCTGTATTTCTATGCTACTAATATGAGTGATGTAGTCAAATTGTTCACAGTTAATATTAAGTGAACTATATTTAGACATGTTTATGGAATGAAGATTCAGTTCTGGTTTTTCATCTTTAATGTACATGTATGTAGATATAAAAAGGAACCAAATATTCTGAAGTACATAAAGATTGCGGCTACGTTGCCTGATAAAACTGTTCGTGATGTTGCGTTGAGGTGTAGGTGGATGCAAGTAAGCTCCCTGCTTCTTTAATGATGCATTACTACCATCATGTGAGTTATTTTCTATGTCAATTTTATGTTGATTGAAATGTCTTCTGCCTTGATACTTCATTCAGTTTGTCCCATCCCCAAGTAGACCAAAATGGGGTATTAAGCAAATGAGTAGGTAAATTATATACCACTTCCCTTATTAAGACAATAGCTCAAAGATACCGGCACGGCGGCATCTGTTGCTTCCTCACATTTGAAGAGGCTGCTAGCTGCTCTTTTTTAATTGCAGGTTTGACTTGCCTGCATTGGAATTGACTGGAGCCTATGAAACACGATGAATTTGTTGATGTGATTTTATTCTTTTTCTATTAGATGTTGTATCTGCATACTGAAAACTATATGTAGATTAATTTGTTTTAAGAGAGATATTTTTTGGAAATTGGCAGAGAAGGCGAAGGAAACCTGAAGAACTTAATGTGGGAAGAAAGGTGAACAATAGGAAGGTATGCTTTCAAATATTTTGAAATTTTTACGACACCTATTGTCTTAGTTTCTGTTCCACCTAAAGATTTTAAGTAGTTAAATTTCTTGAGAATAGAAGTATATGATCCATGAATTGAGATTTTCTTTGTATAAATGGTTTATATCATCAAAATAAACAATAATAATCACTTTGTCCATTGTGAAGTTTCTGTTTTTTGAACATTGACATGAAGTACTTGCTCTGCATCTCAATTTGCTAAGTTGGATGCCACAACTTGGATTCCTATTTCGGTTTCTTGAATCAAATAATGTCTTTAGATGTACTGTGATTGAAGAACCAGTATTCTAAAGATCATACTTCTTCAGGATAAGCCGGTGGAATCATCTTCAAAGATGAATATTCCTTCAACCGTGCCTCAAATCATGAGTGCTTATTCTCTCATGACGCATCATCCTGACCAGAATGAAAGAATACCTTCTGAAGGTATGTAGTCTATATTACTACCTAGAAGCACCGATGTCTTTCTTTCAGTTGTAATTGCTTTTAATTTAATATCTTTTTAACGGTATTTGTCCACATCTCCCATTTTATCTCAAGTAATGTAAGAAACTTTGGAGTCTTCCAAAATGATGTTTATGATAGATTTAGGTAAGAAACTTGGTTTGGGATTTTGAGTTATGGTATAAAGTTACAGTCGGTAATAATTTAGGGATGGAGAATTGATAGACATTAAATATCAAATCGATGCTGAAATTATGAGATTGGTTTGTAAACTTCTGAAACAGCTAGCTAAACAAAATGGATTTTAAACTTTACAAGCATAATTGATCGCAAGTTTTACTGGGGAAAGATTTTAATTATTCTTTTCCATCGGTAAACATGAGACTAGATGTCAACTGAGTAGATTATTAGACATTTAAAGTTAACTAGATTAAGTAAATCAAAATCTCAACAAATTGTATAGTTTTATGAATAGAAATCTAGTTAGAAAAGGTTGTGGTTGAAAGTAATAATTAATCATATTGAAGCCCACGGTCAACATCTGTATTCATCCTTTTCCTTTCCAGGGTTTCTGTCTATTATTATGAACAAGTAAAGTAACCAGGAACAGTTTCAAGAGGAAAAGCTTGAAACTAACAGCAATTTATAAGTTATAAACTTATAATCTAGAACAGAGTCTGATCTCTCTTTATGGGAGGTGGCACTTACATATGAAGAGAGAAAGTTTATTCATAAGAAACATTTTCATATATACATCTTTTTTCAGATGGTTGAGTTTTCTCAACTTTGCTACATAATAGCTGAGAATGTAAATGCATTTGAATTTAACTGATTATTGATAAGAACAAGTTATAGGCTGCATCTTTCTCCTTTGATAGGAGAAAATGGCACCTTGATGATGATTCCTAAGGTATTGAACTGTTTCTCAACCTTAGCAAACAGAAATTTTGTAGACTGCATTCTAATTTGCTGTACATATCATCTCTTTATAATATTGAAATAATCAAGTAACTTAAAAAAGGAAATTGGGGAAAGTATTGGGAGTACTATTGATGGTTATTAGGTATTGTATTATTAAACTAAATTTCTTATGTATTGGGCTCAACACCAGGTGTAAGTACTCCTTGAAATTTAAAATCTAATCTGCAAATTCGGCTTGCCTGTGCTATAAATGGTAGCAGTTGCATTTGGATATTGTGAAAATCTTGCATTATGGCTTGCAACTAAAGATAAT
Source organism: Hibiscus tridactylites (assembly GCA_958450335.1). Lineage (NCBI taxonomy): Eukaryota > Viridiplantae > Streptophyta > Magnoliopsida > Malvales > Malvaceae > Hibiscus > Hibiscus tridactylites. The sequence goes on from OY288273.1 coordinate 2,705,746, forward strand.
TGATTTACCTAAATCTACTTCTGTGTTATGTGTTTTCAGGAATTTTTGGTACAACTATGCATCTTTTGAAGCAAAATTCTCAAGTTTTTAGTCAAATCACATCCAATCTTTCTGCATACAAGGTGAGTGTAACATCCCTAATTCATAGCATTTCTTGATTATCAAAATGCAATCAGACAGTAAATTAAAGGTGCTAGATGATACCTTGTCTTTTTCTTTATGCTACTTTTTAATGGTTAATCTGCAAGTTATGTTCGATTTTGCCATAAAGTTTTAGTGGTTAACTAAGGTGATAATGATTCATTTAATTATGAACATTGAAGGCATTAGAGGGAGAACTGGAAAAATATGTATCTCTGATGAAACTCGGGAAAAAATCAGATATATCATCATTCTCCAAAAGTTTTAGCTTCATTTACAGCCTGGGTTCTCGATTAGGATTATAGAGAACATAGCAACAGGAAAGCCCATATGTTTCTAGTTGTACTTTATTCAGTGTTCTTTGACTTAATAGTGTTCTAAACCTGTTGTTGTCAATGGACCTCTTGCCTCTCAAAGGAGGACGTCTAGAATTCAAGTTGTTATTGTTCTTTTTATTGTGCTCATGTGAATCTTATATCTGTTTGCCCCATATCATATGTCTTGTAACATTATTATGAGATGGCTTATTAAGTAAAGCTTTTATGAACAGATGCAGGATAACATCAATCTCTTTGTTCACGCAAACAACAATATTACCGCCATGCTAAATGAGTATGTGGATGTTCTTTATAATTATCAATTGGTATTAATGCCCTGTGGCAAGCATTTTCATTATTTTTGGGGTTTAGTGTTTGCCTGTTTATTAGGTTATTAATTTCTACTGTGACTTTTTGCAGCATGAGAGACATGCCGGGTTTAATGAGCCACATGCTGCCATTGCCTGCATCTGTTAATGAAGACTTAGCAAATAGCATGTTACACAGTGCAACTCAGGTAGGTTCTCATTTAAATCGATTCAGTTTTGCATGTGCTGAGGTGGATGGCCGGAGAGGTGGCAACACATAATCTATCGTTAGCTAAAATTTTCTTCACTTTATGGGACCTTTTGTTAACTTTATCTAATTAAGTTTTCATTCAAAGCCTGTTTTATTCTGGTTGAGAGTGTAAGCTTTCCAGGTTGATCGGAATGTTCTCTTACATATAAAAAGGGTCTAAATTCAAAGCCTATTATCATACTGCAAGTGCTGCAAACCACATTTTCCTCGGCTAAAGTGTTGTTCTGTAAAGTCTTTTGTACTAAAATGATTCGTAGCTCATCGGTCAAATCCTCGCCTTTCATGTTAGTCTGATATTAAATTCTTACATCTTTCTCTGATTATTTTCACATGTTTCTCATGATACCACCATATGCACCTCTCTCGGGTATTGCATTTTATTCATGTTATCCAGCTACATTGATGTGCATTCAATCATGAATTTCATTTTGGACGAACAAGCAGCTTAACGGCTTGTTGACTCCTATACGCTTCTATCACACTGTTCATGACATGGAAACTGGCATATGTAGTCACCTTAGTGTGTGGTTAGGTCACATAAATCGTGTACACTGTATCTGGTTTCCGTTGCTCATAGCACGGTCGGACAAAGATGGACAGCATGACGAGAGTGATTGAATTTCACACCTTGTGGACAATGGCAGGAAACTAGTTGTCCCACAAGGTATACAAGCATACTAGTCTACACCTGTGTAATCTTCAATCTTGTTTTTCCTTATGTATCCAGATGACGATTCCCGGCTCACCAAGCGGGATCAATCTCAAGCAGGAGCCAAGGTGCTGATCGGGAACCGTTGAGCTCAAGGTTCGGTGTATCTGGTAATGTGTAAGCTACGGAAAAAACGTGTAAATTCATAAGAAACCGGTAGGATACTCTTCTTCATCTTTGTGTAGACCATGGAAGAATTTGTAGAAATCCCAATTTTGGAACCTGAAATATTTACCCACCAGATATCAAATAAACCCTAGCACCTGATAATAAGAATGAACTGTTCATGTTATGTCTCCAGGTGGAGAAAAAAGTCATCAAAAGATTCAGCTGAATTTTGCATTGAAGCTTTCATGTGTATAATTTGTAACTTGCTAACCTTATTTGGTGCTTGATTTATAATTTCTTGTAGTTTTATTATCTGATTGTTTGTGCATTTTTGGACCAATTCAATTGCTTTGATCATATCAATTTCACTGTGTTAGAATACATTAACAAGTGGTTTCTCATTTTCCTTTGTAATTTTCTTACCATTTCTGGATGAAATCTAGTTGGTTTTTGAAAATGTGAGAATTCAACCCAAAATTTCTAATTCAATGACCGATTAATTCTAAACAGATATCGCAGATATCTATTATGAGTATTTAAATCTTATATTTATTGAATATCATCTTTTAAAAGTGACTATGCACACCTGGCAAACTTGACCCGATACCCAAAACTCGAATCGAAATTGAAAATCAACCCGAAATTTGATCCGAAATCCGAAATAAACCGAACCGAAACTGAATTTAGTTGAACTGAATGGACCCGAACCGAATAGACTCGGTTAATAGAAATAAAGAAAGATAAAATATGAACAGCCGCACAAGTCACTAAAATGTCAAATATATTGACTTTATAAAGTCATATATAGGGTGTAAAAATCTGACCAACCTAAAAATTTGATTAAAATCGACTGATCTCTCATTGAACCGAAAATCAACCGAATCGAAATGACCCAAAACACAATAGACTCGAACTAAAATCGAACCAAACCAAAACCGAATCTGAACTGAAAGTATCAGACCTGAAATAACCGAAACCGAAATAACCCGAACCGGACTCGAACCGATTGACTCGTTTGCCAAGCTAAATCGAATTTTGGGTTTAAAATCAAAGATTCTAAAACAATCAAAATAGAATTAAAAGTTCAGCAAATAAAAATCATTCCCACCATTAAAGTAGCATTAACATTCTAAACATGCAATTTCAAAAAAAAAATGGTAAAACCTTTACAATGCAACTCTAAAATGGAAGAATGAAAAGTTTGAATGGCAAAAGAATTAGCACACCTAAATTCAACGCCCTACCAAATCTAAGCTACCACAGGCCTTTCTCATATGCTTAGATGTTCTTCTCTAGGCAAGCTTTGAACGGTGTCCGACCATCGTCCCGGTGAATGATCGCTACTGTTCGACGATACATGAGCTTCGGCCCTCACATCTCTTATCATCTTCAAAACTTCCCTCATCGCAGGCCGGTTATCCGGTGCAACCGCAACACAAGCCATTGCAATGTTCAACAGTGCTTGAAGCTTCCCTTCAGACGCTTCGTTACCCGAGTTAGGCTCATCGCCGGACTCGGTCTCTTCTTCTCGGACCGATTTTACCCACGTAGGAATATCGGAACCGTGTTCTTGAACAAGGTCCTGGAATGGAGTTTTGCCTGTTAAGAGCTCCAGCAGAAGGACACCGAAGCTGTAAACATCGGCCGGTTGAGTCGACGATTTCCGATTGTCCCTGCATTCGGGTGCCCTGTAGAAAAATGTCGCGGCACCAGCTTCTTCCGCCGAGTCCGGATCTCGGAATGTGGTGAGACCATAATCTGTGAGGCAAGATTCGAAATCGGGACCTAATAATACATTAGAGGATTTCAAATTCCCATGAGTTAAGCCCGGATTTTGGTGAATATAAAGCAATCCGGTAGCCAAGTCCTCAGCTATTTTCAAACATGATGTCCAATGAAGAGGCTTTCCACCACCACAAGTTCTTGTTCCTACAAAACAAAATAGGTTAAAACTCGAATCTCTAAACAGAAGTACGAATTAAGCTTTGACATTTTAGGAACCAATACTCTATAATTTTTTTTTCTCACACTATGTTACCGGGACATATCGAAACATATTCGAACATAATTCAACATTAAATATATAATTTCAAAAACACATATTTATATCTGACACTCGTTGCCAATGTAAATAATGTAGAGTGGGGGCAACTGACAACAATAACATGTTGGGGTGGTCAGACTCAATAAGTATGAGTTGTCAAATTATAGCAATTCACCCTGATCGAAATTCAGCTTTGTTTTAATTATTTAAATTTAAAATTAAAGACAAAAAAACAACTCAGCCATGAATTGTCGTTGTTTACCTAAATCTTTACTGTTATGAAAAGAAATGACGTGGAAAAAATAATTGGCTGATTTGACCATATAATAATTTTTCAAGAGACTAATAAAAATTTAATTAATATATTTCAAATTAGTCAAAGACAAAGCAAACATTGGCGGGAAAAGGATTACAAGTTATTCGAATTCGATTAATATAATAATTTAAATATTTTAATACTTGACTCGAATAATTAATCAACTTAATTTGAATATTTGATAATAGAGTTGAACATTTTGATATTATCTTGGTCTCTAATTTAGTTTAGAGCTTCGAGTTAAAGCTAGTATTAAATTCGATTCGACTTGACTGGAAAATCGAACGCAAACAAAATAAATGAAATTCGAGAGTGACAAACAACGACGTACCGTGAATGAGAGAATAGAGGCTTCCGTTGGGGAAATAATCATATACGAGCAACCGTTCCTCTTTGGCTTGGAAATAAGCTCTCAGGGGGACCAGATTAGGGTGCCTGAGCCGTCCGATCAAATCCACGTGTCTCTTGAACTCCTCTAATCTCGGATATCTAGCATCTTTCAATCTTTTAACGGTCACGATGAACCCGGATTCCATCACGGCTTTGTACGTACTCCCCATCGTACCCCTCCCCAATGTCTCCGCCGACGCCTTCAACAGATCTTCTAAGCCGTAATTCATTTGCTGATCGCCTGTGCCCAAGAACACCAAACTCCCTAGACCCTCACTCTCCCAAAACCCGCCTTGTTTCCCACTGTTATTACTTCCCAAGCCACCACTCCCTCCGTCGCCTCCGCCGCCGACGGCGTCATCGCCCACCGCCTCCCCTCCTTCCACCGTTTCTACATTAGCAACCCCTTTGCTTTTAGCATCCTTTCCCTTGCCTTTACCTCTTCTTTTGCTAACAAAACACACCAAAAACACACAAAAAAGTAGCAGTGAAAACCCACCGGCGACGCTTCCTATTATAATCTTGATCAACCTCGAATGCTTTTCCGATGTGGGATTTGGACCACTGGGGTGAACCGGACTCATCGCCGGCCCAAAATTGATTACTCGACATGGGTTTTCAATCTGTTCGCCGCAAAGATCAATATTACCGGAAAACGAAGAAATGTTGAACCGAACCAGAGCTGGGGTCACAGGGATTTGACCGTGGAGTTGGTTGTTCGAAACATTGAAGAATCTAAGACCTGTTTGATTCAAAGCCGGGATCGTACCTTTGAGTTCATTGTCTTGTAAGTAAAGAGTGTGCAGTCGTTTGAGTTTCAGTAAAGAAGCCGGAATCCAACCGGAGATTCGATTTCCCGACAGAACAATGATTTTCAACCGATGTAATCCCGTAATGGATTCTGGGAATTCGCCGGTGAAGTTGTTGTCGTTGAGAAAAAGTGATTTGAGATTGATTAGGCCGGAAAGGTCAGGGATTTGGCCGGAAATGGAGTTGCTTTTGAAACTCAGGACCCGAAGTTGATCCAACAAGTTCAAGCTCTGTTCATCTAAAGAACCAGACAAGTTCAAGTGTTCCAAAACAAGTTTTGTAACTCTCCCGTTCAAACATTCCTTGATTCCTTTCCATGCACAAACCTCGGTTCCTTTCCATGGCAATGAGTTCAAAGGATCAATGGCTGATTTCAGGGCTAAAAGTGCCTCAGCATCCCCTGATCTAACAACTGGAACAACAGAAAGAAGAACAGTGAAGATGAAGAAGAAGGAAAGAAAACAGTACCTTGAAACAAAAGATTCCATCTTTTTTGAGCCTGTATTCTTTTCAAATCATCGTATTTAAAACAATGCAAACCCCAAATCGGAATCGAATTGAATTGCTTTCCAAAAACAAAAACACCAAGATTCCCGGCATTCACCAAAACCATTCACTCACTCCGAATCTTCAGACCCGCCATTGTGTTAACTCAGTGAAGTGAGCCTGAGAAAAATCCCACATCGGCAATGGCGAAGTAGGTTTTTGTGCTGAGCCATTTTCTCGAGCTCGTTATTTGCAATACTCACGGACAACGCAGCGTAAACTTCACGTGAAATCTCAGAACTGGCAGACCCAGAATATTATTTTTTTGAACTTATGGATTCTATTATATTCCTGAAACTGCAGAATCCAAAAACAAAGACCCAGATTTCTAAATTATTTTGGGCTGCTCAAACGTCGTTTACCAGTGTTGAAACTTGAAAAAAATCATTCAAACCCTTGAATTCTGAAGCTTTGAAGAAGAAAGCTGGGATTTTCAACTAAAAATCATAAAAAAGAAATCTATCCAGTGCCTGAGATTATCAGAAACAGTATGAACACCATACTTTGTCGGATCAAAAATCCAAATTTTCTTTAAAAACAGTGTGGAGATTATTGTTGAGAAAAACAAAAACAGGTAAGGAGTTCATGGTTGAGAGAATAGATCTACCTGTGCTGAATGTAATAACTCAAGAGAGAGAGAAGCTGAGTCTCTGAGCTGACTCAGAAATGGGTGAAGGAATTGAAAGCAAAGAAGAGACAGTAATAATGTTTTGAATTTCTCATGCCATTCAAAGATGCTTAATTTCCTGACATATGTATTATTGAATGAGATACACGTGGCAAAATGTCGTTTTTCATTAATGTAGAGTGGGATTCTCTACTTTCTTTATTTTATGTTTTCTTAAAGAAAAATTAAATTAGAGTTTTCTTTATTAAATCAAAATATGTAATTCAATAATTTATACTATAAATTAAGAATTCAAGTAATTATCAATAATTAGATTAATTTCTTCATATTTATAAACTATCAAAATCAAAATTTGACTTTTTAAAAAAACATCTCAAATTCTTTGACTTTGCTACTCTTAATAGTATTTTTAAATATTTTTCTAGAGATTAAAGCTTTTATGATACTTTCAAAAAATTGTTTTTGTTTACAAAGTGTATGCACATTGTCAAAAGGTTAAGAATATGTATAAACAGATACTAGCTCGTGATCACCTTTAGACCATTCAAAAAAATCATCATAGTACATATGCTACAATGTATCGCAAACAGCATACATTGGTCTTGAAAAAAGTTTGAGTCGGATCGGGATAGAATTTAAGGTGAAAATTCTCCTACCCAACCTGATTTATTTATGACTATAAATATTTTATTATATTTAATATTTTTATTATTTTTTAATGGGTCGAGTTTAGTCAATTTTTATATTAAAAATTTCAAGGTCAAATTGAAATTGAGTTATGCTTTTATTAGTCAATTTTTTAATGGATCAAATCGGGAAGGTCAAAACCCTCCATGACCCGCCTAGTTATCATCTCTAATAATGAGGGAATTTTCAGCCTTATATATATATATATAGAGAGAGAGAGAGAGGGGATAAGATTTGTTTACACAGTGTAAAACTCTTTAAGTTTTATACGTTTTTTTGACCGTTGGATAAGTGAAACGAATGGATGAGATTAACAATAAATATGTGAAGATTATCACTTGGAAAAAAAAGAGTAAGGAGTTAATCTGAACTATCCATTCCCCCATCTAACAATCCAAAAAACGTATAAAATTTAAAAAGTTTTACATTGTGTAAGTTGATCCTAACTCACACACACACATATATATATATATACCAAAGTACTTATAATCATTTATTAATTTATATTTTATAAATGTATTCTTTATACAAAAAATTTCTCCTCAAACTCTTGAATTATATTAATTTTGTTTCTTGACTATTGTTGATTGATATAGTTGTTGAATTCTGTGCATATAGTTGTTATTTGCTTTCACATTAGTTGTTATCGTCAATTCTTTTTGCCATGTCGATGATGGCAAGTTAATTTTAATGACATTATAGTACGAATGAAGAGTTTTAGAATTGATTAATTATTTTAAATTACAATTTTTAAAAAAACACATATCAACTGTACTTTCACATAATTTGCACGATAACAATGCATACGTGCATAACAAAACAAAAACAATACACTCGTCGATTTCAGGATAAAATTTGTATGCCTCTTTTCGGTGTTCCTACATATGCTCCAACACTAAAAAACACTATAAAATTAAATTTCAAGCCCTAACCCTAAATTTTAAATCCTAAACCCTATACCCTAAAAAATATACCCTACCCTAAATTTATTAAACCCTAACCTAAAACACTAAACCTTAAAGTTAATTTTGAGCGTAAAAGCATGTATAAAGACACCGAAAAGGATATAATATTTCCATCCGCGATATCAATACCTAACAAAGTAGGAGTAACATGCAAAACCAGGCGTTTATAATACGTGGAACCAAAACTGAAGCTCTTGTCGGAAGAATCCCCCCACCTCACCATTACTCATTCAGTACTGCATGAAAGAAAAGCTCCACGTATCTTTTTCATGCAAATTATGTACATATATTTGTATATATATCCTCCCCCTGTGTGTAAAATGTACTCCTCACAAAATTAACAATGGCGAAACCCACACTCTTAGCAGCTTCCCTAGTGATTGCTCTTTCTATGGTTGCCGTTGCAGCCGCTTCCCTCTCCGCCTCTCCGGGCGGCCACTACTCAGAGAACACAAGAACCAAAGGCCTGAGCCGTTGCGAGAAATTCTTGAGGGAGAGCTGCCGGCCCTGGGCGAGGGATGACAGTTGCCGTCAACGGCTGAAGTTATGCTGCGGGGAATTAGAGCGGATCGAGGTGCAACGGCGGTGCACGGTGGTAAGGCGGCTGGTGAAGAGACAGCTGGATGATTTCAGGGGTAAAGCAGTGCGAGAAATGCTGCAGAAGGCTAGGAACTTGCCGGCATTGTGCCGCATGGGAATCGGGCGCTGTGACATTCGAGTCCCGGTTCCACAGTCTTGGTTTACTAGTTTTGCCCATGTTTTAGGTTGAAATTAGTAATGCTTTTGGTTTACCTGGGAGTTGAGTTGCTCGTGAGTTGCTCGAACTTGACTCGGTTAAAATTAAGTAAACGCTCGATTTAAATTGACTTGACTCGAGATCTTAACAAGTTGAGTTAAGCAAAGTCTAACTCGACTCGACAAGTTTTCGAGCAGCTCGTTAATTTGATTGTTACTTTAGTTTTAATAGGTTAGTTTGATGAATTTGTGGATTGTTATTTTAGTTTCAATATGCTAGTTTGGTGTATTTATGGATTGTTACTTTAGAATTTAGAATTTTGAAATTTAGACTTTGAAAGTGCTTTATACACTCTTTAGATATTTTTTAGTTAAATTTGTTAATATATGTTAGTATTAAGCTCCATATAGTATTGTTAAATTTTACTTTTAGCTAAAAATAACGTAAATTTTTTAGTGAGTTTAATGAGCAACGAGTCGAGCTTAACGAGCAGCGAGTCGAGTTGAGCAACAAATTTTTTTAACGAGCACGAGTCGAGCACAATTTTAATGAGCTTAAAGAGCAACGAATCGAGTCGAGCAACAAAAATTTTTAACGAGCACGAGTCGAGCACTACCTAACTCGCGATCGAAGTTTGAGTTATACAGTGAAGATTTTTAGTAATTAACAGATCAATTTTTAAGTTTTATTCGAGTCTTTCAATTTCTCTCTCTCTATATCACATATAAAGAAGATTATGAAGAAATAGAAAACCGTTTAAGTCGAAACCAATTAGTATCATAATATTATAAATAGTTACAGTTAAGTTTGAATAAAAACTTGAACAACTCGACTCAAAAAATTTTCAAATAAAATTTAAATTATAAAATACGACTCTCGATTAAGTCAAAATTGTTTAACTCGACTCGATATATCCGCCACCCCTTCCAATAGTATCTTGATTCCAATACCTTCTAATATACAAAATATTCTATACAAATATTCTTTCATTTGAAGGATTCCAAATCTCAAATATTACATATTGAAAAAAATTTATAATGTATGTATATATATATATATATATATTTCCTATTTGTATAATTGAACATGAATGTTTTTTTTAATCACGAGTTACTAGACCAATCATAATCCTGATAGACAATGTTAACTTGTGCATCATAATCCGCCAAAAGATGGGTCAAAAGACCCGACTGCGTTGGATCCAAGTATTTTACTACCCATTTCAGGATGTCTTTTTCTTGTCCAAAATCTTCTTTATACCTGCAATATATATATATACAATTAGAGTTTAGGGACCATTTTAGAATGAGAATTATAATTTGAGGATGAAATTAAAATGTTTAAAAAATTAAAGATTTAAAAAAAACGTACCATGAGATGATTCGAGTTAAATAAATGGTCCTCGTATCCATATTAAACCGGATTGCTCCTCTCCGGAAATATTCCTTGGCCGCAGACATCAACTCGTCTTCAACACCGTCAGTCGTGAAAAACCTCACCGCCGGGCTCGACCTTGTCCCATTGCACAATCCAAAATGTATCAATGGATTCACTTTTGTAGGAACCAGCTGCCATTTCAACATAAAACACTAAATAAAAAGTTTTAAACAAAATATTCATATCCGACATTCATCTCGATACCTCTAAGCGACGGTCCTCTTTACTAAATGGTCGGATGATGGAATAAGGTGACGTTCGATTGTGTCGGAGGATGCCGTTGACAATGACGTTAAGGGAATACGGGTAGCCACCGATAACATAGAGAAAATCGTTGAAAAAAGCTCTCGTGTCGAGTATTCCTTTCGGGTGTCCGATACTGATCACGGCATGGATGACCATGGCATTGTGCAAGTTTAAGAAGAAGGCTAGCCTTTCGTTCGGAGTCAGTAATTTCATATTCACCCTCTGTAAATCTCGAGCCACATTTAAATATCTGCGGAATTCTTCGCTTTTGTTGATGGCTTGATAATTAACATGGAGCCTGTTGTCCGAAGCATAAGCTTCGAGAATGGCGGACATTAACTTGGAAAGCCTATCGGCAAGAAAAGATGCTAATTTGGGCTCACAATCGTTGGTTGAAATTCGGAAATTGAAGCATTCCAATATATATGGCTCGTGTTCTAGGAATCTATAAAAGTGATTTCCTTCTTCAAACTCATTTTCTCTGCACCAAAATCAAACAAAATGAGTAAATACCTTATATAATATTAAAAAATTAAATTGATTTGGCCGATCAAATTTACTAATTTTAAGTTAATTTGTTTATGTTGATTATGTTTAAGTCAGTTGGTTAACTATATTAATGTTGAAAGACCTAAAGGATAATAAATCCGAAAACTGTTTTTTTTTGGGGTGATGTTTTTTCTTACCCGAAGACATGGTGGAAGAAGTGCTTATGACCCATACGCTTTGCAGTTCTAACGCCCTGTATAATTTATAAAATGACGAAATAAATGTGAATAATGGCGTAAATATATTATTTTCATGTATTAAATGAACACCAAATAAAGTAATTAACTAATAAAAGTATGTATTGCATAACTTAAAAAAAAACATTAATACCCTAACATCAAAATTTATTGTTTTGTATCAACCACCCATTTATTTATTTATTATTTATTAGAATGTGACAGTAGTAGGATGGAAATCATCTACTTCTTTTTGGTGCCCCTATATATGCCTCATGCTCAAAATTAATTTTAGGGTTTAGGGTTTTAGGTTAGGGGTAATGATTATGGTTTAGGGAATTTAGGGTAAGGTGTATTTTTAGGGTATATGATATAGGGTTTAGGATTTAGAATTTAGGGTTAGGGTTTAGAATTTAATTTTGTAGTGTTTTTTAGTGTTGGAGCATATGTAGGGGCACCGAAAAGGGGCAGACGAATTTTATCCGAATTAGTCAGTCAATATGTTAAATACCAATGATTATAACTAAATAGATACTGCCATGATTTTTTTACAACCACTATTTTTAATTTATTGGTTGATTGATATGGATTAGAGCAACCTCTAAATTCAATTTATCTACTTTTACCACTTTGATACCAAAAATAATTGATTTCAGCACTTTGATACTTCAAATTGTAAATGGGTATTACTGTTAACCCACAATTAGTACAGACATTCGGATTTTTTTTAAATATTTTTTAGGTATCAAAATGGTAATAGGTACCAAAGTGATAAATGGACAACTTTGAGAGTCAAATATATAATTAACCCAATAAAAACAAGGGAAAACTATACCGGTGGTCCCCAAACTATTACCATTTTCCTATTTTGGTCCCTAAACTATGTTTTTCGGCAAAATCATCCCTTCTGTTACATAGTTCTCCTGTTTTGGTCCCCCGACGTTAAATAGCTAACGGTTTTTTGCTGACGTGGCATTTTTTAAATATTTTTTAATTATTTCTCTCTCCTCTTAAAAAAATGCCACGTCAGCAAAACCGTTAGCTATTTAACGCCGGGGACTAAAACATGAGAACTATATAACAGAAGGGACGATTTTGCCGAAAAACATAGTTTGAGGACCAAAATAGAAAAATGTAATAGTTTGGGGACCACCAGTGTAGTTTTCCCTAAAAACAAAAACAAATTCTATATATATAGCACACGAACGTATTTGAGAAATGAGAATTTACCTTCTTTCTGCTGAAGTCGAGAAAATCCATAATGGCATACAACAAATCAACACCGGAGAAGCAATTCTTCACCATTTGCATCCTCAGCAACCGATCTTGAATCGGCAAACTCCGCCGCAGATACCTCACCGTCTCCACCAAGTCATCGTCTTCGTCTTCCTCATCGTTCTCTCCATAAACCGGCATCGCCGGTGCTCCTTCCGGGCACCTCTCCCCGACTAACTCCTTCAGCTTCGCTTCGTACTCCGCACTCTGTTTCAATTCATTCAACGCCGCCAATCCACCGAACCATTTGTCGTTAAAGAAAATCTGGGGTGTTTCCGATCTCCCCGTTCTCTCGATCAGTTCCTTCTCCCTTTTGGGGAACACGTCGATGTTGATCTCCACGTACATGAACCCTTTCTCCCTGAAGAACCGCCGGACGGCGGCGCAATCTCTGCTGTTCGATCTCGTGAAAATTGATACCCGGCCTTTTAATTCGAGGCTGAGCCGTTCGGCTTCGGTTTTCATCTTTACAATGACCTTGACTCCCGGGATTTTGAACTCCGTCACCTCTAAGTTCGCCGATTCGTCTTTTCCGACGAGGTCATTGTCTTCTTTTAGAGACGTTAAGCGCTTGACAATTGCCGACGACAGACTGTTGCTCCGGTCGCTTATGTATTTGCCTATGGACGGAATGTTTTCCGCGATGGATAACGATTGTGAACGTTCCATCATCGGCGGCGGCGGCGGCGGAGGCGGGTCGCGTTTCGGGAGGCGAGCTTGTGATTTAATGCTGGGCAAGTAATGGTTACGGGCATTACCCCTAGGGATTTTAACTTCCTTATCGTTATGTTCATGTATTTCTTTGATTTCTGGGATTTTGTTCGAATTCGAATTGGATTCTTCCTTTTCTTCTTCCGGGGGCATAATCTCCTCTTCCTCCTCTTCATTGTTGTTTTCGATCTGGACGTAAACGAAGTCTCCTCCGTCGGGATCACCCGACACGGCGGTTTGTTTCTCTTCACCTCCGTTTTCACCACCGTCGTCGGCGGGCTTCATTTCAATGTCTACGTCAACTTTGTCTTGCTCCGATGAGTCCATTTTTAATTGGATCGTAAAGAAAGAATGTAGAAAACGAAACGAAGGTGTTTATATATATATAAAGAAGAAGGAAGATCAAAGTACAAGAAAAGCGACGAAAACGGAAAGATGTAATGGAAGGAAATTAGAAAACAATGGTGGCCATTGGCAAATAGCCTTTGAGTTGATTAGAGAAAGCTGTAAAAATAGATTTTCGGAATTATTTTCTACTTGTTTTAAGGCTAAAATTTTGAAAAAAATTTCCGACGAAATATAAATTTGAAATTATTAAAAATAGAAAAAAAATTCCGAGTGCATCATTGTTGTCGTATACATGGTCTTGGTAAACGCGTCTCCTAGCAGAGATTTTTTACCTACACAAGAGCTCGAACTCAAAATTTATTTAGTAATATCAAATTTCGGGTTATTTTTTTAGTTTTATGCAATTGCTCTTACTACACAAATCTTAGTTTCAAAATAAAATAAAAAAACAAGAGAACTCAAATGATAGAAAAAATGGGCATATGTAGTATCTGATAATGAGCATTAATATTAGTTTTTTATAGTATATAGTCCAAAATAATAGAGAAATAAATTAAATATAGGGATTGTAAAAAAATACTCAAATGAGAAAGAACCCAAAATAATGCCCATTGTTTGAAATTGGAGCCTAATAGGCCTACCTCACTCACAAAGCAAACATACTAAGCCTAATTTATTGGGCATAGAAAACACAAAATGACCTAAAGATTATATGCTTTTGTTTGGGCCATATCCCATCTTTGATTATCTAGTTGGACTAATATTGGTTAAACCTATCACAAAATGAATATTTTTACCTAAATTATACACGTGACTCACTTTTAGTGCCTAAATTATTTTTTACTCTAAAGTTTTATATCGGTCATTCTAGGAGCATGATTGTTAAAAAATCGTTAGCCAATTAAAATGTTACACATGACATTTTTTAAATTTTAATTTCTTTTAATTAATTATTAAATAAAATTAAAAATTCATTTTTAAAAGAATTAACAATTTTAATTTCTTACAAAATAGTCCCAAATCTCTAACCTAAAATTCAATATCTCTAAATGACCGTCGTTGTCGCCGTTTGACTGCCTCGCCGGAGACCACTACTACTTTCACCTGACCACCACGGCCATTTCTTCCAACCACCCATCGCTGGTAATTGACGGTAGGTGTGTCGACCGACTTCCTTTTCGCGACTTTGGCTTCCTTCGACGTTAGGAAGCCGATCGACACACCTATCGTCGGTTATCGGCGATGGGTGATTGAGTCTAACCTCTTAATATCGTAATGTTGGACATGTTGCTATACTTATGTACCTTTTATTGGGTTATAATATTACAGTATTTCTTTAAAAGAGTTATTTGATAAAATTCAACGATTTATTAATTTAGGTGCCTAATTTTCTATAATATAATATTGTATTAAAATTGCAACACTATGTTTTTTAGTTAATTCAGCACGTTGTTTTCGAACTCATTTTGGTGTTCTAGTTATCAAACGATGTTCTAGTAATTGGCATGAATAAATGAAAAATTAATTTCACTAAATGCTATAATTAGTTTTAAAAATTACATAATTTAAAAAGAGAAAAAAAAGACCGAAACCTTTAAATGCCGGTTACAACTCCTTTTGCCTGCAATGTACTCCACTTGTTTTTATTATTTATTTTAAAAATAATTCCATGGATTGCCCTACCCCAGTTGATTCTCAGCAGAAATATAGAGGTTAGAAAGAGTTGACTTTTGAATTGTTAAAGGGTAATTTACACTTTAGGTCATTCAATTATATGTTTGGGTTATAAATGAGTCAGTTACAATTTATTCAATCAATTAAAATTTTGTTATAAATAAGTCCTTGAGCCATTAAAATTGAAATACGGCACGATATCGTAACAACTTTTTTATTCAAAACTTATATATTCTATCAATTCAGTCCTAATTCGAAATATTAATTTTTTTTAGCTCTTTCATATTTAAAAATTCTAACACTACACCCTCCTTATACACTCTGTGACCACTTATTTCACTATATGATATTGTCTATTAACTCGACAACCGAAAGATGTGATAGCTCAATAAATATAATCATTTTATTATTAAACAACTTACAACTACGTACTAATGAAACAAAACTAGGGGTGTAAATGAACCGAGCTTGAACGAACAAGACTATGTTTGTGTTCGTTTGTTTATTTTTGAAGGTGTTCATGTTCGGTTCGTGTTCGTGTTCGTTTATTTATTTTTGAAGGTGTTCGTGTTCGTTTGTCTAGTGTTCACGAACGTGTTCTTTTAGGTGTTCGCGAACGTGTTCGTTTAAGTTTTCACGAACGAGTTGATTTATTCGTTCGCGAACATGTTCGTTTATATGTTCTGAAATGTTAACTAAATTAACAATAAATAAATAAAACAAAAGCAACAAAATAAAACTTACCTGTAAACGATCTTATAAAGGAGCATTTTCATCCACAAGCATTTTTATCCTATAAATGAGCTTATAAACGAGCCCATAAACGAGCCTATAAACGAGCTTGTTCATGGACATAAACGAACCGAACACACTTCTGTTTGTGTTCGTTCATGCTTGTTTATTTAGCTTAATAAGCGAACGTTATACGAACGGTTCGTCGAACGCTCTGTTCATTTACACCCCTAAACAAAACCAATTATAATCCCGTCACTTCACTAATAAAATTTTTAAATATTATCTAAATCAAACAAAATTCGAGAATTTTAATATTATCCAAACCAAACACAATTTGAGAATTCTACCGACACAATTGTGAGGTTAACTTTTGTGAAAGTTGTGATAATGAAACTAACAAATTAGCATAATGTTTAATGATGATTTTGTAGTGGCAACTTAAAATTTATTCATAAAATAACATAAGAAACTGAAAAATTAAAATAATTAAGAAATCAAAGTTTTAGATTACATTTTATACTAATAAAAGATCAAATGATGATCAGATTCAGATATATTCATAAACAATTTTTGCAGTGGATGTACTCATAATTTCATTAGACTTGGTTGATGGTGAGAAGAAAAAGTAGGGTTTATTATTTTTTATATAAGGATATAATATTTAATCCTATATCAACTTGGGACGATACGTAAGGTTCAGTAAATAAGGTTAGATGTTTGAATTTTGACGTTATAAATAGAATAAATCGAATCGAAAAGGTCATCTCCAATTCTCCATAATAAACATATACAATACTTGACTCGGATAAGTCAATTAATATGTCTCCAAAAAAATACCCCTAACGTATGATTGAATAGTCATCTTGGCATATATTCCTTTTTAATATATTTTAATCCTCCACATTTCATTTTGAGTCAAAATGATCTCTCCATTGATAAACAATGTTAGTCAATTAACATTAGCTTAAAATGACGTTGCAAATCTATTTAACAATGCATGCTGACATAATGCTGATTTAGCAATGTTATATAGACAAATGTGCTGACTTTATAGGATGACACAATAGTCAAAAAAATTTATATAAAATATTATAAAACATAAATTTTTTTATGATGACATATCATTCTATTAAGTTATTTCAAGTTGCTTATCATCAGTTGTCCGAGAATTTTTTTTCCACAGATAAATCATTTTAACTCAAAATAAAATGTCGAAGCGTTTCAGAAAAATAAGGATCAAAATAACTACTCAATCAAACGTTAATATTTTTTTACATCACGTCAAATAATAATATTCAATATTCAATCCCATGTTCATTGCTTGAAACACTTTTTTGAATATACTTAAATTTTTTAAATAGATTTGCTTGAAACATAAAAGGCCAACTAGTGATGGGTCAAATATTTTTTAAAATACTATGATCAAAAAATAATATATAAATACAAATAATGGGTTTCATATTTTGTGCTTAGTGCTCCATCATCATAACATTTGGACAGCACTATAATTAATATATAATAATATAATTTCTGCTCTCTTTTTTTTCCAGTTCCTTTCTTGTTGTTGTTTGGTATGCATGCAAGACGACGAAGATCACTATCTAAGGTACTAGATATGTTATTTTTATATAAAAAAATGGGATATACATAACATTGTACGGGAAATATATATATATATATATATATATATATATATATTAAAAATATATATGAAAGCGACCATATTGAAATAGGGTGGAGAGAAATAGGGCGGTAAAATGTTTATTTTTAAATTTAACATGCCACACCAGCTTTTTTTTTAACAGTAATGAAATCGAATTAAAAGTTGAGTGATTGTAATGAAGATTTTAAAAGTTCGGTGACCATATTGAAAGCGCCCTAAAAGTTCAATGACTAACAATGTAGTTTACCCTTAAATTTAACATGCCACGTCAGCTTCTTTAACATGGTTGACAACAGTGACCTTAATGAAAGCGAATTAAAAGTTGAGTGACTGTAATAAAAGTTTTAAAAGTTCAGTGACCATATTGAAAACGTCCTAAAAGTTCAGTGACTACCAGTTTAGTTTACCCTATAATCATTTATCCTCTAATTATTTCATGAATGGAAATATATAATTATTTGAATATATAACAAGTAAATAATAAATTGATATCAGCAAATAAAAACAATATATATATAATGAATTAAAATAATATTTGTATATAGAATCATATTAAACCAAAATTCTCATATTTTATTAAATATTAAATTAAAATTTATATATAATTTCACATTATCCCTCCGATAGGACATGGCTGATTCTTTAAATGCGCCTTGCATCATGTGGATTTATTTATTTATTTTGAAAAGTGGATTTATGCTATTA
Source organism: Hibiscus tridactylites (assembly GCA_958450335.1). Lineage (NCBI taxonomy): Eukaryota > Viridiplantae > Streptophyta > Magnoliopsida > Malvales > Malvaceae > Hibiscus > Hibiscus tridactylites. The sequence goes on from OY288273.1 coordinate 2,724,241, forward strand.
ATAATTAGGATATACATATCTTAAGTGGGGCGGCTGGAAGTAATAATTATAAGAAAAAAATGATAATGTTGTTCACTTGCAATTGTATGAATTAAAAAATAATTATTTATTAAATTTTAATTCGATTAATATTACTGTTTATTTTAATAAATACAATATTTAGATATGAAATTTTTATCACTAGTTTAAGATCAAAGGTTTTAAAGATAATATAGATATTATATAAAATCTACTACTCTTATAATAATAACAAATTTTATGTTACTACTAGACAAAGATAGAGCCGTGATTGAATTATGAAGGATTAAATTGTTTAGTTAAAAAAATAGTTTTAAAATGTAATTAAATCACAAAATTAGGGAGCTAATGTTTAATTTTATTAATTTTAAAAATTTAAAAAGTATGTGTCTGAGAAGCCTCAACCTTTGAACGGGTAATAATAATTAGGAAAAACTACACATTTAGTACCCCAATTATGTCCTCATTACTGTTTTGGTATCCCAACTATTATTTTTAGTAAAATCGTGCCTAACGTCACGTTTTTGTTCTATTTTGGTACCTAGCCGTTAAAAACTAACGGAGATGTGACGTGGCTTGGTATAATCATAGTTTTAGCCCAAAATACTTATATATGATCAATTTAGTCTAAAATTTATCAATTTAAATATTATTTTAATTTTTAGATCAAAATTATAAATTCCTCAATTTTATTCTTCTAGTCAAACTTAATTTGCAATTTTACCCCCAAATTTAAGATGATGTTTTAAATTGATGGATTTTGGACTAAATTGATCATATATATAATATTTTGGGCTAAAACTGTGATTATACCAAGCCACGTCACATCTCCGTTAGTTTTTAACGGCCAGGTACCAAAATAGAACTAAAACGTAACGTTAGGTACCATTTTGCTAAAAATAATAGTTAGGTTACCAAAACAGTAACGAGAACATAGTTGGGATACTAAATATGTAATTTTCCCTAATAATTAAACAAAACCTTTTAAAGATCAAAATATTAGTGAAATATTCCTTAATTCAATAAAGTCAGAGATATTTCCTATAAAAAAAGTTGGTCAGAAATTAAGAAGAAGACTTTTTTTCTTTAATAAATGTGCAAGTGAAACCTGTGACCAAACCGGCCATCGCCGGTCAAACCAACGGTTCACCGGTATGCCGTTTTGTTAGACCACAAGGCTAAGGACCGTAAAAACAAACGTTAGCCTGAAAAAAAGCCCCAATCCTCATTTGTCCATTCACAATTCAATTCTGCTTTCCATCTGCCAACGGCATTGTTGGCTCAAAAGAACCAAAACTAAAGGCAAAGCCTCTCTCTTTCATTCATTTTTGCAACCATTTTTCATTTTTTTGCCTTATCTCTTTGCTTTTAATCTCCTCTGTAAAGGGTTTTGCTTGTTTTTCCATTAAAGTTTCAATCTTTTTGTTACCCTCCATCTTGGGTTTCCTTTGTTCTTGCTGTTTGACTGTTTCCTGTGTTAATATGGGTGTTCATGAGTGTTGGGTTATGGTTTTTGTTCTTCTGTTCTTGTTCCAAGCTCAGTTTTTCAGCTCACAGAACCTGACTTGTAATCCAAGTGACTGGATTGCTCTCCAGGGTTTTATGAGCAATTTGACAACAAAACTTGAAACTTGGTCAGCAAATTCATCAGCTGATTGTTGTCAGTGGGAAGGAATCACCTGTGATCCTCCATCTTCCGGTAGAGTTATCAAGTTGGAACTTTCCCGGAAAAGATTGTCTGGGAAATTATCTGATTCTTTTTCTGGTTTTGATCAGCTCAAAACCCTCAATCTCTCCCACAATTTCCTTACAGATTCACTGCCACTGTCTTTGTTTCATTTGCCTAATTTGGAACAACTTGACTTGAGCTATAATGAATTCTCTGGACAAATCCCGGAAAGCATCAACCTTCCTGCAATTCAGTTCCTGGAATTGTCTTCCAATTCCTTGGATGGTTCCCTTCCTTCACATATATGTGTTAATTCGACTCGAATTCGGGTTCTTAGTTTCGAAGTGAACTATTTCTTTGGTAATATTCCACCGGGGCTTGGAGCTTGTTCTTCCTTGGAGCAACTTTCTCTAGGCATGAATAGTCTCACTGGTGGGATAGCAGAAGACATCTTTCAGCTTCAAAATTTGAGCCTTTTCGAGCTTAATAACAACTTTGGTGGGGAGCTTAGTCCTGGTATTGCTAATCTCTCTGAACTTGTTCGTTTAGATATTTCTTCAAATAATTTTTCTGGAGAAATCCCGGATGTGTTCGGTCGTTTTTCGAGTTTTCGGTATCTTGTTGCTCATTCGAATCAGTTTAGTGGTGGAATTCCCAGTTCATTGTCCAATTCTCCAACCATTAGTTTGTTAAATTTGAGGAACAATTCATTGGAGGGTCCTATAGTTCTTAATTGTTCAGCTATGGTTGCTTTGAACTCTCTTGATTTAGCTACAAATAAGTTTTCTGGTCCTGTGCCTGATAATCTTCCCTTGTGTAGACAATTGGAAAATATCAATCTTGCAAAGAATAAGTTCAGTGGCCAAGTCCCTGAGAGTTTTAGAGAATTCCATAGCCTCTCTTATATTTCGTTCTCGAATTCGAGCATCCGGAATCTGTCCTCTGCTCTTCATATTCTGAATCAGTGTAGGAATCTGACTACTTTGGTCCTCACCTTGAATTTCCCTGATGAAACTTTGCCTGATGATCCCGATCTGCATTTCGAGAAGTTGAAGGTTTTGGTTATTGCAAACTGTAGACTTAAAGGTTCGATTCCCCTATGGTTGAGAAATAGTACTGCTTTGCAGTTGTTGGATTTATCTTGGAACCATTTGGCAGGAGAAATTCCACCATGGATTGGAAGGTTTACAGATATGTTTTACTTGGACTTATCGAACAATTCGTTTACCGGAGAGATCCCGAAGAGTTTAACTGAATTACCGAGCCTCATTTATCGAGATATCTCGTTGGAGGAGCCTTCACCGGATTTTCCTTTCTTCATGAAAAGGAATGAAAGTGCAAGAGGATTGCAGTATAATCAGATTTGGAGTTTTCCTCCAACACTTGACTTTGGTCTCAACTTTCTTAGTGGACCAATTTGGCCAGAGTTTGGGAATCTGAAAAAGCTTCATGTGTTTGATTTGAAGCTGAATAATTTCTCTGGACCGATTCCGGAGAACCTATCCGGGATGACCAGCTTGGAGATTCTGGATTTATCGCATAATGACTTATCCGGGACCATACCACCTTCACTGCAAAGCCTCACTTTTCTGTCCATCTTTAACATTGCCTATAATAGGCTTTATGGGAAGATCCCTTCTGGAGGTCAATTTCCTACATTTCCGAGCTCAAGCTTTGAAGGGAACAATCTTTGTGGTGAGCACTGGTCCCATTGTCAAGATGCTACTAGTACTACTAGCAAAGATCCCGATGTATCCCCGAAAAGATCAAGAAGGAACAGAGATGTCATCATTGGAATGGTTGTTGGAATCTTTTTCGGGACAGTTTTTGTGCTCGGCATCATGCTTGTGATTGTGTTGCGTATGAATAACCGCAATGAGGTTGATCCCGAGAAAGAGGACCCCGACTCAAATGATAAAGATCCAGAAGAGACCGGTTCAAGGCTAGTGGTCCTCTTCCAACATATGGAAACCTGCAAAGAGCTCTCCATCGACGAGCTTTTGAAATCGACCAATGATTTTGACCAAGCCAATATCATTGGTTGTGGGGGCTTTGGTCTGGTTTACAGAGGCATCCTGCCTGATGGTCGTAAGGTTGCCATTAAACGGCTTTCGGGCGATTGCGGTCAGATGGACAGAGAATTCCATGCCGAAGTCGAAGCACTTTCGAGAGCTCAACATCCAAATCTTGTCCATCTACAAGGGTACTGCATGCATAAAAGTGACAGGCTCTTAATATATTCTTACATGGAAAATGGCAGTTTGGACTATTGGTTGCATGAGAAGGTCGATGGACCGTCTTCGCTCGACTGGGAAACGAGGCTGCAAATTGCACAATGTGCAGCCAGGGGTCTAGCTTACTTGCACCAGTCATGTGAGCCTCATATTCTTCACAGAGATATAAAGTCGAGTAACATTCTTTTAGACGAGAATTTTAAAGCACACTTAGCGGATTTCGGTCTTGCAAGGCTCATACTTCCCTATGATACCCATGTAACCACCGATCTCGTAGGTACATTAGGCTACATTCCTCCCGAGTATGGTCAAGCTTCGGTCGCTACCTACAAAGGCGATGTGTACAGTTTTGGGGTCGTGCTTCTGGAGCTTCTGACCAGTAGAAGGCCCATGGATATGTGCAAGCCGAAAGGATGCCGGGATTTGATCTCTTGGGTTATTCACATGAAGATGGAAAATAAAGTGAGTGAGGTTTTCGATCCATTTATCTACGACAAGCAGCATGAAAAGGAAATGTTGCAGGTTCTCGATATTGCATGCCTTTGTTTAAGCGAAAGTCCTAAAGTTCGGCCTACGACACAGCAGCTGGTTTCTTGTCTAGACAAGGTCAACATCGGCAGCTAGCTCGGAAAAGCAACTACTGAAACTTCGGTTGTACAGCTAGAAATATTTCTCAAACATCCATTGTTGCAGAAGCTGATGTTTTTCCTAGTAATATTATCATATTGTAAATAGTATCTGATTTTGGAGGGATCTAACAGAAGCAACACAGTTTTTGTAACAAACTTTTGTACAAGTTTTCACATTCAAAGTTGGTTTCTTGCTTTGGAGATGATCAAATTCTTGCTTCCTCAATATAACATAAAATAAATTTTGATTTGAAATGTAAAGTTAGATATTCTACTCCATTACTCAGACTAGCGGTCGAGTGTCGGATTTGAAGGATCATATTCGATACTTGTGTCTGAATATGTGTCGGACACTCGAGTTCGGGGTGTTGCATCTCGTAATATGAACTGGACAAGGAGAATACCAACTGAATTTCTATTTCGAGAACTCGATGTGTTGTTCCGAGGCAAGTTCCAGTGATTCTTATGTCTCGTCTTGGGAAATTGTTCTCGACGAACTGAATTTTTAGTATTTGAATTGAGTTCAGAATGTTCTGTTTCAAATGTTGTCTGCTTGTTCGTATGGTTTCCTAGTTTACCTGGTTTGGTTAGGTTATGTTGGTTAGAAAAACTATGCTGACCCTGTTGGCAGTTGGATTAAGTGAGAATTTCTGGCTTCATTTAGGGTTGACAATCAAGAAAATCTGAAAACCGATTTGAGTCGTAGTTAGGGATGGGCACGGGTCGGGTTTTTGGCCCACCCGCACCCGACCCGAAAATAAACACCCTAAACCCGCACCCGCACCCGACCCGAAAATAAATATACTAAATCCAACCCGAACTATATAAAATAAATTAATTTTAGGGACATAATTGTAAAAGAAATAATTTTAAGGGACTAAATTATAAAAAAAATATACTTTAAGGACTAAATTATAAATAAAAATTCAATTTTAAGGACTTAATTATAATATATATATATATATATATATATATATATATATATATATAAAAGGAGGGGTATTATTATAAATATCCCTAAAAATTTAGGAAAAATTACACTATTAGTCCGGGTCGGGTCGGATATTTTTCACCCTAAACCCGAACCGACCCGAGTATACCTTTAGCAAAAATTCGATCTGACCCGATCCGAATCCAATTTTTTCATTAAAAAAATCTGACCCGATCGGGCCGGGTCGGAACCCGTCGGATCCGGGTAAAATGCCTATCCCTAGTCGTAGTGTTTAGTTCATTTAATAATCGAATGTATTCCTTTGGTTAGATTTTTTTGGTGCATACATTAAACACAAAAATATATTCGAATTAAACTGACCATTCATTTTAGTTTATTGTGTAATTACAATAACAACCATGTCAATTGAACTAACTCCATCGACCATTTCTTTTATTTTCAAAACCCAACTAAACCAAAATGTCATCACTTAGCAGTTAGCAGCCATAGTTTCAATAGAACATTTGATTGCATGAAAATACAATGCAATACCATCAAATTAGACCACAAAATTGTCAAAAAAAATTATACCATTTGACATTTTATTAAGAGCAAATTCTTGGTCAATAAGGTGGAAAAAAGAACAACTTCTTGGTCCACCATACATTTGTAATAATAATTTTGGCAAAGTACACCAATAGTCACTAAACTATGATGAAATAACCGATTGGTCACTAACCTTTAGTAGTTATAAAATAATCATTAAATTTATTGAATTGTTGTAAAATTATCTCTAAACGTTAAAATTTTAATGTCTATATTATAACTTTTGAAAGATCATTAGCCAAAACAATCATTTTTTCATAGTTTAGGGACTATTTGTATATTTTACCCTAACAAATTTTGGTAAGTTTTTTCTTTGGCAAGTTTTATGGCAGACTGATGGCCAACTATTTCCTATTTTATGACATCAGCAGGTTTGACTAATTGTAATGTTTATTTCGCATCTCATTGGCATCAAAGTAAAAAATAATCCCAGAAAACATAAATGTTAGTATAAAGCGTCAGATTAAAAAAGTTTAAATTATTATAACTGGAATAAACTAAATTTCGAAATATTGTTCTTAATATAAACCTCTATAGTATTTAATACAAGTCGACCAATAAATAAGATATCGATAATTAGATATATAATATATATAAATTTGAAAAAAATGGGGGATTATTCTAGGCTAAAGACTTTTGAATATGACCATGGAAAAAATGGCATATTCCTACCACAATTTTTCTTTATGGGTTTTAAGTTTAAACATTTCTGTTTCCTGTTTGGTAAAAAAGAAAATTGAAGTTGCATTTTCTTTTCTATTTTCAGTTTCCTGGCGTTCAAAGTCTATGTTAATCGGACTGTCATTTTATGTGGATTGGGACACATATTATAACGGGTATAAAATAGGTGCTTAGGCCTTAGGGTAAGAATCTCTCCCACTTGATTATCAAGTCTTGATACACATGTAGATAATTTTTACCATCTAATATATCTGACTATCCCAAACATAAATAACCGGATATTTATCCAAATTTTTTTTACTCGAGTCAGGTACCCGGCCTGCCCTTTTTTGAGTCGGGCCCAGGTCACAAGATTAAAATTTTTCGAATAATCGAGTACCTAAATATATTTAAAATTAATATTTTTATATTCAATATTTATATATATATCAAACTAATAAAAAATCTTAATTTTTATTTTTATTTTTTATATTTAATAAATACATATTTTTATATTAAACTAATAAAAAATTATATTTAAAAAATACATATTTTTATATTCGGTACCAAATTACCCAATATCCCCAGTACCCGTAATTTCTGGGTACCCGACCAATACGGGCCAGCTAAACCACTACCCAAAGACACAGGTACCCGAATTTGAACACCCCTATATCTGACCAACAATATTACTATTTGGCTATTTTTATTAAAAAATCGAGTCTATATTTAATTTACTAATATTCAAATAAATTTAAAATAATAATAATAATAATAAATCTCCTTGTGTTAGGTGGCAAAGCCATCATAATTCTGAATATTTTCTTTCTTAGTTCAATGATGAATTAATTTGACAAAACTTCTAATTTTAGTTAAGCAAATACAACCATCAACACAAAAGTCATCATTGAAATCAAGCTTTTCTAATGACTAATAATAACAAGGTGGATTTGGGATTATTGTAATGTTATTTTTGGTATAAGTATAGATATAAAAATATATATTTAAATAATTTAAAAAATTAAATATATTCGTATTTGACATCGGTCTCAAGTTCGAATACATGTGGTATATTTATGTTATCGTGTTTATGTTATTTTCTGGAAAATTTCCATTGGCAATAAACATTTTTAATGATGTTTTTTTACAAACAAAACACATTTGCAGAAATACATGAAACTTCATTTGTTCACATAAAAGTAAGCCCTGCAACTTCAGATCGAAAAAAATGTCTTTTTCCCCTTTGATTTCTACTCGTCGTCAACGAACATGGCACGACAGCAAATATCAAAACGGTGCAGCAACATGGTCGAACGTAAATGCGGACATTACCTTGAAAACGACGTGCTCATAACGTATTAGGCGTTGGATTCCGCGTCATCTTCCGTTTCACGAACAGCTTGAAGAGGACCGCTACCGAACATGAGGCCTCTATCGGAGAGATTGTTCAGAGGACTGTCTCCGAATAAACATACCTGCGGTTCAATCCGATTCAGGCGGTTCCACTCGTCATCCGACAGAGACCAATTGAATATGTCGATGTTTTGCATTATCCTGTCGGGTTTTAGGCTACATGGTAGAACACTGGTTCCTCTTTGAAACCCCCACCGCAGAATTACCTGCAAACATGCAACGCAAACAGACATGTCCGACGCATATTTAGACACGAATATAGATATGACCCTCCACAGGCCTTTCAGATACATGAAAAAACCGAGAACAAAAGAACACGCCCTTGCTGGATACATACTCGTACCCGATATTCGCAGTCCAAGTAACTTCGACACATATTTACTCATTAGTGTCCTTTAAGCTTATACACCCTAAAAATTCAAACAAACACAAACCGATATACACTACAAGCATAAACAAGCTCATTATTCATCTAATGCTCGCATTACGAGTCACCGAAACATAGAAACGAAAGTCGAGTTCTGCTTACAAATACATGTAAATGATACATTAACATAAGGCCATTTTCACAGGTTCTGTAAATCCGACGACAAAGTACGGGTCGTAAATGATACATTAACATAAGGGCTTAGATAAATTTCAAAGTGGTTTGAAGTTTCCAACGAGTCCAAAACTTTTTCCCCCGATTTCACTTAAACCGGGATCATTATTGTTGATATTTTACATTGATGAATGAGTTCAACATATCATTGGCAATTTCAAACAGCCTACTTCAGGTCCGGAGAAACATAAAGAAGTAAAAGTATAGAATATATTGTGATAAAGGGCATACCTGCTCAGGTGTCTTTTTGTGCCTATCTGCTATCTCTCCAACAACCGACAATTTCAGCATCGGTCCATGAACTGATCTAGACCTCCGGAATGAAATCCGAGGAGTCCCGGGTTCATCTTCCCCACCTGATCCACTATCGGACACTCCGGGACTTGAATTAGGTACTCCCAAGGGCGTGTGAGCTGATACATGGATACCCTTCAATTGGCAGAACTTCACCAGTTCATCTTGCCTCCAAAAAGGATGCAACTCCACCTATTAAAACGTTACGAATTAGTTCTACACCTTGATGAATTTCACCAGATATGGAATTCAGAAAAACGGAAAGCAATAAACGAGGAACAATAAAGGCCGGTATCTAGAGAAGGATATAGACAGCCAGATTGCTTCGACTTTTCAATAACTGTGATTATCGATCAAAGTTCCGAACTACCGCCTGCCAACTGCAACACAAACAAAATATTATAGTGCATCAACTAGTAAAGTTTCCCTCAAATGTTGCAGATGCAGATTCGAACATTGCAGAGAGTTAATACTGTTCACAATCTTTTGTCATACCAAAGTACCGGAGCTCACCGACTCCGAGCTCCTAACCAGGTGAATGCAAGCAAAAGTTCCTGGATTTTCAATCTACCATTTGAGTCTCCAACAATTATTCCAATAATTACATATCCGAATTATCCTATTGACGAATACACAAGCATACATTTCAAAGTAATAGCTATGAGATTTTCGATCCGGTTCCATAACTAGTTATGAATTTACTTAACAGCGAATTTCTCAACAAATCTACAAAAGGAGCAACAACTATAACATATTCAAAGTTGAAAAAAGTGTGAAATATTCATGCCTGATTAACCGCAGGCACGATTTTGGCGAATTTAAGCAGTTCTTTGATCTGATTAACGCCGAAATTGCTAACACCGATAGCTCGAACCAAACCGGAATCGACTAGGCCTTCCATCGCCTTCCAAACCTTCTTCAGCCGATTCAAATACTGCCTATGCTCACTCCCAGACTTCGATGGCGGATCGGTGGCATCGCCGAAACCGGAGCTCTCGGGCCAATGCATCAAATAAAGATCCAAATAGGAAACCCCAAGATTCTTAAGAGAAACCCTAACATAATTCTCAATCTTATTCAAAGAATTCATGGTACAGTAAAGCTTAGAGGTTAAAAAAACATCCTCTCTGTTCAAACAACCTTTGAAAGCTTCGTTCAATGCTTCCCCAACTTCGACCTCATTACCATAGAGATGCGCACAATCTATGTGTCGGTAGCCGACCGACAGTGCTGTCTTTACGGCGCCGACACAAAGGTCTCCTCCGCTCTGCCATGTTCCAAGACCAATGGCAGGGATTTTCGCCCCCGTGTTCAAAACGAAGAAATTCCCTGGAATCCCAGATTTCCCTTTCATTTTCCCTTGGTTTTCTCGCCCAACAAACAAGAAAAAGGGGAGAGATTTTCAAGTCCCGAAATTTTAGCTACAGTAATAAAAGAAACAGAAACAGATTCAGCAGTAAGAACTAAGAACAAAGGAACAGAATTTGACTTCAAAAGGGAAAGAACCCAGCTTCTAAATATCCATTAATCTGAAACAAAACCAAGAATGGATCGTTCATCAAAAGAACATTGAACCGTATACAGACATTAAAACAAAGCAAATGAATATTTCAGCAAAATTTCAAAAGACGGGGTCATAGTCAACAAAGGCAACACAAGGCTAAAAAACAAAGAATTACCAACTAGAACTCGCCATCAGGCATCAGGAGATAAAACAAAAATATTCCCTCTAGGATGGAAGTACATATGCATATTATATATGAGTTAGTAATATTTTATGCACAGCAGTAGAGTTTTTTCTTATTCACGAGCGTTTCAAACGATGTCACATGTTATTTTAAGACACTAAATTTTACGTACGAAAAATTAAACTTAAAATTTAAGCTATAAACTTTAAACACTAATTCAAAATTTTGACCCAAATATTATATTTAATTTTTTTTATTTCAAAAGTAGAGTACCTCTCAAATTATTTCTCAAACTATGGTTGTTTACTATTCAAAAAGTGAAGACTCTTGGAGAACACCCCGACTTTGAATAGTATTTTCAAAAAAATATTTTAATATTGAAGCCGGGTGGATTACAATATGACTTTGAACGGTAATTTTACCAGAAAATGTTAAAAAATTAAGGCTCAAGCCTTCCTCCATTGAAATGTACCTACTCATGCACGCCACTTGTTCAAAACATTGTTTGAAGTCGGATTGTAATCCACACGACTTCAATATTTAAATATTTTTTCTAAAAATACTGTTCAAAGTCGGGGTGTTCTCCAAGGGTCACTTTTTGAATAGTAAACATCCCTAGTTTGAGAAATAATTTGAGAGTTACCCTACTTTTAAAATAAAAAAACCAAATGTAATATTTGGGTCAAAATTTCAACTAACTCTAAACTTTAAAAGTTAACCCTAAACCCTAAAACCATAACTATAAGGCTAAACTATAAAATTTCGTTTTCATCGTCACTGTATCAAACCATTTTTCATTATGTATATATGGGTAATTATTTCATACAGTGACATGGAAACTAAATTTTTTTTACAAATATTTTAATTGTAGGGTTTTATGGATTTAGTTTAGGGTACATGGTTTATAGAGTAAAATTTAGGGTTTATAGATTAAAACATAAATTCATTATTATATTAGCCTAATCTCTAACCTCTAAATTTAATCAATGTCCTTAAATTTTAAACCCATAAACTTAAACACTTAACTCTAAACTAAACCTATAAAACTAAGTTTGTGAAAAAATTTAGTTTTCACAAAATATATATATATATATAATGTCGAATATATATACAGTATCAATAATAAGATACAAAATGTCTACTATATTATAAATTTAAAATAATAAAAGACAAAATGTCAATTATAAAATACTATTGTGTATGTTTGTTGAAATAAAAAAATAAGGAAAAAAAATTAAGGGCTATGTACCCAACTAGAACAAAGGGTACACTTACGAGAAATTATATCATAGGCCCGGCTCGCCACGTCATCTATGGTACAACCAATAAAAAGCATCAATTTCATTAATTTTTTCTATATATCTTTTTACCAAGTGAATCTACAATTGGTAAAAAGTGTTTTTTAATTTAATTTACAGTAAATCTGAGTGAAGATTCACTCCGTAAAAAATGACATGGAAAAAATTAATGAAATAGATATTTTTTATTAGTTGGGACCATGAATAACGTGGCGAGCCGGGCCTATGATATAATTTCCCGTACACCTACCTACCAAATTATCAACTTTACACAATACACTCAACCGTAATTTATTTTAATAAAAATTAAAAGTATTAAGATTCGAATTAGTCATATTTACTAAAGACATGTTTTGTTGTGTGTTCGAGCATGAATTTTAGGTTTCAACGTGAGAATATTCCTTTATGTTATGAATTGATGAGATCCTTACAAAAAAACAGGGAAACTTGGGGACATTGTCCTATGCTGTTGTGAAAACCAAAGTGCAGTTGAAAATAATATATAATTTATAAATAAAATGATTAAAAATTATTACTCGAAATTTCATACACGGAAGTAATGAATTTATTTATAAATTATTTATCATTCTATCAACCATTATTTGTTGAATAATTTTCAAAGTTATATTTTTATATATAAAATTTATTGATTTATCCGTACCTAAAAGTGAGAATTGGATGGGAAATATCCGAAAATCGTGAAGATCCGAACCGATGAAGATAGAGAATAACCGAAATCTTTACCCACGGAGACGGTGACAGTGAAAGTTTTACCACTCGAAGCTCAAATGGAGATGGGGACGAAGATTGCTATATCCAAACCGAAACCATATAAATAACCGTGGAGATTGCAAAAAATATCCGCAAGAATCTCCGATATTTTACAAGATTTTTAAAAACTATATAATTCTTTATCTACATACCCCTAATATATATCTTAATAAAAAAACCTAATTATATTATTATCACTTCAACTTTCTCTCAAACCTAGTCACACTCAAGTTTCTCAATATGTTTCTATCTTAATTTTTAGATATAAGCTAAAATTCTCGTCTAAATCTTCCCTAACACAACACTCTTTCAATCTTTATCATCTCGTAACTGCTTCCAATTGAAATATTCAAACTTTATATTTGAAGCTTGTTGATGTATTTGACACCCTTTTTATATAAATTTTATATAAAAAAATAAAATTAGCATCATTTTGAAATAATATTGACACGTAATTTAACTTATTTAACTCCATTCCTGAGTACATTAATTCATAGTAGTAGCTTATGTTATTGAATTCTTCAGATGTTCAAATCTTAACGTTGTGAATGAAATAACTGAATTGAAAGAAACATTCCATAACAAACTTTTATAGTACCCAATTCAAATATCAGTTAATAAATTACATACATATGTTTATACCGATCAAAATCGAACTCCGGGTATAAACCATTTCTCGAGCCTTAAATTTTAAATCGAACTTAAGCTTCTTACGATTTAAAACACAATTTGACTCGATTATACCAAATTTGAAAATACAACTACCATTCCAGAAAATGACTAATAGGCTTGTTGACACTTTGGTTTAGAATGGTAGGTTTTTTCTCGGAACAAGTCAACCTTCAGAATCGGGCTTCTAAATATTGGTGTTCAATGGTTGTTCTTGCATCTCTCGTCCACATTTTGCCAAGGTACGTACGTCTCACATTTCTGTATGTTTTTTTTCTTCTCTTCATCATGAACACAACTGTCCGTTCGGAAACGGAACCCGATTTCCGGGTTTCAACTGCTAGAATAGCATTTCCATCGAATTGAAATAAAATTTAACCATCAACGGTATACCTTACATGGTTGTATGGTAACAAAGTAGTAGTCGATATACTCCACAATTTCTACTCCAAAAACAAATTAAAAGAAAAAGGATCTACAGAGTTCCTCCATTTGAACACATCCATTTGAACACATCGAGAGGTTTCGAATCCATGAGATCAGCTTGCGAGTACAAACAAAACACCAAACAATCAGTTTTTGCCTTCACTACTGCTAATTTTTTTCTGATCTTTTTGCAGGGTACACAACAAGAGCCATGTTGTAAAATCATTACAAAAGCAAACGGAATCGTTCAGCGGATGGGGTGATACTGCGTAATACCTCGTTTTGGTGGCAACTTCCTCAAGATGAAAAGGACTAGAGATGAAGGTAATATCTCCACCAACTGCTCAACAAAAGAACCATGTCATTGAAATATATTTGAAAAGCTATATGTATCTCTGTACTTGAAATTAAGAAACAAATAAATCATGTAATTTCGAATTCAACATAAAAATAACTAAAACACGGAACGCACAAAAAATCAAATATATCAATTCCTCTCAATTTACCCTCAAATTAACAAGCCATCCTCTCATATATTTTCAAACCTAGAATTAGCCTTAGGCTTATGCACCCGACCCGAACGACTATATAAGCATAAGAAATTGAAGCAAGAGAAAAAGATCTGAAAAAAATAGGGAGAAAGATTAAAGGATATAGTAGACGCAGCCAAGAATTCTTAGTCCCATGCTTAGAATTACAAGGATATAGTAGGTCTTAGTAGTGGATAAAATAACGGCAGGGAGATAACTGGGTTTTGCACTCTAGTTGTTTTATTTGCTTGGTAGATACAGACTTAGCTCGTGATTATTATCTATATTAAAGAGCCAAATCACACCCAATCAGGGATTTAAAAAGCGGACCGCGACTGCGATATCGGCCGCGATATAGCGGTCGTGTCGCCGTCCGAAACCGCGATTGGGGTAAAAAACGGTCCGCGATTGCCGCAATTCAGACACTTTTGTCCGAAACCGCGATATAAGGCGGCAACCGCGATCGCGCGATTTAAAACCCTGCACCCAATTGTACTCATAGGAGTCAATGTAGTACAAGTCATATTTGTTGACTATATTCAATACATGATTATACATTCAACAAACAATCAGAATATAGTTGCAATAAAAATCTATTTTATTTAATTAAACAAAATGAAACGAAAAAATTCTCACAAAATCTGAATGCAGTTATGTTCTTCAATTTCGTTAGTAAAATCTGAAAACCCAGGTCTAGAAGACTTGAGTATCAATTATTGGTGAAACTACATGGCTAACTAGCAGGCTTGAGTTCCAATTATCAGTGAAACTACATAGGTAAAATTACTAAACCTATGATCCAAGAGCTAGTTTGCGGTTGGGTGATGATAATCTAACCAAACCGAATCTTATAGGTGTTAAAACAACCTCCTATTCTTGCAAAAGTCATAAAAGTTCAGTTAATGCTGATCGCAGAACATTCTTCTACATTACAATCTGATGTCAACAAAAAACTTGGTAGTTTCTTGAAATATGCATTCCTAGTTATCTGAGAGATGTATATGCAGCAAAATAAATGAGGCAAATGTGGTGATTTTCAGTTTTTATATGGCAATAAGATGAGTTAAGCAACCTTTACACTGTTTCAGTATGAATCTCTTAATAGGAAGCAATAAGCAACATGATAGAAGTATTTACCAAACTTACCAGGTAATATATGAGGTTTAGAACTGGATGGTCCAAAACATCAAGGTCAGCAGCTTTGTCAAATGCATTAAAGCACATCTACACAAAAAACAACAATAGAACTCAAATATGATAAACTTTGGTCACATAACCAATGATTGATGAATTGGATATTGATCTAAAACTAAACCAGCTAGCAGATAAAGGTTCAACTAAAGTACTTCCATGGCAAAAATGCTATAACATTATAGGTATCTAAAAGTTTCACAAAGCCTAATGAAACTTGATTAAAGCGTGTCAATTTGAAGTACGTAGATAGAATAGATAGAAAGGAAAGAGGAGATCCACCATAATGCATCTGACTAGGAAACATGTGAAGCATATGGTCGTCACATAACCAACCTGCCCAATCCAAAAAGAAATAACAGTAAAAATTGTAAATAAAAGGAAGAATTATTGGAATAAGAAACCACAACTACAGAGTAGATATGTACTTCTTGCAGCTTCTTACGCCGCCCTTTGGACTCTACAGGGAACCGCTGCAACATTAAGAAAAGCCTGCAAAGATAGATATTGTTACACAGCTTCTCCATGCATTTTGCATACAAATCATATGAGTAGACATTTCAATAAATAGAAAAGAAATTGTGGATATAAAGGTTTAAAGTAACAACATCTTAAGTTTAATATTTCCTAGTATTTTTCAAAAAAAATATATTTCCTGGTAAAATGAGAAATCTGTTACATTAATTGTGAAATGCATAAAGGTGAGTGGAGTTCAATATTTTCTACCAGCTAATGCAACCAATTCTGTTTTTCCTGTCTAAAAAAATAATAATAAAGAATGATTTAAGAATCAACAATAGAAAGTATTTCATAAACTGTAAATAAGAATGAAGACAATAAATGTAACAAAAATAATAGAGAAAGTAAATGTTATTTCTGTCTTCACAAGATTCCAGACCCTTTAAGCCAACTTTAATACATGGTATATAGACCAAGTAAGATGTCCCATAATTATACTAGACCTTTTAACAAAGAAGCTAAAGAGTTGCCAATAACAGGCACAATTTTGAATAACATAGAAAAGACAATGATATACCAATTTCAGCATGCAGTCTTAACATAAAACCAAATAATCACACAGAACTTGACAACAATACAATAAATGCAATATAATTACCTTCCACCATATAGTAAAAACCCAAGGGCTGCAAACAGTGACACACCTGCTCATATACATAAGATTAAAACAATTTATTCGTTATTGAAACAAATTACCATGAGATAAATATCTATAAAGCATCTAAAATTACTTGGGCTCCATTTGCTAAATGCTTTTATTTTTTGCCCTTTGCTCTTCCGTTTTTTTGCAAAAAATAATTAGATAGGAAAAGAACAAATAAAATTTGAATAGAATACAAAAGATATGCAAAAGGTAAAAAAAACATAAGCATTTTATAAAACAGAGCCCAAGCAATTATCCAGAAAAAGTCTAGAAAGCGCCCGAAGTTCATGAACAGTTAACTATTATAAACCTATTAAGGATACAGCAAATAATTACCCGCAAAGAACACCTTAGAAAGGATGACCAAAACTGGTATACATTTCCACCATAATATCAGCCACATAGCTATCTGAAATCAATTCCCCCCAGCCCCACATAACAAAAAGGAACTTTAGTATTATCTTCTCAAAATTAAATTTCCAAAGTAAATCTAGCATGCAACGATACTTACAAGAGTGACAGAATGATTTCCTAGCTAGGATGAAAGAAATCTATATTGTAAGTTCATATTTACTACTAAAATCTAGAACAAGTTCCATTAACATCCTTGTCACTGTTCTAGCCAAAGTTATAGTGTCTTCTAACCTGCTACCTTGATCTTATTGTTACCCTTATCCAGCCAACTCATATTTTATAGAAACGAGTATCAGGCTGGCTTATGAAAACACAGTGTGCAGAAGTTCAGAGGATCATAGATAATAACAAAGATTTGAGCAGTGAAGCAGCAAACATAAGCAATTTAGTATAACATAACACATGAAAAGTCCGAATCTTTTTTACCCAAAAAGAAAAGTCCCAAACTACCACTCGCTTCTTATCAACGCGTCTTCTCTAAATTTGTCTTCTCCCTTGAAGTTGATAAGTATCTTTTGCATTGAACTAATCATCCCAAAGCCCAATATTCATCTCATAAATGTAAAAGAGTTCAATGTTTTCAACTAATGACACCGCAAAATGGACATTTGATTATTTCCTAATTTAGTTCTCATACAATTAAAAGAATTGAAACAGAAAATAAGTCCAGCGAAATATTTTCCATGTGGGGCAGAAACTTTAGATCGATCCTCCAAGAAAAACAAAGATCATTTATGAACAATATGCTTATTGATATTGTCCCATTTACAGTATAGCTATTCACACAATCACAGATGGCACCGATCTACTTTGTCAAAACTTGGCACCCTTCTCCCCACTAAACAAGTAAATAAGGAATATTGTATGATAGAACTTGCAAGAAATCAACCAAATAAGTAAATAAGGAATATTGTATGATAGGGATGTTTTATAAAACATAACTACTTCTGAATAGAAAGAATCCAACTTCAATCCTCCTTTTGTTGGCACTTATACCTGGATAATATAAACCACTGCATTAATTGTAAAGAAACTTGGCCTTAGTCCATCAGTTGATACAGCACGTGCCTGTTTTAGGGTACGCAGCGTTATGATAACGTTGAACAAAATACGAAAGACCAGGGCAGGGAGATAAACTGGCATAAAGCTCAAGTAACCTAACCTGGTAGTAGATCTCAGCCCAAAACAAGACCAAAAGTGCATAAGTTGTGAAGAAAGCTAGACTTGGCATGTCAAGCAAGATATGTTGAGCAAGCTAAGAAAAAAAGAAACATAGGACAACAAACCATGAACAAGAATTCAAGCTCGAGTATAAATCAGAAAGAAACACAAAAAATGCAAAGGCTTATTGCAAACCTCTGGATGTAAGTTCTGCACATCCCGTCTGAAAACAAATACTAGCGCACGAACTGCCATATAATTGAAAGCAGTATAAATACAGAAACCAAAATAAAACCCACAAAAAAGTGTTAAAATAGAAATTTTCAGATACAAACCCCCATTCACCAGAAAATTCAGAAAATGGAAGACCTTCTGCGTGGTCCAGCCATACTCGGGAACTCTCAATTGTATCCGAATCAATTGAACCTATACACATCAATGATTAAATGAGTTTATGAAAAAGCTTAACATTAATAAGCGCCATTCTCAGGCAATAACATCATATTAGATAAAAGTACTAAAAACAGATTCATAATTGCACTTAGTTCTTGTTTTTCTTCTTCTTCTTCTTCTTTGATTAGAACCTTCTTTTTCAGAGTAAAAAGGAGATGAATCAAATAAGGAAAACATTTTTTCTTCTTCAATTTGAAAGGTCTAATCATCAGTTTTCCTAAACAAACAGGCAATCAAACCGAGAGCTAAACCCTAACTACTAACAAATAATTTTTTTCTTAAAAGGTAAATATATAAAGTATTGATGAAAAAGGGAGGAGATGCATACGAGAGCAACGGCGGCGACGAGACCGTAAAGAGCGGCCAGAATGTGGAAAATCCGATCCTGCCAGAGCGGCGAATCGTTAACGTCGTGCCACCAATTCGATGCTTCTTTCAGCTTCAAAGCCACCACCGCCTCCTCCACACCGATACGCCCCATCTCTCTCGCGCCAATCTTCTTCGTCTTCTGCTTCCTCCTCTTCTTTCTAATTAATAATGCTAAAAATACAAATTAAGATTTGATTTTTTTTTCTTTTCCTTTTTATATCAAAACAATACTTGAGGATCAAAATCAAAATCGTAAGAAAAGTTGAATCAACTTTGATCTGATAATAATTTCTCGATTTGTTTTTTTTTCTTTTTTTTTTTGTCGTTTACGAAATTATTATGGAGCAAAGCAAAGATGTCTGGACGAAAAGGAGAGGCGTAGATGAAAGAGGTAAGAACAATGGTGATTTGATTTTATTAATTATGTTTTTATTTTTCTCCTTGGAAGCTACCGGTTATTGCCGGTAATCAGTTTGAGAAATGACAGGATATGTGTGGATGGGGTGATCTAACGTGTCCTTCGATGTATTAGGGTTACCGGTTTTAAGTAGATCCAGTGTAGGCGTGTTTGTTTTGTTACGTATTTTTACTGGTCACGTAAATAATACTCACGGTAACCTTTTTAAGAGTTTTAAATTTTGATATGGTGATTGTAAAAATTTAAGTTAAAAGAACACTTCATAATAATTTTTTTTTTTGTAAAATTTAACCTGAATTAATCGATCAAAATAACAGTGGTTAAGAAAAAGAGAAAGGTACTTTTTTCCTTTTATTATATTTAAAAATATTATATAAACTTTAGAAAGATGAGAAATATGAATTAGTTTAGTTCGTATATTGTTTATTAAGTTTTAACTCGACTAATATGATTGTTATTGTAAAATTTAGAAGAATATAGATTTGAGTGTGTTTAAATGTGTTTCATTTTCTAATTTGGAAATTTGAAGGACCTAGACCATGCAATCAATATTATACCGGTTTGTATCGGTGTATGGTGGTGAAACTTGAAGTAAAAGTTTGAGGGGTCAACTTAATTTTTTTAAAATATTTGGAGCATTAAACGAACTTTTTTAATAAGGGTTTAGTAAAGATTTTTAATAATTTTGAGAGATTTAATAATGAAAAATAAATTTTTTTATAGGGAATTCAATTAAATATATTCAAAATTTTAAATTTTAATATGATTTTTTAAAAATTTTGAGGGATTAAATTAATTTTTTTAAAAAAAATTAGATGTAAAATTCAAATTTCACAAAATATTGGGATGTGACCCCTACTAGTCCCTTAAAGAATATGCCCTTGCCGATGTATCACCCGATTAAAATTTTCGATACGTTTATTAAGGTCCTTGAAACTTTGTGGTTTTAATTTGAGTTTTATCCAATATAAATTATGTGTAGGCTTCTGTCTTATTTTAGATTGATCATGTATAAATTTATTTTTAGTTTAATTATACATTATTACATTTGATTCGAACTATAGTTATCAAATTATATTGATTATAGTTATATATAATTTTACTTACACCATGTTAAAAATAAACATACTTTTAAATCTTGCGTTTTAAAATTAAATTCCGACTTTTTTACAGATTATATTTAATTTTACTCAATTACACTTGCACAACCTAAAAAGCACATTTTCTTTTATAATCTATAAAGACGCGACTTTGCCAATTCACGTCACGTGTATGCAAACTCGTTTCCGCGTCAGCTTTGTTTTCAGGCATTTTTGGGTGAAAACCCCCCTTTTAAATTATTATCTTTAAAAATGGCTCCCAAAAACTTTTATTTGGTAAAATGACCCCCTTTTTTGCCAGGTCGACAGACCTCGCGTTGTGTAGAACGCGAGGTACGATATCGCGTTCTGCAGAACGCGATTTTTGTCGACGTGGCGTTGCAGTCCGTTTTAACGGTTTAACAGTACCTCGCAGTTCTGCAGAACGCGAGGTCCCCGAGAAATTGAAAAGGCGGCTGGAATATATCGCACGGACCTCGCGTCCTACAGAACGCGAGGTCTGTGCAATTCCAGCCTGAACCACAAGCAAAAACATGCGTAAGTAGGCCTGTTCGAACCCAATTTCGAGCGTGTAAATGGTATATTTTTAGCGATCATCGAGTTTGGGGTCGTAGTACTGAAAATTGTCTATCGTATGATACCAACATGGTTAATTTCCGTCCATTCTACAATGGTTTAAAATGGCTTCGAAAACCCTATGCTAGCATACTTTTTTTTATTGAAGTTGTATTTCAACTAATGTCGATAGGCATGTTCGAGCAGAATTTCATACGTATAAATTTTAAATTTTTAGGTAACATCGAGTTTGGGGTTGTAGTACTGAAAATTCTCTATTGTATGACACTGACACGGTCAATTTTCGTTCATTGTACACTGACTTAAAGTTGCTTTGAGAACACTATGATAACATATTTTTTTGAATGATTGAAAATATAAGATGGCGTACTGTATAAATAGAAGTAAACTAACTTTATTGATTAGATTGTCATGTGCGAACTCGCATATACAAATTAAAACTAATTAATTAATACGAGGGGCTGAGCGATTAGGACACTTAGGAGCTATGTGTCCAGGATTTCTACATATAGTACAATGCTTCTTTTGTCCGGTTTTCTCTCGATGTTCGACCAAATTCTCGGCACAATATATTCTTGTAGAAGGTGGACGTCCTTTGGCTCGTAGTAGTGCTGGATCTGGGCGTATGATCGGTTCAGTGTCCACAGCATTTGGATCAACCTCATTTCCGATTGGAGGAAACTCTTTTTCGTAAACTTTAAGCACCGTTTTGAGTAAGTATACCGGATCAACCATATGCATGTATTCTATTCGTTGGTTAGTGCAAGCAGCAATGACGTGTGCGCACGGGTATTTGAAAGTTTGGAATATTCCGCACTCGCAGGTTTTTGCCCTCAGATCTACAACGTAAGCGTTGTGCTGAATGTCTTCTATCCGCCTGGAAAATTCCGCAACACGAAACAAGTGTCCTTCTCGCGAGAAGAGAGTTGCTTGCACCTGTCTTGATTGGGCCAATTGAATATGCAGTCTTGAGCGGAAATCTGGATGGACTTGGTGTCCACCTGCCATGTACTCAGCTGCTTGCCTGCCCAAGGTCGCAAAAAGGGTAGCTAAACGATAATAGGTGGCTTTGACAATGGGAAGTGATAGGCAACTGCCGAACTCCCTTCAGTGATGAGTTGACTGCCTCAGCCAAGTTCGTTGTCATGTGACCAAAATGTTTACCCTCGTCATACGATCGAAGCCATTTTTCCTTTGGGATATTTTCAAGGTATTCAGCGCCCTTTTTGTTTCTCGCTCTCAGTTCCTCGAGCAGTTCAGCCACCTCTTGTTTGTAGTGCGAGTTGCCTACGGGATGACAGTTGAATAGTTATGGGCGAAAAACACATGAAAAAAGGACGTAAATTGAAGCGAGTAACAAGTAATATAGTAAATGAAAATAACATAAATGACGTACCCATATCGAGCACCATTTGACGTTCATCACGATTCTTGTATTTCAGCAGGTAGTTTGCGGCTATGTGCCGCAAGCAAAAACGGTGGTGAATGTATGGAGGCTTCCAATAATTACCCAAATTTTGTATCGCCCACAGCAGCGCTGTGCCTCTGTCAGAAATAACACACACCCCTTCATCCCTTCTTCTTCGTATTACAGGATCAAGGACATATTTTCGTAGGTTCGTAAGGAAGAACGTCCAAGACTCCATATCCTCCTTCGGGACGATTGCGAATGCAACAGGAACGCATTTGCGATTGCCATCCTGTGCTATAGCTAGAAGTAGGATCTGTGTATATTTTTCGTACAACCATGTGCCGTCGATTTGGACCATCGGTTTGTAGTGCTTGAATGCGTTGATGCGCTGGGGGAAAGTCCAAAATAACCAGTGGAATTGACAAACACCTCGGACGACACGATCATTTTCGTATGCCAGAACCGTATCAAGTTTGACAACCATTCTGGGGATGTGTTTCTGCAGGAGATTAAGCCACGGGCGCAACTCTATGTAAGATTCCTCCCATCGGCCATACAATTCCTCTTTGGCCTTTTTCCTTGCATACCATGCTTTCGAATAACCTGGACGGAAGTCGGTGACAGCTAGAGCTGCACCCTGACATGTGGGGACCGACACAGTGGGATTTGTTTTCACCAGTGTGGAAAAGATGTCCGCGAGGTACTTTGCATCCAGGTTCTTGTGATCCTGGTTGAGGCTAGAAACGGTGCATGTATGGGGCCCCTCAAGTTTTGTTATTTTCCAACGGTTGTCTGCCCTCTTCAACTCTGATATACGAATTTTCCATTTACAGCCTTGATCCTTTTGGACGCAGTGAGCCTTGTAGTATTTGGCTTGGGTTTTCTTAACCGTCGTCTCAACATTATGATTATTGAAATGAGGGGCCCCCCGATTGAATACTCGAAGTGGGCTTCCATCATCATTTGCACATCAGCATTTGCCGCAATTTGGCATACAGTGTACCGTAAAGGGTCTATAGATATTGGCACCCAATACTTCACGTCGGACAAACGATGATTATTGAAATGAGGAACTTTTGCCTCCAGTTCCTTGACCAACTTCTTGAACAATAATCTCCTCGGAAGCTTTATCGTTACCGGATCTTCGTAGTAAAAAAGGACCCCTTGTTCAGTACCCTCGAATATCTGCCCATCGTAGTAAACTTTCGTAGTAACGCCTCGTCCGGCCATTTGAATATTTTGAAAGACTTTTGAAATTTTGATACTTAGAAAATTCTAGGAATTGATTGCCAATTGAAACTTATATTTTCGTTTTATGGTTAGGGTTCATATATAGGCAAAATTATTGGCCCTTGCAATCCAGGAGAATCTGGTTGTGTAAGGCAAATAATGGTTCAGAGACGTTACTTTGCTTGTCCATTACCTAAAACCGATAAGCATGTAAGGGATAGATTTGATGGGAGGCAGGAATGGCGTGTGTGTGCCTGGGAGGTAGTCCCCTTACTTTCGACAAGTAAGGGATAGATTTGATGGGAGGCAGGGTAAACCAGTACCTCGCGTTCTATAGAACGCGATATATGTACCTCGCGTTCTACAGAACGCGAGGTTGCCACGTCATCATATTCACGAGGTTGCCACGTCATCATATTCACCTCTATAAATAGCAAACTCTTGGAGTGGCAAGGAGCACCGAGATAGATTTTTTTTCTGTATTCACGTACGCAGTTTTCGCTTGAAGCTACTAATGGCAACCTAGCGCATATTTTGGAAGTTTTGTTTTAATTTAACTTCCAAAATATTGCGCTATGTCGTTATTTTTAGTTACTACTGAAAATATAACGCGTATTTAGTATGATTCGTTGTTGTTATTATTATTATTGTTCTTATTATTATTGTTATTATTATTACTATCATACTAATAATTTTTATTGTTAGTATCATTTATTATTATTGTTGTTATTATTATTATTATTATGTTTATTATATTTTTTCTTTTTCTTTTTATTGTTATTATTATAAATCAAAATTGTAAAATTAAATATTATTAAATGAGTTTCCCGCTTTAAAAACTCTAATATTATTGTTCTTAATATTGTTGTTGTTATTATTATTATTAATATTATTATTATTTTAATTATAATTTTTATTTTTATTGTTATTGTAAATAAAATTTGTTATTATTGTATATTAAATGAGTTTTCCGCTTTAAAAACTCAAATTTAAAAAACCCCACGACCTCGCGTTCTGTAGAACGCGATGTCTTTAGAACCTCGCGTTCTATAGGACGCGATGTCCTTTCTGACCGTTCAGTTCACGCGTCTGATCACTGACGCGCCTTTTCAGTGAACCTCGCGTTCTATAGGACGCGAGGTACATGGATATCGCGTTCTATAGAACGCGAGGTTCATTAACCTCGCATCCCAAGCGCCGCGAGGTCCTCTATAAATTGGAGGTTTTTTTTTCCTAAAAACCTCCACAGAACGCGATTTCTATAGAAGTTTCACAAAAAATTTGTCAGCAATTTTTATATATCGTTTGATCACATGGAGCCCTTGCTACGCAACCGAGCGAGTCACTGCAGTGAATATTGGCGAACCAATCCAGAGGTATTATTTTTTTCCCTATTAATTTCTAAAAAAAATTATTTAATTAAATTTTATTCTTTTATTTTGACTAACTATTTTATTTTATTTTTTTCAGGGATACGAACGTAACTTACAATGTTACGTTAACCGTATTACCGTCGCACCCATTCCTGCTGTTAGGCGATTGATTGAGCGGGCTGGTTTTAGGCACATAGCTCGCTATATAGGGGGGTGAAGGTTAGACCGTCGTTGATCAGCGCGCTGATAGAACGGTGGAGACCTGAGACGCACACATTCCATCTTCCATTTGGCGAGACAACAATTACGTTGCAGGATGTTGCCTACATTCTCGGGTTGCCTATAAATGGCAGCGTTATTACTGGTGTAGCGATGGGACATTGACCACTCCTATTTGCTGAACAAATTGGCGTGATGCCCCCTGATAGAGCGTGGGACGGAGGGAAAATTTCTCTACCGTACTTGGAGGACAACTTTGGAACCCCTCCCCCCGATGTGGATGATGTTACACTTGAGGTATTTTTTTATTATATTTAGTATGCTTTTATTACATTTATTATTAAATTAAAATTATTTATTTGCACATTAGCGTTTAGGGAATTTTTTATGATGAATAGGGACAATATTTAGGATCTTTTTAATAAATATTTAGGATGAATTATAAATATGTAGGATAAATTTTTAGGATGAATTCAGTAACTATTTAGGATACTTTATTAAATATTTATGGTTGCCTACATTAAATATTTAGGATACTTACAATTTTATTATTTAGGATGAACTTACAATTTTTTTAATTAGGATGCCTTTATTAATTTATATTTTCACAGCGGTATGCGCGAGCCCACATCTTGCGCATTATTGGCGGGATATTAATGCCCGACAAAACTCGCAACAAAGTGCACGTTATGTGGCTTCATCATCTCACAAATTTAGACGAGTCTGGACAAAAATCTTGGGGGTCAGCTGTCTTGGCGTTTCTTATCAGAGACCTCTGCAGAAACGTTGACGCCTCCAAAGCATCGATGGGAGGATGCTGTTTATTCCTGCAGGCTTGGGTTTGGCTTCGGATCCCTACTTTGGCACCACAGCTTAGGATTCCCAGTCCTCTGTCATTTCCGCTTCTACGGAGGTACTACATAATCTACTATATTTTTTATTAAATTATTTTATTTAACGATCTTTTTCATTATTTAAAGGTGGACCGCCAACCTATCCCACGTCGGCCTACCGGACTCCCAGAAAGCATACAGATATAGATTCAATGCCTTGAAGGAGGACGAGGTAATTCAACAATTATTTTGATTTTTTCCATACTATTTTTTCCAATAATATTTCATATAGAAATTTTACTAACTTTTTTCATTCTTTTTAGTTCGTGTGGACGCCCTACGATTCAGAGCAGATTCGCCTCATTACTCCAGCAGATATTCTGTAAGAGCGAGACCTCTGGATTTCCGTAGTTCCGCTGCTGAACTACGAAATTTGCGTGTGGCATTCTGCGGATCGGGTACTCCGACAGTTCGGGTACGTCCAAGATGTTCCACGCCCTCCGCAAAATATGGACGAGTTCCACAATCTTACGCGTCAGGAGAAGACGGAGACTGACTGGGCCGAGCACCACGCTATTTGGATAGCGCTTTGGGGTCAACGATTTCTCAGACGCCCACAGTTTCTCCAACCAATTATAGAAGGGGGTCCTTCGGTCACTTTCAATTATGGCCAGTGGTATAGGGACAATGGGATGCAACATATCCTTACTCCGGAGGAGCGGCAAGCCGGGCTTCCCCAGCGACCCCAAAACCGCCCACGCGGGAGCGGGCGAGCGAGCCAGACCCAGAGCCAGTCCCAGTCCCAGACCCAGAGGCAGACCCAAAGGCAGACCCAGAGGCAGTCGACGCAGCGCGGTCCGAGACCACGATATGACACTCCAGGGGCATCATCTTCTGCCCCACCATTGCATAGCGGTCCATCGACTTTCGAGCAGACGATGCCTCCACCCCAGTTCGGCTCCACTGATGCCTATCGCCCCCAGACACCCACGACTGACCTTCTACTTATCGATTATCCACCTCAGTATGAGTTTCCGATGGTGGAGAATACGCCGATAGGTAGTTTGTTTTACTCCCCGCCTAGGCCCAGCACAGATCCGCAGATCGCGCACGATGGTCAGGATGATAGGGACCAGGGACCACCACAGGATGGACGGAGGAGGAATCCGGATCGTGAGCGTCATCCACCCGACTGCGGAACGGGTGGACATAGGCATTATTAGTTTTTTTTGTTGTTTTCTACTTATGTTTTTAATATTTATGTAAAACACTTTTAAATTTTATAATGTCGTATTCTAATTTTGTTTATGAATTATAATTTTGTTTGCATATTATAATTAAACTTTATAATGTTTATTTAATTTTTGTTTTTACTAAATTTAATAGGATTAAAAAACAGAAAATCGACATTAGTTGAAATACAACTTCAATCAATAAAAGTATGCTAGTATAGGGTTTTCGAAGCCATTTTAAACTACTGTAGAATGGACGGAAATTAACCATGTTGGTATCATACAATAGACAATTTTCAGTACTATAACCCCAAACTCGATGATCGCTAAAAATATACCATTTACACGCTCGAAATTGGGTTCGAACAGACCTACTTACGCATGTTTTTGCTTGTGGATCTGGCTGGAAATGCACAGACCTCGCGTCCTACAGAACGCGAGGTCCGTCCGATATATTCCAGCCGCCTTTTCAATTTCTCGGGGACCTCGCGTTCTGCAGAACGCGAGGTATTGTTAAATCGTTAACACGGACTGCAACGCCACGTCGACGAAAATCGCGTTCTGTAGAACGCGATGTCTGCCGACCTGGCAAGAAAGGGGGTCATTTTGCCAAATAAAAGTTTTTGGGAGCCATTTTTAAAGATAATAATTAAAAATGGGTTTTTCACCCAAAATTGCCTTGTTTTCATTTGCAATTTTTTACATAATTTAGTGTGTGTACAACTTTTTTAATAGTTTTGAATCTTTCGAGTAGTTTTTTTAATAGTCTAAAGAGGATTGTTAGGTAACATTTGTTTATGTATATTTTTAACTTTTTTAACAATGCACATATACCTTATAGACAAAACGATTTAAATCCGTGTCTCCTAGGATGAACATTACCAAAAAGAGTCACAAACAACACCATCGGGACAGAAGCCCGAGATAAAAACGACCATAAGGCCGATACAAATCATGGTCAATAAAGCCCAATAACCAACCCTTAACATGGAGTGTGGTAACAAACAACAGTTGTAGATGAAGCAAACAACCGTCACCGACCAAAAGGTCGACAACAACGTATTTGGTGACATGGAAGACTTATCCGGGAGAGCTCCTTGATCGGAGATGACTGCTTGAACCATAAAGTTCTCAGTCCGCATCATCGGAGGACCGCTAACAGAGACCATGGAGACAACTAAAAGGCGAAGCGGCAAGACTCTTAGAGACGGTAAAAACCGCCAACGAGCTACAACAAGCTTGATAGAACGACAACGTGCTAACCATTGAACCCCACCAGTCGAACCATCAACAACAACTGAGCCATTAAAATGGAGTAACATGGGGGGCCAAGGGTAAAACCAAACCCACATTTGGCAACGAAAAACCAAACAAAATAGTGAAGAGAAGAGTATGGTAGTTTGAGAGGTGGTCTAGAAATGCCCATTGAACCTCAACATGTACCCACACATGTTGTAATATCGTGGCTGACAATTCTGGGCCATCTCTCGACCAAGGACAAGTTGCTGAAATAGGGTGTTGTGAATTCTGTTGTTTGTGTTATGTGTGATGATGGTGAGGAGTCCCACGATCACTTTTTTCTCGGGTTATAGGTTTGCTGCGAGACTTTGAGAAGAGGTTTGCTTGTTAAATGGTGCTGAGCTGGATAATCTTAGTTGGGAAGAGAACATCTTATGGGCTTCTCGGTTCAAAAGAAAGTCTTTGCAATCTTATGGGCAATTATACATGTAATTAAAGAGATAATAAAGGTTAAGATAGCTCAAAGATGTATAGATATGTTCTTTTTTTACACATGACCCTCTTTGTATAGCATGAAATTTTGCATAGATTTCTTTGATTACGTTTCATTGTAGCAAAATATTTTGCTTACTGAATAATAAAAGTTAAACTAGTTATCCAAAAAAACCAGGTCCAGTATTTATTCGGTTAGGCCAAATGATCTTCAAACACCAAGAACTGAGAGAAGGAACGATCTCAAGTCACCCGTATAAAATAATTTATTTTAATTCGGGTTCGTATAACAGTTTCTATATGAGATAAGAAATGAACACAAGACATTCAAATAAAAATTCAAGTCAGAATATTGAAAGATTTTGAAATCTTAATTTTATAATCAAATTTGAACTTAAAAACCAAAAGATTTTTGAAGTCTTAATCTATTTTTTTGTTTTTATATTTTAATAAGAATCTTTACCTTTTATGGTACGTGTTTTTCTTTGTTTTTGTGACACGCTCTTCTTTATTTTTTGTGGTTTGTTTTATCTGTCCTTGTGACATGATTTATGCATACGTTGGCGTCCGATTAGCACTCGCACAGAGATCTTCACAATGCTAATATCTTTTTATGGTTCTGTCGGTGGTCTTGCAAAGATGAATTCCCACTCGGTTGATGGTTGGTTGCCAATGTAATCAGTCATGGCTAGCGGAACTTTTTGTCTGATAGTTTGGGTCGCTCACCACTCCTTTTTCACCTGTTATGCGTCTCGAGTGAATAGAGACAATGAGATTCAGGAAAGCTTCTGAAATTTGTTGGTACGCTTATCTCTATAGAAATATTCACTTTTTTTTTGTTTTTGTGTTGTAAAAGTTTTTGGTAGATTAGTCTCATTATTCTTCTTCCTAGATGCGTTGTAATTGTGTTATCTTCTATAGTTTTATTAAAAATTTAGTGGCTATTATTCAAAAAAATTAAAACTAAAAGGATGTACTTAACCTAAAAGGTCAATATTTAACTTGACTAGTTACAAAGTCTATAAAAACTTGAAAATTTTAAATCAAAAACAGAAAAAATATCCTGAGTTAATTTGCTTAACTTTAAAATTCATAAGGATTTAATAAAGAAATAAACAATTTTTAGGTGCTCTGTACCTTTTTATAGTAGTGGGACCATAAAAAGCAATTGAACTTAGGGTAAACTACATAAATGACCACCATACTATTGCAAAAGTCGCAATTTGACCACCTTACTTTTTTTCGAAGCTCGAATCTGCATCCTCCAGGAACAAAAAGTGTTGTCTTACCACCACACCAAATGCAAGATTGTGATATAAATCCTGCAGTATATTATATTTACACAATTTTTCATTGTCTTCAGCTTCTCCAAATCCCCAAAACAAGATAACCAAAATCGCAAGTCATGCTCAGAAGTATTTTTTCCGGCAAAATAACCAGGATCAGAGACGTCGCGATCCAGTCTCTTTGACATAACAACTCATTCGGTACGAATAAATTAATATACTCTTCATTTCCCCCCCAAAATTATTACCGTCTGTCATTACTTTCCTTTTTTCTCAAATCCCCAGTTCATGCATTCAACCATACTTGAAGAAGATGAAACAATCGGCCAAGAAAACGTTTCGTTACCACCGCTGCCGGTGAATCATTCGTCGCCAAACCTCATTCGTCCGACTCGTCCTCTGTCATAAAAAATGGCCGATCGTAATCTAAACCACCCATTACCGGTTCTAACGCTGAAACTCTCCACGCCATCAACCGATGACCAGTCGACAACGACAGTCGAAGCTCGTCCGCCTACTTTCCAGGCCATGTCGAGTGGTGATAGCAATGTCGGCATGATCAGCGTCGCTTGAATAATATATTATAGCAAGAGCAGAAACAAGAATTGTGAGTTTAGTTTAAGAAGTTCTTCCATCTCATTCATTGTTTCTACTCTTTTTAGCTCATAAGAAGATTTGTTCGAATTTTGTGACTCGGGGTACTCCGAAATTGCTCGCTTACTGGTTCAATCCCTTCCTATATAGGCGAAATAACACCATTAAAAATATTGTATATTAATATTTGAACTGATTTCAGCATCAAAATTGTTTCATACCATTTGCCTCATTCTGCTCCATTAATTTTCTTTCACTGCCTTATGTTAGTTAGTTTACTTGAATTTAAGATTTAAGCTTCAACCACTTATCTAGACAAATTCCTCAGACACTCAAGGGTTTGGCAA
The DNA here is from genome assembly GCA_958450335.1 of Hibiscus tridactylites. NCBI lineage: Eukaryota > Viridiplantae > Streptophyta > Magnoliopsida > Malvales > Malvaceae > Hibiscus > Hibiscus tridactylites. Next base: position 2,755,778 of record OY288273.1, read on the forward strand.
AGATAGATTACTTGTAAGTCTATAAACAAATTTTAGGACTTAGCGGTTACTGCTCTTGTTCCTGGGGATTTGGAGAAGCTCAAGGTTAAGGACGGTGATGGAGTTTTTCAATTTTGATGTTCATTTACATATAATATATTGCAGGATTTATATAACAATTTAGTATTTGGCTTGGTGGTAAGCCATCATGCTTTCTTTCTGAATGACGCGGGTTCAACACCTCTTAATTGCATTTGTGATTTTTTTTCCATTTTCTTCTTTAAATTAGGTGGTGACACATGTCACCACCTGATTGGAGGATGAAAATAAATTTATTTAATCAAATATAAATAATTAAATCCCTCCAATAAGGTGGTGACACATTGCACCCAATTTAATAGTATGATGGTTTAATTGCTTCGAAAAAAAAGTAAGATGGTCAAATCGCGACTTTTGCAATAGTATAATGGTCATTTATGTAGTTTACCCTTGAACTTAATTTAGAGACGATTTTAGTAATTTAGCCTTTTACAATTAATTAGTGACACTTTATTACGCCCGATTGAGTCCACTCGGCCGTACCTGTTTGGCAAACGAGAAAATCTGTTTTCCTCTCTTATATTTCTTTCCCTATCATCTTCGACCTAAAACCCTAACCTCTCTATGTCAGATCCACCATAATTTACTGCTTTTGCTTTCTCATATTGCGAAGGGATTTCCAGGTCAGAGCTTCACGACTCTCTCCTTTTTTCTTTTCTTCTATTTTTTTTTCTGGCGGCAGTCTCTTCTTTCTCCGAATTTCCGTTTCCAAGTATGTAATTTTTTTAAATTATTTTGAAAAAAATATAAAATAGGACTAACAAGTTTTATTCAAAGTAGCTCGAAATCGTTATACAACTGTTTACCTTTTGTGCCCTAATTTTTTTCACACAATTTCAATATCATTTCATGTTCAACTACGGATTTCGACTGATTTGTTTAGTTTAAATTCGTTTTCATTGCAGGTTGTATTTCGTTTTGCTTTGATTCTTCCTTGGTAAGTTAATTTTTAATATCGATTGAAAATGCCTGGGGTAATACCAATATTACCCCTTCCGGCACCACCGTCCGATGGAGATTTAGGGCCGTTACCACCATCTCAGGTTCCGGAAACTCAAAATGAAGAGACTCCGTCGAATGAAGAACAAAACAAAGCCAGCTCAATTGCAACCCACACTAGAACCATTGGAATCATTCATCCTCCTCCAGATATCAGGAATATTGTTGATAAAACTGCTCAGTTTGTTGCCAAAAACGGACCCGAATTCGAGAAACGAATCATTGCCAACAATGCTAACAATGTTAAGTTCAATTTCTTGACTGGTTCAGATCCCTACCATGCTTATTATCAACATAGGTTGTCCGAATTTCGAGCTCAGAATCAGAACCAACCCAACTCCCAACAGCAGCAACCGGATTCGCAGCCTGTTGATTCTGTTCCAACGGAGCCTGGTACAGCTGCGGCTGCTGATGGGAATGATTCAGCAGCGGCAGTAGCTAAGCCTGATCCTGCTGCTCCGTTTAGACTGCCGGTGAAGAAGAATCTCGAACCACCTGAAGCTGCACAATATACTGTTAGACTTCCTGAAGGGATTACAGGGGAAGAGTTGGATATTATTAAGCTGACTGCACAGTTTGTTGCGCGGAATGGGAAATCGTTCTTGACTGGATTGACTAGTAGGGAGATTAATAATCCCCAGTTCAATTTTTTAAGGCCTACTCATAGTATGTTTACCTTTTTTACCGAACTTGCTGATGCATATTCCAAAGTGTTGATGCCTCCTAAAGGTTTGACAGATAAATTGAGCAAGAGTGTTGCCGATATGACAACTGTGCTCGAGAGGTGCTTGCATCGGTTGGAATGGGAACGCTCACAGGAGCAAGCTAGGCAGAAAGCAGAGGATGAGATTGAGCAGGAGAGAATGCAAATGGCAATGATCGATTGGCATGATTTTGTTGTGGTTGAGACTATAGACTTTGCAGATGATGAAGATGAGGACTTGCCTCCTCCAATGACAATCGAGGAGGTCATAAGGAGGAGCAAGGTATCTACTATGGAAGAAGATGAAATTGTTGAGCCTGGAAAGGTGGTCGAAATGGAAATGGATGAAGAAGAGGTACAGCTTGTTGAGGAAGGCATGAGAGCGGCTAGCATTGAAGAGCGTGATGGTGAAAAGAAAGACGTAAGAACAAACGAGGAACCCGAACCACCAATGAGAATTGTGAAGAACTGGAAGAGGCCTGAGGAGAGAATCCCTGCTGAAAGGGATCCTACCAAGTTTGTTGTTTCACCGATAACTGGTGAACTAATTCCCATCAATGAGATGTCGGAACACATGAGAATTTCCTTAATTGATCCCAAATACAAAGAGCAGAAAGAGAGGATGTTTGCAAAGATTAGGGAGACAACTCTTGCTCAGGATGATGAGATATCAAGAAACATTGTTGGACTTGCACGCACACGTCCTGATATCTTTGGTACCACCGAGGAAGAAGTCTCAAATGCTGTCAAGGCAGAGATTGAAAAAAAGAAAGATGAGCAACCGAAACAGGTTATATGGGATGGTCATACTGGAAGCATCGGACGAACTGCAAATCAAGCTATGTCTCAAACTATGATGGGAGAGGATCAAAATGATGCAGCTAACAACAATGCTCACAACCTTCCTGGTCCCGCGGCTCCTCCTCCTAGACCTGGTGTTCCATCAATTCGACCCCTCCCCCCACCACCTGGTCTAGCTTTAAATCTCCCTCGTGTTCCTACAAACGCTCCCCAGTATTCCACACCTTCTAGTGGTGGGCTTCCTATGTCATTACCTCAACCTCGACCCATGAATGTTCAAATGATGCAACCAATTCGTCCACCACCACCTCCAATGCAAATGGCTCCTGGCCAACCGCACATGATGATGAATCGACCACCCCAGATGCCTCCATCAATGTCCATGAACGCAGCTAATATTCCCATCCCCCCTCCACCGGGCTCTCAATTCACCCCTGTGTCAGTTCCTAGACCCTTTGCCCCTCTTTCCGTCCCACCATCTGCTATGCCTATGATGCAGCCACCTCCACCTTTGCCCCAAGGAATGCCTCCACCTCCACCACCTGAAGAAGCTCCTCCACCACTTCCCGATGAACCTGAGCCAAAGAAACAGAAGCTCGATGATTCCATGCTTGTTCCTGAAGATCAGTTCCTTGCTCAACATCCGGTATGAGGACCCCTTCCTCTTATTCCAAAGTACTTTTTATTTACTTGTTTTGCTGTATACCTCTAACAACTGTTGATTGGGATCTCTTGTAGGGACCTGCTCGTATTACTGTATTGGTTCCAAACCTCGATGAAGGAAATCTCAAAGGACAACTTCTCGAGATCACGGTACAGGCCTTATCCGAGACGGTTGGCAGTTTGAAAGAGAAAATTTCAGGGGAGATCCAGCTTCCTGCGAACAAACAGAAACTGAGCGGAAAAGCTGGGTTCCTGAAGGACAATATGAGCCTTGCATATTACAATGTTGGATCGGGTGAAACACTGTCTCTTTCATTAAGGGAACGTGGTGGGAGGAAGAGATGACGAGGTTTCGAACCAGGCTATCGTAAGGTTTGTGTTTGAACTTGAAAATTTTTGTGGGAATCTTTTGGACATTACATTTTCATTGGTTGGGTCATGTATTTTTACAAATTTATGATTACTATAGCCTATAGGATTGTACTAAAGATCAGGTGATCCTCTCTCTTGTTATATGTTTGGGAGATATAAGCCAGCAATGTTAATATGTTTTAGTTCTAATTATGCTCCTAGTACCTGTACCCTCCGCACATTTAAAATGTAGTCTCTCTACTTGTAATTCCTGGAATTAAGTCCCTCTACCATTAAATTTTTTTACGTAATAATTGAAGTCCAATCGATAACATCGGTAAAGGACTTGGTTAAATTGGATTATGTGACATTTTAAGATCATTTGATTAGTGAACTTGATGCTGTGTCTCTGTTATCAGTTTTATGAAGAGTTCTCATTCGAAGAACAAGTGACCCGATTCTCTTATTTTCGATTGCAGGACCATGTTGAACCACTTCGAGATGACTTGGATTATCCATACTCGCCATGAAGGCAATAGGTGTGCCGATGCCTTGGCTAGAAGAGGGAGTGATTCTAACATTGACGGAAATTCCGATTTCAGTTGTAACGGTATCAACTCGGATTGTAGTTCTTATGTTGTTAATTTTGAATGCCCAGATTTTATGCAACCTATTGTTTTTGGAGGATGCTACTGGACAATGGACATGGCTTGTACCTCTTTTAATTTGACGGAACTTTCCTTTCTTACAAAAAGAAGAGAGCTTATTTTCTTTGAACATTCGAGTGTGATTATATGGTAATATCTGTTCATTAATTTTAGCGATTTGATAACGTATACATATCGTGCAGATAAGCTTGATGAAACCTTGTTTTGTGATTGAATCTTTGAGTGAAAATACAAATTTTATTGGAAATATCCTCCCAAACCATCACATTTTAACCAACACCATTAAAGAAAAAACACAAGCTCTTCAATTAATTCACGAAAGCACAATGCTTCCTAATTTCACCTTGATTACCTGCGAGTACTTCGACTTTACCCATCTTCACCATCGACACTGCGAAATCCTTAGCGAAAGTCGATCCGTGGACGGAAGCTTGATGGAAGACATATGCTTTCGTCTCTGCATTCTTGAGAAGTGCCGCATCGGATTCGAACAATCCCCTTCTTTGAGTGACAAGAGTGTAGTAATCTTCGTCGAAGGTCTTGAAGCTTCCAGGGTCCATCTCCACCAGCGTTGTGGTGTCTCCTGGCTTGCATTTTTTCTTCAGCTGAGCGACGTATTTCGGATCCATCGATGGGTCGGTGTCGCCTCTGCCGGTGAAATTGTAGAGACGGTTGCCGAAGGCAACACAATGAGATGTTCCAATGGTGTGCCCTCCTTTATAATTATAAAAAGAGCACAAATAACAACATTATGCCGATTTCAATGTCCGAAGATTCGGCCGATATCCGGATAGATTTAAATAACAATGGTTTAGCAAACAATATTATACCTGATAGAACTGCCAGATCTTTCATGTTAAGACCTTTAGCAGCAAAATTTTGTTTGAGTTGTGTTATATTGAAGAAAGGAGAAGGCAAGTTTGCGAGTGCTTCGGTCAATCTCGAAACTCTTCCGTCTCGTCGTCCTAGAGGAACTTCCCAGGATGGTCCATGTATCTGAAAAATTCACTCGAAACAAATCGAATTTAGTCGGACTTGAACACAAGTATCGGAATGTAGGTATGTATGCGTCACTTCGGACAATTTGATTTTGGAATACGAGTATTGGACACGAATATTTCAAAAGAAATCGGAACAATGTTGGATACATATTTAATATCTTACCATGGAAACTGAATCTCGAGCAACTAAGGCAAGGATATCGGCACATGAAACCACACCGGGACAGGCTTTTTCGACAGCGGACTTAACGGCATCGATCACATGGAAACCTCGTAAACTTAGGTTGGGGATTGCGTCTCTCTCGGCTTGATTTTTAGTCGAATTCAAAAGGACCGACCCGTCACACCCCTGTCACAAAACATCATGTTCACTCGGATTCGAGACGAGCATCGAATAAAAACATGTGTCCGAAATGCATGTGTCGGATACGAGTAACTTACTCTAACAAAGCAGTCATGGAAATGGAGCCGGAGCAACGGGGCAGCGAGAGTCGGTGCTCGAGAAACGAACCCGTAAGTCGTTTTCCGGACAATCGACTCAGCACTCGGACATGTTTTTTGGTAATAACCTAGCTTCAAACCGTGTACATTGCTGTGGATCAAAACCAGGACAGCAACAACAACCAACTGAAACAAGAACACCCTTTGGCCGACAACCATTCTTGCCTTAAGCTAATTATCGAACTGATTAATCTTAAATCGAAACCATATATTATATATAGTGTAAGAACAGAGATTAGTTGAGCTTTTGATAAATTAAATCACTAAGCATAAGGAATCGAGTGTGATTTATTAATCAGTTTGTTGATCAATGATGTTAATGTCCTAACTTAATCTTGTAACATAATTAATCATTGGTTTCTGATTGATTGGCAATCGATTGCACTTAAATTGATCGACACTTTTCAACATTCGAAAAAGAACCGAATTTGATCTTCGATTTTTCAAAAGGCAAAAGGTCAAAAATAGCCCTTAACGTTTCACCGTTTGCTCGTTTTAGTTATATTATTTTTTTGGTGCAAATAACCACCTAATGTTTCATTTTTCGTTCAAATTTTACTCTTGTTGGATGAAAACCGTTAATCAACTAACGGTGAATGCCTGAGACTGACGTGACATGTTTGCAGGGCAAGGGTAGATGACGTGGCACTATTACGTCACGTGTCATTTTTGCTGACATGACACTTTTAAAAATTAAAAAGTTAATTAATTATTTTTTAAAGAAAATATTTTTTTTAAATATTTTTAACCAATCGCCATGTCAGCAAAAATGCCACGTGACAGTGTCACGTCATCTCTTCATGCCCTGCAGACATGTCACGTCAGTCTCAGGCGTTGACCGTTAGTTGACTAACTATTTTCATCCAATTAGGGTAAAATTTGAACGAAAAATGAAACCTTAGGCGATTGTTTGCACAAAAAAAAATAGGGCTAAAATTAGCAAAACGGTAAAACGTTAGAGGCTATTTTTTACCTTCTTCCTTTTCAAAAAAATTAAAACCGTTATTTTTTTAACGAAAATACCGACTAATATCAAAAGTATAAACTAGATTTCGAACTTCGACCCGATTTCAAAAGCTCCATTAATCCATCTCAATGCATAGATTCCATCCCAACCAGGCAACCACCGCAGACACGAGGAATATTGGTTTGGTTCGTAGTTTTTAATTGAAGTCTAAAAAACACAGCTGTGTTTGTTATTACAAACAAATTTGATTATAACAAGAATCTGCTCCTCCTTCTGTACTATTATTCGTTTGTTAGACCAAGTTTTCATGCAATTTCCTTACCGACCGCCGTGACAGACGACACTCCGGACTCGGCCTCAAACCTCCGAACACGTCGGAAATGCTTCGGGACAATATTTTCATGCAGATTACATATACGTACGGTCGGTCGCTACTCCTCTTGTGTGTTTCTGATATCGTTCTCGAGTCTCACATGTGGACCGTAACACTAGCAATCAAGGACAAAAGGCAAGATTTTATGTTAGGGATGAATTTATAAATTTCTATAAAGACGAAAAATAAAATTTTAATAAAAAATACATAATTTTTTTAAAATCATATACAAATTTTAAATTTCGCTATCCTCCGCCCCTCACCCATCCTTGCTAGCACCCCCTAACGGCAAGGAAACTTCATCTGTATGTGTATCACGAAACCATTTCAATAGAAAAACCAAAGTTCTGTTTAATTAGCTTCTCCTTTTTACGTACAAAAAAGGATGTAATTTGGAAATATAAAGAAACGCTATAGATATTAAAAAAATCATGATCAGTTCCAACGGTGGATAAGAAAAGTGCAATCTCTCTGTTGTTTGGAATTTTCATAGTCATGGTTTCGTGTAAAATTGTTTATAATTATATAAATAAAAATAATTGTAATCGAGTCTCCATCTAAATTATAGAGAGGTTTTTTTAACGAGGCTCGTATTCGTACCATATTAATAATGAAAATCTCCTTTTAAAAAATTATTGTAATAGAGTATTTCACTTGCCTGGTTTAAGTGTGATTGGAGTATTACATTCTTTAGTTCTTAAGGGGTGAGAATTAAATTTATATGTGTAATAAGATATAATAACTTTCAAACCTTTTTTATTTTATTTTGCCTTATAACATTTTTTTTTTGCTCTGAAACTTAATTTTTTTTTATCAAATTGAATCAACAGACAGAAAAATTATAAATCAGTTAAACTGACATCAATTTTTATTTTATTAATGCTGATGTCGATTATTATGTACTAATAAAAATTTAAAAATAATTAACATATTTTAATAAAAAAGTATAGATGTTAAGAAATTGTTAAAATTATAAAAAAAAACTTGAAAATATATAAAAAAATGGTAAAAAAGTAGAAAATTGTTAAAAATCCGTTATTTATTAGTCAATTAGTTCAATCTGACAAAAAAAATCAAGGGAAAAAGAGACGGAAAATGACTTTTTTGTTGAAAAATTCAAGGGTCAAAAATATCATTAGATATTTTTATTTATTTTTAGTCAATAAATCATATAATTACACTGTGTTAATCAAACAGTTATAAAAATATATTCTTTTAATTGTAAGAATGTTTAGTTACTGCTCTTATAATTATATTTTCATAAAACCATCCTGTAATGTCAAAACATGCCCTAGGATAAAAATCCTCTGCCATTTTCTATGCCCGACAGTAAAAAGTACTAAAAATTAAATTATAAACCATAACCCTAAATTCTAAATCCTAAACTCTACACTTTATACCCTAAAAATACATTCTACCCCTAATTCACTATACTCTAACCACAACCCCTAACATTAAACTTAATTTTTAGTGGAATGACATAAATGAGGACACCAAAAATGGACGGGAGATTTCTATTCCTAATAAGAAGCTCAAATTAAAACAATTACTTTTATAAAAAAATTAAAACAATTACTAATCAAAATTATTAACATAAAACTAATAATAATTTGCCGAACATTAGAAACGATATTATTAAAAGTGACAACTCTAAATCTGAACAGTTCTTTTCAACGGAAGTTAGAACAGTTCCTCGGAATTTCGGTAAAATCAAAAGCACTTTCGGTATTCGGCCGGGAGCTTGTTGACGGATTAGACATGGAGGATTAACCGATCGCCACTCATGGCACCAAACCCGACCTTAACACGAAATTTTTTTCGCTTCAATTAAACCATTGCAGCAAAATGCAAGTCATTGTAAAATTTTCAGCTAAACAGATCACCATAGTAGTTAGAAAAGTTCCACATCGTCGACGGCACGGCGATCAAAAGAATGTTACTCATTTTCTCTGAAACAGAATTGGCCGAATTTCGAAACTTGAGTTAATATCGGATATCCGAATTCTCGGAAATCATTGTTTAAGGGAAGACCCTCCACCAAGGAAGCTAAAAATGGTGGTGCAAATGTCTTAAGGTGCCATGGTGTTGAAAATGAAGATTGCCTCTATAGTCTATATGTTTAGAGGCAGTGGATATTGAGACAGTAAAAAAAACAAGTACAAAACATGTCTTGTAAGTTTACATTGTCTAGTTAACTTGAGTAGCTCTGCCATTTCATATATATATATATATATATATATATATATATAACTCTCAAAAACATCTTAGAAATTCACAACACCAAATATCAAGAAACCCTAGTTTAAATTGGTTTTTGGATTCGACTGTTGCTAGAGAATCTCGAAGTCCAATACTTCTCAATCTCCTCTGCTGTTCTTCCAGGAATCCTCCCAGCTATCAAAGACCACCTGCTAAAAAAAAAACCTTAATTTTTCCAAAAAAAAAACACAAACTAATTCAAAAGAACTGATTGTTGAAAAACCAAACCCTACCTTTCTCCAACTAAATTGAACATTCTAACAACGAGTGTTTCCTCATCTTCTGAGAATTCAAGCATGGGATCTTCACTGGATTCTTCTGCAACAAACAGCTAAAAGAACTCCATTAATTTCCGAGACAAAAGAATGCAAAGTAATCCCGACAGCCAGTTGGTCTAGCAGGATGAGACGTTAAGTTCTTTAAGTAAAGTTAGAGGTACGAATCCTGGCGTCGTGAATGAAGAAAACTAGGTTAGTGATTGAAATGTTCGTCTCCATATTGGGTCTTTGTAAAATTAGATCTGGACTAATCGACCCATTAGTCGAATACCCGATGGCTAAAAAAGAGAGAAAAAATGGGTTACCTCTAGAATCCAGAGATATATCACCAGATGAACGATCCGAGTCAGCCATGGAAAATTCTCAGACAAAAGTAGTTTACTTGTTTGATTTGGAGTGAGGAAGAAGAAACCTATGTAATAATGCGTGGGAGTTGGAGTAGTTTGGAAGAAGAATGGTAGTTGTTGACAATGGGGGCGTTGATAGGTAGTTGAATTGAATTACTTAACCGTTGGTTGGACAAAATCTTGTGTTTTTTTGGTGAAATTCTTCTATTAACCCTTCAATTATGAGTAAATTGTAAATTTAATTTTTATACTCTAATTTCGTCAATTTTAAACCTATACTTTTTCGAATTTTGAAATTTCAATGGCATACTCTTCGTCCACTCGAAGCTATTCCGCTTAGGAGTGACCTAATTGTATGATGCCGAAACGGTCTACAATTAGGTTCAATTTAACAAAAAAAAGGGGGCCAAAACGAATACAATCAAAGTTAAGAGGCTAAAAATGTATTGTGCCAGTATAAAAATATGTTTTATGAGCATTACCCTAAAACCCACAAATTATTGGGCCAAAGTTTTTTTGAACATAATTGGGCAAAAGTTCTAAGCCTACCTTTTAGGCTTTTTCATAGTCCAAGACTTTGTCTTAATTTGGACCTCTCCGCCGCTATTAATGTACATATGAAAAGGTCCAAAAGTATCAAATCCTACCATAATAAAATCACATTTTTTTATTAAGAAAAAACATAATAAAACCAAATTAGGGTTCAAACTTTTATGTACAATTACTTCGACCATAAAATTGGGTAAAAATAATTATTTATTAATCTTTCAATAAGAAGGGAAAAGAGAATGAGTTGTTCAAGAATTAAAATTGTCATGACTATCAATTGAAATAAGTTATGTATATTATAATAGAATTATGATTCATTTATATATTATAAAATGTAAAATATTGTTTTCTCGACCTTTTTGTTCGAAAAAATTTATTTATAACTGTGTTGTGTGCGTGAGTTTTTTATTAAAGGTTAAAAATTAAACAAATACTAAGACTTCAATGTTTAATAAATAATAATAATTTTTTAACCATTAGTATTCAACTCATTGACCGATTAATCTTGATCGAATTTTTTAATTTCTGAATACAAGGGAAACTCTTTCAACTTAATTTTTTCCATTCATAACGTCAGAATTCAAGCATCTTACATTTATTAAGGGACCTAACGCCTCATTAATAAACATTCAAAATTAAAATTATTATTTTTCTTTTTCTCATTAATGAGATGCTATATGTGATCACCTAATTATTAAAGAATAAAGATCAAACTAACGATGATTGGTCCAAATAGTAAACAGTTTCGAGTTTGAGATCTTGTGTATGCAGAAAATTTCTACTCGAAGAATCACCCATTAGAATTAGGTATACAACGCGAGTCGAACCGGGTTAATTAAGATAAAACCTTAAAAAACTAAGAAGCTAAAAAAATAACTCAGAAAAGGAAAACAATTTAAAATACCTTTAAATTGACTGGAAGAATTGGAAACAAATCAAATAAAATAGCAAAGAAGTCCATTCAAAGTAGATTTTCTACTCAAAGTCCAAATAGCATTCAAATCTCAATATCAAACAAAATCAAGCACATACTTTTTCTGTTCCTTTTCCATAATTGTTGCTCTTAAATACCCCAATTTTCCAAACTAATTGTAATTATAATCATCATAATTGCATCAAATTCTAGTCTTTAATCCACAATGGACAGTGCCAAAGCTTCTCGAGGTCTCAAAATTTGCTGTGGAGTGACTGCAATTATCGTAGCAATCGTCGCCATCGTATTCGTTGTCTTGGCTTTCACCGTTTTCAAGCCGAAGAACCCAGAAATCACGGTGTACCCTCTCGGTCTCGAGGACATCGGTCTCGATTTACAAGGGGTTTTGAACACGAGCGCGATAAATGCAACGGTGCCGATGGTCGTTGCCATTAACAACCGTAATTACGGGAGTTTTAAGTTTAAGAACATGACGGGCTTTATAAACTACCGTGGTAATGTCGTCGCCACGGTTCCGCTACAACAATCGCTGGTTCCCGCACGCGGGAAGCTTAACATTAGCACCGTCGCCAATTTCATGGTGGACCGACTGATCGCGAACACAACGTTTTGGGCGGATGTTTTGATGGGGTCCGTCAACTTCTCGTCGGATGCGACGGTCCATGGGAAAGTTAAGATGTTTAACGTTTTGAAGATTAGCGCATCGGTTCCTAGCAAATGTGACATCTCAATTTTTATCAAATCTCGAATTGTTCAGTCAATTTGTAAGACCAAAATTAAGTTGTAAAATTTGCCTTGGACCAATTTCAAAATTGTCGGAATTTGGTATGATTATCAGATATGAAAATTTTAGGTAAAAATATAATTATTTAATTGTTATACCTAAAACATTATGTAAGTTATGAGCTGTAAATTGCCTTTTTATTATCACTGTGATCCTATTTTCTTTCCATAAATATTGATTGAATGTTTTTTTTTATTATATGAATGGGACTATATTGAGCATCTTCTTGAAAAATATTGTCAAAAACATATTGTGTCAAAACTAGGATTTTAGACTTTTTTTTTTATTCAATTTTTTTTGTTTACGCAAGTTTGTTGGATTTAAGGTTTAGAGTTTAGGACTTTATGTTGTAAGGTTTAGATTTTAGATTTTAAAAGAAGATTGTGTAATATTTTTTTACATGGTTTGTACGTCAAAATTATGGGTGGGAAACTGGAAATTAGGTGGGGAATATTCGAAAAACGTGGGGATCCGAACCGACAGGATGGGGAATAACTGAAACCTTCACCCACAAGGTCGAGGACAGGGAAGTTTTATCACCGAAACTCAAATAGGGATGAGAACAAGGATTGCTAAATCCGAACCATGGGGATAACCGAACCGTAACCGTATAAATAATTGTGGGGATCCTCGAAAAATATCCACAAAGATCCATGATATTTACAATTTTTTTAAAATATATATAATTAACTCTCATTTACATGTATACCTATCTATCTTATTATCAATATATTTGTGTCTTTTGTTTAAATCTTATTTTTGTCGTTCATTTTACACAAAAATTTTGTTCTCCTTCAACAATGTGTTTAAGTGTATTGAGTATATGACTTGCAAATTGAAATCAACCATATATTTTAGTTAGTCAAATAATGAATTTGGTTAAACTTTGGGATAGAGATTTCTCGAAAACCGTGAGATCCAATGGGTATGGGGATGAAAACAAAAAATTAACCAAAACATGTAACGGGAATTACTTAAAATTATACCTGCAAGTGTTAGGGACAGAATAAAAAATACAAAAACGCTCCTAACCGACGGATTCCCACCCCTAGTGAAAATATAACCATGAAATATAATTAGAGTCTATTTATACTAATTAAAATTCTGACTGAATTTTATATCACAAGTCAACGATATCAATTCATTCCTAAATCATAAACTTGTCCCTATTTTAAACAATTCTATATTTCTTTTCTTTTTGTACATATTGCATACACACATTTATCTATTTAAAAATCTTTCGAATCATAGTTTAGACTATCCTGATTCATTTGATTTTTCGCATATTACATATATCATATTGTAGGAACTATTTACAAATATATATATGTTCGGTGATTGAGTTTAATTCGGTTGGCATATAGCCTATCCAATCTATAAGAGAATGTGATATTAAATATACTTAAATACTTAATATTCTTCGATTTACGTGTGTGAAAGGAATATGCGACATTAGTATCATAATTAGGCCCGTATCAAAATTTACTGTGCATAATTAGGGCCGTAAATGAGACGAAACAGATCGCGAGTTACTCGAATTCGAAAGGGTCAAAACTTGATTTGGTTGGACTCGACTCGAGTTTATAACGAGCCAAGCTACTTGATACCCGATTCGAAAAGCTCGTGAGCTACTCGAAAATATAAGATGTAATTTTTTTTATTTTTAAAATTAAAATGATCTAAAATGTAGGTTGAATGTTTTTATTGTTATATTATGTTAGTTTAATATTTAGTTTAACTTTCTGTATATTTTCATATGTACTCTTTTCCTTCAACTAAGATTAGGAGATTTTAATAAGACACATGAAAATATTTCTTTAGTATGATTCTATCTATAATGAAATGATGCAATTTGATCAATAAATTATTATTATTATTATTATTATTATTATTATTATTATTATTATTATTATTATTATAAATGAAACGAGACAGATTACGAACTACTCAAGATCGACCCGGTCAAAATTCGATAAAATTCGACTCGATTGGATTAGACTCTAGTTCTTAATGAGCCGGGTCGAGCTCAGCACACTCAAGCTCGACTTACACCCTTAGCAAAATTTCATGTGTGAGTCAGATTCATATGTACTATTTCTAAATTTATTTTGATTCAAGTCTAACGTATTTTAATTATCAATATTTTCACTTTTATATCGTAACAATATATTTATTATAATAGTAGTTTTATTTGTGCTTTATATTTAGTGATTTAAAATTGTTCTTAATATTATATTGATTTAAGGAGGGTTGTAAATGATTGAATGCGTACCATATCTTCCGGTTCTTTGTGCTTTCCCTTTCAATTATTCCCAGTTTTGTTTATATGAAAATTAATTTTTATTAAGATTCGGGATTCTGTTCTAAGATTTTATTCTCTCTTGTTTCAAACGAATTACTTTATTTAATTAATTAAATTTAAATATAGAGGTGGATGGTGGCCGGCAAATAAACCGAAAAACCGATTATTGTACAATGTTTTCAACCCAAAATAAATTTAGCCCAACTATTAAGATATTAGTGGATGTGTTGAACTTTGCCCCTTGATTGTCTCCCATAAACAATTGTGTACAAAATTCGGTCCGGTCGGTTTTTATATATTCGGTTAAGTTAAATTCATTCGTTCGGAAAAACTAATCGTTTTCTTTTGCTTGTTAAGAGTAATTATTGGTACATATGCTGTGTAAAATATTTATACAAATTTGTATATTTACTCTTTAAAAATTTAAATTTTCAAACCCTAAATTTTAATTATAAATCATAGATTCTAAACCCTATAAACTAAACATCAAACCCTAAACTATATCTCTAACACTTGTGACAATAGATTGGATAGTCTAAAGATTACGCAACATATATATTAAATAATTTTTTACTTGTTAATGGATCAAATTAAATTTAAGTCGGTTAAATTTTTTAGTAATCATTAAAGAATAATATGAATTTAAATGTTCTTAATTGATAAATTATAATTTTGATTCAACATATGCAAATTTAGAAAAACCAATCAAAATTCAAACTCAGCCTAACACAAGAAATGACATGTTTAGAAAAAAATATTAATAATTATTAAAATAGGTGAAACTTAATTAGCTATTAATTTGGTGAGATATTAGGACTTTTTTTAACAAAGAAAGGGACTGCTCATGCTGAAAAATGATCTTAGGACCTAGAGAAGAGCGAGAAAGAGGTGCTTTTGCTGGGTTTAAACTCAAGACCTAAGAGAAAGGAGAAAGCAGGTGAGAAATCAGTGTTTTCGGTAGACTACAAAATTCGTATCTTATGAGAAATTATATCATAAGTATAAAATTATATTCAAATGATAGATGAACTGATTTGGTTTAATATTGTTGATTTTTGTTATGGGATAATTTTTTTCAATTCCATTTTCCATCCCTAATATCAATATTCAAATTCTTTACATGGTTTAAAGATATAAGTCTAGGGATGAACATTTTACCCAATCCGTCCGGGTCGGGCTTTTTTTTGTTGTAAAAA
Organism: Hibiscus tridactylites; assembly: GCA_958450335.1. NCBI lineage: Eukaryota > Viridiplantae > Streptophyta > Magnoliopsida > Malvales > Malvaceae > Hibiscus > Hibiscus tridactylites. Next base: position 2,771,532 of record OY288273.1, read on the forward strand.
ACGAGTTTAAGTCGGGTCGAGTCAGATTTAGTTTTAGAGTGAGGAATATCTGTTCCGATCCGACCCGAAATTAATAGTGTGATTTTTTTCTATATTTTTAGGAATATTTGCAATAATTCCATTATTAATATTCTTTTACAATCAAGACATTAAAATTGATTTTCTTTTACAAATCGGGGCCCTAAAATTATATTTTTTTACAAATATGTCCCTAAAATTGAAAAAAATATATAGACTAAGTCGGGTCGAGTTAAATTTTTTTAAAGATGGTCTCGGGTTGAGTTTAAATTCAGGTCGACCATAAATTCAACTTGTGCCCATCTTTAAATATAAGGTTTCATCCCGATAAATTAACTTAACTAACTAGAAGAATAAACGTTGAGGTAGACATTCTAAATTTAACATTTTAAACCATCAATGAATTAATTTTTCTAACCAGATTAACTATCAATCATTAGCAGCCTCTTTTGCTTCAAATCCAATTATGGTCACGAGACAAAATTAACATGCGTCACCCATTTTCATTCCTTGTCACGGGATATATCATAAATATCCATAAACTTATGAAGTGTCGCGCATTAGATTGTAGTCGAATTCGAATCAAATTAAATTTGAGTTTTTTAAGAAAATAAAAGTGAGTTTAATCGAATTTTAGTTTTAAAATTTAAATTTAATTTGATATGAAAATTAAAGTGTCAGAACTCAGTTAGTTGAGTTATTTTACCTAATGGAAAACTAGCTATATTCTAATGCTGGGTTTCATATTTTCAAACTCTATTTAATGCAGGTTTAAAAGGGTTTTATATGGACAATATGTTTAGGGTGTTTTTAGTTGATTAAATTAGACATTATTTATTATTTTAATGTTGCTTTTTTTAATTTATTTTAGATGCAAGTAAAATTTTTATCATTATGTTATTATTTTAACCTTTTTACTATATGATCTAACTCTTGATTTGTAGTTTATTTTTTTTTTGAAACAAACTGGATTATATTAAAAGTGATAGGATTACAAAGGATCACACTTAAACATTGAAAATTCAATGTATAAAGATAAATACAGTAAAACCTAAGGGTATGAAAGACATTAAAGAACAAACATATAACTTTCAAAAGGACTTGAAGCAACTTCTGAAAGAAATCCAGAAAACTATAGCTTTAACTAGAGTGCTCTACGAAGACAACAAATTCTTTCGCTACTTGTTCTTGGCATATTGGCACAACCACAACAGAAAATCATAAGTATTTATAGATCGACCTTCTTCGCTGAAAAATGCTCGCTGAAATTTCGTCGCTCGAACGCTATACTGTCAAAAGACAGACTAAAACTGCCATTAAGACAGACGAAGGAACTTCTATAAAAGCAGACAAAAGAACTGTCATGAAAACATATTTGATATAAAACTGACAAAGCAAAAAAAATAAGAAAAACATAAAAATAAAACATTCATCACCAAAGATGAAGGTTATTTATATACAAAAGTAACAAAACCAGCAAAAGGACCAAAGATTTGTAGTTTATTTAAAGACATTTGCATTAATACGATATACAATCGAGATATGAATTTATTAAAATTTGGTTGCGCGTCATTCTTTTCAATGTCGAGTATTTCACTGTTGTTGGTAACAAGTGGTATAATTTTTTTTAGTATTTTTAATTCGGTCTCATGTAATCTCTATTCATCGTTTAACTTTTAATAAACTTACGCACACAGTACAAGCAAAACAACTCGAACCTAAAAATAATATTTTCTTTTTATCGAAACCACTCTTTGAATTTATATAAACATTAAAATTTGAATATTAATAAAAATAATTATGTGAACTAACTGATTATCAAGTTGAAAACTCATATAAAGATTTTTTTTTAATATGGAGATGAAAAGGCTTGCACATGGGTTATCAATTAAATTGATGAATTACTTTTCCTTTGTGGGCCATATACTTTGTTCTAGAAAAGCAGTCACGGCCATTATAAGCCGGTAATCACGCAAACAAGTCATCAAGGATTTTGGAGTTTCTTTTTTTTTTTTCATTTTCGAATATTAAATTTTTTTAATTAGTCAAGTGATGAATTCATTTATTTTTTGAGCAATATATCAATTCAATTTTATTAGAAATCGAAACAAAAAAACAGTTCAAAAGAAATAAAATTGTACCAATAAGGATTGAGTGCATTGGTAAGGCAGATTGTACTCCTAAAGAGAGAACGTGAGTTCGAACTTTGGTGAAGACATCATATCAACAAAATACTTTCAATTAGGGGTGTTTAAAAATACATGACCCGGTTGACCCGACAATGAACACCCCTACTTTTAGTGGACTGCAAAACATGGATAAAGATAGAACACTAGAGAATTAGAAGCATAGTTTAAGACTTATTATCTTTATCCACATACACGCTTCATGATTGAAGAAGGAATGATGAACAAAACCAACAATTTTAGAGGATGCTTCACAAAACATATTGGATTGCATCAGCAAACGAACCATTGAGGGATTAAACTACTGAAGACAACCGACAAACGTAAGTCAGAGATCTACCACAATGGTGATAACATGTCACAAAGTAAAAGCGTGCCACATAGCAGAGGAAAAAGCGTGCCACAAAAGTATAGAAACAACTTGAAAAAAATCTAAAACATCAAAGAAGACAATAATTAAATATATAAAAACAAAAATAAAATAAAATATTAACAGTCGACAACTAGTACTAAAACTAATGTCACCGTTGGCCAAACAAACAGTTCAAAGAGAGATGAACGACATTTTAGAAAGAAATCATTCCTATGAGTTCAATTCTCGATATTTATATTAAGAATTTAAATATCACTTTAGTGTAAAACAACATTTATTATGCTAATTATTATAAATTTGTTTCATGGTATAAAATTATTAAATCAAATTCGGTTATTAGTTTTTTCCCTGATTTTGGGCAAGGTGTAAATTATTATCCATTTAGAGCATTTTATTTTTTTAATTTTAAGGTACATAATTCAACGAGTTTCAGTAAAAAAAATAACATATTTATCCTAGAAAAGTTAAATTCGAGCATTGGTGTGTGCAAGAATTGTGTGCGTTGTCAAATAGTTAAAAAAAATATAACAAATATTATTATATAACCACACAAGTATAAATTAATTGATATAATACATAAATAAAATTAAAAATACAATCAATATATCTATATAACTACGCTAATAATCGATCATTAAAAATACATTGGCTTTTATATCACTCCAAACACAATACTTCCAATCTATCTGCAACTCTTATGTCCATTTCAATCCCCACTGCTTATCTACCAATTATTCTTTGAAAAAGGGTTTAGCTTTAATTATTGATTATATCAGTTTAAATATTAAATTATGTTCGTAATTTTATTGATTACATTTGAATTATAATATTTTATATTCGAATTTGTTTAAATCAATATTATTTTATCGACAGTTATTTTTCAATAGCAAAATAGTAATAAAAACTAATAGCTAATCTATCATGTTTAGACCGAACTGTCTGAGATAAATTAAAAGCATATGGGGTTTGGTCCTACTAACCAAATTAAAGACATTATTAATAAAAACTAAGTGCTGAGTTAGACTTTTGATCTACCACTTCATAATCCTAATCACATCATTACTGTTTGCTAATCAATCTGATTGGTGGCCTAATTCATTTAGACCCAACTGTTCAGATGAAATTCCCTCTTAGTATTTGATTGGACTCGAACTATTATATATATTATTATAATTATCGAGACAATAACGACGAAAAACAAACGATCGCAGAAAGTATAAAATAAAAATAAACACTAAGATTTATGTGAAAAATTCAAGAAAGAAAAATTATTGACAGGGGAAGAGAGATTTTCTCTATGTCGAAAAGAAGAGATTACAATTGATGATTTTAAATATTCTCTAATATCTATTTATAGAAATAAGTTGTTTGATTGCAAAGAAAACTGAGTTTCCTACTCTTCGCCAGCCCGACAGGGACTCAGTTTCGCACTTCTTCTTTATTAAGATTTATATTCATGCTGGTCTAGAAGAGAATTTGAGTCATAACTTAACGTATATAACATTTATTAAATTGAGAGTTATGACATTCTCAATACAAATGTTGGGACTCAAACTCATACAAAATAAGACAACATTAATATCATTGACCACTTGATCAATTAGTGGATCTTTTTCTCTATATATATTATTTAAATAACTTATTATTACTTTTTTTTAATATGCTGGTGTGATGCAAGGGTAGCATTTGTTTAACTTTCTTAGCCTTTTCAAAGACGGCACACACATCATGCATTACTGGTGCTCAAACTCGAGTTCCAAGAGATGATGAATATCTACTTTTGCTACCAAGACACAAGGGAATGATCAAGCTTATTATTACTTAAACGCATTCGAACGCATTCAAATTCAATCTTTAAAATATGTTAACTAAACTAATATTCGGTTAAATTCGGTTCAGTCCCCTCATACCAACATTTTTATCAAACTTTCATATGCCATATCTATCATATAATTCAATGATATATATATATATATATATATATATATATATATATATATATATATATATATATATATATATATATATATATATATCAAATTCACTTCAAATATTCATGCATGGTATCTTATGTATAACATTATATTCAAAATTGCATATGCGTTCAAGTTTTACAGTTTTATATTTATTATTTTTTAATCTTTCATATTAGTTTTATAAGTAATAACTAATATTTATTACAAAAAAACAATAATATATTTGTTTCTATAATTCATTAGTATTCTTATTTGAATAAAAATATTAATCCAATCATAGAGTTGCCGGCCATGTGAAGAAAAGAAATTCATTATTTTCCCTTAAATGCTTCCGTAGATTACAGCTCGAATAATTTTTTTTAATTAATTTATATTCTAAGTTCAAAAACAAAACTTAAATTTCATCCACCTTTGCCCAAATCAATATTATAAAATCTAATTGCCTAGTTTGCATTATATTGTGTACATGAACATTCTTTCTACGAAGAATAATCATTGAAAAAGTAAAAATAAATTAATGATTAAAAAATAACTTGTCTCTCTATTCATGCACGTTATATACATATATATATATATATGATCCGTTTATACAGTATAAAACTGTAACACCCGGGTTTAGGGGTTAGGTGAAAATAATGTTTTAATATTATCTCGGGTTCGGTCCTATGATTTAAATAATGGTTCGGGTTTGGCTTTCAAATTAATTAAATTAATGATAGACTAAGTTTTGGAATTAAAAACCCCAAATGACCATGGAAAATATGTTCTTGTGAATAATCTATTTCATTAAGGGCAAATGGGTCATTGGACTTTTAATTTAAAACAAAACAAATAAAAACCCAATTTTTATTACTTATCTTCCCCCTCTCTCCCAAAGTATCAGACAAACCTCCCCAAGCCATTGAAGCTACTATTCCATCCCCTCTCCTTCTTCATTTCAACTCCGAATTTAAAGGTGAAGGTAAATTTGAACTCCCCTCACCTCCATCTTCTTAAAAGTACTCTTCTTTTTCATTTTCATGAAGTTTTTGGGAAATAGGGGTTTTGAATATTTTGAATAAAAATGGTGCCTTTGTGTAGCTAATTGTAATATTTTGATTTGTTATGGTTGGTTATGGGATATAGAAGTCAAATGGTATGATATATGTGAATTTCAAAGGGTTTTGAACAATTTTCGGAATTGGGTTTCAAAGGGGTTTTTGGAGGGTTTTAAAGAGGTTTTGGGGGTTGTTTAAGGTTGGTTTTTGAGGGCTGATGTTAGTATAATATATGAGGGCTGCTTTGGGTGTGTTTGATGGTTATTTGGATGCTTGAAATGGAAGATATTGGTGGGCTTTAAGGGCAGCTCGGAAATTCTGTTTTGGGACTTGTTTTGGGTATTGAGTGCTTGAAGTATTGTTCCGGGTTGTTTCCGTTGATGAGATATTGATTATGAATGTTTTGTTTGTGTTTGAGATTGATTAGAACCGAGTTTGGGCGTCGGTGAAGCTTTGGAAGAGAATCCGGGAATTTGAAGAACGGTCGCTTGCGTGGTCTTTGAGCTAGGAAGTTTAGGTGAGTGGTTGTTTGCTTTTAAAGGTTTTAAATTAGTTGGTTCGAGTATATGGACTAGGTTGGGCTTGGTAGACCCACCTAGAGTTAGGATTAGGGTGGTAGCCTAATCCTAATCTTGATCTAAGCCTTTGGATGAACTCAAATGTATGAATGTATATGCCTCGTATGTCTTGTGTTATGAATGCTTATGTATATTGTTTTATACATGTGAATTGAGGCATGAGTTGTATTGCTTAAAGCATGCATGATGATGGTTCATGATTGTGTCCATGGTGAGTACGTGCTAAGCACGGAAATGATTGAAATGGGTAATGTGGAATGAGTAAAATATTGGCACTAGTATACTTAAATACAAATGATCGATCATTAGGATGTTAGTGTGTACACATGAGTCTAAAGTCGCGCGTGGCCTTGGTGGCGTTGAGTCACCAAGGAGGAGTACGGGTTCGCCCGGAATTGTAATTGAATATAGTCGGTGATGAGTGGAATCCCATCGACGGGGCGTGAGGATGAGTGGAATCCCCTCCGCGAGACCGGTGATGAGTGGAATCCCACCGAGGTAATGTGGTTGTTGGATATGAGTTTCCAACGTGTCTATCCGTGTATTTGAGTCATAACTAGGTGCCAATGTGGATTGATATGTGTATCATTGTGTTGGGATTTATGAGATGTTTGGATGTTTAAATGTGATTACATGTATGGTAGTGTTGAACTCATGATTATGGCATATATGTGATATATTGATCATGCATCTATATCTTGTGGACTCTTAGTAAATGTAAGTTGCTTTGGCTAGATCGTGCTCGGACCCTGCAATGTTGAGGTTTGTTTTTAGAGCTTACCCTCACTAAGCATCATTGCTTACGCTCTCTTTGTTCAACATTGCAGATCCTTAGTTCGTGGGTTGCTCGGGCAAGTGGAGGGCCTCCAAGTGTGGTTTTGACTTGAGTTCATCAAGTATGGGTTTTAGTATTTAAACATGTGATGGTTTGAGCAATGGGACATATATGATTTTGTGGGATTGTTGTTGGTTGATAGGAGCATGTGTAGACTCCTATATATATATGTTGCTTTTGCATAGTTGTGTTGCCATGATGAATGTTAACTCATGCTTATTTGCTTACTTGAATGTTAGTCTATGCCTTAAGAGTTTTTACATGAGTTTGAGTGTTGTTTGAATGAATGCATATTGTGGATTGTTGTTTTAGTATTAGACATGTCCAAACCTTGTTAAAGCATGTTAGTAATGTTGTTGTATCTTGGGTTTAAATGCTTGGCTGTTGTATGGTGTTTTGGTGATGTTTTGGGGCATCCTTGTGCCTCAAAACAGCCCAGAAAAGTCTGCAGACAGGGGGTGTTTCGGAACGGGTCCCCGTGTTCCGAAACGGCCCCTGTGTTTATGGCCTGCCGTTTCGAAACGGATGAGGGTCGTTCCGAAACGTTTTCGCTACTGGAATTTTGAGAAATTGGCGAGATGAAGCCGTTCCGAAACGGGCCTTTGAAGTTCCGAAACGGTCAAATCTCGTTGACCACGAGATATTGACCGTCAAGGTCGTTCCGATACGGGTCACCCCTGTTTCGGAACGGTCACCTTGTGGTTGACCCAGGCCCGTTGACCAGGTCAGGGCGTTTCGGAACACCCTATAGGTGTTTCGAAACGGCCTGCTGAAGTGAAGTAAAATGGACTGTTTATGTTTGTTTGGTCGGTGAATGTTTCGTTGATTGTATCTTCCGCTGTTGTACCACACTTAGGTCTAAAATTATGCATGTAGACAAGATAAGATAAAAAGAAATTTTCTGGGTCGTTAACCGAGGGGAAGCCTTAACGGGTTTCGCTTCGGTTTTCCCCGTGTGGCCCACTCGGACCGGTCATCCGACCAGACCGGAACGAGGGGGTTACACTTGTTGGTATCAGAGCCTAAGGTTACCGAGACCTTGGGCAGGTAAGTGAGGTAAGTTTAAGTTTTTAAGTTGAATTGCACGGTGTTTGCTTGTTCTGCAAGAATGGTTGCTTATGTGACAAGTATGCTGATTGTTTTACCTTTAAGCATGTGTGTGTGGGTCCCATTGCTACTATTACATTGGAAAAATGATTTTTAAGTGAGGGAAACATACTTGGACACTTGGAAGCCTTGCCTTGCTAACCCAACTTGTATGTTTGTTTGTTGTGGTTGTAGTTGATAATCGTGAGAGCGATGTCTAGACCGAGAGGTAGACCGAGGTTGGTTCGTCAGGAACCACGAGTTGTGGCTCCTGTTGAGCCGGCAGTTGGTGCGGGGGCTCACATAGAGGGACCGGGGGCAGCGGGAGTTGGCGCTCCTCCACCACCTCATCCACCGGGAGTTGGGGCGAGGATGGAGCCGGAGGAGAGGGACCTCAAGGTGGCCAAGGTGGCCAAGGTCCAGCTGGAATTGATATGACTCTGCTTGTGCAAGCAATAGCGGGAGCGTTCCAGGCCGCAGTGGCGGGAGCCCAGGCTGCAGCTCAGCCTAGGTGTGATGATGCTAGCTTACCTTTGGAGAGGCTCCGTAGCTTAGGGGCCGAGGAGTTTAGAGGATCTACTCCGGAGAGGTCGGAGTTATGGTTGGAGAAGACAGTTCGTATCTTGGCTCAGATGGGTTGTGCGGGCGCACGTAGATTGGGTTGTGTGATCTCACTGCTTCAGGGTGATGCCTACACCTGGTGGGTCACCATCACTACCGGGGTTCCAGAGGCCGAGATAGATTGGGATTTCTTTGAGTTTGCTTTCAGGAAGAGGTACTTGGGACCGAGATACCTAGATGAGAAGAAGAGAGAATTCATGACTCTCACTCAGGGAGATGCTTCAGTGACTGATTATGAGATCCGCTTTGTTCGCTTGAGTCAGTATGCCCCAGAGTTGGTTCCTACTGAAGTGGAACGCTGCAACCGTTTCCGTTACGGACTGAATGAAGAGGTTAAGAGGTACACGTTGGCTTCTGACTACTCAGACTTTGATGTGTTGGTCGCGAGGGCCAAGGATTTGGAGCATAGTTTGGGTTCAGCCAAACGAGCTGGTGGTTCTAGTTCTGGAAAGAAGCATAACCACTTTGATGGTAGAGATGCTAAGAGGCACAGAGGTGGCAGACATCAGTTTGATCAGAGACGTGGCGGTGGCCACCATGGTAGGGGCCATCAGGGCCATAGAGGAGGAGGGCGCTTGCCCGAGTGTGCACAGTGTGGGAGACAGCACACTAGAGAGTGCTGGGGTAACTTTCATGCTTGTTGGAACTGTGGTTCGAGGGACCACTTTAGGAGGGACTGTCCACGTCAGGCAGCTCAGGCACCGAATATTGCTTAGGCTCATGCGAGAGGTACTGATTTTCAGAGAGGCCGTGGGCGCGGTCGTGGCTACTTCCAGCCGAGGGCTGATGCACCTAGGGTAGATGCTCAGAGGAACCTTGCACATGTTGTGGCTGTGCAGCTAGAGGCGGGAGGACCAGCGAGGGTCTATGCTCAGAGAGAGGCCGGGAACGACACCGATGTGATAGCATGTAATTTTGAGTTACAGTCTATGTCCTTACTTTCTTTGGTTGATTCGGGTTCTACGCATTCCTACATTTTGAGTAAGCATGCACAGAAGTTAGATATTCCTGTTGAGATCTTAGATGTAGGTATGCATGTTACTAGTTCTTTTGGTGAGACAGTTGTGGTTAGACGTATGTATAGGAGGTGTCCACTGAAGATTCAGGGTCATGTGTTCTCAGTTGATATGATGGAACTTCCTTTCTACGGTTTTGACATTATATTGGGTATGGATTGGTTGGTTGAGCATCGGGCTAGTGTGGATTTTGAGACAAAGAGAATTTCCTTGAAGCTTTCGGATGATTACGAGGTAGTGGTAGTGGGCGAGAACATTAAGTTCTTGTCCAATGTGGTGTCAGCTTTAGAGGCTCATAGGTTGATGGACTCTGGATGTGGGGCCTATTTAGCTTATGTTATGAATCTGGATATGAGTGAAGCTAGACCGAAAGATATCAGAACAGTGTGTGATTTTCCAGATGTGTTTCCTGAAGAGTTGTCGGGTTTGCCTCCTGACAGAGATGTTGAGTTTGTGATTGAGACAGTTTCAGGGTCTAGTCCAGTTTCGATAGCTCCGTATCGTATGGCTCCGAAAGAGTTGAAAGAATTGAAGAGTCAGTTGCAAGAATTATTAGACCGTGGTTTCATTAGGCCTAGTAGCTCTCCGTGGGGTGCTCCAGTGTTGTTTGTGAAAAAGAAAGATGGTAGCATGTGCATGTGTATTGACTATAGACAACTGAATCAGTTGACTGTGAAGAACAAGTATCCGTTGCCTCGTATAGATGATTTGTTTGATCAGTTGAGAGGTGCTTCAGTATTCTCGAAGATAGATTTGAGATCCGGGTACTATCAGTTGAAGGTGAAAGAGTGTGATGTTCCGAAGACAGCTTTTAGGACTAGATATGGTCACTATGAGTTTCTTGTGATGCCATTTGGGCTCACGAATGCACCAGCAGCATTCATGGACATGATAAACAGAATTTTTAGAGACTATCTAGACCGGTTTGTGGTTGTCTTCATTGATGACATACTTGTGTACTCAAAGACAGAGGAAGAGCATGATGAGCACTTGAGATTTGTTTTACAGAGATTGATGAGTAATCAGTTGTATGCGAAGCTTAGTAAGTGTGAGTTCTGGATTCGAGAGGTTGTATTTCTTGGCCATGTCGTTTCGGCCGATGGCATCCGAGTTGATCCATCGAAGATTGAGGCTATTGTTGAGTGGAAACAACCTAAGTCCGTGACCGAGATTAGGAGTTTCCTAGGATTAGCTGGGTACTATAGGAGGTTTGTGGATGGCTTCTCTAGAGTAGCTGCTCCCTTGACTAAGTTGTTGCAAAAGGGAGTCAAGTTTGAATGGTCAGATGCAAGACAAAAGGCCTTTGAGAAATTGAAAGAAGCTTTAACGAATGCTCCAGTGTTAGTACAACCTGTTTCAGGTAAGGAGTTTGTGATTTACAGTGATGTTTCCTACGTAGGCTTAGGATGTGTTTTGATGCAAGATAGGAGAGTTGTTGCCTATGCTTCTAGACAGTTGAAGATTCATGAGAAGAACTATCCTACCCATGACATAGAGCTAGCCGCAGTCGTATTTGCATTGAAGATTTGGCGTCACTATTTGTATGGTGAGAAGTGTATAGTCTACACCGATCACAAGAGCTTGAAGTACTTGATGACACAGAAAGAGTTGAACTTGAGACAGAGGAGATGGCTAGAGCTGTTAAAAGATTATGATTTGACTATTGAGTACCATCCGGGTAAAGCAAACGTAGTAGCCGATGCTTTGAGTAGAAAAGTGGCCGTTGAGCTGAGAGCTATGTTTGCTAGATTGAGTGTGTCCGATGATGGTGGCTTGATCACCGAGTTGCAAGTGAAGCCTTCTTTGATTCAGTTGATTAGAGAGAAGCAGCTACAAGATGCGAGCCTAGTTCCACATGTTCAAGACATAGCCGAAGGAAGACCGACTGAGTATAGTTTCAGTGGTGAGAGCTTGTTGTGCTTCAGAGATAGAATTGTTGTACCGGAAGATGTTGAGCTGAGACGTCAGATTTTGAGTGAAGCACATTCGAGTCCCTTTTCTATGCATCCGGGTAGTACCAAGATGTACCGAGATTTGAAGAATGATTACTTCTGGGTTGGTTTGAAAAGAGATGTAGTCGAGTATGTGAGTCGTTGTATGGTTTGTCAGAGAGTGAAGGCAGAACATCAGGTTCCTTCAGGTTTGTTACAGCCTTTGAAGATTCCGGAATGGAAATGGGAGAGAATCACCATGGATTTTGTATCGGGGTTGCCTTTGTCTCCTTCGAAGAAGAATTCAGTTTGGGTGATTGTTGATAGGTTCACTAAGTGTGCTCACTTCTTAGCAGTGAACACTACGGATTCCTTAGATAAGTTGGCAAACTTGTACATTCGTGAGATTGTGAGACTTCATGGAGTTCCAAAGTCTATAGTTTCAGATAGGGATCCTAGATTTACTTCGAGGTTCTGGAGTTGTTTGCATAGTGCTTTGGGTAGTCGTCTGCATTTCAGCACATCTTATCATCCGCAGTCCGATGGACAGTCAGAACGAGTGATACGGATTCTAGAGGACATGCTTCGTTGTTGTGTGATTGATTTCCAGGGTTCTTGGGAGAAGCACTTACCGTTGGTTGAGTTTGCTTACAACAACAGTTATCAGTCTAGTATTCAGATGGCACCTTATGAGGCTTTGTATGGTAGACGGTGTAGAACTCCGATTTGTTGGGCTGAGACAGGTCAGAGGTTGTTACCTATGCCAGACTTGCTTAAGGGAACCACAGAAAAAGTGAAGTTGATTTGTGACCGTTTGAAAGCAGCTTCCGATCGTCAGAAGTCCTATGCAGATTTAAAGAGGAAGGAAGTTGAGTACACAGTGGGTGAGAAAGTGTTTCTGAAAGTATCTCCGTGGAAGAAGGTAATGAGATTTGGCCGGAAAGGCAAGTTGAGTCCGAGGTTCATTGGTCCGTATGAGATAGTTGAGCGGATTGGGCCCGTAGCTTATCGTTTGAGGTTACCTTCTGAGTTAGAGAAGATTCATGATGTCTTTCATGTGTCTATTCTTAGGAGATATAGATCAGATATTTCTCATGTGATGCCCGTTGAGGAGATAGAGTTGAATCCGGATTTGTCTTATAATGAAGAGCCCGTAGAGATACTTGCTGCTGATAGCAAAGTGTTGCGTGGCAAGACCATAGAGTTGGTCAAAGTGTTGTGGAGACATAGAGGTGTGGAAGAGGCCACGTGGGAGAGGAAAGCGGACATGGTTGAGCAGTTTCCATATTTGTTCCCACCAGGTAATTTCGGGGACGAAATTCCTTAAGTGGGGGAGAGTTGTAACACCCGAGTTTAGGGGTTAGGTGAAAATAATGTTTTAATATTATCTCGGGTTCGGTCCTATGATTTAAATAATGGTCCGGGTTTGGCTTTCAAATTAATTAAATTAATGATAGACTAAGTTTTGGAATTAAAAACCCCAAATGACCATGGAAAATATGTTCTTGTGAATAATCTATTTCATTAAGGGCAAATGGGTCATTGGACTTTTAATTTAAAACAAAACAAATAAAAACCCAATTTTTATTACTTATCTTCCCCCTCTCTCCCAAAGTATCAGACAAACCTCCCAAGCCATTGAAGCTATTATTCCATCCCCTCTCCTTCTTCATTTCAACTCCGAATTTAAAGGTGAAGGTAAATTTGAACTCCCCTCACCTCCATCTTCTTAAAAGTACTCTTCCTTTTCATTTTCATGAAGTTTTTGGGAAATAGGGGTTTTGAATATTTTGAATAAAAATGGTGCCTTTGTGTAGCTAATCGTAATATTTTGATTTGTTATGGTTGGTTATGGGATATAGAAGTCAAATGGTATGATATATGTGAATTTCAAAGGGTTTTGAACAATTTTCGGAATTGGGTTTCAAAGGGGTTTTTGGAGGGTTTTAAAGAGGTTTTGGGGGTTGTTTAAGGTTGGTTTTTGAGGGCTGATGTTAGTATAATATATGAGGGCTGCTTTGGGTGTGTTTGATGGTTATTTGGATGCTTGAAATGGAAGATATTGGTGGGCTTTAAGGGCAGCTCGGAAATTCTGTTTTTGGGACTTGTTTTGGGTATTGAGTGCTTGAAGTATTGTTCTGGGTTGTTTCCGTTGATGAGATATTGATTATGAATGTTTTGTTTGTGTTTGAGATTGATTAGAACCGAGTTTGGGCGTCAGTGAAGCTTTGGAAGAGAATCCGGGAATTTGAAGAACGGTCGCTTGCGTGGTCTTTGAGCTAGGAAGTTTAGGTGAGTGGTTGTTTGCTTTTAAAGGTTTTAAATTAGTTGGTTCGAGTATATGGACTAGGTTGGGCTTGGTAGACCCACCTAGAGTTAGGATTAGGGTGGTAGCCTAATCCTAATCTTGATCTAAGCCTTTGGATGAACTCAAATGTATGAATGTATATGCCTCGTATGTCTTGTGTTATGAATGCTTATGTATATTGTTTTATACATGTGAATTGAGGCATGAGTTGTATTGCTTAAAGCATGCATGATGATGGTTCATGATTGTGTCCATGGTGAGTACGTGCTAAGCACGGAAATGATTGAAATGGGTAATGTGGAATGAGTAAAATATTGGCACTAGTATACTTAAATACAAATGATCGATCATTAGGATGTTAGTGTGTACACATGAGTCTAAAGTCGCGCGTGGCCTTGGTGGCGTTGAGTCACCAAGGAGGAGTACGGGTTCGCCCGGAATTGTAATTGAATATAGTCGGTGATGAGTGGAATCCCATCGACGGGGCGTGAGGATGAGTGGAATCCCCTCCGCGAGACCGGTGATGAGTGGAATCCCACCGAGGTAATGTGGTTGTTGGATATGAGTTTCCAACGTGTCTATCCGCGTATTTGAGTCATAACTAGGTGCCAATATGGATTGATATGTGTATCATTGTGTTGGGATTTATGAGCTGTTTGGATGTTTAAATGTGATTACATGTATGGTAGTGTTGAACTCATGATTATGGCATATATGTGATATATTGCTCATGCATCTATATCTTGTGGACTCTTGGTAAATGTAAGTTGCTTTGGCTAGATCGTGCTCGGACCCTGCAATGTTGAGGTTTGTTTTTAGAGCTTACCCTCACTAAGCATCATTGCTTACGCTCTCTTTGTTCAACATTGCAGATCCTTAGTTCGTGGGTTGCTCGGGCAAGTGGAGGGCCTCCAAGTGTGGTTTTGACTTGAGTTCATCAAGTATGGGTTTTAGTATTTAAACATGTGATGGTTTGAGCAATGGGACATGTATGATTTTGTGAGATTGTTGTTGGTTGATAGGAGCATGTGTAGACTCCTATATATATATGTTGCTTTTGCATAGTTGTGTTGCCATGATGAATGTTAACTCATGCCTATTTGCTTACTTGAATGTTAGCCTATGCCTTAAGAGTTTTTACATGAGTTTGAGTGTTGTTTGAATGAATGCATATTGTGGATTGTTGTTTTAGTATTAGACATGTCCAAACCTTGTTAAAGCATGTTAGTAATGTTGTTGTATCTTGGGTTTAAATGCTTGGCTGTTGTATGGTGTTTTGGTGATGTTTTGGGGCATCCTTGTGCCTCAAAACAGCCCAGAAAAGTCTGCAGACAGGGGGTGTTTCGGAACGGGTCCCCGTGTTCCGAAACGGCCCCTGTGTTTATGGCTGCCGTTTCGAAACGGATGAGGGTCGTTCCGGAACGTTTTCGCTACTGGAATTTTGAGAAATTGGCGAGATGAAGCCGTTCCGAAACGGGCCTTTGAAGTTCCGAAACGGTCAAATCTCGTTGACCACGAGATATTGACCGTCAAGGTCGTTCCGATACGGGTCACCCCTGTTTCGGAACGGTCACCTTGTGGTTGACCCAGGCCCGTTGACCAGGTCAGGGCGTTTCAGAACACCCTATATGTGTTTCGAAACGGCCTGCTGAAGTGAAGTAAAATGGACTGTTTATGTTTGTTTGGTCGGTGAATGTTTCGTTGATTGTATCTTCCGCTGTTGTGCCACACTTAGGTCTAAAATTATGCATGTAGACAAGATAAGATAAAAAGAAATTTTCTGGGTCGTTAACCGAGGGGAAGCCTTAACGGGTTTCGCTTCGGTTTTCCCCGTGTGGCCCACTCGGACCGGTCATCCGACTAGACCGGAACGAGGGGGTTACAAAAACTCTTTAAGTTTTACACGTTTTTTGGACCGTTGGATGAGTGAAACGAATGGACGAGATTAACAGTAAATATGTGAAGATTATCATTTGGAAAAAAAGAGAGTAAGGGGTTAATCTGAGCCATCCATTCCCCTCATCTAACAATCCAGAAAACGTATAAAACTTAAAGAGTTATACATTGTGTAAGTTGATCATAACTAATTCATATATATATATATAAGAAAAATGAAAAAAAATAGAAAATACTTTGATACACAAGTTTGTGTAAAGTTTATATAAGTCTTTCAATTTTAGGGTTTAGATATTTAGGTTGTGGTTTAGGGTTTAGTGGTTTAGTATTTAAGGTTTATGACAAGAATTTAATGTTTAGGTTTTAATGTGTTAGAGTTAGGAATTTAGATTCTATAGCTTAAATATGAAGGATTGTATGAAGTTTTTTTACACAACTTGTATTTTAAAATATAACTCATATATATTAAATTGCATTAATTCATATAATTTGTAATATAATTTATATTATTATATGTATAAAAAGGAATTGCAAGTTATTATCAATCCTTCAAGTTGACATATTTGTGCAAGAAAAGCTTAATTAGTTAATTTAAAGGTAAAACGGGTATCTCTTTATGTCACAACCTAACTTTTGGAATAATGAAGATGTTCTTATAAACTAACAGAGTTTTTTTGGAAATAGATAAAAAGGCAAAAGGAAACAAGATTTAATTTAAAAAGTAGCTCAAATTGTTTTAGAGGCACGTGTAGAGGAAAATATCTTAATAATAGTGTTTTAATTATGTAATTATTTTCATTAATTAATATAATATTGAATAAAAAATATCTTAACTATTTTTAAAAGGTTTCGATCTTTATTCTGAATATGTTGTAGCTTTAAAATCTATAACCAAAGTTAATCTATATGTATCAACAAATTTATAATTAGTTGAGAGTTTAATCTTTATTCCGAGTATGTGTAACTCAACTATTTAGCAGATAAAAATTATTCTTACAATTTTATCAATTGAAAAAAAAAAGTGTCTCTCTAAAAAGAAAGGTGGCATTGCACATTACTTATAAGACCAGTCCCCCTTCTGTCGAGGAAAAAAATCGTTTCTAAAGTCGACTAGCCGCTGATTTGGTAGATATGTTAACGATCGGATCGAATAATATTCGAATCATGTATATGTATGAGATTAATATATTTTATGTTTATTCAAATTTGATTGGACTTGTAATATGAGTGTAAATGTTATCAAAATTTATCTATATTTGTAAATGACTAATACAAACTCGTTTTTTACTTGCCCATACTATTATTTTTTAAAAAATATTTATTCTGTTTCTAAGTTAATATTTACTACTTTTATTAAATTTATTTACTATTCTTTTATACATGATGAACAAGTCAACATATTTTTTTATAACTTAATACAATATATAATAATCTTACAAAACAATCTGAACTCGGTCATTGAATGTTGGAGTCTAAACTTGACCTATATTTTAAACATACTTAAATTTTTTCCAAATTCATTTTCAGGCCTATTATTTATATCCAAATCCTTCCGAATTTTGAATGGACATTCGAGCTTGGACGAGTATCCTAACCCTTGAATATGTCTAAATTCAGGTATCCAAGTGATAAAAAAAATTAGGTACCATTTTGAGAATGATTATGAAGTTCAAGTACCAGAGTGGTAAAATAAATAAATGTATTAGCTATAGGCACCATTTTGAGAATGATTACCAATTCAGGTACCGAAATGATCCCAAAACATTAAGGTACTCAATCGAGAAAAACTATCAAATTTAGAAGTTTTTAAAATATAATTATAAAACGGTTGTTTGAACCATCCTTGCATCAACAATATTTTTATTGTTTAATCACCGGTATCTGATTTATTGATCGATTAATCCAGATTAAGTTTTGTAGAGGTCTAATATGAGTCGAACATTTCAACACAATTTTTTTTCATTCATATTTCACAATGCATGATTCGAACCACTAACCTTACTTAAGAGACTCAACGCCTCATCCTACTAGAGAAACTGGTTGTTGATTACATTACGGTATCTTTTATATGTGTATGTATATATGCATATAATATGCATGTAGAAGGATCTGAATGTGATAGATTACATATTCGGGGGTGTTTTAGATGAATATTATTCTTAACAACTCTGGGACTTCTCTTATGTTCTTAAACATGTCTTTAATGCTTCAGCACATGGAGGGGTCTTCCATTGCAGCCCCTTCTGAATAATTTAAATGAATGGCCTGCATTTGGTGTTGGATATTTATTATTATTTAAACCTTTGTCTTCCTTCATTTTCTCTAGGTTTTGGTTGTGATTCTCATTTTTCAACAACAATAATTCTCCAAATCAATGTTAAAAATAAATTTTATGAACCCAACGAGCGGTCCCAGTAGAAAAAAAATATGTTATTTATTTTAGAAGATTTGAGTTCGAACAGCTGTATCCGTAAGGTGTGTATCTTATAAACGGGTTAAGAAAAAATATGAGCAAATACTACCTTGTAATTACATTAAGATTATTAAAAAAATGAGTTAACTTCAGTGCATTATAATATTTTTGTCAATAGTTTGAATTCTAGTATTGTGATTGAAGTAAATTGGATTAGAACCTCTATAATATCTGATCCAAAATAATCCACCAATAGGTCAGAGGTTGAATCCTGACGTGGTGAATGGAGAAAATTAGTTGGGAGGGTCGCTCCCGTAATGGGTCTCTACAAACCCCAATATGAATTAGTCGGCCAATGGATCGAAAACCAGTGGTTCAACAAAAAACCAACAGATTAAATATTGGTTGTAATGTTTAGAACCTTAGTTAATTGTACCTTTTATTTTTTTTTGAACAGTCTAAAGGTGATTACAAGTTAGTATCTGTTTATGCATATTTTTAGTCATTTGACAATGTACGCACATCTAACAGAAAAAATTATTAACCCCGAGTCCCTAAAATAAACATCATTCGTTTTTTTTTACCGAGACTGCTTGTTGAGTTATAATTGAACCTTTTAGGAATAAAGAAATGTTAAACATTGGTCAAACGTTTTAGAACGAAGTACCATTAAAATGAAATAAACTTGATACCTGCTAACTGGACCATTAAAGAATTGGTCACAATTTGCTTTCAGTCCCTTGAATTTTAGATGCGATTATTATTATTGTTATTAATGTGGAAATTAAAACCCTTTGCTCTCCTTTCTTTTTAGTACATTAATTGGACATTTATTTCATAGCCCCTAAAATATTACTTCTTTGCTTCTAAGTATAAAAATTTTAAGTAATTTCTTGATCCCTTAGTTCATGTGCTGTCAATCTATTTAAACAGAATTTTTGTTTATTTTTGGATTGATTTGCCTTTGAATCACCTACTAGACGCCACATCAACTACTTTCAGTCTTTTGAAGGCTTATTAATTATTATCTCATCACAGGCAAGGACCACAAAATTTTATATAAATAAATTGATTGTTATTTCATTTCAACATATAATCTGGTTTTATTGACCGACTAATTTGGATCAAGTATTACATATGTTTATTATAGCATAATTCTCACAACTCAATTTATTTCGTTTACAATGTCTGAATTCAAACATTTAACTTTACCAAAAAATTTAATGTCTCGTCCTATTAAACCAACAAGTTTTCGGTCCACACATGATTGTAGTAAATAAATAATTACACACAATGTTTAATTAGCTTAAGGGATTATTTAATTAGCTTCCACTTTTCAAAGTCCTTTCCTTTTTTGCTTTTGAAAAATGAACTCATAAAGTTTTTCACAGTGCGTCCATTTATTACGTATATTGAATGCCCTTTAAAAAGAAGTCGCTATTTCTTTTCTTTCTGCCCTTTTGTTCATATTAGCATCTCTACTTCTCTATTTTTCTTATTACATCATTATATTAACCAATGTCACGAGTTAATCGAATATTTTTGATTAAAATATTAATTTTAGTATTATTTAAAAATTATTATCTTTTCATATTTTTATATAAATAAAAAATAATTAAAAGCTACAACTTAAAATAGAATGTATAACTTTACCTATAACTATTTTTGTAAGGATTAATATCATATACACTGGTGGTGGAAACTGAAAATTTCCACAAGCGCCTTAGTTTTAGGGTATATGGAGTTAGTTTATGGTATATGGTTTAGGGGTTTAGGTGTAAGAGTTTAGAATTTAGAGATAATTATTTAAATTTAAGGGTTAGAGTTATAATTTAGGGCTTATAGGTTATGGTTTAATTTTTAGGATAATATGGTGAGAATTTAGATTTTAACCTATAAACCTTAAATTATAACCTAAACCTTAAATTGAAACAACTATCTATAAATTCTAACACCCTACACCTAAACTCCTAAACCCTATACCATAAAACTAAGGTGTTTATAGAAACTTTCAGTTTTCACCGTCTGTGTACAAAATATTTATCCTTTTTTATAAATGTACATTTTTTATCTACTCGCGAAATGTCATGATAAGTATAACCCATTTTAACCTTTTATTAATTTTTGTAATTATTGTTTTATTTTTTAAAGTAGTAATGTGCACAATACATTGTTATATATATTATACAAATATATATAATAATTTACGTCTTTGTAAGTTTAAATATTAGACAAATTAAACTTTGCCACTTGAATTTTGAGTTTAAATTCTTAATAAACCATTACAATTTAAAATTTAATATTTTGATCTCTCTCAATATTCGATCTTGACTTTGCATTGGTTTTTCATCTTAATAACCTAACGTTTATTCAAAAAAGAAAAGAGGAATTCAATACAAACATAATTTTTCTTACATTTTATCATATGTGATAATATACAACTTGATAATACAACACTGAATAATATCGATGATCTAACGGAAAACAAGACATTTCTCTTTTATACAATGATCTGACAAGTATTACCAGCTAAAAAGAAGACATTAGAGGGGGAAGAAGATGGGGTGGATACAATCGAAATAACGGCCGCAACGCAATATTATCGTCGCTATTTTTTCGATTCCGACTTCTGTTATAGTCCATATTCATCGCAACCGGTTGCGACGAATATCCATCACGTGAAACACGACATGATCGGGAACACGTTCGTGCCGGCGGGTTACCGATGCTAGCCGATATAGTTAACTAACATCGAGAAAGGAACCAAACACAACCCTCTTTTGTTCAACTCTGTGCAGTCACTCAACTTGTTCTCTTCTTCAATATGTATGTCTGAACAGTTCTCTGCACTTTCCTTCCCCTAAAAAAACACAACTTCAACTATATATCTAACTAAAAACATATATATGTATATGTATATATATGATTCTGAGAATAATCGAGTTTTACCAGAGAACTATGGGGCGCTTGATCTTCACTCTTTCTGGGATTCATGTCATTTGATTTCCAGTCATCACTAACCTAATGAAAGTTGTTGAAACCAATAAACTTAAGAAAAAACCAAAGCCAAAGAAATGCAGAAATAATCAAGCTTTAATTGTTTTATTACCTTGGGACTGTTGACAGGTGAGCTTGCGGTGTCCTCCAAAGAATCATCCTCGTCACAAATCTCTTTGGTTCTTGTTTTCTTGAACCTCAACTTCTTGGGGAAAACACGGTCGGTGTTCTTGTCGGATGGTTTCCATGCAGCGCCTCGGGTTGTCGCGGCATCGGAGATCAACGAGGAACCGCAAGTACTGAAACTAGGACAATAACTGTTCTGCTGCCGATCATGGTAGTTTGAGAAATCTTCGAAATAAGCGGTCCAGCCACTTTCTTCGACCGAGTCTTCGTCTTCTTTGGGCGTTGTTTTTTGTTTGGAAACAACAGATGAATTGATGGAGTAATCTTCCATTTCCAGATGAAAAGAAAGTCGAGAAGCTCTTAACAATGGAGGATTAATAACGAGAGAAAGAGAAAAGAGAAGCCATTCCATTGTTTAGAAATAGAATCTTGGTGTGACCCAAGTGTGGGCCAAGGGTTGTTTGAGGAAATTAAATCATACAACTAAAAAATAAAAATAAAAATAAAAACAACAACTAGATAGTCTAACTGGACGAGTCACAAAATAATATATCTTTTAAATAAGATTAAAAGTTCGAATCATAGTATTATGAACAGAGAAAACTAGATTTTAAGAGTTACTATCATATTAGGCTTCTATAGAATTTGACTAAATTAGTGGATCAATGAGTCGAATATTAGTGATAAAAATAAAATAAAATATTAAAGCATGGCTGGGAAAGGGAAGCAGAGAACGTGCAAAAGGAAAGTAAGTTTATTTATATATAGATAAATAATATAAGCAATTAAAGGGGAAGAGGTTGACCTTTCAAGTTTAAATTGGCACTCAACAATGGCATTGGCAGCCATTTTCTTTGTTGGGACTTGCCTTTCAACCAAACACAATGAATTAGTCAATTGAATTTATCCCAACGGAACATGACTCAAAGACTCCAACTATGAACAAATTAAATGTTAGGTTATAACTGATTAGGCCGGGTAATATTTTTTTTAACAATGACAATTGAATTTTATTAAAAAAAAAATAGGAAAGTTATTATAAATATAACGCATCTAAAAATGAGAATGCTGAGGATTAGTCCATCAAAATCTTATATAAAAATTTAAAAGTGCAAAAAAATAATTTTATAGAGATTAGCGTACCGTCAAAATTTAAAAACTTTTTTGAATTTCATTGTCTTTATCCAAGTGAGATGCATTACGGAGTGAAAAATAAGTGGTGAGCGAGCCAAACTATCAGACAGATTGTTCTGCTACCTATGACTGGTTACATCTTCAAACAACTATCAGTCGTGTGGGGATCTATCTTTCTATGACTAAAATTGAATCTATACATATATGATTTAAAGATTTAGAGAATTATGTGCAGTTTATTAAAATGAGACGCTCAAATTTTAAAAAACTAAATGCTCGAGACCTTCATAACAGCGAGCATTGAAAGTTCGAAACTTAAAGGACAAGGTCACACATAAGTACGCCTTGAAGCATGTCCCCTTAGATGTTGCAATTATAATCCCTGCAGCAGAATGTTGCAGCATACAACAATTCCATATTTTTTTAAGATAATCACTAGAAGGAGACCAATGATTAATTTTATGTATTTTGTTAACTCATATAAAATTAGACAAAATACTGAAGCTTAATTATCGAACTCGTTTCGATAAATAATTAAATCATATTTTATGGGACCATTTGAAGTTTCTTTTTGTCAAAGACCATTTGAAGTCTTTTTTGTCATGGATATTCAACCAACACCCATAAAAATTAAGGATTTAATCATACAATGTTAATTTTTTTTCTAGTTTCAAATATGTGTTTCATTTTTCCATCTAAATTTATTCGAGTTTAATTTTTTCCAGTTATAAAATTTTTAATATATATATATATATATATATATATATTAACTACTGCACCGATTACGTGATTCGAGTCCGACGAACAAAATTAACCTTCGAACAAAAAACAAGAAGCATGTGAACATAGAAGAAAATGTAGGTTGCTAGTAGAAATGACAGAAGAAATATTTAATATGAAGACGTATACCCATTCATTTTGGTACTACTTTTTTCTTCATAGATTATCCCTCATCTAATGCATAGGGGACTATAGAGTTTCCATTTTAAGCTTCAATACTAGTTGGGCATGCAAAGACAGATTGATTTTCATCTCTATGAGTCATAAGTTTTGTCTTTTCTCTTCTTTTTTTTACCTTCCATTAAACCAAATCGGTCGAAGTTAAACCTAGTTAAAATTTTATGTTGTGCGAATTTAGTTTCATATGTATAAGTCATATTTAAATCCTGTTATTCGTAAATTATGTGTGGATTCTCAAATTTGGAGACAAGAGACACGAGCATTCAAGATTTTGATGGTTCAGTTACAACGGAAGCTCTCTTTTAAATACGACAACATGACTCCCATGAAATGAAGCGAAATATGTATAAGAGAGCTTGCACAGTCGCAATGAAACGAGCATTAAGACCTTGAAAATGTAACAATGTTAAGTATTTGATGTTTATAGAAGCCACTCTATAAACTTTTAACTCTGAAATAAGATCTAAACTCCTAAACACTAAACTTTTTTTAGAATTTAGATTATATTCAATAGTAAAAGAAATACAAAGGACTCACACCTTTTACAATAGAAATACAGTGCTGAATAAAACAACAAAAATATAAAAGTGTGAAAGACGTTGAACATACCAAACCTAAACACTGTCAGAATAAATCTTCTGAAATAAAAATCCAGAAAAAACTATACTTTGCCTTGAGTGCTCTTTGAATATAGCAAAAATTCTTCCGCTACTTGATCTTGGCATGTCGACACAACCACCAAAGGGACTTATAACATGTATAGAACGGCCTCCTTCATTGAAAAGCGCTCGTTGATACTCGTCACTCGAACGCGTAACTGTCAAAAGACAGACTACTGTCATGAAGACAAACAAAAATTACTAAAAAGCAGACGAAAAAACTGCCACCAAGCAGACAAAAGAACTGCCATAAAAGCATATTTGAATAAGAATCTGACAAAGTAGACGAAAAACAAGAAACAAACTTGAAAAAACGAAACATTCATCGAAAAATATGAATTTTATTTATGTACAGATCCAGCAGAACGGCCAAAGGCCGCCGCCGGTAAAGATAAACGATGAAGAAGAAGAACTTGAAAAAGTTTTGTAACCGCCTCAGAGAAAATGGAGAAGTAGAAAAGTGGAGAAATTTTTTTAAAAACGTTTTTCCCTAAACACTAAACTTTAAACCAAACTCTAACACCCTAAAACGACCATGCTATGCTTATAATAGTCTCGCACGATGCACGCATGAACAACATTTTTTAATATACTGATGTGATTATATGACAGTATTTGTTCATCGCACGAACAACTTTAAATAGATTTATTTACCCCCATCCTATTATAATGTAATATTTTGAGTTAATATAATGCTATTTATAACAATAATGTTGCATTAAAAATAATTTTTAATTATTTAAATGCGTTTGATCATTTAAAATGAAAAGCATTCATTTTAAATATATTTAGAAGACATATGTTGAGCCTACTGGCCCAACGATTTCACTATACATTTAGAAATTAGAGATAGCAACAAGAAATGGGCTTATAATCTATCGTATGGGCAGGGTTTTGCACTTTGGGCTAATCAAGAAATTGGCCGAAATTAAATAGTTTTTAGACTACATAATTATTTATGTTTAGAGTTTATAATTTAGGGTTTATGATTAGAATTAGAGTTTATGATTAAAGTTTAAAGTTAAAAATTTTAAATTTTAAATTTTAAAAAATAAATATGTATGTTTGTGTAATTTTTTATACAGTTTGTGTATAAAAAATTACTCTTCCTAAATATTGGATTACTAAAACTATTCACTAAATTTGATTATTTGATTTCTTTAGAAACAAACATAACAAAATAAACAGGGTTAACTTGTTAATTATTCTACTTTCAATTTTAAACTGTTGAGTTCTCCCTGTATTTTCATTTTTTTTCTGAGGTGGTTGTTTTTAAAAATTTTCTTGAGTTCTATTTCTTCATCAAAATTTTCTCTGGTGACGGTCTTCATTGTGTCAACTGGTTTATAGTGTTTTTCTTCACTTTTGAGGAGGAATCGTTTGATTCTTTCTACTTTCGTTTTTTCTTTGTTATGCTTTGTCCTAAGTCATTTTACATCTATTTTTCGTTTGTTATACAGTAGTTTGTTTGTCTGTCTTTATGTCACTATTGTCTGATGTTATGGCAATTTAGCGTTCAGATAACAAGTATTATCGAGCATTTCAAGTCACAAGATAATCGGTGCTATGTTATTTTTCGAATTCTTTTGTGGTAGTATGTCGATGTGCCAAGAACTCACAGCGAAAAAAATGCTGGATACATGGAGCTTTCTGGTTAAAGTTTAAATTTGCTAAAATTTTATTTGGAAAATATTGTGTTTAATTTTATTTTCTACTCTTTTTAATTTTATGATATTTTTATCTCTATAAATATTTATAATTTAAAATGTGTTATATTTTATAATTCTTCCTTTTTGATTAATAAAACTTAATTAAAGTTTTCGATAAAAAAAAAAAAAACTTGTTAATTATTCTAGGCGGCTAATTAAATGATGTATTGGTAGGGGGAGTTATTTGGTTTTGATTGTAATTAGGTTTTGAATTCTGTCTAAGACAATTTCTTGCTCTTTCCCTTATTTTAAAAAAAATGATACATTAGCGATATAATTATATATGTATTATTAGTGTGTATTAAATATAACTCATTTTAAGTCTAACGAGTGATCCTAGTAAAAAGATAATAATGTTCATTCTAGAAACACGAGTTCAAGTAACTTTATCCGTAAAATGTGTATCTTATCAAAATATTACGAAAAAATTTTATAATCACATTAAAACTATTAAAATATTTTATAAATAATTTTGAATTGGTGCACATATATATCTACCTGGGGTGGAGCCATGATCAAATATTGGCAGGGCCAAAATATTAAATTTAAAAAATGCAAGAGCTTATTACGTATTTAAACTCAAAGCTCTTGGGGCAAGGCATGTCTAATATTTAAATTTATAAGGACCTAAATTGTTATTGGACTAAAAAACTTGAGGATACATGCTCATTATTCTTTAGTTCAACCTAGAGGTGTAAATGAACATAGCATTCATCGAATTGTTAGTGAACCGTCTGTATAACGTTCGTTTATTAAGCTAAATAAATGAGTATAAACAAATCTTTATGTCTGTTTAATAAACAAACGAATGCGAACTGAGGTGTATTTCGTTTGTTTATGTTCACGAGAAAACTCGTTTATTGGCTTATTTATAAGCTCGTTTACTTGGTTTCTCTTTCTCTTTTATTTTTTTACATTTTAAATATTGTGAATGTATGGACTAAGTTGAACATGTGGTGAACTTTTGAGTACAAATTGTGAAGCCTAATGTGCTTAAAGACTAGTGGTGTAGTTCCACCATTTTGGCAAACATATAAATGAACATGTTCGCGAACATTACACGAGTATGTTCACGAACGTTAAACGAACATGTTCATGAACGTTAAACAAATGAACACGAACATCATAAAAAATAAATAAACAAACACAAACTTGATATTAAAAT
Source organism: Hibiscus tridactylites (assembly GCA_958450335.1). NCBI lineage: Eukaryota > Viridiplantae > Streptophyta > Magnoliopsida > Malvales > Malvaceae > Hibiscus > Hibiscus tridactylites. The sequence continues at coordinate 2,798,556 of OY288273.1, forward strand.
TTTAAATGAACCGAACATAAACACCATCAAATATAAATAAATGAACACAAACAAAACCTTATTCGTTTAAGCTCGGTTCATTTACACCCCTAATTCGACCCGTATTTGATTATATAGTTAATAAACTCTTATATTTTTAGTTTAAATAATTATTTTTATAGGGGCTAAATTATTATTAAACTAAAATTACCAAATAATTAAATTTTACAATTGGGGTCGGGCTCCCCTTGGGCCCCAAGGGAGCTCCGCCCATGATATCCACATTATCTTTCTTATAAGGCATTAACAAAGTTGCTGAGGTTGAGACCTAAAAAGATAAGAGAAATATGAACATTTTGATACATGCCTTACCTCGAATGGCGACCAATGATGGGAGTGACGATTGACCGTCATCTAAGGTCCAAAAAGTCCAATATCTAAAATTAAAGTGTTTTAAAGTTTTGTGACAAAATTGATACTCAAGTGCCTAAAATGACATTTTTTTCATCAATTACTACACTAAACAACATAGTTGTGTTCACATCATCACATTAACGGACACAAATTTAAGTTGTAAATTTAAAAGTTAGGGTTTAATATTTTAAAATTAAAATTTTAAATTGAAAACATATATGCTGGTGATTTTTTTGACACGGACAATATATTAAATATTCACTCATGCTTAAAATGTGGTGTATTTATTTCTTAGTTTCCATTATTAATTTTTGAAAGAGATAACCCACGCGCCAAGACAGAGGAAATATTATAATTAGAAGAAAATAATGGGTATTTTGGGGAAGAAATTTCTATGCAAACGCAAGAAACTCTAATCACAACTGGGTTGGGTATTTACTAAGGAACCATTTTTGGATATATCTGTAATTTTATATTTTATTTCACACTTCATTTAGCTCCCACTTGTCTACGTACACAAAAACACAGTAAAACCCCTCTTATATTATTGTTTTAACGTAGTAGCTAACAACAAAATTCGACACGAATGAGCTTGCCTTAGTGGTTAACGGAATAATTATATTAAATGTCACAAATTCGAATACCAATAGCTATAACAGGGTGATTGAGTATGTATTGTTAAATGATTAAGAGTATATTCAAAACAGATATTATATATGAAATTTTATATCATATGTATTAATATTTTTTTATTTTTTTATGTTTTATTGATAATATATATGAAATAAAATCGACCCGTGTAAGTGTGTAACTTCAACTCAAGCCTTCTTTTTCAAAGCCAACCCAGGTCCGTTGGCGTTGATCGGAGCAGCCTTGCCAGATAGCGGAACCAGCCCCCGGACTACCGCCAGAACCCCTAATGGAATAAACGGCGAATACAACCTCGCCATGAAAGCCGCCGACGGTTTCCCGGATCCGATAATGTCCCCCACCATAGCCGTCTGAATTCACCACAGAATTAAAAAAAATCAAATAAAATTGCAAACTCGAGGAAAAACAGAAAACATAGTCGCTACTTTTATTTACCGTAGAGGTGATGATCGAAGCGCCGAAGATGAGGCAGGTGGAGTTGAACCACGGCTTGCCGGCGAGCAGTCCGTAAATGTTGAGCACGGCGAGTGGAAACAGGTAGAACAGCTCCAGCATCATGAGTGCCATGAAAAAAGGCGGCCTCTCCAGCACCAGATAATCTTGGCTCACCGCCGTGTAGAATTTATAGAAAGGATTCCGGTCGTAGGGAACGACGGAGTCCGGGATGTCCAACGGAACGATCACCAAGATGCCGACGAATGCCAGCAAAAGAAGGCCGTCGACCACCTTGCCTAAATTCCCCATTTTTTATTCTTCTTCTTCTTCCTGCAAAGCTTACAAGTCACTGGATCCATTTATATTGATCATTTGATCGAAGGATATGCGGCCATCAATTATGACTACAATTATTTTATCAGATTTATTTACATCAGCCGAATCCGGAAAAAAACCGCAAGTTGCATTTTATTTATCTAAATCCATTATTGGATCATTGATAGACGGGTTGTTGGTACATTTTTTATATTATTAATTTTATTTATAATTTATTTTTTAAGGATAAAATACATAAATGGTCGCTAAACTAAGTGAAAACTATTTATGTTAGCCACTAAAGTTTTAGAAATTATATAATGGTTATTCCCCGTGTCCCAATTTTCTTGTCATATATTGAGTTTTAGGAATAAAAGGTTTTATATAAAATGTGTGATATAAAATAATTTAAATGATAAATTTGTCGAAAGTTAATTTTTATTTTTGTTGAGAAACTAAAAAAAGCTAATAATATAAATGTGTCTTATAAAAGTTGTTGAGTCTTTTAAAATGATAATTTGAGTGAGACAATTTTAAAATACAATAGTGATCACAACTTTATCGGAAGTAAATCGTTTGCTCCCTTATCATGCATGCCCCTTTTATGCCCCCACTTTAAAATAATGGATTTAAGGTTTAAGGTTTAGGGTTAGGGGTTGTGATTAGGGTTTAGATAATTAGGGGTATGGTGTAAGGTTTAGGGTTTATGAGGTGGAAATTAAAGTTAGGGTTTAGAATTTAATTTTTAAGTGATTTTTAGTGTGGGGCATTATTAGGTTTTGCAACATGCTTGGACTCTGGGTTCCCGACGTGTGATAATTGAGGTTGATAGCTCGGATGCTAAGCGTTTGATGGAATCATCGGTAAGGAACTCACGTTATATCTCGTTATTACATTCTATCGATTCTTTGCTCCAAAGAGGTTGGGAAGTGCATACTAGGCAAGTGTTGCGTGAGGTTAATATCGTTGCGGATTGCTTGGCGAAGTATGGCCTTTCTTTGTCATGGAGTGAACAAAGTTTTGTTCAACCCCGGATTACGTTTTGACGACGCATCATAATGATCTTATGAGATTGGTTGTGTACTATATTTTGTTTTATATTTTTTTATTTTTTCTTGGTTATGTAAGTTATTAGGTGTACTATTTTCCTCTATTTAGGTGTAAAGAAATTTTTAATGAGGCACCTAGCTAACTCCTCTTTTCTAATAAAAAAATGTTAAATTTATTAAACTACTACAAATGTTCACTTAATTTTATCAAGTTTTTTAAAAAATAATTATTAAATGGTCCAAAAACGTGATAGAATTCATCATTATTAAATAATATTAAATAACTATTTTGTAATATAGTTTAATAAATATACTTAATTAAATGAACATTTTCATTTATATCAGTTTTCAAAGGCTGAACCACCGCTTAAAGGACAAATATGTGCAACTAGTAAATGGATCCAAACGATGATGTTATTAGACTTGTCTTTATTGTGAATGATAAAATTCCAGCACTGCTTTGAAAGGTACGTTGTTTCCTGTCTGGTTAAATTAAATTAAAGGGTAAACTACACTGATAGTCACTGAATTTTTAGGGCGCTTTCAATAAGTTCATTGCACTTCTACAACTTTTATTACAGTTGCCCAACTTTTAATTCGCTTTCAATAAGGTCACTGCCGTCAACTACCGTTAAAAAACTGACGTGGCATGTTAAATTATAGGGTAAAATACATTGTTAGTCACTGAACTTTTAAGAGGCTTTCAATATGGTCACCGAACTTTTAAAACTTTCATTACTATCACTCAACTTTTAATTCGCTTTCATTACCGTTAAAAAAAGTTAATGTGACACGTTAAGTTTAAAAATAAACGTTTTCCCACCATATTTTCTCTCCCCTCTTATTTTCTTCCATCCAAACATGTCTCTTTCTTCTATATGAATCAAATTGTAATTTTTTGGTGATGGTCGTTACTTCTCTAGTAACACATCAAGGAAAATATTAATGTATCTAGACATGCATGCGACATGTGTGAGAACAAGAAAAATATTGGGAGACATCCGATGATGGAATCATAAAGAAATAACTAAAATTTTGCTCATAAAAATCCTCTTTATGCTTCAGGCCCGACATTTATTGAGTCATGCACTGGATAATGAGGAATTCAAAAGAAAATATTACTGTATCTAAAAGATAGACATGTTTGGATGGAAGAAAATAAGACATGGAGATAAAATAGGGTGTGAAAAAAAGTTTATTTTTAAACTTAACGTGTCACATCAACTTTTTAACGGTAATAAAAGCGAATTAAAAGTTGAGTGAAGGTAATGAAAGTTTTAAAAGTTCAGTGACCATATTGAAAGCCTCTTAAAAGTATAGTGACTAACAGTGTATTTTACCCTTAAATTTAACATGTCATGTCAGCTTTTTTAACCGTGGTTGACGGCAGTGACCTTATTGAAAGCGAATTAAAAGTTGGGTGACTGTAATAAAAGTTTTAAAAGTTCGGTAACCTTATTGAAAGTGCCCTAAAAGTTCAGTGACTATCAGTGTAGTTTACCCTAAATTAAAATTTAGTTCAGTTACTTAATTGTTCGTTAACAGTTGACGTTTTTTTTAAATGTAATCATTGTTAATTCATTTCAAAATCAATAAACGAACCGAGTTAATTAAATATATAGGATAAATATTCTATACACAGGCGGTGGAAACTGAAAGTTTCTAGAAGCGCCTTAGTTTTAGGGTATAGGGAGTTAGTTTAGGGTATATAGTTTATGAGTTTATGTGTAGGGGTTTAGAATTTAGGGATACTTGTTTCAATTTAAGGTTTAGAGTTATAATTTAAGGTTTATAGGTTAAAACCAAATCCTCACCATATTACCCTAAAAACTAAACCCAAACATGTAAACTCTAAATTATAATCATAAATCTTAAATTAATACAACTATCCCAAAATTCTAAACCGCTACACCTAAATCCCTAAACTCTATACCTAAAACTAAGACATTTGTAGAAATTTTAGTTTCCACTGCCTATATATATATATATTAGGCAGAGACTGGTTAAGGTGTCAAGAGACTTAACTAATTTTTAACTTCAAACCTATTAAAATATCAAGATCGAATCACTTTTATCCCAATAAAAAACTACTCAAATTAATCTAATTTAACTAAAAAAACACACAAAACTTATAACAAATTTTGCTTAATTTGAAAATTGACCTAATGGACCGAACTTCTAATTTAGTTAATAATTTTCAAACAAATTTTAATTTAATTAACGGTTAAAAACCCCATTCCTTAAAAAAAACTACCTTTAATTTATACAATAAGACATATTATAGTCTCAAAGAGATAACACGAGTTAAATTTTACAGGAGATATTATTAAAAGAACAATCTCGTACCTTGAATATGTACGGTAAAACGGACATATATATTAAAAAAAAGTCATATTTTACCTCAAAGTGTTTGTAAATACGTGGTGGGCTTTAATTTTTCTATTTTAGGCTTTCAATTTGTGACATTATGAGTTTATTTTGATCCTTTGATGGAGCGGTTGGTGAAGAGTCACAGATACGTGTAGCCACCGAATATGACGGATGAAAAAAAAAGTGCGTGTTCAAATTTGTGGGGTCTTTTTCTTTAGGCTAAATACCTAAATCGTTCCCTCTACTTTAGTAAAACTTTCACTTTGATCCTCTTATAATTTTCTCAGTCAATTTGACCCCTAAACTTTTAATTTGTTATCGAATTAGCCCTTTAATATTTTCCAATAAGAAATTTGTATATAAATTTATCAATTCCATGTTGGCTTCTTTATGTAAATTGGATTGAATTATATATGACAATAAACTATATTTTTAAAAAAATAAATTTAATTAATTTTCGAATTAAAGATTTATTAGGTCAAATCTTTTGCATACAAAAACGTATATTTTAAAAATAAATGTAATAATAAAGATTTTTTTAAGAAATAGTATAGACTTGTAGTTAGAGTTGTAAATGAGACGAGATAGATCGTGAGCTATTTGAGTTTAACTCGTTTAAAGTTTGGTCAACACTCAATTTACTCAACTCGAACTCGAATTTAGCTCGAGTTCTTAATGAGTCAAAATAAGCTACTTGATACTGACTCGAAAATCTTGCGAGCAACTCGAAAAAAACAATATATTAAAATTTCAGAGTAAGTTTTATTTTTCCATAATTTTTTATTGGCTCATACATTTGCATTGTAATGTTTTATTGTTGGTTGATTAAAGTGAAAACAAATTATATCTATATTTTTAATGTAATATAAGGTTTTCATGCACTTAAGGTTCGAGTTCGAGCTTAAATCGAGCTTTTAGATAAGTCTGATAATGTTTCGAGTTCGAGTTTTTTTGAGCTCGGGCTCTAATTTTTTATTTATTTTGAATTTGATTTCAGTTTGACAATTTTGATCTAACGAGCTTTCGAGTTGAGCTCAACTCGAATATGAGCTTTCAACTCGTCTCATTTACGACATTAGATAATTACTTGTAGTAATTAAAGATCAAAGAAATGAGATTTTACCTATTCATAATCATAACTTAGAAAGATTAATTATCCCCACAAACCACACAATTCAAAGTAAAACTTGGTAAACATAACAAAGAGACTCTTACAAATACACCATTAGAATTGCTAATAAATTTCTAAATTTTGCACTTGCAATTCTCAATCCTTATGGAGCTTGACTTGTTTACATCACATATAATTGTTTCAACGAAGAAGAAGAAAATCATCTTTTGAAACTCATGGAGTCAACTTCAAGCCCTCTTTTTCAAAGCCGACGCCGGTCCGTTGGCATAGCCGGAGGAACCCTTGGCCGACGGCGTAAACAGCCCACGCAGCACGGCTAGGAACCCGAGTGCTATAAAAGGCGAGTACATCATCGCCAGTTTACCGGCCATAGGCTTCTGAGATCCCAGCATGTCTCCCACCATAGCCGTCTGAAAATTAAACACCGACGTATGATTTTATATTACGGGTTCAGAGACTACGAAATTAGATCATCAATATAAAATAATAAGATAATTTTTAAAATACATGAAAATTTGAAATTTACCGTGGAGGTGAGAAGGGCGGAGCCGAAGATGAGGCAGGTGGATTTGAACCAGGGCTTGGCGGTGAGCAGCCCATAAAGGTTGATCATGGCGAGCGGCCACACGTAAAAGAGCTCCAGCTTGGTGAGGGCGATGAAAAAAGCAGGGCGCTCCAGCAGCAGGTAGTCTTGGTGTTCGGTGGTGTACCATTTGTACAAACGGAGGAGGACGTCGGGGACGACGGACTCCGGCAGAAGAGCTTGGGAGTCTAACAACGGAGGCACCAACGACATGGACAAGAACGTGAAGAACAGCATCGCGTCAACCACTTTGCCTATGAATCCCATGTTTTTGTCTTTGGTCCGCCTGCAGAGCTTGCAAGTGATTTGATGTCTGATTTGAATTTGAAGGAGTGATGGTGGTAGGTGGATTGTGAGAAAATTATTTAAATATTTAGTAAAAAGCAGCCGTGTTTGACGAGACGAATAAAAAATTATGAAAATAAAATGGGGAAATCTTTTCTTAATCGGCGGCTCCGTTGCAATCAAAACACTAAACCTGTCAATTCTTCGTCATAGTTAAATTATTATAATTTTGGTTGAATAGGATGGGGTTATTAGTGAATTCAAACACTATCAGAATTTGAAAATAATTAAAATAGCCTGCAAATTTTTGAATTTTTTATTTTTAATGTGTTCACTAGAGTGAGTTTTGACTAATCTTTTCGCGTTCTGTTGGTTTATAGACGTTGGCCACAAAACTTATAGAATTTTCTTTCTTTGTATTGGCATATTTCAAAAAAATATATGATAATGAACTTAATAAATGACTTTAATGGAAAAGAGAATGATGTTCATCTTAAGAGACTCAAATTCAAATATTTGTATGTACATTATCAAAGGTTAAGAAAAAATATGAACATATATTACTAATCACATTTGGATTTAGTACTGTGGAAACTTATTAGAGGGCGAACTTCCTAATTCAATTTGTTTCATTCGGAATATTAAAATTTAAACAAACATCTGATTTTATTTAAGAAATTTAACATCTTATCTCGCAAGACCAACTATTTGTTAATAATTTTATAACAAATCTTCATTGAATAGGAAACACCTCAAAATACAATAGCATCGGGATATTAGTTAATCAGCAATGTTAAATAAAATTATTACTAAATTAGGGGAAATAAAAAAGAATTAATTGTAGAATTAGAACTGCCTTGTATTTTTAACAACAATTTAACCACCGGCTTTCAGGCATCCCACCATCTCCCCTCATAGCAACCTGGATTTTTAACAAAAACTAATTAATAAAGTGAAAAATATACATATAGTAAAATATTTAAAACTTTGTATATTAAAACAAGGGTAATTGTTCTATACACAAGCGCTTGTGAAAACTTTTTTACACAAGCGCTTTAGTTTTAGGGGTTAGTGACTTCGTTTAGGGTTTAAAATTTAGGGGTATAAGTGTTGTAGTTTTGAATTTAGGGATTGTTGATAGAATTTTAGGTTTAGGGTTAAAATTTAGGGTTTATAGGTTAAAACCTAAATCCCCACCCATATTACCCTAAAACTAAACCCTAACCCTAAACCCTAAATTCTAACCCTAATTCCTAAATTCTAAACATAAACCCTGAATTCTAAACCTTTACACTAAAACCCCTAAACTCTAAACCCTAAACACTAACCCTAAACCCTATAATTGAGGCGCTTGTGGAAATAAAAACTTTCCACCGCCAGTGTATAGGATATTAATCCTTAAAACAAAGATATGATCCTCTCAAAATTTACAAATACTTAAAAAAAGGTTTTAAAACCCCTCAACAACATACAAACATTATTAGATTTTGAAAATTAAATGGTTGAATCAGATGTTATTTAGAAGGCGTTGGTTATTTGTTTATTATATAACAGAGAATATAACATTATTAGATTTTTTTTTCAAAATAAATAAATAAATGATATTTCGGTCTCTAAAGTTGTATTTGTACCTCATTATTATTGTGGTACTTAAAAGAATTTTTTGGTTCGGTTTTGACTCTCGAGTTTCCAACTATAATGCGTGTTATCCAATTCATTATTTCGTAACAAAAAAAAAATCCATATAACACCTTAAGAACGTACCCATATGATGCATAATATAGTATATTAAATTAAAAATGTTCAAGATAATTCATAAAAGAACTTTTAAAACCCAAAAAATTGAAGAAAAAAAATCTCAATTTTTTAAAATATAAAAAATCTAATTATTTTTGACATTTTTAAATATTTTTTATAAATTTTCTTTATTTTTTTAGACTTCGAATATATTATATGTCGAATGATTTTTTGGGAACGAAAAATAAATTGGTGTAACATGCATCACAGTTGGAAAGTTATTTATTTAGATCAGATGTACAGATGTGGACATTTAAGTAAGCAACCTTTAAAATTTAATCAAGTTATTTATATTTCAAATTTAAATAAAAAATAAGTATTTATTTTTAAATGTCTAAATTAGTACATCATAGATATTATTTGATGTAGTATAAAAAATTACACAAACATACCTATTTAAACTTTAAATTTAAAGTCTAAATATTTAATCTCAAATTCTAAACGCTTACGATTAAACTTTAAACCATAAACACTACATTTAAAACCCTAAAACATAAATTCCTAAACTATAAATTCTAAACTAAACATTAAAATCGTAATATATATCTACTTGTGAAAAACGATTTTCTAGTGTCAAAGTATCAAATGTTTTCTCATACTAGATTTCATCCAAACTTTCCTACATCATCTTTTTTCGTTTATAACTTTTATAAATTAAAATGAAAAAAAATCTTTTAGCACATTCTATAATTTATAAAATATTACAAACAATATTATTGAGCCATAAAAACATGTGATTAAAATGATGTAAGATATTTCAAAAACAAATTACACATTCTGATGTAAGTCAAATCCTTAAAAAAACCTAGACAAATAGTAATATAAATAATACATATTATTGAGTCATGAGTTTGAGAGTACTGACCTGAAATCATTAGTTTATGTTACTAATTTATTATGACCAAAATGAAAATTTGGAGAAGATATAAGGGATGGTTGGGGTAATATTCCCATTTCCCAGACGCGATCAAGCCCTCTTTTTCCTACCCAAACCAGCCGCAGGTCTTTTGCCAATGGTTGGAACCTTGCAAGATTGTGGAAGCAGCCCTCGAACCATGGCTAAGGCTCCCACTCCCATCAACACTGCATATATTTGCACCAATTTTTCTGATCCCTTCTGCGACCCCATCAGCTCTCCTAATACAGCAGTCTGAATTTGACAAAAAAAAAGTTTTGATAATATTAGGGGTTTTGTTCGTAATATTTCGAGTAATTCCGAATACATGAATATGATCTGATGATGTTGGAAAGATTTTCTTTGAAAGTTTCTTTCTCTTTATTTATTTCTATTATCGATTATCGTTATCTGCAATTCTTTGCCTTGTACTAAATAAAGTTGTCGATGAACTGTGGTAGTTTTAGGTTGTTCACCCATTTTGATTTAAACGAAGAGTCGTAAATAGTAAAAGATGAAAGAAATTAGAAAAAAGAATAGAAATATGATGTTGGAGAAAATAATCTATTAAGTGACTATTATGAGTTGACATAATAAATTTTAACAGAAATAAATTCTCTAAAATAGAAAAAAATCTTATCCCATGTTCATCAACAAAATTTAAACCCACCTTTTTTTCCCCAAATACATGCTAATGAAAATCTAGAATGCATAGTTAGAATTAATCCCTTGCAATAATTGGAAAAAAAGATGGTATCCAAACATTAAAATTTGGAATCCCATCATTAAAAAGAATACTGAAATTTCGATATATATCGGGGTAGACTAAGTAAGTGATATGGAACAGTCACACTTTTAAAAATTTTAAATTCTCATACATTTTTAAAAATATTTTTATATTTTATATCGATAATCTAATCTCACATTCCTTAAATTTTTAAATTTTTACATAGTTTTACTAAATATGAAAGTTCTCATCTCTTAACATAAAATCACGTGTTTATATATATATATAAAGGAGGAAATTGAGTTTAAATTTACCGTGGAGGTGATACACGAGACGCCATAGATGAGGCAAGTGGTGTTAAACCAAGGCTTGGATGCGAAAATCCCATAAATGTTGAGCAAAGCCAAAGGCCATTGGAAAGTAAGCTCCAACCAAACCAAAGCCACGAAGAAATGAGGCTTCTCCACCATCAGATAATCCTGCCACTCATCGACCAAGCTTTGTTTCAGCCGAACTAGCGACTCCGGGAAACTGGTTTCCGGCAAGACCGCCTGGGAGCATATCAGAGGTGCCGTCACGAACGACGCAGTGAACGCCACCACTAGCAGCCCATCAACCACCTTGCATAGAGTTCCCATCTCATTCAATTCAAATTGGGTTTTGTTTTTTTTTATGAATTTTTTTTAATGTATGAAAGATGGGGGATTTTTCTTCTTTTCTTGATCTAATTTTGTGAAATGTTTTCAAGGTTTGAAATGGTCGACGCTGCTTTAGATTTGTGCCCATTGCCACCAATTCCGCGATAATTTCTACGCTATTAAAAGTTAAATGATAGAGGATTGAAGTCGATAGTTTTTTAAAATATAAATGATTAAATTTATTGAATTATTTTTTATTTGAATTAAATTAATAGAAGATAAAAGTTTCGAGGATAAAAACTGTCATTATATCTAATTAAATGACGACATTTAAGGTTGAGTGACTCAAATATAAACGACAATATTAATTGAGTGACCCAAGTGTAACTTTTAATATTTGAGTGACTCAAATGTAACATTATTCATAACTGAGTAAAGTTTATTGTAGTTTACCTTAAAAGTTAAATAATAGAGGACTAAGTCGATGCATTCAATATGATTGGATTTCCAAACCCGACAAGTGATTTCAGTAAAAATTAGAATAATGTTCGTTCTTGAAGACTCAATTTCAATCAACTTTTTATAATTTAAATATATTTTAATTGTTTTTTTACTTATCACTTTTAATATTAGTTTTGATTTGTTTATTTTTTTAACACAAAAAACAAAATGAATGACGTTGGAATTTAAATTTTATTTTTTTCAATTGGATCAACTTAAAAAAATAAAATAAAAATTCAAACACTAAAAAGACAAACAGCTCTAAACATCACCGTACTATAAAAAGGGCATAATGTCAAAAACAGCTAATGTTTAATTGAATATTCACTTTGCCCCCTATTTTTTTTAAGCATAACCTTTTAACGTTACTTTGAGTTAAAATGAAAAATTATTACTCAATAACAATAAATAACTTAAAATGACTTGACAAATAACACATCACCAAAAAAATATTTTTATATTTTATATAATTTTATAAAATTATGTTTTGATGACGTGACATTTTGTTAAGTCATCACATTTTTTATATGACACTGTCATGTCAACATGCAAATGTCATGTAGGTTCATCACGTCATTTACCGTTATTTGACTAATAGTTTTTATTCGCATAAAGGACCAATTTGACCCCAAATAAAACGTTAAAGATTAAATTGCTTAAATAAAACATGGGTCAAAGTGACAATTCAGTTGAACGTCGGAGACATTTTTTGGTTTTATGCCATAAAATGAAACCATCAAATCTGGTGACCGGTTGGCTGAGTAGGAATCTGTTTTGTGAATTTGGGCAGGCAGCTTGTTCCTGTGTATGTACAGAGAAAGAACAGCTTCAGAAATCAATAATGGGTTCTCCTATTGTCAGATTCCGTTCAACCGTCCATGGCAGATCAAACAGCTTTGCGGTGATGAATTTGAAGATCTTGTTCACATTGATGTTGTATGTTGCACTTGAGAAGAACAGTGTGGCATTTAGGGCCTTTGCATATGCTCTTGCCTGTCATAAATAACCAAAAACCGAACGAATATCAACGAGAAAGCGTTATGTTATCCGGACTTTCACTTCTCAAGTGTTTCGAGTTAAGCATCGGAAAATGTTTCGTCGATCGGTTTCCGGTACCAAATTCCGTTGTCCGGAACATCGAAAAAGATCTAATCATGAAGCAAGAAATATTACCATGCATATCCATTGTTCTTAAAATGGTAAGACCAATTTACCTGACTGGCTATTGTCCACTGCAAATCAATAGGAAGTTGGATGAAATCATCAAATTTGGTTCCGATCAAAATCGGTATTGCCGTCTGCGTAATCGAAATTTGCAACGATCAACATACAATTAAGCTTTCAACAATGGTAAATGGTAAAAAGAAAGTAGAGGAAAATGTGAAAACCTGATTCCATTTCCTTGCTTCTTGGTACCAGCTTATGACACTGCAACCACAGAATATACATAAAGACTCATTCAATTTAGAATACTACCCAGATTTCAAAGTTCTAAGATATTTCAGATTCAGGTATTTAAATAGCGGTCATAATTCAATGCAGATATTCACTGAAATTGCATTTGTTATGTTCGCAATCGAGATAAAATGGTTGGTGATCATACTTGTTTAAAGTACATCTGCTTGTTAGATCAAACATGAAAAGAATTGCTACAGAATCTTGGCAAGCCAGAGGAATGTGATTATGAGATTTCTCAGCTCCTGCATTTCCAAATTAAAAATAAATAAATACAGTTCATATATATATATATACACACACACGTGTAAATGAATAGGGTGTTCGACGAATTGTTCGTGTAATAAATGAGCAAATACAAATAAAGGAGTAGTGGTGTAATGTCACCGTTTTAACTATAAATTAATATGTTTGCAAACGTTAAGCCAACATATTCTCGAACGTGTTAAACGAACATGAACATACAAACGACCATGTTCAGGAACATATAAACGAACAAACACAAACACCTTCAAACATAAATAAACGAACACGAACAAAGCTTTATTCGTTCAAAACCAGTTAAAAATGTATTTTTTTTAAAAGAATGGCATACCATTTACTTCCCAGATACTGTAAAATATTCTTGCTCCTTCTACAACAAATGTTTTATCCATCAAATTCAACCCTTTCTCGTGATTGTCTTCTTGTTCATCTTTCTCGTCCCCAATATATTTCGCCTTCAAAAGACAATGAAAATATATGCATTCCATTAACAACAATTTAGTATAATTTTTTTTAATAAATTTAGTCTTGAAAAAACTAACCAGAAAACTACTTTTCCCAATTTGAGGGTCACCCAATAGGCTGATCTTCAACGGAACCACATCCGAGTCCTTCTGATCTTGGTGGCCGCCCTGAGGCGACGGCGGCGTCGCCGTAGAACTGTCGTCGACGGAGGCGGGGGTAGTTGCACGTGATAATAGATGATACCTAATCGGCCGCCCAGGGGAACACATGAGAATTCTGTCCCAAAAACAACAAAAGCACCGTCGCAAAAGCAAAACGCGACGCTGGACTCTGAGTCTAAAGCTGTTTTTAGCCATTTTTAGGGCCATAATTTGTCACTCTCGACTGCCTCAGTCCGTACGAATTTTCGACCATGTGAAAAATGGAATCGAAGCCCGGGAATAAATAGATTCTCATGAATTTTCAGAACCTCGTGAATATTTTTGGGAAAAATTCGCTGCAATTTTCAGTTTCAACTTACGAAGAAGGAGACCTTTTTAGCGACGGAACAGTGACTACTTTAACGGGACGGTTGACCAGCGCATTAGCGACGGAAAATTTTGTATATGGCCCAAATTACCGCCTGGCCTTTGCTCCTACATGTATTGACCTGAGGGTTATTTTCGGAACTTTATACTTTCCTCGTTAAATTTGCTGTCATTTTTTTTACTCTTATCTTTTTATTGACTTTAATTAGACTTGTTCAATAACTGAATTATGTTTATGAGATTTTAGATCATTATTGTTATATTTAAAATTTGAGATTGAAAAAAATAAATTAGTTGAGAGAATAGATGGAACTTTGACTCTAATATTTCGGATTAGGATATTTTTTCTTAAAAAAATAAGTATTAGTGACACTAAATAAATATTAACAATAATTTTGTGTATCATCAATTTTATGATAAATGAGGACTTAGGTCCCTCAAGTAATGTCTATCTTTAAATTTTACTGTTACGAACCTAACAAATTAGGTTAGACAGGTTATTTATATATAGTATATGATTATGAATTAATCGACCAATAAATTTATTAATTAATAATAAAATAGGTTGAATTGTCACGTAAATTGACATGTTAGGACTATAAACGATTTGACTAAAAATTAAAATTAAATTGAGAGAAAAAGAAGTCTACATACGTTAAATTTATATATAGTTTTCTAATGGATAAGGTACGCTCTAGGTTTTTAAATTATTAATTTGGTAATGGCTAAGTCATTTTTCTTTCAAAAGTTGTAGACATATCACTCAATTAAAATATTATTATTGATCGTTAAATATTAGACGTGAGTAGAGATATAATTTAGTATAATAATAGTTTTATTCCTCAAAATTTATATAGTATATTAATTTAGTCATAATTTAAAACATCAATAATTTAATCAGACATATTTAAAGATTTCATTTTCAATAATTAGATTATAATAGTTTATGAGTAACTTGATTTTGCTTTTATATAAAATAATATCATTACCAATTATTATTTTAACTCAATAGGCTCACTTGTTTTGATAATATCTCAAAAAAGATTAAACTCTTGAAATTTATTGAATTATTTTAAAATGAGAACAAAATTAACAGAATGCGTAAGTTTTTGGAACTAAAAATATTATTAGACCAAATCATATTAGACTATTTGTTCCAATGTTAACGACAAATAAATTTATTTATAACAATATTTTAATTGACTTATAATTTTTTAAATCGACTAACATTAGTATTATATTATTGTATGACACAAATTGAGGCCAAAATTTCTGATTTTTCATTTCCCCCCCCTAAAAAAGGTGCAAGGAAATTGAAAATAAACCTAGGCCATGGAGTTCTTGTAGATATGCTTTATGAATTTGTATTGGTTCTATAATATAAACACAGAGAAAAGGAAGATTTGAAGTTCCGACAGATCAAATCAAAACTGTTTTTGTTTTTGTTTTCCTAAGAAGGTGAACTTGTTTGACCATCTGAGAAACTAAGGTTCTGTTGTTTACTCTCATTACTGTTCTTTCTCTTCAACATGTCCTTAATCTCTGCTTCTTTCCTATCTACAAAGTCAATTATCTGCTTAAAGCTCTTCGAGCCGATGGACCGTCGACTCGACCTCGAAGGCTCGATCGTCGTGTCCATCTCTCTTTCCTCGTCTTCGGGGCTGAACCTGCGGTACTGAGAAAAGACTCTATAGAAGAATATGATCAGAGCCAATACACAAGCAATGCCACAAATGAGGAACAGTCCCCAGAAGCTGTTGAGGGAGAGTTTGTTCTCGTCGACTTGATTGACTTGCGACATGCACTCGCTGTGCGTCAACCATTTGTTATAGATTTTCTGGAGATCGCCGTTCTCCGAGAGCTGGAGGATCGCGGTTGACATATCGACCGCGAGAGGGGAGTCCCTCTGGAAAGCCTGAAACCAGGAATGACACATTGGATTACATTTCGGAAGTGAAAAAATAATCAATTATCCTGGATTAATGTTGATACTTACGAAGCCCCATCCGCCCTTCGTAAATTCGGGGCCAACTATCCTGTATAAACAATCGGTGGTCGATAAGAAGAGTTCGATGTAAGGAAGCTCATCGACAATGGCAGCTACTCCACCCTTCTTCGGTCCAAGCTCAAGGGCTCTGAGATATGCTTCTGGATTTTTTAACTTGACTATCCTAGATTGTGCTATATTGAGCTCGTCAACCAAATAGTTCAAAGCGAATGAACCGTCTTGGATTCCGATAGGTTCGGTACTTGAGATCAAGCTATCGATCCCTTGAATCCCCGATGTTAGCTGCTGCACGGTAAATATCGATGTCAAACTAGCGGTGTAGCTCGAGTTAATAATCAGGACTACAAATAGCCATATGATCAACACCAATCGTCCCAATGTGCTCACGGTGTTTTCTCCTGCATTAGACCGAAACAAAGACGATTTTACGAGTTCCTAACACGGAGTTTTGTCACAGCATTTACATATAACAACATAACAGAAGCCATAGAGGTCTAATGATTTACTTACTGTGCGAGAAAAACATTGTTGATAAGCTAAACCTGGAGGGGAAAACAGAAGTCAACACAGTCACTACGATATTCGTCTAATAAACAGCAACCGTGCAGATTCATAACAAATCCGAGCCTGGTGTTGCAGCCTCGGTGAACATGCACAAGAACAATGAAATGCAGACTCTTGTAAAGATATCCGCTCGATTATGCATAATAGAACTATCGTTTTCGCAATACGACACTGTAACTTGTAGGTTCTGTCTATTATGATGGAGCCATATATGGAAAAGAGGATTGGCAATGAGGTAAATAGACTAACCAGCAAATTGTTATAAGCTGTTGGCTGGGAGGACCGCGAAATTCATGGTTTATCCGGTGCTCGAGAATCCAAACTACAACTCCCACGAAGAGGAAGAATACGGCAGTGACAAACCACATTTCTCTAGTAAATGGCTTGAGGAATGCCCAAGGGCTCGACTTGGCCTCCTTCACCGGCACAACAACGACAAGTCCGGACTCCTTATAAGGCTGCGTAAAGTCTACAATCTTTGTCCTGTTCGTTACAATCGTAATATCTCCAACTGCAGCATCATATACCTAAAGAAGAAAGCAGCAAGTCAAGATAGTTCCTAGAACCTCTCTTGAGCAGGGACCCGAGAGCCTCAAACCATCGCTCAAACTCGGATTAGCTAAATCCAAAGGCCTACCAGCCAAGTTATAGCAATTAAAGCAGATACTCACATTTTGAGAAACCTTGTAGACAAGGTCATCATAGCTCGGATTTCTTTTACCGTCCCCGAATAACATATATGTGTGAGGAACAGCATACGGGAGCAAGCTTATCGCGGCTTCGAAGACATCAATGCAGTATCCTCTTACACCCTGAGGACTCTTGTCTTTCGAGGCATACTCTTTATAACCTACTCGGTTGGGTAAGCGATTCGCAGAGGCTGCCCATTGTTAGGAAATACCCATCCCCTCGGCGTTGCGGTAGTATCACCGGGCCAAATTACACTGTAAAGATGTTGACTGCCAGTAGAGATATTGGGAGGTTTCGAATATAAGGTCTCTGGGGGAACAATTGAGAGATGAGAATAATTCGACCAATAGCCGATTCTACGCGTCCCAGTTCCTACAACATTAAGAACATCATATGCCGGACGAACTAGATGTTTATCTGGATTAAACTGAATCTGACCACTTAGACCAGTGAAGTTCATTCTCAGAAGTGTTTCAAGAAGTTTTTCGCCACCATTAAACACACGAAGTGATGCTAGATGCAGCATGCTGCCATTGGTATCATGCAAATTCGGGTCGTAAGAGAAAGATAAATTCCCACCTTCGTTGAGAAAAACATCGAGGGCGTGTGCAGCCAACCAAACCGAATCATAAGCATAAAGTGCATACGAATTGAAGCCTTCACGGCCTGCACTTCCCTTGTATTTTAGGTTGTTCCACTTGGACATAAAACTCTTCTTCAGATCAGTATTGGGGGTGTAATGTCGGAGAGCGACAACTCCCTGCAAGAGATTCATTGTTTCGGGATCAACCGATTCCATTGAATCCAAGTACGAAGGAAGCCAATCCGTAGCAATCCAAACATAGCCATCACTCATCATATTAAGAGACTTAGCAACAGAAAAGATATTCACACCAGTGTCTGGATTAACATGAACTACATAAACTCGAGACTCCATCATGTTAACCTCAACGAGCAAGTCATTAATCGTACTACTTCCGGTATCTCCAGGGCTGAAGGCAGCCTTATACGAAACCTTGGCACGTTTTTTCCCCAGGGCATCACCCAAAACAGAAATCCCACTTCTCCCATAATCATCATCCACAAATATAGCTATTACTTCCCTCCAGCCATAGTATTCGACTATGTCTGCGATCGCATACATTTGGAAGTAGTCACTCTGCGTAGTACGTAGGAAATACGGGTACTGCATCGAAGAAAGAGTCGGATCCGTAGCTCCAAACGAGATAAGAGGGACATGAAGCTCATTAACAACATGGGAAATGACATGACCTATTCCGGACGATTGCGGTCCGATTGCAACAACAACATCACTCTCCATTAGCTGCAAAGCTACACAAAGTCACAAACAAAGACAACATGCTAAAGCTCAGTGCCACCTAAATAGATTTCTACATTACAGAACCACAAGTACCAGACATTTTAGGCACAAATTGAAGGGTGTGTAAGAAAAAAAACATACCTTCCATGGTTCCAACAAATCCACTGCAATTTGTGTCACGGACAATGAGTTTCAATTGAGTTCCATTAAGAATGTTGGGATTGGAGTTGACATCATCAATGGCGGCTTTAATTGCAGGCTGTGCTGCTCTTCCAATGACTGAATTCAAAGTGAGCAAAGCTCCAATATTTATAACTTTGGGCTTCAAAAAAGAAGAATTTGAAGAAGCTGAGACATTCCCAGTGCATAGGAACCAAAGACTCAACAAAATCAAAATTTTTCCCATAAATCTGGGAATCTCCATGTCTGATTCTGACCAAAACCAAAAAAATATCCTGTCTTTGAAACAAGACAAACTTGATTCCCTGTCTCAGATTATCATGAATTCAAGATTCCAAGCACCACCTGCAAACAAAGGTGGGAAAAAACATGAAAAGGAAGCAATAAAGGAGAAATCCATGCAATTCTGGGGATGAAACCAACTTGGGATTTTTCTAAAATTGACAAAAATGATTTAAAAAGAAGATGACAAGAACAGCAGTAAGGGTTTCTTTTATTAAACAAAGAAAAATCTAACAAAAATGATTCAGAAAACCCAAGCTTTTTTTTAACACTTACAAGCTTACAAGGTCCAAAGCCCACATCCCATGGTAAAGCTCAAGAAAATGTTAATAAAACCCAAGTATATTCACCAGGAAAAAAAAACTTTATATATATATATATATATATATATATATATATGAAGAACAACCTGCCATTAACATATTACTCAAAGCTTTGAGAAACAGTTTTGAAGGGTTAAGTAAGGCACATGATTCCATGTCTTTTTCAATGGTTAATGTCAGTTTCCATGGCTGCCTGTGGCTGCTCTCTACCTTACAAGTTCCTACCCTTTTCCTCTCTTTTTTTTCCTTCTATTTTTTTATATATAATATTATCTTAGCCTTTTTAGTGTAGTATTTGCAAAGTTTTTTTTTATCAAAGTTTTTTAGTTGAATTCTTTATGTATTAGTTAAAAGTTTAGTTTTTACGTTTAAGTTAAAAAATACTTTTAAAAAAAATTAACTGTTTAATATTACTTTTGCCTCTAAACCAGCTATTAGGGCCAAAAGCTGATTTAAAAAGTAATGCTAAACGAAACATTAGTGTAGTATTTACAAACATGGACTAAGTTACAGCTTCAATGGGAGGGGTTGTGGCCCCCGTAGGGGGAAAAAATTTTTTACACTTTGATTCTTTATATTTTTCTTAAAAAATTTGAGATAATTGTGAACTTACACCCCCTTTCAAAATTTATGTTTTGCCCCAAACTTCAAATACTGACTTCGTCCCTATTTATAAAGTTTTTTAGTTGAATTATTTATGTATTAAATAAATAAATAAAGTATGAAAGAATCTTTGTTATATTAATCACTGGTTCACGTCATGCTGGGAAAGCCTGTTTAGTTGCGCTCTTTGCCTTGTCAAATGGGATGCTTGAAAAGTGATAGATCTTGTTTGTGTGTCTTCTATTTTCTTTTTCATGGAAAATAAAATAAAAAGGGTAAAGTAACATATTGTCGTTAAACTATATAAAAACAATCTTTATTCTTTTATATTATTTATTAATAATTTTATGCTACGTATATGAATGATTTATTTCTCATGTTTCATTTACTATCTATATTTTATTTATAATACACATGTTATAAATCATTGGCAGAACATATAAAAAAGTAAAATGAGTAGATAAATTATATTCTCCAATTGAGGCTCATTTACATGCTGAAGCTAACTTATCAGCAACACTATTTTTTTCTCGATGAACATGTCTGACTATCGTTTCCCAATTTAAAAGTCGAGTCCACAAATGCATAATCAGTCAGTACTTCGGTCGAATGATTAAGAATCCTTTCAAATTTTACATTGCTCATCTTTAAGTCAACTCGATGAATAACCGAGTCTCTAAATATGAACTAATATGTCGTGTGCAACTCACAACTCCGCAACAAGAACCGAGCAACTTCTAATACTTCGTGGAAAAAAAGAAACCAAGCACTTTGGCAAGACCGTAGAACATCATTATTGAGTCAACCGTTAACTTGGCAACGGCTCTTTAGAAATTAATTCTATAATAAATACCTGTCCAAAAGTTTATGTCATGGGACTGAAGTCTGACATTTTTGAATAGATGTCCTTAAATACAATTCACACGGTAAGCTGGTAGTCTGTCAAAGTACTCGTTAGGTCCCTCTATCTTAGGGACTCTATCAATTTAGTCTCTCTATTGTAGAGACTGTTAAACCTAGTTCCTTTATTGTAGATAATAGTTTAAATCAGTCCCTCCGCTATTAAATGAATTAATTTAGTTCATATACTAGTTAAAATAATCAAATAAATAACATTTCTACATAGTAAACATTTTCAGTCTAAAAACATCAATTATTGTTTAATAAAGGAACTAAATCGGTACACTCTTTATAACGAAAGGGCTTGACAAGTACTTTCACCGCATATAGTCATACAATGTAGTTTTGGAGAATTGAGGAGGATGAGGAGAGTTAGAAAATGATTCTGGCCAAATAATAACATGTGATAATGTTTGTTGTTGTCTGGTCAATTCGAGATATTTTAAAATATTTGGTCTGATTCTTGTGCAGTTGAGAGTATTGTGGAGTAAAGAAAACTATTAATACCTAAAGTCTAGATTAATGAAAAGCCTTATTTTTGCATAAAATCATCATTGACGTGACATGACATAATTTGCATATATAGAACGTAGAAGGTGTTTATAATAAGGTAAAATGAGGTATTTTCATTACACAAACATCTAATTTCTCTTCAATACTCGAAGTAGATAATGTCTTACTTGAAGTTTAAAATTAACTTTTCTTTGTTAATGTGTCATGTGATTAAAATAATGATTTTTAATGTTTTAGTGACCAAAACTGTAATTTACCCAAAAAAGTTTTAAAAAAATCGGACCGGTAAAGACTTTTCAAAGCTGAAAAAACCCCCAATAAAGATGGAAATATCGCCAATAAAAGGACGAACATTTGAGAACGTAGATAGGGTGGGTCCATGTGTAGATGGAGTCAAATTCATCTTGTCCTTTAAACCCTGCCTCTTTAATGATAAAAAAAAAAATGAGGTTAAAGGTATTACTTTCTCATTCTCACTAAATTATCATAATTGAGTCAAATTTTTTAAATTTAATTTTTTATAATTTAAAATTTATTATTGATAAAAATATAAAAAATAAATTTTAAAAACCTTGAATCAAGTAGTTTTTAAATATATATTTTATAAATTTTAATTAATTAAAAATTTTAAATTAATTATAGTCAAAGTTGAATAATTTTAACTAACATGTGACAGTTTAGTGGGACGAAAAGAGTATTAAATCAACTAATTCTCTGTGCGTCAAATTCAATTAATGGGAGTGAATGAAATCCAATGGCTACTATTTAAAGGCGATGGTGTGTCCCATACATTAATTCATCACGGTGACGTAACACATTGCGAAGTGAGTGAAAATCACTCGCTCGCTTCATAATAACTTTTAAAACATACACATTATATTTAAAATAAATATTATTATTTTATGTATCCGCGGTAAAAATTAAAAGTTTTTACAAATGTTTTAATTTTAGGGTTAGAATTTAAGGTTTAAAGGTTAGAGTTTAATTTTTAAGGTAATATAATAAGTATTTAGATTTTAATCTATAAAATTCCTAAACAATACATCTTAAACTAAAACTAAGGCACTTATAAATTTTTTTAATTTTCATTGACTGTATATTAAATAATTACCCTTAAAATAATTAATCCAACAACTCTAATTTAGAGATGTAGGGTGCAATTAACTACAATCTCTTAATTCAAAACTCATATACTTAAAGCCTTAAACAATATATTCTAAACTAAAATTAAAATACTTGTAAAAACTTTAAATTTTTAATGTCTGTGTATCAAATAATTACCTTAAAATAACTAATCTAACAACTCTAATTTAGAGATGTAGGGTGCAATTAACTATTAAAAAATATGGGCAGTCTTTCGATATAAATGAATCATTCAATATGCATTGATATAGTATTTGATTGCTCCATCATTTCAACTTAAAAATCATGTGGCTGAGAATCTACTTTCAGCCTTTTCTTCAATGGAATTTGGTTCTTTTCTTTTTGTAGTATTTTAACGTTTGCAACATGCATTGTCCCAAGCTTTAATTTAAACATATGGTTGTGTTCAAAGACGGACCCAGGACTTTAGGTTAGGGGGGACGAACCTATAAATTTTTAGGGGGGCGAACTTATAAAAGTTTAGGGGGCGAAAATAGATTTTTAATAGAAAATACATAAAAAAATTCTAAATTTTTTCTAAATCATATATGATTTTCAAAATTTTAGGGAGGCGGTTGCCCCCCTCAGCACCCCTCGGCCCGTCCCTGGTTGTGTTTCAAATGAACAATGGATAGGAAATATCTAATGAACGGCCACCCCCAATTTCCAAATTTGGTACTTGTTGAATGATCAATTATTTCAAAATTTAAAGCTATCAAACAAATGACAACTATTTTGACAACAGACAGGGCCTGTCTGCAAAACTAAGTGGAAGGGGAAAACTATCAAGTCCCAATAATGGGGAATTTTTGGTTATTTGCCGACATTCTTTTTATTTGTTTCTCATTTAACAATTCATGGAAATCTTGGAATCGAATTGGGCTCCTAAGGAATGGGTTCATTGTTTAATCAAGTTCCTGATAACATATGGAAGTATACCGCCATTGTTGAAGTAGGCCAGTTCAACCTGCAATTTCAATCGTAGAGTCAGTTTTAGTGGGAGATAAACTTCAAGGGTAAAGTATATAAATAGTCACTAAATTAAACAAAAAATGGTCTTTTTAACCACCAAAGGCTTGAAAGTTACAAAATGTTCATTAAACACATCAAACTGTTACAAAATAGTCATTGCACGTTAAAAAATAAATAAGTTCAAAGACCATTTCGTAACAGTTCAATAAATTTTAATGACCATTTGCATAGTTTACCAAATTATTTGTTCGGAACAAATAATTGTGAAACCAATTATTACCTCAGTGTCGAAGCGGACAGTGCATGTGAAAGACTTCCCATTGTCGGTCGTGACAGTCACGTCTTGGCCGGGTCTTATTTCATCTATTTTGCTTGGAAGATCAATGGTGTAACGCTCGTGACCGGTCAAACCCAGTGTGTCCGCATCCTGGCCAGACTTGAAACAAAGGGGAATGATGCCCATTCCTACCAAATTACTGCGGTGGATTCTCTCAAAACTTTTGGCAATTACTGCTTTTACCCCCTGTTGTGTTCATACAAAAATTTATTCAACCGTGTTACTTTTGGATTCAGGGAATAGTTCAGATACAGATATGGGTTTAAAACAAGTATACTTCAACTTTTGGTGTTTCTCTTAAGCATACCCATACTCACTCCGAATAGGCGTAGGACACCAGAAAAATAGAAAGTCCAAAGTAACATACTTATTACTTACCCAAAGAGTAGAGGTGCTGACTGAATTGAGCAGTTCGAGCTCAATTTGGTCAAAACTCGATCAACACTTGACTCGAGTTGACTTGACCTGAACTCGAGCTCGATTCGAGACTTTAACGAGTCAAGTTGAGCAAGATCTAACTTGACTCAATAAGTTCACAATCAACTAGTAAATTAAGGTAAAAATCCTGACAAACTTAAAGAATAATGAGTCGAGCATGAATCGAGCAAAATTTTATCGAGCTTATCGAGTCGAGCACGAGTCAAACAGTTTTCGAGTTGAATTGAGCACTGCTCAGCTCGTGATCGACTCGCTTGATAAGCACCGCCTACCAAAGAGTAAGGACCAATAAGAATTTCCTCGTGGTGAAATCAAGACTTACCAGTAGCATTGGCCCTTTCGCAGCCCAATCTCGGGAGCTACCACTTCCATACTCGGCTCCAGCCAAAACAATGGTGTCCTGTCCTGCATCTTTATACCTCTAAAATTACAGATAAATTAGTAAATATCATGTGCTGATTAAATCGTATGTCGTAACAATCATAACCAACAATTTGGTATTGTAGAACTGACAAGAATTTAAGAAACTGTGGCAGACTTTAACCTTAAAGAACTTACCATTGCAGCATCAAATACATAAAGTTTCTCTCCTGTAGGGACATGTATTGTCTTTGGGCCAACTTCCCCATTCAACAGCTTGTTCACAAGGCGAATGTTAGCAAAAGTTCCCCGAGCCATCACTTCATCGTTACCACGACGACTTCCGTACGAATTGAAGTCCTTGCGCTCCACCCCACGGTCAACTAAGAATTTTGCGGCAGGGCTGTCCTTGTGGATGCTTCCTGCTGGAGAAATGTGATCTGTTGTGATACTGTCACCGAAGTTCAGTAAGCAGTAAGCATCCTTCACGCCGTGGGCACCGGGAGGGTCCATGGTCATGTTCTTGAAGTAGGGAGGCTCGTGAATGTAGGTTGAACTGGGGTCCCATGAGTACATGGTGGAAGAAGGCACTGATAGCTGATTCCACATGGGATTTCCCTTTGTAATAGCCTCATAAGTACTTTTGAACATATTAGGCAAGACACTGGATTGAACAGCCTAAACAGCAGAGAAGCCTAGTAAATTAATTTCATGCTTATACACATGAAAATTGATATTTTATGCAAATTTTAAGGTGTCTACCTCAGCAACTTCTTCTGTAGATGGCCAGATATCCTTAAAATACACACTCTTACCATCCTTACCGGTTCCGATTGGCTCCTTATCGAAGTCAATATCAACCTGGAAAGTGATAACGTATAATCATTGATCATCAACAATGATATGCAAAAGCTAATTAGTCTTTAAGAAGAAAGAAGCAAATCTAGGAAAGTGGTGACATTTTGAGATGTAATCAGATTATTTGGATCACACGTAAATCTTGGTAAATATTTAACAAATATAGGCATCACAAAAAAATTAGTAGATATTAAGTACCGTTCCAGCAAGGGCATAAGCAACTACTAAAGGTGGCGAAGCAAGGTAGTTGGCCCTTGTCAAGGCATGAACACGACCCTCAAAATTCCGGTTCCCGGAAAGCACAGCAGACGCTATAATGTCTGTAAAAGATTAAAGCTAATTTCTATTAGTAAGTGAAAAATGAATATTAAAGTTTGGAAACAGAATATGATTAAGACGTTAGAACTATATACAAGCTTTTATCATGCAAGTTAAAATTTACAATGGTACCATTTTCTGAAATAGCATTGGCAACTGATTCATCCAAGTCCCCAGAATTTCCAATACATGTCGTGCAGCCATATCCAACAATATTAAAACCCTGCTTGTTCAAATATTCTTGCAGACCACTGGAATATATTCAGAATTGGTTAACAACTCTCTCATGATTATGTAGAAACATTTTACAAAAATTATTGATCCAATACAACAAGTCAACATCAGATACATCAGGAAACTAAGGAATACCTTTGAAGTAAATATTTTGTAACAACTCCTGAACCCGGTGCAAGACTTGTCTTTATCCAAGGTTTGACCTGAAGACAATTATTTAAGCAAACTTTTTTATACACATTAATATTAGCATTCATGTAATTCAAGAAGATTGACTATACCGAAGAGAGGGGTTTTCTTTTAGGAAATGAAAAAGGAGGGGTGGAGGGGAGAGAAAAGAGAGAAGGGGGGAGATTGATAAGAAGAAAAGTGTAGCAAAAGTTTATAGACATAAACTTGGCATACCTGTAAACCAAGTTCACAAGCCTTCTTAGCAACAAGACCTGCCCCAAGCATGACACTGGGGTTTGATGTATTGGTGCAGCTAGTAATTGCAGCAATGACCACGCTACCGTGCTTAAGCTCTGCTGGCTGCCCGTGGAATGAAAACTTTGCTACTTTGTTCTGTGCCTCTTTTGGCATGGCAAAGCCCTAAACATGGTAAGACATTCAGCAGAAGTTAAAGAAACTGTTATGTATGTTGTTCAACGAAGTAAACTGTTATTTGTTTTGGTCAACTAACCCAGGGGAAGTTAAAGAAGCAAACTATCAAGCAATTTACAATAATTAATTTTGTAAGTAAAATACGAAAATGGGCATTAATGAAGTCACAGATAACAAAAACTTAGATATGCACCAGGTTCAAGACTCACCTTGAAACCAACTTTATTATTAAGACAAGAATTCCAATCAGCCTTCATTTCTCTCAAAGGAACCCGATCATGAGGTCTGAAAAGATCAGAAGCAATCACCTTGTATTAGTACAACATATTAAACGCCAAAGAAAAACAAATCAGAATAAATGGCAAACCTCTTAGGTCCCGAGATACAGGGTTCAACTTCTGCAAGGTTTAGTTCTAGATATGAAGAGTACACCCTTTCTTGTTGGGGCTGAAAGCATCAAGTTTAGAGCAAAAAAAGAAAAATTAGAAAAGGAAGACATTACACTAGTTATAAGTTATAACTTAGTAATAGTAGAACAACTAGAAGCTGACTGGTGTAAAGAAAAGAAGTGAAAATAAAAAAGGAAGAAAATTTCTTGCCTCGTTATAGTCAACAAACATTTTATTTGCACGGAGATAAGATTCTATCATTGCCACCTGAATTTAAGGACAAGTATGTCAGCTAGTGCTTCAAAAATAATAATTACAGGTGGAGGCAGTAAAATTATGAAGCATATACTCACTTTTTCGTCACTTCTGCCAGTCAACTTGAGATATTGTAAAGTAACATGGTCAACAGGGAAGAATCCCATGGTTGCACCATACTCAGGAGACATATTAGCAATGGTAGCCCTGTCAGCCAATGATAGTTCACCCATACCATCCCCTACAAAATTGTACAAGATCAAAAACCTATATAAAGAATTTAAGAGCCAGACAAACAAGGAAAGAGTGACTTCAGATTAGCCCCATGAAAAGTAATTACCATAAAACTCAACAAATTTCCCAACAACACCATGCTTCCTCAAAATTTGTGTCACAGTTAGAACCAAGTCCGTAGCTGTCACACCATTTTTCAGTTTTCCAGATAACTTGAATCCAACAACACCAGGCAAAACCATGCTCATGGGCTGTTGATTTCAAAATAAACTAATTAGAAGAAGAAAAAAATATAAATGATAAAGAAGCATATTCAAGCAAATGAACAAGAAGAACAAGAACAACCTTTTTGAAAGAAAGTAAAAACTAACAGTTGGATAGTATACAAGCATTTATGAAATGCAAGACAAAGATCACATGCACAAACAATGAAATTAATGGTACAACTTAAGTTAAAAGAAACTTCACAACCCTGCAGCAAAGTTATAGGTTCGATAAGTTTAACTATGCATTTTAGCATGTTACATAGAAACATGAATTTTGCAGTTACTCAACAGAAAAAAAAAAAAAGTGATAGATTCATCACTGAGGCAGACTTTTTAACTAGCCATGACTCATATCATCACAAACCAAAACTAACCAACAGCTTCCTTCCCAGGGGAAAAATATTGTCAGTCTACGGCATTACCCACCTGACCAAGCATGGCTGCCTCAGCTTCAATACCTCCAACACCCCAGCCAGCTACTCCTAGCCCATCTATCATAGTTGTATGTGAATCAGTGCCAACCACACTGTCAGGGTAGAGCATGCCATCAGTGTTGAACACAACCCGCCCAAGATATTCAAGGTTAACCTGCAAAGTTTACACTGTCAACTCACTTGGCCACCATATTCACCAAATTAAAGTTCCATGAAAAAAATTCGATATAACGAAAAATATAAGCTTATTCATTCATCACTTAGTAAAGGATTTGTTAAACATGAGATCAATAAGGATATTTCCACCTTTACATCAAAAGTGTTAGTTATTGTGCATTAATTCCCAAAATTACAAATTATACCTGATGCACAATACCAGAACCAGGAGGAACAACGAGCATATTATGGAATGCGGAAGATCCCCATTTAAGGAAAGAAAATCTTTCCTTGTTTCTCTGAAACTCAAGCTCCATATTTGCTTGCACAGCATTTTCTGATCTTGTAACATCAACTTGAACTGAATGATCAATAACAAGATCTACTGGAACCTGAATACAAGATATTTTCAGTAATACAATATAAAGGTAAAGTAAACAAGAAAATTATCACAAAATAGCCAGGCATATTGTAATAGGGCATGTGGCATTCTAAACTTCATATCTTAAATCAATAAGATAAGTAAACCTTTTCTGAAGATCGGCACCCTCAATTCCTTATTAAGCCAAAAATATGAAAAGATTGCAATCTTATCCTATAGAATCTAGAAACTGATTATCCTTCACAGAATAGAAAATGGTTGACAAAATTTCAGCACTCTCATTACAGTAAACGTGCATGCAAATGATATAAACAAACGCACCAGAGGATTAATCTTGTTTGAATCGCTGCCAAGCCTGTGCATAGCATCACGCATACAAGCAAGGTCGACCACAGCTGGCACCCCAGTAAAATCCTGATAACAAAACAAGCGTCATTTATTTCTATTAGTAAAGAAGCATACGCATATATATACATAGCTTTAACAATACCTGCAAGAGAACACGAGCAGGCTTGAAGGGGATTTCAACTTGCTTGGGTGATGTATTTTCCCAGTCAATAATTTTCTCAACATCTTCCTTCTTTACTTGGAAATTGTCACAATTACGAATTGCAGATTCAAGCAAGATTCTGATAGAGTACGGCAGTTTATCTACCATAATAGTAACAGAAACAAGGAACACATATGATCAGTCACACAACTAATAGAAACTGCTATATTTAACACAGGCATGGATCCATGGGCAGAGCTACATAGGTAATTGGGTGTCTGACGGCACCCAAAATATTTTAGAAATCGTATTGTTCTATATAATTTGTATATAAATTATATATATATAATTGACACCCTTTATAAATAAAATTGCACCACTTTATAAATTATTAATTCCTCTTAAATACCGTTCAAAAAATAACACCGCTTGAATAAATTTCTGGCTCCGCCACTGTATAATCAACATCATATGTATAAGATGCACGAGAAGCTTACCAATCCTTGGGTCATTGAGCGCAGGCAAGCTATAGAACTTTCCAAACTCGCCACCACCAGGCTTGGGAAGACTTGTCAACACTGCCTTAAAAGGATGCTCAGCAGCTGAAAATTAAAATAATAATAATAATAAGTAAATAAAAACGATCAACTAATAAAAGTTCCAACTTAATTATCAATTTGAAAATACTTTGAAAGATTAAAAATCAGATAAAAATGATGCTAGATAAACATCCTTTTAAGTTTTAACAATATATTAATTAAATTTCGGCTAAAAACTAATTAAATATTTAAATCAACGACTTCTCAATATTGGAACTTAAGAGTTTGACAGAGACCTTCACTAATCGACCTAAAGTAATAAATCAAAAAATAAAAGGTTCAATTGAAGCTAAATATGAGAGATTCAAAAAAAAATCAAGCAAAATAAACAAATTCCGAAAGTATTGGAGATCAGTACCCATAGTAGCAAACTTCCTCTCTAACCGTTCGATGACCGGATTAAAGGCTCTGATCTGAGCACGGAGGTTAAGAGGAGATCTCCAATCGAGACGCTGGCTCCACCGCGGAGCAGAGCAGTGAAAGGAACGAACGGCGGCGGATGTAAGAGACCGCCGGTGGTGATTTATAACAGAAGGAGAGGCCTGAGCGGTGGAAGTGAGATTCCGAAACGAAGAAGGAAAGAAGCGAGTCCGATAGTAAGCGGAAGCTGCTCTTAAGAGAGACGAAGAAGGTGAAGATGATGCCATTGTATACGTGACGCCGAGCGATCAAGATCACGCGGTTTAACGAGCACGAATTCACATAAAAATGGCAGCGATCAGTATTGCAGAGGATGAGGATTGAGGAGGAAATTCAATGAGTGCGATGAACCAAACAGAAATTCATGGCCATTTCTGGCTTTATATCGTTAAACAGGAAAGAACGGAAAATGGGAAAGGCGCGTGGAGAGAGAGAGAATATGAGAAAAAGTCAAATATGTATACTCGAGCCTAGCTGAGGACCTGAGGTGACTGAAAAGCTTTTAGTTAGAAATATCGAACCATTCATATTTTTATTTTCCCATATTCGATAAAAGAAAAATTAGTTTCTTTTTTTTTCATTATAACCTTTGGTTTTTTATTTATTAGTTGGTTAATTAAATCGGACAGTTTATTATAAAATGAATTTTTCAACTCAATTATTTCATTTATAATGTGAAGATTCATATTCTGACCTTACTTAAGGATAAGAAACAACGCAAGATTTTATTATATGAGGGCGAACTTATAAAATTTTAAGGGTAACGAACTTATACAATTTAGGGTGGCGGAAATAAATTTTTAATAAAAAATATATAAAAAATAATTTTTAAAATCATATACCGATTTCAAATTTCAAGGGGGCTGCCTCTTCCAACGCTCGTTAAATTCCTTAAATTAAAGAATCTAAATCTTCATCTAACCAACTAATTGTTAGTAGAAAAACAATTCCATTGATACATTTGTATTTAAGAAAATCAATTGTAAACGAAACATTGAAAACAATAAAAATCGAGGTTATGAATGCTTAAGCATTACGGGTCAACCCTCACTCTTCATAATCATAAATCATATTTTATTTTTTAACACATTTTGTATATATAAGTGTTCGAACTCAATTTTTTATGATAAATATTATTATATTTTCTACTAGAGTCACTTGTTAGGTTCTATAAGTGAATTATTTTTAATTTATTTTAACTCGATTCAAACTATTCTTTGAATATTTAAAAGGTGATTACAATGTAATATCTGTTAATAGAGGTTATTAATCCTTTGACAATGTGCATACACATTGTAGACAAAGTGGTTCGAACTTATGCATACTAATGTTATAATGAACATGATACGTTTTCCCACTAGAACGCTGTATTTTATAATCTAATAACATCAAGTTGTTTGATAATTTATATCGATCCGAACCGAATATAAAATACGTTAGAACAATTCGTGAGAAGCTTTTTAGAATGACTCTCGCGTGTTCCGGAATTTCTGGGATTAAGTGAATATGTTCTCAAGTTTAACCATTTTAACTTTTTTACCAAGTAGGTCTTGACACGTTGAATTATTCGGTTATGTCCTGTGCAATATGGGTCCAGGTTTGAGAAAAAAAGCCTATAGGAACTTTTCTCATTTTTTGGTTAGTGGCAAGAACTATCAGGTGCGGTAATATCTAGGAATGCTTACAAGCAGCGACCCATTTGATTGTGTACCCATCGTATAATGTTACGTTAAATCCTTTAGGGACGAAGTCAGAATTTGAGATTGAAGACACAAATTATAAATGTTTGAAAAGGGTAAATTTATAAATAAATTAATTCTTAAAAATTTTAAATAAAAAAATAAAGATGAAAAATAATTCTTCAAGAGTGAGGGTGCGACCCTCTCCACCCCATATAACTTCGTCCCTAGTTACGTTATATGGTGATTAGATGTCCAGCGAGTTACCATGAGCCGAAAATATGTGCAAATATATTAGGCTTAGTTTGTGGTTGCTTTTGAAAAGTGCGGTGAAAAAAGTGATTTTCAAACTAGTTGTTGAAAAGTAGTTTTAAAAAGCTGGTTAGTGTTTGTCATTGATGTCAAAAAGTGATTTTGAAGAGATAAAATGTCTATTTTAGACATGATATTGAAAAGTAAAAATAATTTTGAGTGATTGTTCAAATTAATTAATGTTATGATTTATAAATAAATCAATTTCAATTATAATAAAAAATATATTTTTTTATAAAATTTAATTTGAAAATATAAACTACATTCTAGATTATATACGGCCATACCACTTGTAACGCCCGTGTTTTGGGCCTAGGAATTAACCGAGTTTTAATTCGAGTTAATAAAATTTAATTAAATCAATTCAACTTTAACTAATGACATAATTGAGCGTTAGAAAGAGGGAAGGGACTAATGTTGAAATTTTACCCAAATGTTTTAAAATGCAAGACCACTTTTAACTAAAGGTTGTCTTCTCCTTCCCCCTAAAACCCCCACCAACGTTAGAATCATCTTCCTACTCTCTCCAAGCTCAAGCTACTATTCCATTGGGTTTCTTCATCCTCCCAAGGTCTTTTTGAAAGGTAACAATGTTTTCTAATTCTCCTTTTCATCCTCTATCTCCCAATAGTCTTAGATTTCATAAATGTGGGTTCTTGAAATGTTAGGGTTTTGACAAAGTTTGAGTTTTTATGAAAATTTCCTTTCCTTTTCGAAATAGGGAGTTGGGTTTATGATTCTCCACCCTAAAATGTATATTATATGTCAAAATGAGTGGGTTTTGTTGAGGAATCCGAAATGGGTTCTTGGAACTATTTTTAAGATGTCAAAAATTGGGTTTTGGTAGGTTTAAGGGTGAAATTGATGGGCTGTTGGTTTACCTATGGTATGAGAGTGTTTTGGGATGGTTTGGAAGCCATTTGGATGTTGGGAAATTGATTTTTCAGCAAGTTCTTAGGGGAGCTCGAAAATTGGGTTTTTAGGAGATTGTGTGATTTGAGGAATGGAAGAATTTGGGTTGTGATTGCAAAGTGGGTTGAAGGTTGAATTAGCATTGAATTGGGAAGTAATATACGTGTTTTTGTTTGACTAGAAGCAAGAGGAAACGCGGAAGAGGCTTTGGGACCGAATCCGGGTGCGTAGGAGGATTGTTCGATTTGCTAAGGGAGGACGGTGAGTGGTCTAAACTTGTTTTAAAGTTGGTTCGAGCATGAGTAGTGTGTGTGTGTGCGAGTGTGCTTGGTAGGCCACTTCCCTTTAATCCAAGTAGTTAACTTAGTCTAATTTCCTTAAATGCTATGTGCTTGATGACTATGCTCAAATGCTTGTGATTAGATGGTGCATGTATATGTATATCGTGATGTGGATATATGTGTTGAGCATGAATGTGTTGATGATATGTGGTTGGTGATACATGTTGTGGTTATAATAATTGGCACTAAAAATTACCGGTTGTAAATGATCGATCATTAGGATAGTGTGCACACAAATTGAGTCAAAACGTACGTGGCCTTGATGGCGTTAAGTCATCAAGGAGGAGTACGGTGATGTAGCATTCCACCGGAAGCTTATTATATTTCTACGGGATGATGAGTGGAATCCCATCCGTAGGGCATGTGGCGATGAGTGGAATCCCGCACATGCAAGGTCCGGTGATGAGTGGAATCCCACCGAGGTAAAGTGTTGTCAAGGTTTTAATCCGCACAATCGGGGTAATTAAAGTGGCCAATTAAACTTGTTCATGAATTGTAATATATGATGGTGATATGTGGTTTTGTTATATGGTATTGCATGATGATCTAATGATGCTTAATCTTGCTAGGGTTGAGAGACCATATTTGCCACTTGAAAGACTAGCTAGGTCTACTTGGTTATATGCAATGCTTGATATGTATGAGTTTAGGATTACATGCTTGAGCCCTGCATTGTTGTTGTTTTTCGTTTTAGAGCACCCTCACTAAGCTTATAGCTTACGCTCTCAATGTTCAACAATGCAGATCATTAGCGTGGTGTTAGCTTGAGGCAAGGCAAGAAGGGCATCCAAGTTCGTAGCTCAAGTATGGTTACCGATTTTGTAATAGCTAGCAATGTGGCAAGTGTCTTTGTATGAGCATGTGTGACTCATTTGATGGATGTTGTTTTTGGTTTGATTATGGATTGTATGCATGTAATGCCTTGATGATTGTAGATGTGTATGATGGCATGCTTTAGGGTGTTTAGGTTGCCTTATGTATGGATGCAAACCTCTTGAGTTTGACTTGTGCTTTTAAGACCATTTGAGCCTTCATGTATGCTCATTAATGCCTATATTGCTCATTGAATTGAATGCTATGTATGATTGCTTAAATTCATGTTTGATTGACTCCCTTGGCTTAAATATGCATGCTTTATGGTTGGCTTGCCTTAGGAATTGATGATAGTGTGTTGGTTGAAGGGTTGGAGGGATTTAGGGGCCTCCTTGTGCTCTAAAACAGCTCAAACCTGCAATTTCGTAGCTGGGGTATCGATACCGTTGATCTGGTATCGATACTACCCTGTGGTTTCAGGCTTCGTGTATCGATACTCGAGGGGGAGTATCGATACCTTTTTGGCCACTGGTGCTACTGTCGATTTCGGTATCGATACTCCTCTCAAGGGTATCGATACCGTTGTCTTGGCTTTGACCGTGGGAAGTCAACTTTAGGGGAGGGTATCGATACCCTCATTTGGGGATCGATACTGTCTCCTCAGGTTGACCAAACCTTGTTGACCTAGTCACAGGGGTATCGATACCCCTCTTAAGGGTATCGATACCGCCTGCAGTTTAACATTAAAAATGGGCTTTTAAGTGCTAGTTTGGGTTCGATTGATTTCTTCATGAATTTCGTTCCGCTGTATGATCACTTAGGATGTAATTCTCATCTAGACAATATTAAAATGAAAAAAAAATAGGGTTGCTAACCGAGGGAGAGTTCCTTAGGGAGTTTTCACTCGATTTTCCCCGTGTAGCTCACTCGGACCGGTCATCCGGCCAGACCGGGACGAGGGGGTTACATTTGTTGGTATCAGAGCCTGAGGTTACCGAGACCTCGGGCAGGTAAGTGAGGTAAGATTAATGTGTTAAATGCTTGTGTTGTTCGATGCATGATTTGCCATGAATCCTTGATGCTTTGTTGATCGTATGATGTTTTGAATGCATGAATGGTCGTGTCTCGTGTGAGTGTGTGCCCATTGCTACTACTACTTAATTTAAAAAGGATTTTCGAAAGAGGAATACTTGAGCACTATTGGACCCTTGCTTTGGCTAACGTAATCCTATTGTTTCTTGTTGTAGTTTATACCTTGCTAGTTGAACCATGAGACCACGTGGGAGGCCTAGGATGGTTCGACCGGAACCACGGGCAGAGGCTCCGAGAGTTGAGCCAGTTGTGAGAGTTGAGGCTCAAGTGGGAGAGCCAGTGGTTGGAGTTGGAGCTCCTCCACCACCTCCACCACCACCACCTCCTCCACCAGGAGTGGGAGGCGAGGCCGGGCCCGAAGGAATGGGACCACAAGGAGGCCAAGGTGGCCAAGGACCGGCCGGAATTGACTTAGCTCCGTTGGTTCAGGCAATAGCCGGGGCATTCCAGGCTGCAGTAGCTGGAGGTCAGGCAGCTCATCATCAGGGTGAGGGCACTGGATTGCCATTAGAGAGACTTCGGGGCCTTGGGGCCGAAGAGTTTAGAGGTGCTACTCCGGAGAGGTCAGAGATGTGGTTTGAGAAGACCGTCCGTATCCTTGCTCAGATGGGGTGTACCGGCGATCGTAAGTTGGGTTGTGTTGAGTCCTTGCTTCAGG
Organism: Hibiscus tridactylites; assembly: GCA_958450335.1. Classification (NCBI taxonomy): domain Eukaryota; kingdom Viridiplantae; phylum Streptophyta; class Magnoliopsida; order Malvales; family Malvaceae; genus Hibiscus; species Hibiscus tridactylites. The sequence goes on from OY288273.1 coordinate 2,835,117, forward strand.
GTGATGCCTACACCTGGTGGGTCACCGTTACTTCGGGGATGGATGAGGCCGAGATCACTTGGGAGTTCTTTGAGACAGCTTTCCGGAAGAAGTATTTGGGTCCGCGATACCTCGATGAGAGGAAGAGAGAGTTTATGGCATTGTCTCAGGGGAGTATGTCTGTGACTGATTACGAGATTCGATTTGTCAGGCTGAGTCAGTATGCACCTGAACTTGTACCTACTGAGGTGGAGCGTTGTAACCGCTTCCGATATGGGCTGAATGAGGAGATCAAGACTTATACTCTAGCTTCTGATTACATTGATTTTGATGTCTTGGTCTTGAGGGCCAAGGACTTGGAGCACAGTTTGAGTTTGACCAGGCGGTCAGGTGGATCTAGTTCAGGTAAGAGGTCCAGCAACTTTGATAGAGGAGATGCCAAGAGGCATCGGGACAACCGGCATCAGTATGATCATAGGCGTGGTGGCAGTAACCACGGTAGGGGCCACCAGGGCCAGAGAGCTGGTGGGAAGTTGCCCACATGTGCTTCCTGCGGGAGGAACCACACCGGGGAGTGTTGGGGAAATTATCACTCTTGTTGGAGTTGTGGTGCTAGAGACCACATTAGGCGTGACTGTCCACATCAGGTGGGACAGGCACCAGCTCAGGCTCCTGCTAGAGCCAACGACTTTCAGAGAGGCCGCGGGCGCGGTAGGGGTAATTTCCAGCCGAGGAACGATGGTCAGAGGAACTTAGCTCATGTAGTCGCAGTCCAGCCGGAGGGCGGAGGACAGGCTAGGGTTTACGCTCAGCGCGGGGAGCAGCATGACACCGATGTGATCGCAGGTAATTTCTCGATACAGTCTTTGGGTTTGCTTTCTTTGATTGACTCTGGGTCTACACATTCCTACATATTGAGTGAGCATGCACAGTCTTTGAATTTGCCTTGTGAGTTGTTAGAGGTAGGAGTTAGTGTTACTAGTTCCTTTGGGGACACGGTGGTGGTTAGGAAGATGTACCGAAGGTGTCCGTTGATGGTTCAGGGGCATGTGTTTCCAGTGGATATGATAGAACTTCCCTTCTATGGTTTTGATGTGATTCTGGGTATGGATTGGCTCACGGAACATAGAGCTAGGATAGATTTTGAAACTAAGCGGATTTCTTTGAAGCTCACAGATGATTATGAGATTGTTGTGGTGGGTGAGAATGTGGAGTTCTTATCCAATGTGGTTTCAGTGTTAGAGGCCAAGAAATTAGTTGAGTTAGGGTGTGAAGCATACTTAGCGTATGTGATGAACCCTAACATGAGTGAGGTTAGACCTCAGGACATCCGGACAGTATGTGACTTTCCTAGTGTGTTTCCGGAAGAATTGCCAGGGTTACCACCGGACAGAGAGGTAGAGTTCAGCATTGAGACTTATTCTGATTCAGCTCCTGTTTCGATTGCTCCGTATCGTATGGCACCGAAAGAATTGAAAGAGTTGAAGACTCAGTTGCAAGAATTGACGGATAGAGGTTTTATTAGGCCTAGTTCTTCACCTTGGGGTGCACCAGTGTTGTTTGTGAAGAAGAAAGATGGAAGTATGAGAATGTGCATAGATTACAGACAGTTAAATCAGTTGACAGTGAAGAACAAATATCCGTTGCCTAGAATTGATGACTTGTTTGATCAGTTGAGGGGAGCATCGGTCTTTTCGAAGATTGATTTGAGATCAGGTTACTACCAGCTAAAGGTTAGAGAGGTTGATGTACCGAAGACGGCCTTTAGGACTAGGTATGGACACTATGAGTTTTTAGTCATGCCATTTGGGTTGACTAATGCACCGGCAGCTTTCATGGACATGATGAATAGGATTTTTCATCAGTATCTAGATCAGTTCGTGGTTGTATTTATTGATGACATTTTGGTGTACTCGCGAACTGAAGAAGACCATGACCGACATTTGAGACTTGTTTTGAAGACTTTGCTAGATCATCAGTTGTATGCGAAGCTCAGCAAGTGTGAATTCTGGATCCGGGAAGTAGTCTTCTTAGGACATGTAGTGTCAGCTGAAGGCATTAGAGTTGATCCGAAGAAGATTGAAGCCATTGTTGAATGGAAGCAACCAAAGTCAGTGACAGAAGTACGTAGCTTCCTAGGCTTAGCCGGATACTATAGAAGATTTGTGGAAGGTTTCTCTAAATTAGCCGCTCCGTTGACACAGCTACTACAGAAGGGTGTTCAGTTTGAGTGGACAGATGCAAGACAGAGAGCCTTTGAAAAATTGAAAGGAGCTTTGACCCAAGCACCGATCTTGATTCAGCCTGAGTCCGGGAAGGACTATGTGATTTATAGTGATGCCTCGTATGTAGGGTTAGGATGTGTTCTGATGCAAGACCGAAGAGTGGTGGCTTATGCCTCAAGACAGTTGAAGACACATGAACGCAATTATCCGACCCATGACATAGAGTTAGCTGCAGTTGTGTTTGCTCTGAAGATTTGGAGGCACTATTTGTATGGTGAGAAATGCACAGTATACACCGACCACAAGAGTTTGAAGTACATTATGACTCAGCGAGATTTGAATCTCAGACAGCGTAGATGGTTAGAGTTGCTAAAGGACTATGATCTTACTATTGAGTACCATCCGGGTAAGGCCAATGTAGTGGCCGATGCATTGAGTAGGAAGGTGGCCGTGGACTTGAGGGCCATGTTTGCTAGATTGAGTTTGTCCGGAGATGGTGGCTTAGTAGCCGAGCTTCAGGTTAGACCTACTCTAGGTCAGATGATTCGAGAGAAACAGCTCTTAGATAGATCTTTGGCACCTCACGTGCAAGATATAGCCGAAGGTAGATCTTCAGACTACAGTTTCAGTTCCGATGGGGTCTTATGTTTCAAGGACAGAATAGTTGTGCCTGAAGACAGTGATTTGAGACGTACGATCTTGACTGAAGCCCACAGTAGTCCGTTTGCTATGCATCCTGGAAGTACGAAGATGTACCGTGATTTGAAGAATGAGTACTTTTGGGTTGGCTTGAAGAGAGATGTAGCCGACTTTGTGAGTAAGTGCCTGGTGTGTCAGAGAGTGAAGGCGGAACATCAGGTTCCCTCAGGTTTGTTACAGCCGTTGAGAATTCCGGAATGGAAATGGGAGAACATCACCATGGATTTTGTTTCGGGTTTGCCTTTGACTCCTACGAAGAAGAACTCAGTTTGGGTGATAGTAGATCGTTTTACGAAGTGTGCTCACTTCTTGGCAGTCAACACTACTTACACCTTAGATAGATTGGCCGATTTGTACATTGGTGAGATTGTGAGGTTACATGGTGTGCCGAAGTCCATTGTGTCAGATAGAGATCCACGGTTTACTTCGAGATTTTAGGAGTGTCTGCATACAGCTTTGGGTACCCGTTTGAACTTCAGCACTTCTTATCATCCTCAGTCAGATGGTCAGTCAGAGAGGGTTATTCAGATCTTAGAGGATATGTTGCGATGTTGTATCATTGACTTTCAGGGTACTTGGGAGAAGCATCTGCCTCTAGTGGAGTTTGCGTACAACAACAGTTTTCAGTCGAGCATTCAGATGGCTCCGTATGAGGCCTTGTATGGTCGGAAGTGTAGAACTCCAGTGTGTTGGGCCGAGGTAGGACAGAAACTGTTACCCATGCCGGATTTGCTAAAGGGGACAACCGACAAGGTAAAATTGATTTGTGATCGCTTGAAGGCTGCTTCGGATAGGCAGAAGTCCTATGCCGATTTAAAGAGGAAGGAAGTTGAGTTCGCAGTGGGTGAGAAGGTGTTCTTGAAAGTGTCTCCGTGGAAGAAAGTGGTGAGATTTGGCCGAAAGGGGAAGTTGAGTCCGAGGTACATAGGACCGTATGAGATTGTGAAGAGAGTTGGTCCCGTTGCTTATCAGTTGCGTTTGCCATCCGAGCTTGAGAAGATACATGATGTGTTCCATGTATCCATGCTTCGTAAGTATAGGTCTGATCCATCGCATGTTATGCCCGTAGAAGAAATTGAATTGAATCCGGATTTGACTTATGAGGAAGAGCCTGTTGAGATCTTAGCTTCAGACAGTAAGGTGTTGAGGGGTAGATCAATTGAGCTAGTGAAGGTGCGGTGGCAACGTAGAGGTGTGGACGAGGCCACTTGGGAGAGGAAGGAGGATATGGAAAAGCAGTTTCCGTATCTCTTTCAGTCAGGTAATTTCGGGGACGAAATTCCTTAAGTGGGAGAGAGTTGTAACGCCCGTGTTTTGGGCCTAGGAATTAACCGGGTTTTAATTCGAGTTAATAAAATTTAATTAAATCAATTCAACTTTAACTAATGACATAATTGAGCGTTAGAAAGAGGGAAGGGACTAATGTTGAAATTTTACCCAAATGTTTTAAAATGCAAGACCACTTTTAACTAAAGGTTGTCTTCTCCTTCCCCCTAAAACCCCCACCAACGTTAGAATCATCTTCCTACTCTCTCCAAGCTCAAGCTACTATTCCATTGGGTTTCTTCATCCTCCCAAGGTCTTTTTGAAAGGTAACAATGTTTTCTAATTCTCCTTTTCATCCTCTATCTCCCAATAGTCTTAGATTTCATAAATGTGGGTTCTTGAAATGTTAGGGTTTTGAAAAAGTTTGAGTTTTTATGAAAATTTCCTTTCCTTTTCGAAATAGGGAGTTGGGTTTATGATTCTCCACCCTAAAATGTATATTATATGTCAAAATGAGTGGGTTTTGTTGAGGAATCCGAAATGGGTTCTTGGAACTATTTTTAAGATGTCAAAAATTGGGTTTTGGTAGGTTTAAGGGTGAAATTGATGGGCTGTTGGTTTACCTATGGTATGAGAGTGTTTTGGGATGGTTTGGAAGCCATTTGGATGTTGGGAAATTGATTTTTCAGCAAGTTCTTAGGGGAGCTCGAAAATTGGGTTTTTAGGAGATTGTGTGATTTGAGGAATGGAAGAATTTGGGTTGTGATTGCAAAGTGGGTTGAAGGTTGAATTAGCATTGAATTGGGAAGTAATATACGTGTTTTTGTTTGACTAGAAGCAAGAGGAAACGCGGAAGAGGCTTTGGGACCGAATCCGGGTGCGTAGGAGGATTGTTCGATTTGCTAAGGGAGGACGGTGAGTGGTCTAAACTTGTTTTAAAGTTGGTTCGAGCATGAGTAGTGTGTGTGTGTGCGAGTGTGCTTGGTAGGCCACTTCCCTTTAATCCAAGTAGTTAACTTAGTCTAATTTCCTTAAATGCTATGTGCTTGATGACTATGCTCAAATGCTTGTGATTAGATGGTGCATGTATATGTATATCGTGATGTGGATATATGTGTTGAGCATGAATGTGTTGATGATATGTGGTTGGTGATACATGTTGTGGTTATAATAATTGGCACTAAAAATTACCGGTTGTAAATGATCGATCATTAGGATAGTGTGCACACAAATTGAGTCAAAACGTACGTGGCCTTGATGGCGTTAAGTCATCAAGGAGGAGTACGGTGATGTAGCATTCCACCGGAAGCTTATTATATTTCTACGGGATGATGAGTGGAATCCCATCCGTAGGGCATGTGGCGATGAGTGGAATCCCGCACATGCAAGGTCCGGTGATGAGTGGAATCCCACCGAGGTAAAGTGTTGTCAAGGTTTTAATCCGCACAATCGGGGTAATTAAAGTGGCCAATTAAACTTGTTCATGAATTGTAATATATGATGATGATATGTGGTTTTGTTATATGGTATTGCATGATGATCTAATGATGCTTAATCTTGCTAGGGTTGAGAGACCATATTTGCCACTTGAAAGACTAGCTAGGTCTACTTGGTTATATGCAATGCTTGATATGTATGAGTTTAGGATTACATGCTTGAGCCCTGCATTGTTGTTGTTTTTCGTTTTAGAGCACCCTCACTAAGCTTATAGCTTACGCTCTCAATGTTCAACAATGCAGATCATTAGCGTGGTGTTAGCTTGAGGCAAGGCAAGAAGGGCATCCAAGTTCGTAGCTCAAGTATGGTTACCGATTTTGTAATAGCTAGCAATGTGGCAAGTGTCTTTGTATGAGCATGTGTGACTCATTTGATGGATGTTGTTTTTGGTTTGATTATGGATTGTATGCATGTAATGCCTTGATGATTGTAGATGTGTATGATGGCATGCTTTAGGGTGTTTAGGTTGCCTTATGTATGGATGCAAACCTCTTGAGTTTGACTTGTGCTTTTAAGACCATTTGAGCCTTCATGTATGCTCATTAATGCCTATATTGCTCATTGAATTGAATGCTATGTATGATTGCTTAAATTCATGTTTGATTGACTCCCTTGGCTTAAATATGCATGCTTTATGGTTGGCTTGCCTTAGGAATTGATGATAGTGTGTTGGTTGAAGGGTTGGAGGGATTTAGGGGCCTCCTTGTGCTCTAAAACAGCTCAAACCTGCAATTTCGTAGCTGGGGTATCGATACCGTTGATCTGGTATCGATACTACCCTGTGGTTTCAGGCTTCGTGTATCGATACTCGAGGGGGAGTATCGATACCTTTTTGGCCACTGGTGCTACTGTCGATTTCGGTATCGATACTCCTCTCAAGGGTATCGATACCGTTGTCTTGGCTTTGACCGTGGGAAGTCAACTTTAGGGGAGGGTATCGATACCCTCATTTGGGGATCGATACTGTCTCCTCAGGTTGACCAAACCTTGTTGACCTAGTCACAGGGGTATCGATACCCCTCTTAAGGGTATCGATACCGCCTGCAGTTTAACATTAAAAATGGGCTTTTAAGTGCTAGTTTGGGTTCGATTGATTTCTTCATGAATTTCGTTCCGCTGTATGATCACTTAGGATGTAATTCTCATCTAGACAATATTAAAATGAAAAAAAAATAGGGTTGCTAACCGAGGGAGAGTTCCTTAGGGAGTTTTCACTCGGTTTTCCCCGTGTAGCTCACTCGGACCGGTCATCCGGCCAGACCGGGACGAGGGGGTTACACCACTTACACATTAATAATAAATATAAAATAAAGTACAAATAAAATAATTTTATTTTTAATATAAATATTATAAAATATATATTATTTTACAATTATGTATGTATAAACATTATTTTAAAAATAAATTATAATTAAATAATAAGGATAAAAAAAGTAATTTTATTTTCAAACTAGCTTTTCCACCCAAGAAGCTATAAAATCTAGCTTCTTGGTTTGAGTGAAAAAATCAGTTTTAAAAGCAACTAAAAACATACTTTTTTAACTAAAAGCACTTAAAAAATGATTTTTGGTTGCGAAACGCGACCAAAAACATGCACTTAGTCTATCGTCAACAATCTATGAAGCGGGTTGTTGAGAGCTTTCGATTGGTACATTTTTGTTTAAAATATATAAGTGTAGAAAGAAAAAAATATGAATACATATTTTATGTGTCAAATCAATGTTTGTAAGTCGCTACTAAATGTCAATGATTGAGGATATTTAATTCTTTTATTAAATAGTCTAAATCATTTTACAATTTATATTTGAAATTTATAGTTTTTTAAAATATTTTTTTAAAATTTTAAATATATATTTTATAACACAATATATTTTATCATTGTACTCCGAAAATTAAAATTTCGGTTTCGTAATTTGACTCAGGTGGGCAACACTAATTGGTGAACAATTTTTTCGTTCCCACTGTAGCTGTTTATCTTTGAAAATTAAAAATTTCAATGTTTTTTTTTTGTATTTTTTATTTAAGAATTTGTAGTTTGTACTAAAGTATATAAATGGTCATCGATAATAAAGATGATTTTTATTTATTATTAGAGTTTTAAAAATTATAAAATGATCATTAAATTTATTAAATTAATTGTATATATTAATAAGATATGATATATGTATATATAAATTGTTTTCATTTAACACCAAGTTATAAACCTGATTTAATGGTTATTGTCACGCCTAAAAAAAGACGGGTACAATAATCTCACATCAAAATAAAAAGGGAGGTCTTGAGATATATAAGCGGTGACACTATACATTTCTATGAGACATATTTTTTTGCGAAGCGGGTAATGGTCTCGTGACAAATGATATCAAAACAACCCTTTAATTGCCCGGTTTCACTCTAAGTGCCCATGTATATGGTAGGCATGACGAACAACCGTGACAATGACACTATCACGAGTGTAGTTGAAAGAAAAACGAAGGTCTTGACATGTATATAAATTGTTTGAATCCCATGTTTTTTTTGTAAAGAAAGTAATGGCCCGTAACATTATGCTTAACTATGTATTCCCAATTTACCTAGGTTTAAATCTCTCTTTTTATATTTTCATTTATTTATTTTGCTCCAATCAAATATTACACTTATATAAATTGTTGTCGTTTAAAACCAAATAACAACTTTAACTTAATGTTTGGTACAAACTCTTTACCCCTTACCATCCAAGTTCTAGTAGCCTCGTCTCATTTTTTTTTTAATGTTTGGTACAAACTCTTTACCCCTTAACTACAATTAACGTCTTAGTAATCATTATCTATCATTTAAAAGTCACATAATTAACAATTTAATATTCTTGTTTAAATTTATTACAAACATGTTGGTGTTTGAAAATTATGTTTAAACTACTGATGTTTAATAGATTTAATATTATCATGCATGAATAAAAATTTATATATTTAATGAGATGCACTAATTAGTCTAGTGACAAAATGATGCTCATATTGTCTCATTTTGTATGAGTTCGAATCTCGGTATGAGAATATAATCTCTTTATTTAATAATTTTTTATATATTTATTACATAAATAGTATAAATAGTTTGTAAAGTTCAATTTGAATAAAAAAATTATAATTTAAAATTATAAATATTTTATTAATAATTTTATTTTATTGATCGATATAGTTTATTTAATTTGTATAAAATACTTATAATATAACCCAGGCTTAAGAATGCCTCAAGAGTCAAGTCTCTCTTTCAATAGCATGAGGGGTGATATATGTGATAGGAATGGGGGCAAAATTAGGCTTAATTTAAAGGGTAATTGTTCTATACACAAGCGCTTGTGGAATTTTTTTTACACAAGCGTCTTAATTATAGGGGTTAGGGACTCCGTTTAGGGTTTAAAATTTAGGGGTATAAGTGTAGTAGTTTTGAATTTAAGGATTGTTGATAAAATTTTGGTTTAGGGTTAAAATTTAAGGTTTATAGGTTAAAACCTAAATCCCTACCCATATTACCCTAAACTCTAAATTCTAACCCTAAATTTTAAATTCTAAACATGAACCCTAAATTCTAAACTTTACACTAAAACCCCTAAACTCTAAACTATAAACCCTAACCCTAAATCCTATAATTGAGGCGCTTGTAGAAACAAAAAAATTCCACCGCCAGTGTATAGGATATTAATCCTAATTTAAATACTTAATTGTAGTTTGTTTTGACTTGGAAAGTTTCCACCAAATATTAATCTTTCGAAAGTAATGGGGAAGTTGAATTTTGCTTTCTCTTTCCTTAAAGTTGGACAATAAAAGAATTTGAAGAGAAAATGTAATGGTCGATTTTTTTATTATATAAAAGTCACTAAATTTTCATTAAATTTATAAAAAAAAAACACAATTATAATGCATTTAAAAGAAGAAAATTTGGATTAAACAACTTAAAAAATTCTTTCAACCCAAAAACAAAGAAAAATAAAATTTTTTATGGAGATAAACATACCAACAAAATTTAACAACCTCTTAAATCTTTTTGTCTCTGTCTAAACGAGACGCATAAAGAAAGAAAAAAGAGTTATGCGCGATTCAAACTGTCAAGTAAAAAGTACCGCTACCTAAGACTGATTTCATCGGCAAACAACCATCAACCGAGTGAGGATATAACTTTTCAAGTGACCACCGACAAAAACGTAAATCAGGCACTAGCGCAGATTGAATCTTTGTGCGAACAACAATCGCTCGCTAGGGTATGTTGAAACATGCCACAAAGACAGATGAACTAAACCACAAAACAGAAACAAAGACATGTCACAAGGACAAAGGAGAAAACGTATCATAAGAACAGAGAAAGAGATTCTTATTAAAACAAAAAAACAAAAAAAACTAATAGATTCGGTGGTCGACAACTAATATTAAAATTAATTACCGACCACCTGTTAAAGAGATTGATTAAAGTAAAATGTGGCTAGTGTTAAAGGAATTTTAACTGTGGAAAGCAGTTAGGGTTGAAGGAGAACGGCTCGCGTACAATTGGTCGTACATTTTAAAATTTTCATTTAAAGTTTTAAATATTTTTTTGTATTTTTACAAACAATTTAATTTAGTACCATTTTTTTTAATTTTAGACCCCTAAAACCATGTGTTCATTTCTAACAGTATGTACATAACTTCGATTCGTATTGAAACATGGTCTTAAAATTTTATTAAAAGTTATTTATATTTATAAATGATTATTTAAATACACTTAATTTTGTTTATATTATTTAAATGAGTATTTACCATTTAATACATTTAATGTTAGAAGATAAAAAATCTATCAATTTTACAAATTAGGCGGAACTCAACATGGTTTATCGAGGAGATTAATAATGAGTTATATATTTTTAAGGGGTTAAAGAATAATTTTTCATAGATTTTTAAAATGTATTTTGTTCAGAATTCAACGAGTGGTTCTAATGGAAAAGAGGATGGTATTCAATAGGGATGTTTAAATCTGGGTACTCGAAGTACCGAGTAACCAGATCGTCAGGTAGTTCAAAGTGCGGCCCGTGTCCCGACCCGAGTTTTACAGTTACATGTTAGTCGTGTACCCAGAAGTTGCGAGTAACCGAAAATTCAAGTATTTAGGTACCCGAATATAAAAATATGTATTTTTAAATATAAAAATATTTTATTAGTTTAATATAAAAATATATATTTATTAAATATAAAAATATTAAAAAAATCACTTTTATTAGTTTAGTATAAAATATATATATATTAAATATAAAAAATATTAATTTCAAATATATTCGGGTATCAGATTGTAACCGGGTACTCGAAAATTCTTAATTTTGTGTCCCGGACTGGCGGGCCAGGTATCCGACCCAGGTTAAAAAAAATTCATGATAAATACCCGGTTATTTATGTTCGGGTCGAATATTTTTGAACACCACTAGTATTCATTCTAAGAGATTCAAATTTGAACATATATATTTGCAATACATGTGTACCTTGTCAAAGGATTAATAAAAAAATATAAACAAATACTACAATATAATCATACAAAATGTAACTCGTTCGATAACTCGATCGGATCAAACTCTACCGAAAAGTGGAGCAAGGGCCGGGAACAAGCCCAAGCAGGCTTCACCAATCGGGTAGACTTAGCCCATAGGCCATAGGCCCATACCTAAGCCTTAGTCTCTATTCGGCGCCTTCGGGACCGTGTCTTTCAAACCCTTGTAAGGTTCCCTCCCTTATTTTCCCGCCCTCTCTATTTGCTCCATAAAAATCCGCCCTAATCTTCCAAAACAGCCAAACCCTATCTGGCTATCTCCCTTATTTTCGCCGTAGCTTTAGCCTCTGCTTCTAATCATGAATCGGAGAAGCCGATCTTTAACCAGGCATTCCCTGCCTCGATCCGAACCGTTCTTAAAGTACCTCAAACCCGGCGCCCTAGCTCGCCTCAGAGATTCGCGGATCAGCGCCAGATCGCACCGAACCAGCTCCCTCTTTCAGATATCTCTATCCTTTCCGCCGTCTAATGGTGGTCAACCTTCCTCCTCCGCAGCCGTGGACGGCTTCCCTTGCTTTGTGCCGACGGCTAGAGTCTACGGTCCCCGGTGTCTTCAGAGGAGGAAATTAATTGCAGTCAAGGGAATGCTGTTTCAGAGTTCGGCACAGTCGGGTTTGGATTTTCCAGATCCGGTTGTGGATTTGTTAGCTAGTGAATCAAACTAGTTTAATCTGTGGATTTGTTAGCCAGAGAATGAAACTAGTTTAATCTGTGAAATTGAGCTATTTTTAGCCCTAGCTTGTAGATTCAGTTACAATCTTGTTTCATAATTGAAAAAAATAATAAGAATTATATAATCAAATTTCAGTTTTCCCTTTTGAATATGTTCTTTTCAAATCTAGACAATTTTCAGATATGAAATCAGAAAAAGAAAAACTTCTCTGATGAGTAAATTTATTAATGATTCTGCTTGGTTATGTTAGCGTTGATTAGGGTTCTGATGAAGTAAATCTGCAATTCTTCAAGCCTTTTTAAGTGCTTCCATTATTGTTATATGCTCTTAGCTTCATTGCTGTGATTAAAACTGGCTTAGACTATGAACACTTTTGATAACATTTGTGCTTACCCTTTGCAGGATTAGAACCAGTTAGTTTTAACTGAAATTATATGAGTTGGTGTACAGAAATGGGGTCTCTTTGCTTGCATTTATCTCCATACTTTGTCTTCTGGTAATGGCATTATCATGAGTTGAAGTAAATTATACCTAAATGGGGTCTCTTTGCTTGCACTTATTTCCATATTTTAGAAACACTTTGCAAGTTTTGTTGGGTATGTTTAGTCCAAATCCCATGTCAGGTAACTTCATTGAGATTTGAGAGTAATGGAGAGATAATCTGCAAATAGTGCATATAAACATGAGGGAAGTTGGGAAGATTCTCGGCGTTGTAGCAAGTCGTATGACAAGTTTGGAAAAGAGGCTTTGATTCTTGCTAGATTCAAAGTACACACTACTTGTATGGTGTCTTGAGTTTTGTAAAATGATTTGTTCGGGTTGGAACATCAGAGGTCTCGGGGCATGGGACAAGAGAGCTTTAGTTAGAAAACTTGTTGGAGGGTTTATGGTTGAGATGCTATTTGTACAAGAAATTGAACTTAAGGAGATTTCGGTGTCCATAGTTCAGCATATTTGGTTGAGAAGGTCTCAGCTGAAGATTTATGGTTGAGATGCTATTTGGGGTTGTGATTTCAGTGTCCAAATGTATCATATTTGTCCAAGCGACCGGGCATAGAAGAGGGCACAGAAAAGAGGTTTAGGGTGTTAAAGATTCCGACGACTTCATCTCGACTGTTGGCCTGACTATGTCTGGATAAGAATGTACTTTGATTTGGCGACTGGAATGGCCAGAAACTTGATGGATTTAGGTGCTGGTGCTGTATCTCCAGCTGAGACCTTAACTTGAATGGTACATTTGTTTACATATTTCTCTGTCTTCTGATAATGGCACTCATCGTGAGTTTATTTATTATACTTATACATAAATGTTTTCTTTATGATAGTGATGCGGAAGCTTGGATCGAAATTAACTTTTGTTCGAATATGTTTTTTTGGATCAAAATTATTTGAATATGTATGCTGATCTGAATGAGAAGACAATAATTAAAATTCAGAATTCTATTATACGACTCGAGAAGAAATAGGCTCGGACTGAATTAATTCTTTTTTTTTTTTAATATGCATGTTTGTCTTACGGTCCATGTTCGGAGTGCGTGACTGCTCCTCCCGTTAAATGAAAATATTTAGACATTTACGCTCTCCATTAAATGAAGAGATATTGTCTTGGACAAACGCGTGCCCAATGGTTTTATGTAAAATATCACCTAAGATATTCTTCTAAGATATTATCTTGGGCAAACGTGGTTTTGAACAAATGTCATCTGAAAAATATGTAGATATTCGTCGCAATATAATTAGACATTCTCACTCTCCATTAGAGAAATATGCGCCTGGATTTTATTTAAAATAACTTTACTTATTCAAAATTAACTGTTTTCCCTCTTTTATACATGTCTTTCCTCCATAACACTACTAAACAGTTAAAAGTAACAAATAAATTGACAATTTCCTCAGTGATCTACAGAGTCACAGCTTCTTGTTCATCGTTGGTTGATCAGCCGCCTTATTTTGGTCGGAAGTCTTTTTTAGTGTTATTCGGTATCTTAAAACGAGCTCTCACATGTTTTTCGGATGATCTTGATATCGCTTTTATGCCTTGGAAGGTTTTGGGCTTGTCTACATTCTACCGTCTCTGTTGGTGGTTTACTGAAGTTAGTGCCTTGATAAGGACCGGTCTGCGCAGATCGAAAGTTTGCCTCTAGATAGAGCTCTAGGCGCTGCTCCGGTGAGGTATCTTCCTTCAGAGATAAGGATGTTATTTTCAGGCCCACATAATTATTCCCGCCGGCTATTTGATTTTACCTTTAGAACCTTCAGTTTCGATGTTGGTTATGGCTATCTTTGCACCCACTGTTTGGGTTTTGCGATTTCTAGCACGAAATTTTGTGTTTTGTTTCATATGTTTTTAGGTTTTCGGGCTGTTTGCAATGTTCTCATATCTGTTATCCTTTGTTTCGTTCGTCGGCTCCCCTTGACTTTTACCGGCTATGTTATTAAGAGTGAACTGCTTTCTATGTATGTTTGCACCCTTTAATTTTATGGAAGTTATTTCTTTGAACAAAAAAAATAAAACAATAATGTAACTCTCACTTTAAAATCGAGATATAATTCATAGACTTATTTATCAAAATTTAAGAAAATGGGATTAATTTCAAGTTAAAAATTATTTTTTTGATTAAATTGAACAAAAATATGATTATATTTAAAATATTGGACTAAATTATAAAAAATATAAAAAAATATGAGCAAATTTTGGGTTAAATAGAGATTTTAGGATTAAATTGAACAAAAAATATACTTATATTTAAAATATTGAACTAAATTATAAAAAACATAAACTAGTAAGGATTAATTATGAGTTAAATAAAAATTTTGATAACAAAAATGAACAAAAATATCAGCATATTAAAAATATTGAACTAATTTATAAAAATTATAAAGTAGCAGAGGTTAATTATGGGTTAAATAAATTATGACTAAATTAAATAAAAACATCATCATATTAAAAATAATAGACTAATTTATAAAAATTAGAAAGCAATTTAAGTCAGTTCAGGTTAAATAAAGATTTTTAAGACTAAATTAAACAAAAATAAAAGTTTTATAGACTTAGAATGCAATTTACCACTTTAAAATAAGTCAACTGATTGTTTATTAACGACACATGGCACATTCTAATTGGTCAGTGAGAATATTTTTAATGAACAAGGCATATAAAGTCACAATTTTTAGTTCAAGAGTCAACGAAAGTCATATTTTTTAGTTCAAGGGGCAAAACGTCTAAAAAATACTTTAGGGGGCAGTTCGATATTTTGTGCATACTTCAAGGGCCAAACGGGCCATTAAACCTATTTTAATTTATGATAAAACTACTATCCTTCAATAGTTTAATTTCATTGTAATAATTGTTTTAAGTAAATTAAAATGCAAAAAGGAAATTTATCAAATTTTTAAAAAGATGAACTGGTATCACAATCAGATTTCAGGAACAATACACATAGCAAACTCGGATTTGGAGCTCTGCTGCTTCACACAAATAAACCAATTAATCAATAAAAAAAACCAACACTGACTCAACTTATCTTCTCAAAAAACACAACGAACAAAAAAAGATGAACCTCAGCTTTAAAGCTCAACTGTTACTTGATGGCAACCAATGAAAGAAGTAAAACTTAGACAAGTACCTCATCGATTTAAAACAACCTTAATCGCGTCCTGTTGGGTTCGTGTCAGACTCTGCAAATTTCATGCAAAAAGAATTCACATTCTTCTAAGTTATTGTCCCGAAAGAGATTAAGCATATAAGTGGATGTAAATGCTTGACAGGAGACCAAACCTGACAAAGATTATCGAACAGTTGTCGGTCGCTTTCAGAGAACTTTGATAAGAAGTCCGCGAGATAATTTGCTAAGTTAATCTGCAAGATTCATAGGTAGAATTCCGCGATTATATGAAATTTTAAAATGTAGAGCATGCGAATAAATCTAGTGTGGGGGAAAAGATTTCACCTCGTTAAGGGGATCTGCTACATTCAGTGTGTTGTCTTCGTAATCGTCCTCTTGATTCTTCAAGTCATGATCGAGTTAAAAGTAATTAGTAATTCCAAAGAAAAAGGACCTATGGATGTTGAGAGAACTCAAATGTTATTTTTATTTGATCAAACAAACCTCGTTATATGCTTTTGCCATTGCTTCAAGATGTTCATATCCCGGCCTGCCAAACGGTGCGGCAGCAGCTGAGGATAATAAATCTTCGTCAGCGTCCATGTCTCCTTGTATTTCTTCCCAGTCGCTACCCTGCAAAACAAACGGTTCAGAGCCTAAACATCCACCCATGTCTTTCATTATCATTAGTTGGGGAAGTGGGTCTATAGAACTAGGATTTGAACATGGGAAAATTAAATACTCCCCCCCCCCCCCCAAATGAACCGTAAATACCGAGCATGACAAATAGTAAAAGAGGACAAAAACTACCTCATCCTCGGCATCGTGAACTTGTTCTTGTATTTCAATCAATGCATCTGCCAGTAAAGCCAATATCTGCAGTAATAAGCAGTAGTTAGACTATTCTTTTGTGATCAATACTCGCACGTCAATTTTCCTCTGCCGACATATTTCCGGAAAAAACATAGAAATACCTTTGCTGGAAGTGGCATTATAGTCCACTGATCCGGAGCAGATTTAGCTTTTGAACGAGTGGTTATCCCTGACATAGACTTCAAAGAAAAACGACCGAGTTACTTCTGAGTAAGCATATCCAAGAGAGAATGATTTTGAACAATTTAAGAAATATCATGAACCTTAATTAGATGGCCTTGGACATTAATATTTGTTAATTCAGGATGCCTAGTAGATAGCAGTAGGGCTAAAGCACTGGTTGTAACTTTGATTTGATATGCCCCTTGAATCTCGCCTGCACTCCGAAGGAAGTACGAGAAGGAACATCAAATGCAAGCTTACTTTTCTTGCAAATTAGAAAGTAATCAAAAGAGAACGAACAGTTCGTTGCCTTTTTTATATATAATGGATTTTGCTCATAATGACAAGTTAGCAAGGAAGAGAAAAAGATTACATTCTTTTTATACACTGCAAATCATTAAAACTACAGAAAATGAATCATGCAACTTCCAATAAAGAAAAAATAAAATTTGGCCTCGATATTGTCTAAGACAATCTATTCAAACCCTCATGGAAGCTCCATATGATTAGACATGGAGATAGAGAGACAGCTCTCCTTCAATTTTGTTTTTATTTCTTATGATTTATTTTGTTTAATCGCATTAGAACGAGCCCTAGCACACCTTTTCACTAGTGGCTGCTTCGAGTAAAGCACAAGTGCTAGGTCCAACGAAAACTCACTAGATACAATGAAATTTCACAACAAATGATTTGTTTGCATCAGAATGAGCACGCGAGCAGACATAAATTCACATTACTTTTCCTTGCTAAATGAGGGAATGTGTACAGAAACTTGCCTTGTTGTTTGGTCCACTCTGACATTACATAAACAAAGGCATTTTGATAGCCTTCAGCTGGGATGGTGAGCAGCAAATTGATAAACTGTTCAACATTTGGAGCACTCAAATGAATCTGCAATTAAAGAAATGCAACGGTGAGAAAATTTATCCACGACTTAAATTAATAAAAACCATAAGGTCTGTTCTGTTCCAGAAAAAATAAAAACGGAAACAAGTTCTAGGCTAGCTGGAATACATTCTCTCTCTCTCTCTTCCAGAATTAGGCTTCTTTTATGCAATATATACGTATGTGTATGTATATATATTGAACAACTTAGCTTGTATTGGAACAATAACTTAAAAGACCATATTAATGAAAATTATTTACAAGTTCCAAGCAATAAAATTCTCAATCCTACTTGAAAGTAGCTTCTTGTTATTCATTTTTAGCGAAAGAGAATTTGTAATTTTTCTGCTTGACAATCCAGAAGAAGTTAACTTCCACTCTTCTATAAAAGTTGACAAGGACTTAGTTTAACCAAGATGAAGTTGAGGCTTAGACACCATACCAATCTGGCAAAAATAAGTAGCAACGAGCTTCTCAATCCTGCTATCGAAGCCGATTGCATTCGTCTAACAAGAGCAACAATCAAGTTTTGAATGTGCTGCCCCATTTGTGAGGGGAGATGCAATATAAGTTGAAGGATATAGCTGCCAACAAATAGAGACCCAGAGCTTTCTAGATCAGGGTCAAGAAGCCTGCAAACCAGATTGCACAAAATAAGCATAAAAAATGCATATAGGAAAACTTTACAAGTCGAGCTTAGCTAGACTAATTTGCAGAAACTTGAATTTACTAGAGAAATCCACAAGTTAGCTGCCATTGCATGCAATACCACCGGAATCACTTTTTCTCTTCATGCAAAAGTACATGTATTTAACAACATTTCACAAATAATGGAGGCACAGCCACAACTTTCACTAACCTAATAAGAATCCACAGTAATTTTGATCAGCATAGTATTACTTTTCATATATTCCTTAAGAAAGACTCGAGCGTATTTAACAAACCATAGTAAACAAAGGTATATTGTATTTCATAAACTAAAGTTATCTCCGAATCAGTAGATTATACAGAAAACACCACCTAAGCCTTCAGCAGAATATTGTTTGGTGTATTGAAACTTTGAACAGGGTTTCAAATACATATTGGAACAATATTATGAATAAGCAACAATTTAACTATCATAGAGAAGCAAATCAATTGATCCCAGTAAGATCCCGAAGCAGTTGATAAAGATCAACGAGAGAACCTTGATTATGTTGAAGAATAACAATTCAAGTAATGGATGGAGGGAAAAAGTTTTTTTTTGTTAGAGGGGGGGGGGGGATTGCAGGAAGTAAAGAAATCAAGACATGAATAAGGAACCTTGAAGCTGCATCAAGCAAACTCCGCATTGTAAATCCAGAATCACTACCCCAAGCAAGAAGTTCTTGTCTTCCACCAGATACAAAAGATGCCAAACATTCTGTTGCATTCTGATCAATGCAGAAAAAAAGCGCAGCACTTATGTTCACATTTTAGATAGTTGATTACCATTAGAGGGGAAAAAACATACAATGACAAGTTATACCTGCATTTCACTATGGTCATCACTTTCAAGAACTATCCGGATAATAGCATCAAAACAAGCATCATATGCTGCTTTTACCACATCAGTAGGAGCATTCTGCTCAACGGTATCACAAATTGTAATTAGCAAATAATATATATATATATATATATATATATATATATATATATATATAAGAATTTAGGTACATATGACATTCTTCCAGCCAAGTATCACTTGCCTTCAATAGCATAGTTAATAGATCCAATGACCCAGCCACAAGTCCATCTGGCTGCTGTTGGCGCTGGAAATTTGCAATTAAAAGATGCATTAATGACAAATCATTTAAATTCATTTCAAATCCCGTCACAACGAAAGGAACTTAAAAGGTCATACTTTGTCCAATACTGGCCCAATATATGGTAAAATTCGGGAAGCCAAAGGAAGAAAACAGCCAGGGGCATTTTTGATTGCCTGAGTGAAATTTCCAAAATAGAAATATCAGAACTTAATTTACATCCCAAAAAATATAAAAGAAACACAGAAATAATTAAGAAAACCTGGGAAAAAATATAAAGAACAAAAATCATGTATATCAGATGATTATAGATGAAAGAAAACCCCATGTGCATAATTAAGAGTAGCAAGTAGGTTCAAACTTAAAAAATTACTAACAATATAATTTTTAGAACAAAACATCTTCAAAACTGTTTCTACTAGACCTTAAGAGTAGCAATTCAGGAAAAATTCAGTAAAACCATGTACATATATTTTCTTGAGGTGCTTGGGTATAAACTGCAAACTTTGAAGCTGCCAAGGTAGAAGTAGTAATGTGTAGAAATCAGAGTAATTCTCTGTATTTTCTTATTCTTTCAATAGGACATATTACATCTTTATATATACAAACTATGTCTCTAATTTAGGAAACTCTAAGATAGGAAAGATACTAATCCTAGGAGATATGATCCCTTAAAATAAGGGATTGTAATAAAAAAATATTTACAGAATCCCTTAACTGAAGGGATGGAAACAGTCCATATATTTCTATAATTCCTACACTCCCCCTCAAGCTGGAGAATATACATTGTATAATCCCAGCTTGAATAGGAATTTATTGAAAACAGGCTTTGGCAAAGCCTTAGTAAGAATGTCTGCAATCTGTCCGTCTGAAGGAATGTATGAAAGAGTGGCTGTCTTTTTGTTGACTTGGTCAGCAATAAAATGCCTATCAATCTCAACATGCTTTGTTCGGTCATGTTGAACTGGGTTCTTAGCAATCTGAATGGCAGATTGATTATCACACAAAACTTCAAAGTGATCCTCTTGATTAGTGCCAAGTTCTTTTAGTAATTTAAGTAGCCAAATTCCTTCGCATATTCCCAATGCTAGTGCTCTAAATTCAGCTTCAGCACTACTTCTTGAAACGACAGACTGTTTCTTACTTCTCCAAGTTGTAAGGTTACCCCAAACAAAAGTGCAGTAGCCACTAGTGGATCTTCTTTCAGTGAGATCTCCGGCCCAACTAGAGTCTGTAAAAATCTTAACAGTTCTGTCTTGTGTCTTCTTAAACATTAAGCCGTGTCCTGGAGTTTTCTTCAAGTACTTGAGAATTCTATTTGCTGCTGCTAAATGCTCTTCAGTAGGATTAGTCATGTGTTGACTTATCACATTTACGGGAAAGGCTATATCTGGCCTCGTCAAGGATAAGTAAATTAGTTTCCCAACTAATCTTTGAAATTTCTCTCTGTCTACTAAGGACCCATCTTCTTTGTTGAATCTCAAGTTTGCCTCCATTGGTGTATCAGCCGGCTTACAACCAAGAAAACCAATTTCTTTGAGTAAATCAAGTACATATTTTCTTTGGTTGATCACAAGGCCTTCTTTTGATCTTGCCACCTCCATTCCTAGGAAATACCTTAGCTTTCCCAAGTCCTTGGTTTCGAATTCCCTGTTTAACAACTTCTTCAAATTGCTAATCTCTTCCTCATCATCTCCAGTAAGAATTATGTCATCCACGTACACAATTAGGATAGCTTTCTTATTTGTAGAAGTTACCTTGATGAAAAGAGTATGATCGGCAAGGGACTGCTTGTAGCCGTTTTTAAGGATGACTTTAGTGAACCTCTCGAACCAAGCTCTGGGTGATTGTTTTAATCCGTATAGAGACTTGTTGAGCCTGCAAACCTTGTTGCTACCTTCAACAGACTTTAAGCCAGGTGGCAATTTCATATAGACTTCTTCCTCTAGCTTGCCATTAAGAAATGCGTTTTTTACATCAAGTTGGTGTAATTGCCAATCGCAATTTACAGCCAAACTTAGGAGAACTCGAACAGTGTTAAGCTTTGCCACAGGTGCAAAAGTTTCTGTGAAATCTATCCCATATGTTTGCGTAAAGCCTCTGGCCACTAGTCTAGCTTTGTATCGTTGGATGCTGCCATTGGAGTTATACTTTACAGTAAAAATCCATTTACAGCCAACAGCCTTTTTTCCTTGAGGAAGGTCTGTAACGGTCCAAGTAGCATTTTTCTCTAGTGCACAAATTTCCTCTTCAACAGCCCTTCTCCATTTTGGATCCTTTAGAGCTTCAGCTATGCTTGTGGGAACCTGTTCTTTATCCAAGGTTGCTATAAATGCTTGAAAAGAAGGCATCAATGAATTATAACCAGCAAATTTTTCAATAGGATGCTTGGTGCACTGTCTAACCCCTTTTCTAATAGCAATAGGGAAGTCATCTAGAGTAGTGGACTTACTGATTTCTTCTTCCATTTCGGCAGCTGGACCCAAATCCAATTCTCGGCAAGAATCAGATTGCAAAACAGCCTCAGGGATATGTTTTCTTTTTCTTGTGTAGACACGAAGCTGTTTGGGTGGTGTTGTTTTTGGAAGACTTTCAATGGGAGTAGGTGTATTTTCAGGAAGGGTGTCTAAAGTATGTGTGGGTGAGTTAGTGATAGGTATTACAGGAGAATCAATGGGAGTAGTCACGGGTGACAAATCTGCAGGTAAAAACGAAAATGGTGGCAATTCTGAAGGTTGAGAATGAAGATTAGAAGAGGATACCTGATGTGGCTGAAAATCACTCCATGTCTCCCCCTGAATTTCAGCCTGAGTGAAATAGGGATCCTGCTCATAAAAAGTTATATCCATAGTGGTAAAAAATCGTTTAGAAGGAGGGTGATAGCATTTATAACCCTTCTTAAGTGAAGAATACCCAACCAGTACACATTTTAAAGACGTAGGATCTAACTTGGACTTATAAGGAGCAATATTTTGTATAAAAACAGCGCAGCCAAACATTTTAAGTGGGAGAATGGAGGAGATAGGCTTAAAATGGGGAAAGTGCTGCAAAAATATAGATTGAGGTGTTTGAAATTGTAAAACCTTACTAGGCATTCGGTTGATTAAATATGTGGCAGTTAATAAGGCTTCCCCCCACAAATATTTGGGAACATTAGTGGTAAACAGAAGAGAACGAGTAACTTCAAGGAGGTGCCTATTTTTTCTTTCGGCAATGCCGTTTTGCTGTGGGGTTCCAACACAAGAACTAAGCTGAACTATGCCCTTTTCCCTGAAAAAATCACCCAAAGACCTAGCAAAAAATTCACAACCATTATCAGATTTAAAGAGCTAGATTTTAGACCCAAATTGAGTGAGAACCATGTTATAAAATTGCACAAAAACACCAGCAGTTTCAGATTTATCTTTCAGCAAATAAGTCCAAGTTATCCTACTGTGATCATCAATAAAAGTGATAAACCACCTACAATTATCAGCATTCTTCACCCGAGAAGGGCCCCAAATATCACTGTGGATCAAAGCAAAAGGGTGAGAAGGCTTGTATGTAGAAGGAAAATAAGACGATTTAGTATGTTTGGCAAGAGAGCATACTTTGCAAGAAAAAGAAGCTGGCTTTTTATTAATGAATAGAGCAGGAAACAATTTTGCAAGGTATTGGAAACTAGGATGGCCTAAACGAAAGTGCCATAACATAACAGCATCAACTTTTCCTAAAGCGGTGAAAGCTTTGGAGATCTCGGTTTTAGGAGAGGAAGGGAGGATGTAGAGGCCATTCTGCAAGCTGGCCTTACCAATCATCTTCTTCGAGTTCAGTGCCTGCAAAGTACAATCAAGATCATTAAAAATTGCAGAGAAGTGCAAGTCTTTGGAAAGTTTACTAACAGAAATGAGATTGCAAGCCAGATTTGGTACAAAGAGAACATTTTTAAGTGCAATCTGTTCATTGAGAACAACAGTGCCATGTCCTTCTATTTTGCACAAGGAACCATCAGCCGTTTTGACAGTTTGACCAAAAGTTTGGAAAAAATTGCGAAACAAAGCCTTGTTACCAGTCATATGATCCGTAGCACCAGAATCGAGGATCCAATTAGGAGTCAACTGGAAGGAGAAAAATGCTGTAGAAGAAGGGTTACCTTCTGGTTCTTTCATGACCAGATTACCCTCACAAGGCCCCTGAAACTTTCCAAACAATTTTTGAAGATCAGCAATCTGTTCTTTGGTGAAGCTAGTGACAGATGTGGCAGCAACGAGGCCTGATTTATTATCTCGAGAGTTCTTGGACTTCCAGTCTTGAGGCTTACCATGAAGCTTCCAACACTTCTCCTTGGAGTGGCCGAGCTTTTTGCAATGATCACACCAAGGTCTCCCCCGTTTGGAAGAGGAAGATGATTGATGGGTGAGTAAGGCGGATCCTTCATGAGGGGAATATAGTTCATCAGGCAACATCACACACCGTCGGCTTTCTTCCTTCTTGAGAATAGAGAAAGCCTCTCGAAGGGAGGGAAGAGGAGAATTAGCCAGGACCCTGCCGCGAACGTCGTCCAGGTCCTTGTTTAAGCCTTGGAGAAACTGAAAAAGCCTTCGTTGTGTGACAATTTGCTGATAAAGGACAGCATCTCTTGGATCTGCCCAATCATGTTGTGCATACAAATCTAATTGCTGCCAAAGAGCGGTAAGGGTATTGTAGTAGAGAGTGACGGGCATGGTTCCCTGCTTAAGGGTGGCTGCCTGATCTTCAACATGATACAATTCGGCAATATTATCAGTGCTAGAGTAGGTGTCGCGGACTGCACTCCAGATTTCAGCGGCTGTGGTGTAAAGAAGAAAGTTTCTGCTTATACTCGGGGTCATGGAATTAAGGAGCCAAGTCATAACCTGACCATTGTCACGCATCCACTTAGCAAAACCAGTGGCAGTTGCAACAGGCTTCTTGATTTCACCAGTAACGTAGCCCAATCTTTCTCTGCCCAAGAGAAAAATCTTAACCGATTGGGACCATTCAAGAAAATTGTTGCCATTCAATCGATGGCAGGTGATAGTCAGACCAGACGAATCTGATTGAGCATCAGAACCAGAAAAATTTTCTGGATTTGAAGTGATCTCCGGAGTAGGAGAAGAAGTCTCGGACATGGTCTAGGTTGGAAAAAAAATCGTAACCTAATCTGATACCATGTAGAAATCAGAGTAATTCTCTGTATTTTCTTATTCTTTCAATAGGACATATTACATCTTTATATATACAAACTATGTCTCTAATTTAGGAAACTCTAAGATAGGAAAGATACTAATCCTAGGAGATATGATCCCTTAAAATAAGGGATTGTAATAAAAAAATATTTACAGAATCCCTTAACTGAAGGGATGGAAACAGTCCATATATTTCTATAATTCCTACATAATGCTTTACAAGGTTTTCATGACTTTTTTTCTGTAGAAATGAATGAATACTTCAAAAGTACCAGCAACCGGAAATACTCAAAATCCAAAAGATATGATAGATTTAGACAGCATCCACATAAGGTCTATTATATCAAAAAGCTATCATCATGTTAAAGAATATGTAGATAAATAAGCATTTAATCACAACGATCAGCAAAACAAGTTCACCATAAAACTGCAACAAGTGAATTATGAAAATCATAGCTGCCACAGTGCAAGAGCAAAATAACAAATGAATTAATTACTATGCAGAGTACCATAGTGGTACTGTGAGGCAACACTTCTGCTACCATCCACGTAACTATAGTAATTTATCCTTTTGGATAGTTACTATGGGAAATTTTATATTATGGGGTTTTTTTGTCCCTTTTTGCTCATCTTCAATTATTTGTATAGTTGGGACCAAGAACTATTTTAAAAGCTAGAATTATTCTTATTTAGTTTTGAACTCTGTACAGTAATATATAGTATTCCGGTTCAATGTGGCTAAATCTTATAGACAGTAACATTTAAGAAAGAATCTTTCTACTCCGTGAACTTGGAGTGAGAAACCAGAAGGTGAACCATTTGATTGAGCTTTGATCCCTATTGCTCCTCCTTACATGAGTCTTAATTCTCCTTACACTAGATTCCTAGTTTGGATTTGCTGCCGACAATTATGAAGTGAAAATTTTCATCAATGTTAAGTAACTATAATTTTAATCAGCATGAGATCATTCAGAGGATATATTACCAGTAGCAAGTTGACACATCAAGATATAATATCTCACTTAACACATATAAACTTAATAACCATACTTGAGGAATGGAAACTAAATACAAAGTAAAGATTGTAAAAGATAAAAATTGAGATATTCAGAACAAAAAGACAGGAAGTTCTCTTATTATAAACTACTAACAGCATTTGCATTACTACCTCTAGAACTTCAATTGCATCAATACTAATGAAAGGATCCGAAATGTGCAACACCCACATATTGAGGATTATGGGAGAAATAATAGGCTCTGCAGACGCTGATGACTCATGACCTACAGTAAGCAAAAATGAAATATTAAACTATTGCAATGTAAAAGACAACACTTAAAAATATCAACTATATCTAAACCCACCGGCTTTAATTGCTGCTTGCAGTGTTTCAAGTACCAAGTGTAATGTTTCATCAGAAGCCTGAAATTGAATCAGAAGACGGCCATTAGAAGTGACTTCAACAATCACTTCGGGGAATTACAGTGTTGTACATTACCTGATGAAGAAGATCTGTCAGTGATGATAATAAACCCATCATTTGAGGCTGAATGGTACTCTTGTTTGCTTCAGGAAGCAGCTGTGAAAGTGCTCGACAGGCGCCTACTTTCACAGCTGGAGGGCTGTCAATAGAAAAACTCAATATAAGATTTATGCTATCAATTTCCGGGTGGTCAGTTATCAAAATGGGGTGGGTACACTTACACGTTCATGCCAATTGTCTTTATAGCAGCATGGAGAAAGTGTTCAAGAATTCCACTGCTGATCTGAAAAAAAAAATTATAAATTGAATTTAGATCTTCTAAGAGGACATAACCCAAAAGATGATCTCAAATACAAGGATAGGACATCCTTACCACAGAGGAAAACTTAGCAACTGATATAAACATTCGAGCATAAAGAAAGGGATATTCGTGTACCCCTGCAAAACAAAAATGGCAACACTATCACACTCATGTCACGTCGAGGTACTGTGAAGAAAAAACTGCAAAATCTAATCCAATTTATCATAATCTATACGATGTGTCCACCAAATCAATGATAATATATAACTATTAAACAAATAGAATCAAATATCAAGTGAATACCAATTCCCATATCTTCAGTAATAATTTGCTCTAGAAGGTTCCCTAAGCTCACTTTTGTAAGTCCAGAAACCTGTTCTACCATAAATTTAATACAACATTAAAGTTGAGAACTGTGAAACATTGTTGCACATTAGCCCTCATGCCTAAGGAAAAAGTGATTGCTCATGAATGAAAGTTATCATGGAAAGAACAAACCTCTGCCTCAAGTAACTGATCAGACAAAGAAGCCAAAGCGAACAAAGTAGCCTCCCTTAGCTATAAAATTTACCATACAAAAAAGAGTTACAAGGAAGATTTTAAAAAAAGAAGAAAGAGTGAGAAAATTGCATTAAAATAATTTAGAAACTACTTCTGTCAAAAAACTGACATTTAAAGTAGCCCCCCTTGGCTATAAAATTGCATTAAAATAATTTAACAAGTTATGCAGAGGGAGACAGAGAGACATTTAAAGGAAAAGTTAAGAGCACACTATAGCATGACAAAAGTTTCGAGTCCAAGAGATAAATCTTCCATAAATGGCAACCTACAAGAGAAGATTCTACTTACCCTCCACCAAACTACAGAACCACTGGCTTTTTCTTGTTGAGACTCGCTGAATCTTTTCCCCACAGCAGTTATAATAGCATCAATACCTTCTTCCCCACAACAAGTTGCCACCTCCTCTAGTAAAAGTGCACCTGCAGCAAGTAAATTTTTATAGGAAATTACCTTTTTCCGAAGTCAAGGAAGTCTTGATTTCTTGAGGACACGCAAATGTAAGAGAGATGCTATCAGATACATAAACAGATTCATAGACTTAAACAGCAGCATTACGCAAATACATGCGGCAATTTGTCGGAGACAAAGGCAATTATGTTATAATGGGCTGAGCTTGGGAACACAAAAAGAGGATAGATGAAGATTGACAGAAAATCATGTTTTGGAAAGTAAAGACTACCATCTGTTGAAAACTAATTTGATAATTGCACCTCACAAAGGCACCAATGTGGTTACAACAGACTGTCGATTCCCTATGTCACTCAAATAAAATTATATTACTAGATGCATAAACAATCTACATCCGAAGCAATAAATCTTCCAAGCTTCATCAGGCTGCATAACAAGAAAATCTTAGTTGTGATTATTGGTGAACAAAGGCTTTTTCTTTCCCTCAAGTCTTAATCATGCATATCAGAGACAAAATCAATTGTTTTTAGACATCTGTTCTATCTTCAATTGACACAGCAATTATAGTTTGCATAATAAGTTTCATGATGAATTCAGGTTTTTGCAACAGATATCCCAAAGGTGTAGTCATCGTTTGAAGTATTTTTCTCTTATAACTATGGAAAAAGAAAAAGTTATTAGTTTCCAGTATGAAGAAAAGAATGTCTTGGTAAGATCATATAAATGCATGGCATATATGCTTCAAGAGAAACAAAACAACCATATATAACATCACTGAGGAATCACAATTAACCTGGGCGCCAATAGAAATATCCAAAACAAGTTACCAATGTATAAGCTACTTACCAGAGACGCGGCAGCTATAAGTGACATCATCCTCATCAGCTACAAACTGGTTAGCATCCGTGGACCACACATGGACCTAGAAAGGATTCGAACAAAGGAATGATGGGAAGAGTGTGAACTGAATCTTAGAAGAATTAAATTTAAAGGAAACTACGGGTTATGATTAAAGGAAGAGCACACAAAAGATTGAAAGTTTTTACAGCATAAATGAAAAAAGAGGGGGAAAATGCATGTCTAGGTCCTCATAAACATTGGCACAAACTGCGGGTGATCAGCTTAGCAGTAGTAAAAATCCTGGAAAATTATGATGACAGGTCGGCTGGTTGCAATCACTAGTAGTGTGTAAATTCAAAACCCACAGACCCAACATCTTTCCCAATGGAAACACCGGTTTAAAATCGACGGTGAAAATGACAAACCATGAACTAACTATTGGTTGTAATTAATGATTGAATGAAGAGATTCAACTGCTCTCAGGAATCAGTCTTTGCCACAATAAACTACATTGATGAAACTGGACCATATGTTAGGATAGTTAACTAGATAACAATAAGAGTGAAGCTCTTATACAATGTTTTGATCATAAATAATTCTCATTCACGACAGCTAAGCAATTGTAGAGATATTTAGAGATGAACTGCCATTATGAGCTGCAGTCAACGGAATAAGGCCAATGACTGGTGTGAGTAATAAGCTTATAGCAGTTAAAATATAAGGCAAGTGATTCATAAAATTTTTGGAAGCAACTAACCACAATAGTTTAATTGATTTTACCAACGCTGAATGACTAGTAGGCAGGCATCTCCACTAGTTTCATAAAAGTGTGAGGGTAGAGATATCAGGAGTTAAGGCAGTACACTGCACAAATTGGATTGGAATAACATACTAAGGACCCTAAAAGGGTAGAAGAAATGAAGAGTGAAGACTTAATAGGCCTGTAATCATGCAGAATATGGAAAAAACTACAACAGCATTCTTGAGATGATGCACAAAATGCAGTGAGCAAAACTCCATTTTATTTAGTTTCAGAGATAGAAGAGTGACAAAGGGGACACAATAAAGGGTTGCTTTAAAAAAGCAAGAAGTTTGTATTCAGTTAAGAGGAATAAAGCCACTATGTTTTCAACTCTCAAGATGGTAGCCAAATAAGATGCATGAAGTCTGTATTCAGTGACAAAGTGAACACAATAAAGGGTTGCTTTAAAAAGCAAGAGGTTTGTATTCAGTTAAGAGGAATAAAGCCACTGTGTTCTCAATTCTCAAGATGGCAGCCAAATAAGAAGCAAGTCAAAGTCCATTCTGACAATAGAATATGACTGAATAATTACCTGTTGTTCTGTAACTTGCAGAAAAGCAATAGTGTAATATACCAAGTCAGCAATATTATTTGCAACGACCTACATGATCATATTTATAAATTATAGTCCATAATCATAAAATAGAAATAGTAATTAAAGACAGCTGACAAAGAATCTTCTAACTTTACCTTTACCAATTTTTTGCTACCCACAATAGTCAACAGGAACTCAAACAACTGCAAGTTCAAAGTGCAAACAAAGAAGAGGTAAAGATGAATTAAACTAGAAACAACTTATATTTGAGCACTTGACAGAAAACCATAGTTTTAGACTTTTAGGAGAATCCAAAAACTATATACAGCTACAAGAACAAGCCCATTACAACTTTCTTCAAACAAAATCAACAATTAAAATTCAGAACATTTACTGCAGCTTTTTATCGCACCCATCTACCTTCCTATTTCCAACCACACCAGGGATAATGAATTTTCACTTTCCAAAGATGGTTGGAATGACTTCAAAAGAGATTAACCTGTTTGTTGACACCCTGACCTAACCATAAGAAGGATTGCTCCTTTACATTCAGCTTCAGCCAACTTTGTACAAATACCATAGCATTCAATCAACTCAGAACACAACTTCAGCTCATATATAAATTGACTACTAATCTGTAATTCTAGCTGCATGTGTTCGCACATGCTCCAGTGTGCAGGTACACGAGTAAACGCATAAATGAATGTCCAATTAAACCAAATTGAAAACAAATTTTATCCAGACGAATCTAGAACCTGTTTAATCCTCACTGACTCTCAAGTTTGGCTACATGCAAATCCCTATAAATGTACAGACATTTTTAAGGGAAAAAAGCATCCATAAGAAGGGGGGGGGGGGGGGGAAGCAAGCCCTTGTATCTCAACTTTCTATACGTGAAACACTTCTGAGTTTATCACTAAAAGATTAGGAAACATATGAATGCACATATCAGATCTTACTTTCGGGAAGAAATCAAATTAAAAGAAAGATCAGGATTCTACGTCTATCTATAATGTGCATAAAATAAACAAACATTTGTGTACCGTTAAATTTAGAATTGCCTTTTCATTTTGGCCACTGATATTACCTGAATAACAAAGGAATCAAGGCTTTTCTCTGCACCATCAGAGTCATAACTGCCCTCATAGGGATCCTCTGTACCCTCAATTGCTGATTGCGTATATACTCTCAGAGATGATACAAACGTCTGCCATAGTGGCCCCACAATATCTGCAGAAATGGAACCTCAGGAAGTCACCATTAGTACAAAAACATCAAAACTAAAATTCAGAAAATATGCTAAAAGAAACATATAAAGAGATATGGCCAACTAACCCATAAACAAACTCTCAGTGAAGCTAGGAAAATTCTGAACAAACTGGTTCAAGCATTTTAAAATCTGGGAAAATCGAATTATAAGCAAAGAGTGCAAAAAAAGACAACGGATGGCGATGCAAGCATAATACCAACCTCCATTCTAATGCTCCAATCATCAGGATCTTCAGGCTGTACAGGATGTTTCAAGATCAGAGAGAACTGATCTACCCATGGTTTAAGCATTGGTTCCATCAATGCATTAGTTTCTACCTGAACAGAAATATCTTACTTTTGTTTATCATTGTAACAAAATTAAACTAACCATATATTAAGATCCGGCACAATCAAAAATAAGTTGCATAAGTGTACCTGATATACACCACTCATATCCCCCAACATGGAAGTGCAAGCATAAACAATAGAGAGGGCTTTTGTGCGCAAATATTTGTTATAGGTCTGCAAAAGGAAGTCTTGTCAAAATGTAAGGAGTTTCTACTTAGATTTCTGTGCAGCTCATAACAAAAGATTTTGGAGAATGGCCGTATCACTAATTTTGGTCATATATGATAAAACTACATGCTTGAAAATTGTTAAATTTGTGGTTATGATTACACATTTAAAGCATTCTTCAGATAGCATCTCATCATGTGCAGTCATAAAATGAACACATGCTGAGCTACACTAATACCACACTTCCCCAAAATCCTCATCTCCAAGATAAGATTCAAAATCATATGAAACTAATGAAACACACACAAAAAATAAGAACATGCCTACTCTAAAGCTATTATTAACGCAATGAAAGCAAAAGAAAACTGACCTGAGAAGAAGATACAATGGTATACAGGCGAGGGAAGAGGACAGGTACTAATTTTGGAATTATGGTGTCATCCAAATCCCCAGAGAGAAGAGCCAAGCACCTAAGACCACCATGCACTACAAAAATTGGGAATGCCATAATCCCATGAATCCAAAGGAGAAATTTTACATAGCCAAAAAGCTTAAAGGGAACAGAAAAGATTCAATACTTTGCTAATATATATAATCACTAGAAATAAGCAAGTATAAAGGCATGATGATAGGCCACAAAAGAATCAGGACAAATAGATTAAGAACCCAAGAAATAGAAGGAAAAGAGTTCCACCCACAAAAGAAATCTGGTAAAACAGAGTTAAAAGATATTGAATATAAGACAAAGTAATAGATAATCAGATTGTAAGCTTTATATCTATACAAACCTCCTTAATAACAACTAAAAAATAACAAGTGATGATGAATCCCTCATCAGACATCAAATTCTTAGAATGTACTAATAATAACACACTTAAAACTAATAGATCCTTATGAAAAGGGTTAGATAGAATAACCATCAATAAAAACTATAGTTTATAACAAGGCATCTAAGTAAGCCGGCTAAGATGACTATCAAACCACTGAAACATGAAAAGAAAACATTCAAGGTTAAACAAAAGGAAACAGGATTAATTAGAGCATGAATGCTCGATTCTTTACCTCCATTCATGTCATTTTGATCACCAATCAACTTCAGGAGGAAGTCCAACAAGTCTGGCCAACTTTCTGGCCAGTCATAGACCGCAATAGATGCTATAGCCATACTGATTGCCGTGCAAAGTTTTCGATTAGGATCATCCAAAGTTGACAGAAGAAGTCTGCGGATAACTGCCTGACAATATAATCACGAGGGATTTAATATAAAGGTAGACAGGGCATACTAAACACAAGATGGTTACAACTTGTTGATTTCTAGCTATGAATAGAAGTGGAAAATCCATCCATATGTTGCATCTCATAATTTAAAGTAAATATTAAGATATAGAAAGAAAGAAAAAAAATATGTCTGTGTTGTGTCTAGATCAGCTTAATAGCAACCCATAAAAGAGGAAAAACATTTTTTACACTAATTGTTAACCATGTACAGATACAGAACCAGTAAATAAACGTAGAACTGCAGCAAAATAAAAACATACAATGACGTAATAAGGCATTGTGGCTTTATATGGTACCAAGCCACAGAAGTATACGATGAGAATGAATTTTAAATACACGAGAAGTATACCACTGACAACAAAAGCAAGGATGTAAAATTAAAATACACGAGAAGCATACAACTGAAAAAAAAAAGACCGTATGAATTTTTTTAAATCCACAAAGAAAAGTAAGAAATAAATTGAATTTTAATAGTGCCGTATTTCATTATGTACCTTCTCATCACTTGAAACAGCAGGATGTTGAAAAGATTCATCACCTTCCTGCCAATGCTTTTTGATGAACTGCTTCAAAATGAGAGCAGCTAAGTAGAAGATGTTAAAGATTCACAAGACTAAAACCCTTGCATTGTATTAATATACAAGACAAACTAGAGATGACCATGACAATTTAACCCCTCTTTTTCTTTCAAATATTCAAGAAAAGAAGGAAACAGCACCACACCTTTTTTTTGCTTCATTCTTCTAATAGTATGAAGGAAATAAGATGTTCACGAATATGATATGCAGACCTTTTATTCAAATGAAAGAATAAAAGAAAAAAATATAGACTAGAGAAATATTTGACAGCTTCTTTCCAAGTCATAGGTCTGACATGAGTGAATCTATCAACACGAAATCAGATGAGGATGTAGTGGAACTCGTTAACAAATAATATAAGAGGTAATCAAGATTGAATTAATTAAATAAATTCAAAAAAGGATATCTGACGCAGTCCAAATGGAAGATCTCTGTTTGCAACAACCTTCGATAATCCCTTGCCAAAACCTTCAGAACAAGACAATAAAAATCTCTTCAAGGGACAAGAGAAATACTATAACTAAAAGATGATATTAAAAGGGATTAATATTGCCATTCATGACCATGATTTTTTATCTCTACAAGGATGTTAACAAACACTTATTTTTATGAAAGAAGCAAGTAAAACAGAGAGGAATTTCACATTATACACACGTAGGCGCATACATATGTAAACCTGACACCTTAGCTGTCACTTTGAGAGGCGGAAATGTAAATTTTTATATAAAACAAGCTATTGCACTGTCACTAAGAAGCAAAACTCTTAGTTTCAAGTAAAATGCAACTAAAAAAGCATATATAAACAATCATATCTCCTTTCCATCTCTCAAATACCCAGATGTTCTTTCTGTCATTCTAAAACCAATATACAAAAGTACTTGTCATTGTTGCTCTTATTCAAGGTCTTTATTTGATTTTTTACAAGGATGTTTGCTTAGATAGATGGACAAGAGGCTTTACAAAAAGCAAGCTATCATTTATTCTTTTTACAATTTATTCTTTATTTTGCACTTTTTTCCACTTTCTATTAAAAAGCACAGAAGCACCTACCGATCGGAGCCTTCATTGCTTGAGCATGAAAGCAAGGGAGTTACTTCATTTATTTTTAAGAAATTTCTTTTCAACATCTATTTGTTTCTTTGAAACCTATAATCCTTTGAGTAAATGCACAATTTTCTCTCCTTTAACTTATATTTAGAGGAAAGAAAAACAAAAAGGAAAAATCATGCAACAAAAGATTACTGGTTTATAAATACTTCCATTAGAAGTAGTTTTCTAGCTTATATCAGTCTGGAATGTTTTCATAGAATATTTTATAAATTATGTTAGCAAGTTTGACAATTAAGTCTCCATTCCTTGACACTTTTTCTTCTTAAAATCTAACTATAAAGTAACCTAAAATGAGAAGAAAAAAACAGTTATGATTGATAAAAAATGAACAGAAGAGTCAAAATGTAACACTAAAAGTAATATCATCAAGCAATTTGCTATCTACTAACGCTTCTTTACTAAAACTTCAAAAAAAAAAGCTGATTTTCTTCTATATCTAAACGCGATTTGTAAACGATTAGTAAGTTTGAAATTGCGATGAAAACAGGCAAATACCAGGCATTTCAAAGGCAAATAAGTTAAGGAAAAGAAAAAAACAAGTGGAAAATCTAAAAAGAAAGGGAGGAACCTTGTTGAAGAGCGGCTTGATCAAGGGAAGCTTCGGCAAAAGAACGGACCTCCTGTTTAGGGTCCAAAGTAGCAGATAAGCAATTGATTAGCCACTGTTGATCTTCATCCACTGCTACATTCGCCATCACTCGGAAAAAGCAAAAAGAATCCCTAATTTTTTTCGCTTTACTGATATTGTTTTGAGCTCTTAGTCTTCGTTTCCCGCTCTTTCAAATAAATAAGCAAAGAGATGAAAAGAAAATGAGGAGAACAAACTGACTCAGGTGCGAGTAGTGGCAAAATTGAAAATTCATTCCATGTTTGGTGCTCTTCGGCAGAGATTTTTTAGGGTTTTGGGTTTTTCATTTTCATTAAAGGGGGAAAATTAAAAACATTTTTTTTTCTATTCTCCAGGCCCAGTCCATATTTCTATGATATAAATACTACTTTCGGCTTACGGTCCAACAGTGCCGGACCAACCAGGCCTAGGGTTCCAAACATTTTTTTATTTTCCGGCTTAATTAGTAAATTAGCCCTTTTTTTTTTTGATAAATGTTGGTGACCTCATTAAAAACCCCCCTCATACTCGGTTCCATTCAAAGGAACGAAACCAAGAAGCGGAAGGGGGAAAAGAGTGTCACAGTGAATTTATTGAATAAATAAGCTTACAAACCAATGTCAGTTCACGACCTACTTGACGACCCTTTACAAACAGTAGTTTAACCAATCCCTTTTTTCGCAAGGGAATCCGCAAACGTATTACAAGAACGCGGAATAAACCTAAAAAGACAATTCACCTGTTGACCCAACACCGAGATCTCACTAACTAGTTTCCTAAAGATATCAGGGCATTGATCTGGGGTGCGGATCCAGTCCAACGCAATCTGACAGTCACACTCCAAAATGATGCGATTATAAAGGAACAACTTGCCTTCGACTACGGTCGTCAAACCTTGTTTGACCGCCAACAGCTCGGCTAACACCGGAGGCCCCTGGCCTATACTCTTGGCGAACACCGCAATCGCTTTACCCTCAGCATCCCGCACCACTCCTCCAATGCCTCCGCCACTGCCATCAATCTTCATAGCCCCATCGGTGTTGACCTTAAGGAAACCAGGTGGTGGTTTCGCCCAGGAATGCTGACCAGCTTTCACCATTCTTCGGCAGATTGGCGGCACATCCACTGCCAAGTTATTCATTATCACGTCCAAGGATCTCGTATCTGCAGGATACTTTGCTTTGTGCCAAGCACTAACCCTGTATTTGATAAGAAATAGCAGTTGCAACACATCAATAGTACAATTCTTAAAAATAATCTTGTTGCGCATTAACCATATAGACCAAATCACGGCTGCCGGTACCGAGAACCAAATTTTAGGGCCCTTCAAGTGAGCCCCAAGATCTCGCCACATGATCACAAGGTCCTTAAGACCCCTCGGCATCACCCAAACCACTCCCCACGCATCTGCCAAGGAGTTCCAAATCAGCCATGCGACCCTGCAGTGCAAAAATAGGTGCTGGATAGATTCGCAAACTGACTTGCACATAGGGCACAACAAATCCTCCAATCCACGCAGCCCTCTCCTGTGGAGTTCGACCCGAACAGCCACTTTACATTGTAATGCTTGCCACATGAAAAACTCGACCTTGGGGGGTGCCACACCGTCCCATACTAACGTTTTCCAATCAAAGGGCTCACCCGAAGCCATACTAGTGCACAACGCTCCCAATTTGGTAGTAAAAATTCTTGTACCAGATCCCTTCCACACAAGGCAGTCAAATTCACATCCATCTAAGCTGACGTTTGCAAGGGAGGCAAGAAGCGCATTCATTTGTTCCACCTCCCAGTCGAAAAGTCTTCTCCTGAGGCCGATATCCCAGATAATACAATTATCTTGCAAAACAGTCATGTCTCGAACCTTTCCGTTCTTGTTGCAGGCTAAAGCAAAGATCCTCGGAAATGCTTGGCAAAGCGGAGTTTCCCCCAACCATAAATCGTGCCAAAACTGAAGGCGCCTTCCATCACCAATCTGAATCCGAGTGTTACTTCGCAGAGCTTCGCCCAGCACATCGGATTTGTGAAACGAGTTAAGAATCCCGCGCCAAATCCAAGAATCAAATCTGTGTCTAGAGGGCCCTGGAACTAGCGGCAACTCTGCAATGTTCCTCTTTGCAGCCAACAACTTGCTAACCTCACACCCTCGATTGTTAGCCAAATTCCAAATCCATTTAAATAATAGCAACCTGTTTTGTAGAGAGATCTCACGTACACCAAGACCCCCTTCTTCGATGGTTTTGCAGATAGTCGACCAACTAACCCAATGAACCTTCTTCCTTTCTTCGCAATCACCCCACAAGAACCCAGCCATAATACTATTTAATTTCTTCGCGACTTCCACAGGAATAGTGAATAAGGATAGGAAATAAGAAGGGAGAGCACTGAGAACTGATTTAATTAAAACTAATCTCCCACTAACAGAGAGGTTCTTTCCTTTCCAATTAGCTAGATGGCGATGGAACTTCTCTATCACTGGTTCCCACAATCCGAAGGAGTTTTTCTTAGGCCCCAAAGGAAGGCCAAGATATTCAGACGGGAGAGACCCTGCTGTACAACCAACTTTCTCTGCCCAGCACTTAAGAACCCACCATCCATATTGAGACCAAACACCCTACTTTTTGTAAGATTGAGCTGTAACCCTGCTGCCAATTCGAATACCCGGAGAACACGACGTACGTTCAGAAGTTCTCTAACAGAAGCTCCACAGAAGACTATCAAGTCGTCTGCGAATTGCAGATGTGACAGATGATAAGCTCGCTCCTCTTTACCAATTGAGAACCCCTGGAAAAGACCCACCTCCGTTGCCTTGGCTAGCATAAGATGTAACGCTTCCCCAACTATGTTGAACAAGAGGGGAGACATTGGGCAGCCTTGCCGAAGGCCTCGCGCGAGAGAGAAACATGGCGTTGGTGACCCATTCACAAGAATTGATATGCTAGCTGGAGATATACAATTCCATATCCAATTACACCAACGGTCACCAAACCCCATCCCTTTCATAACTTTGATCAGAAACTGCCAATCCACTGTGTCATATGCTCGTTTGAAATCGATCTTGAAAACTGTCCCCTTCAAGCCCGCTTTTTGGATGAAGTCAATGGCCTCATTTGCCATAAGCGCGCAATCCAGGATTTGCCTCCCGGGAATAAAGGCAAATTGTGAATTGCTAATAACAGTCCCCACACACCCTCTAAGCCTCCTCGCAAGCACCTTGGCAATTATTTTATACACCCCTCCAACTAGGCTGATGGGTCGAAACTCTTCGATTGCGTTAGCGCCACTCTTTTTTGGTATAAGGGTGATAAAGGAATGAAACACTCCTTCTTCAAGCCTTCTGCCCTGAAAGAACTCCCTAAAAACTCTCATCAAGTCTTCTTTCAACACTTCCCAGTACTTCTTAAAAAACGCCATCGAGAAACCATCAGGCCCGGGAGCCTTCGAATTTCCCATCGAAGCAATGGCCTCCCATACCTCGCCACTGTTGAAGGGCTTCTCCAGCTCCTCTTTTTGAAGGCTAGATATCTTAGCAAAATTCAGGTCCAATTCTTCAACCTCAATAGTGTTTCGCGCATTGTAAGAGTTGGAAAAAAATTTCAGAATACCATCTTTTACTAAAGCAGGATCAGATACTAAAACACCATCAATAAGGATGTTGCTAATGAAGTTACGCCTGCGCCTATTAGATGCGATGAGGTGGAAAAATTTTGAATTGCGATCTCCCACCTTAAACCACCTAAGCCGCGAGTTTTGCAGCCAAATCCTTTCTTCCCGCCTAAGTATCGCCCACAATTCCTTTTTATAACCTGCAAGCAGTATAGGGTCCTGACTCGAACCCCTCCCATTCTGAATTTTCAATTCAATCACAGAGATTTTATTTTCAATTACTGAAGCTGCATCATTCTTTAACAAGCCTCTTTCCAGGGACCACCTCTTGATCTCTTCCTTGGTCAACTTCAAAATGTTGCAAATTCCACTCCTGCCATTAGAAAGCTTACGCCTAGAGATGGCTTCTTTAACCACATCGTCGAAACCTTCCTCATCCAAGAGGTAATTGAAAAATTTGAAAGGCCGCGGCCCCCAATCCATACGGTCACAGCTAAGCATGACGCCGTGATGGTCCGAAATGGAGCAAGGCAGTAATTGCTGAACTAGATTATGAAAGGTAGACAGAAAATCGGCACTCACCAGGAATCGGTCCAGCCGAACAAAGGTAGGGCAGTCTCTATTGTTAGACCAGGTATAAGCACCGCCCAACATCGACAAGTCGACCAGATTAGAAGCTTGAATAAAATTTCGAAAAATCTCAGCTGTATTGAAATTGATAGCCGCTCCCCATTTCTCCTCACTGTTAATGACCGCGTTAAAATCCCATCCTACACACCATACTTTTTCATACTTACTCATAAACTCCCTTAATTCTGAGAAAAATGAGAGTTTCTCCGATTCCACTGAAGGTCCGTAAACGTTGATCAACCCAAAGTCAATTTGGAACCCTTTGAATTTGCCAAAAAGAACTACAAATCTGCTGTAGGAATGAGACTCGGATACTTCGAAGAAGTCAGAGTCCCAGAAACTGATAAGACCGCCTGCAGATCCGTCTGCCGGAGCAAACACCTTTCCAAAATTTTGCCTCACTCCCAGACTTCTAAAAGTCGAAGACGGGAAAGACGTAAGTTTAGTTTCCTGTAAAAACATAATTTTAGGCTTCTTCGACGAGATCATCTTCCTCACAGCACAACACTTTTCCTTTCTTCCTAATCCCCTAATATTCCAGGTAATTATAGATAAATCCATCAAAAAATAAAACACCTTTGAAACCTTTAGCAAAGCACACACTGACCCTACTTAGCCGCATCTTCAATCTCCGAAACCTTGCTAACCACCGCATTCTTCCCTCCTCTAAAAGAAATCCCTAAAATTTGGCTAACGCCCCAGACAGCTAAAGCTTCTTCGATGTTATTTAGATGAACAGAGCCGTTTATTGAACCAGACCCATCCCCACTGAGCTCGTTAGCGGAACCCTCGGCGACATCCCTGATATGGCTTCTCATCACCCTTCGATGCTGCAAATTATAGAAACCCCCGCTATTGCCCAAAGAGACAGACACGTTGAATAAGGAAGGGGCTTTCAACGCCGATTTCCTACCCTCACTTGCATTCTCCACCCCTGCATGATTTTGGAGATCGCAGTCTTGATTCATCTCCACCCTCAAACTGTCCGAAACATAACCTTCCTTCTGCCAAGGTGATTCTTCATCAGTTTTATCCAGAGAGTCGCCAACCACCAAATCCTCATTGTTTGTATTGGGGGAATCCTGGGCCTCAGAGGTCCTAACCCCGGAAGCCGACATAGCCGGGAAATAGTGTTGGTTCCCCACAGCAATATGGCCCAATTCCGGCCCACACGGATTAACAAAGGGCATGGAAATATCCTGAATGAGCACCTCATTATTTGGAATATTACGCACATGCAAATTTGCATCAGCCCTTTCTTGGGCCCCCACACCCGCCTGCTCATTACTATCCGACATTACCAAGGGAATGTCAACCCTTGGTGAGCTCCCCCTAATTAGTCCATCATTAATACCTCCCCTGGAGTGTCGGGGAGGAGCCTCGGGATTGTCAACAGAGTTATTGAACCTCATATGCTCGTTGGCATTCCTTGCCTCTTCACCTTCCGCCTGACCGGAGATTACCGGGGCCTCCGGACATACACCGCCGTCATCCTCAAAATCACCCCCGTCCTCGAAATCCAGATCATCTGGGGAAACTTCCCCCACCTTAATCCTAACGTAGAAGGAATTCCCCAGAACATTGATCTTGATCAGTTTGGGAACATTGAATTGGCTTGAGACTCTGATAGTCATCCGAGCCGCCGTCAGATCCCATTTCATCTTTGTTTCCTCATGAATCTTGGACAGACATCCCCATTTACCAGCCAGTGAACTGAAAAACCCATCCGACCAGCAACATAATGGTACACCATATAAAGAAACCGAGCAAAAGAAGAAGGGGATGCCGTCCTTTTTGGCATCTATTTCCATCAATTCAAACCAGAAGAGCAGAGCCTCCTTTTTGTTTTTCCACACGTCGGCCTTTTCCACTTCTGATGCAAAGGTGATAATGCAAGCATTTTCAGCACACCCCCATTTCGCTATTTTGACACATATACCATCGTTATTTAGAGCCTTCATCACAAAGCCCCTGTCGAAACCCTTCTTCATAATACCTGTGCTAGAGCAATTTATCCATTCGAACTCCTCGCTGGGAAAGTTGAACTCCATATCAGAAAGATCACCATGTTTCGTGTTCAGCCCCTCCTGCGCATTCGCCCCTACGTTCTCCTTCTCCTTTGAGTTAGAAAGTAATGTTTCCTTAAAGGATCTACCCCCACTCTTCCAGAAATTCCTCTTATTACTATTTCTTGTACCATACATTGCCTTCTGACTGGCTTCCTTTTGGGGCGGGGAGGAAGAAGCCCCAACATTTTCATTTCTTCCACCTTTGTTAAACCTCGCCTTGGATACGGATACGACTCTCCCATCAATCTTCGTTTTGTCGAGTCTTTCGATCACCACCAGAAGATCCTTGAGGCTGGCCAAGTGAACGAAAGCAAAGGTGTCAAATCTATATTTTGGTTTCTGGTTATGGTAGGGAATGAAAACTTTCAGAACTTTCCCGTAATGACTGAATAGCTCCCAAAGAGCCCCTCTCGACACTCTCCTGCTGAGTTTATCCACAAAGACAACCCATTTCCCTTCATCGGCGTACGAACGAGTAAACCTCCCGCTTGCTTCTCCGGCGCTCCTGCCTCCTCCGACGCTTCTACCTCTTCCGGCGCTTCTGCTCCTGCTCCCCATGTTGTTTAGTAAATTAGCCCTTGAACTATATCTGAATTTCAGTTTTGGTCAAAGTGACCCATAAAGTTTCATTTCATCATCGTTTTAAGCCCCACTCGTTGAACGTAAAAAAAATTAGTCCTTCCAATCCAACTGTTAATGAGTGACATTGCAAATTCTGACGAGTTTCGTAATGAAAATAAATCGTTTGTTCCTTTTCAGTATTTTTTTATGTTTTATCATTAAAAGTTAAGTTTAGAGTTTAACATTAGTGTTTAAGGTTAGGTTTTAGAATATTGACTGTAAGGTGCATTTTTTAGGGCGTATGATTTAGAATTTAAGGGTAAGACTTAAAATTTAATTTTTTTAATGTTTGGCACAAAAAAACATCAGAAAGAGATTGAGAATTTTTGTTCTTTCAGAATGCTTTGATTTCTATTACCATATTTTTAAATCAAAAGTGTCATTTTCATTTCCTCAACACTAATTTATCATTGGAATTTAAAAAAAAAATTGTCAAAAATCTCAAAACCAATATCTATTTTTGGAATACTCATATTTCAATCTTCAAATATGACCATCAGATCCATTGGAAATTTTGTTATAGTTTAAGAGTTAATATTTGATGCATAAACAATAAATTTTTTCCCGCAAACATACTTATACTTTAAACTCTAAAATTTTAAATTTTAACTCTAAACTCGGATTCAAGATATTAAAATACTAAACCATAAATTAAATTTCTAACCTCTAAAATAAGCCTATTTAACAATTTGTTGTATATAAACATCTTTTCACAGTTGGATTTACTAATTTGTTGTATATAAAAGGAGGATTTTTTTTATTTCTTTCTAGAATTGCTATATAATTACACTCCAAAGCCCAACTCATTCTACAAACACTGGACATTGGGGACACATGCATGGCCCTGAATATAGCCGAATAAAAATTTCAAATTCGCTTTTATGTATTTTTTTATATTTTTTATGAATAATTTAAGTTTCTATTTTTTAAATTTTATAATTTAACGCTTCTATTTTTTTGTTATATCACCTTAATGGTTCATTCTTATGGCATAAAATTTTGTGTTCGTCCTTATCTAATAGTTCTTTATTAATATATTCATTCTTGATATGTGTAATTTTTTTGAAGTCTTAAGACGATTACAAAATAGTATATGTTCGTATTTTTTTTAACTATTTGATGAAGTACACATACTTGCTCGAACTCGAGTTTCACAATATAAATATCATCCTCTTTTCTACTTGAATCAGGGATGGACCGGGGGACTAAGGGCGGCTGCTCCCTGAAAATTTGAAATTTGTATATGATTTAGACATTTTCTATGTATTTTCTATTGAAAATCTATTTTCACCCTCCCTAAAATTTTA
This sequence comes from Hibiscus tridactylites, assembly GCA_958450335.1. Lineage (NCBI taxonomy): Eukaryota > Viridiplantae > Streptophyta > Magnoliopsida > Malvales > Malvaceae > Hibiscus > Hibiscus tridactylites. The sequence goes on from OY288273.1 coordinate 2,877,993, forward strand.
TTGGTTCGTCTCTAACATAAAATCATACGTCCGTCCTAACGAAACCAATAATTGAGTTCACAAAAAAATTTATTAATTAAATAATATGGTTTATGCTTGTTTTTTATTGTTGAAGCAGCAGCAGCATCCTTAATGTTATTTGGAATTGTACCAGGATTGCTTCTTTTTCATGCGTTGGGACCAAAATGGAAAGCTACCTTGATCCTTCGTCCACTATTTGTACCATTTTCCTTGTTTCTCGACATTTATTGGTTTCATCTTCGGACCACTGCCGTCGGCAGTTTCGAACTTTTCAATCTTTTTTCATTTATAGAAGAATTGATTTCATTACACAATAAGTATTTAAAATATGGATTACTATTCTATACACAGGCGGTGGAAACTTTTCAGTTTCCACAAGCGTCTTAGTTTAGGGTATAGAGAGTTAGTTTAGGGTATGGAGTTTAGGAGTTTATGTGTAGGGGGTTAGAATTTAGGGATAGTTGTTTCAATATAAAGTTCAGGGTTATAATTTAGGGTTTAGTTTTTAAGATAATATGGTGAGGATTTAGATTTTAACCTATAAACCCTAAACTTTAAATTGAAACAATTATCCCTAAATTCTAACCACTACACCTAAACCCCTAAACTCTATATGCTAAACTAGCTCCTTATACCCTAAAATTAAGGCGCTTGTGAAAACTTTCAATTTCTACCGCTTGTGTATAGAATATTTATCTTTAAAGGATACATGTTTTTAGTGTACGTATTCATTTTCTTTATCAAAATAGATGTTTATTATTTTATTATGGGTTAGGATTAACTTACACAGTGTAAAATGTTTTTTGGATTGTTGGATGTGGAAATGGATAGTTGAGATTAACTCCTTATTTTTTTTCAAGTGATAATCTTCACATATTCTACTGTTAATCTTATCCATCCGTTTCACTCATCCAACGATCCAAAAAACGTATAAAACTTAAAGAATTTTACATTGTGTAATTGGATCCTACCTTTTTTATTATATTTTAGATGTCATTCTACTTAACCTTTGTATTTAGGGTAACAATTTATTGAACGAGTCAGCCATAAAAGTGTCGAATTAAAATACACATTCTTTTTGGGGGAAATATAATTAAACAATATTTTTTTAATATGCTGGTGTGATGCAAGGTAGTATCTGTTCAACTTTCTTAATCTTTTCAAAGACGGCACACACAACATGTATTACTGGTGCTCGAACCCAGGTCTCAAAAGATGATGAACATCTACCTTTGTCACCAATACACAAGTGAATGAGCTAATTAAACACTAGAGAACCTCTCAAATTTAAATAATAAATTTCAAGTTTGATAGACAACATCTATTAAAAGTGATTATATGGGTTACGAGTTTAAATTTTAACGTTGTGAATGAAGAAAACTAGGTTGAGAGACACTGTGATATTGAACGTCTACAAAATTTGTTTAAAATCATTTTGTTAATTAATCAAATACCGATGATTAAAGATTATATGTATTAATTTAGCTATAATTCGAATACCAACTATCTTTTGGCAGATCCAATGAAGATTTGTAGTTGGAATTGAATTATACATCCAACTACCTGAAAAGAAAGGAAATTATTTTGGTTGAAAACTAAGTTGACATCCAGATTGATACTACTGTCGTATGAACATGCTCTTGCCTTTCTTATTGGGTAAACTATATAAATGACCACCATACTATTGCAAAAGTCGCGATTTGACCACCTTACTTTTTTTCGAAGCAATTAAACCATCATACTATTAAATTGGATGCAATTTGACCACCAGCCGTTAGAGATTAACGGCAGGGTGATGTGGCAGTTAAAAAAAAGAGGGTATAATTACACATCTGGTCCTTATTATTTACACAATTTTTTCAATTTAGTCCTAATTTTAATTTAATAAAATAAATTAATTATTTAATTAGGTGATGACACGTGTCACTACCTTATTGGAGGGATTTAATTATTTATATTTGATTAAATAAATCTATTTTCATCCTCCAATCAGGTGGTGACACATGTCACCACCGATTAAAGGAAGAAAATGGTAAAACTCTCATATGTGGTTAAGGGGGATCGAACTCGTGTCACCCAGCAACAAGGAGGGCTGGTTTACCACCACACCAATAACTGTAATGGGATTTGATTCCTGGCGAAACGTACAAATACACTTACTCAGTGACCTCTTTTCTTGCGGCCAACCCAAAATTCAGGGCGGCAACAGAACTTGAGGAAACTGAGAAGGTCACTGAGTAAGTGTATTTGTATAGTTTAGGGTATTCTGTTACTCTTCTTCTTCATCAGAAGTCTCGTCCCTTTTTACTTGGATTCTTGAATTTCTTGTTCTTGAGAATTGAGTCGTACCAGAACAGAAATGGTGGCAGCAGCAGCAGCCACTTTGGTCAGCTTCGCCGGAGGGTTACTGGCGATGCTTAACGAGAGCCATCCCCAATTGAAGTCACATGCTCTCTCTAATCTGCTCATCTTAGTCGACCAATTTTGGCCTGAGATCTCCGCTAGCGTTTCTATCATGTAAACCTGCCTATTCTTTCTTTCTTTCTTCATTTTTCTTTCGTTTAGTTAGTGTTCATGGTTTGGTTGTTTTGATATCATCCGTGGGAGGGAAAATTGAAGGAAAGAAAGTGAAGAAAGCTTTGTCTGGTTTCTTTGAAAACGACTGAGAATTTAGTTTTAATTCAGCGAGTTAAGTGGGTACATTTGGAAGTTTGATAAGCCAAGGTTGTTTCACTTCTTCGTGGAGATTTCTGCAGGTTTTAACCTTTTAGTTTTCAGATTAGGTTTTATTAAGTGAAAAAGGGTGTTGAACTGATTTGATTCAGGTTTTACTCAGTGACTCTAGTTGCACAGTTCCTAGAACGTCTGTATGATGGTTATCAATTATCATCCTTTGAACACCTTGGTGAATGATGGGTTGGACTTGATTCGAGAAGGTCACTGAGTAAGTGTATTTGTACGTTTCGCCAGGAATCAGATCACATTACAGCTATTGGCGTGGTGGTAAACCAGCCTTCCTTGTTGCTGGGTGACACGAGTTCGATCCCCTTTAACCGCATATGAGGGTTTTACCATTTTCTTCCTTTAATCGGTGGTGACACGTGTCACCACCTGATTGGAGGATGAAAATAGATTTATTTAATCAAATATAAATAATTAAATCCCTCCAATAAGGTAGTGACACGTGTCATCACCTAATTAAATAATTAATTTATTTCATTAAATTAAAATTAGGACTAAATTGAAAAATTGTGTAAATAATAAGGACCAAATGTGTTATTATACCCTCTTTTTTTAACTGCCACGTCACCCTGCCGTTAATCTCTAACGGCTGGTGGTCAAATTGCACCCAATTTAATAGTATGATGGTTTAATTGCTTCGAAAAAAAGTAAGATGGTCAAATCGCAACTTTTGCAATAGTATGGTGGCCATTTATGTAGTTTACCCTTTCTTATTTAATAGCCTGTCTACCAATAATTAAATTATATTTCGCTGTCAAAAACAAGCCACTCATGAACACAAAGAAAATGACAGAGACAGATATTTGATTTTTTTTTCCTCAAAAAGATTTGGCTATTGAATTTCCACCCTCGTAATAACATTCGTTAATCGTTATATAACGATAATAACGTCATTTAAAATTATTATTATCAATAATAGTCGTTATGTTCGTAACACGACTGTAACGGCAACTTAAATCCATGACGAAGATTTTCATTTTTCAGGTGTTTTGAACATCCATCGCCATCCTTTGAAACTTCGTCTGTTCTTTCTGTTCCCACTTTCATCCATTGTTAACAGACATGAACGTCCAGGGCTACCCTCTTTAGACTCGGCATGGAAATCGATGAGGTCGGAACCATCGTCTCCGCCGGTAAAATTGTTCTCTTTCAGTGAAAACACCCGCCTGTTTGCACCATTAAAACCAGCATCGCCGGCATTGAAACCGGAGCTCCGGGCACCGGAAAAGTTCATCGAATCGGTTCCGTCTTCCGATCCGAAAATCCCACCGCCCCGGAAACTACAAAGAGACCTCGACCTCGACACTCCGGTGTAATCAACGATCCAGAAATCATCACTTTTCTCGTCGACCCCACGGCCAGCGGCGCCGCCTTCACTCTTGCCACAAGTGTTACCGTCTTCTTCCTCTCTCTTTTTCTTAAACAATCTTCCAATCCTCCAGAATCCGTTCTTTTTCTTCATCTCAACGCAGCTACTTTTGCTTCTCTTGATTAAAAACATCTCTTCTGATTTACTTGGATTCGAAACTTGCTCCTTTTGTTCGTTCTCTATCAAGAACGAGACACGGCCCCCGCCACCACCACCGCATGAACTTCGACTACCGGAGACGATTTCCGAGCATGAACAAGTCGATCGGCGGTGAACACCACAATCCGAGCAAACCAAGTCGAGCAAACGTTCCTCGAGACAATACGCGCATACACCGACCGGAGATTGTTGTTGTGGATGTTCCTTGCATCGAACATCCGACGATGTTCTGTAATAATCATGGAAAAGACCAACGTTATCGTTGTAAACTTGCACAGCTTTGCCTCTTTCATGGCTCATCTTCATCACCACAAAAAACCCTAATTAAACTCGAAATGATTGGACAAAACCAGAAAACTCATAAAACCTAATGATTTGCGTTAAGAACTGGAATCTCTTAAGCAAATTAAGATGGTAAAGTACATATATTTTTGTAGCTTTGATTGTTCATGCACTGCAGAAGTAGGGTTTCGTCTGTGTTTTTTAAGTCCCACATCGAAACAAAAGTCTTTTGAATCATTATAATGTCCAAATCCATCAATCTGTCATGTGTTTTTGTCAACTTTTTATTATTTTCCTGGATCTTTTCTTCACCATCTTTCTTTCCGTATTGACTTCTTTTCCCATTCTAAATGCTAGCCGACGCTCACTCTCTTCTCAATGTTCCTTCATGTTCTTCCATTATTGGATCAATGGAAAGCACGCCTGGTCCACTTTCTTTTTTCATTTCTTACATGGTTCATGAAACCAACCTTAATTTAGTTTCTATATCATTATTACTTTTCATTTGTAGGTATTTATATTCGAAGAAAAACTTTGATACACAACTTGCTAAATTAAAATTTACACTAGTTTATAAGATTAGAGAGGCATAAAGCCAAAAAATGTTCATAACATTTGATTGAATAGTCATTTTGGTCCATATTTTTTAAACATTTTAACCCTTAACATTTCATTTTGGGTCAAAATGGTTCATCTGCAGATGAAAATTGTTAGTCAACCAACGTTAAATGTCTTGAAATGGCATGACAAGCCTACATAGCAGTGCACAATGACATGACAATGTCATATAGACAAAGATGTTGACTTGAAATAATGTCACACCAGTCAAAAATAATTTTATAAAATTATATAAAATATGAAATTATTTTTTTGTGACGTATCATTATGTCAAGTCATCTTAAGTTGTTTACCGTTAATTGATTAATACTATGCATAGGGCTCATTTTGACCCCAAAATGAACGTTAAGAGTTAAATTGTTTAAAAAGAATATGAGCCAAAGTGACTATCCAGTCAAACGTTAAGAACATTTGTTGACATTATGTCAATTAGGAATTAAGGTCAATTTAGGGTTTACGAGTTTATATAGTAGAGTTTAGAATTTAATACTTAAAGTTTTAAGTTTAAGAATTTATATTTTAAAGACATGTTGTATAATTTCATCTACATGTTGTATATCAAAATATAACTTTTTTTAGATCAGATACACATATATCAACGTCGAATAAATCATTTTAATCAACACTTATTTTTTTTGCTCGGTATATATGATTTTATTGACATTAAAAGGTCAATAAAAATCCTTCGACCTAAATTGTAAGCCTCATTAAAAAACTCTCTAATCCTAACTGGAGGAAAAAAACAAACGTTTATGGTTAAATCATAATAATACACCGTCAATCTCGAACACGTGTTATACCGGCGCATCCATTTGCATGCGTCCCCATGATGGATCGAAGGAGTAATTTGCTTGGCATTTTTCTCTTAGAATTTTCCGATGGAAATTAACTGTACTGACATTCTTGTTGATAGAAGTATGAGATATTTGGAAAAAAAAAATGAAGTATGAGATATTAATGCAATAATGCTAGATGTGTCACATTTCACCAACTATATATATTTTTTTGAACGTTTTACCACTTTAGTATAATTAAAATTATTCATTTACACCTTATAGATGGAAACCATAGAACGATGATTCTAATGTTTGAGTGACACGTGAAAAAAAAAAACCTGTAAAATTTTCATATTTGAGAAAGAAGATAAAATAAAAAAAAAGACAAAAAATATGGATGACACGTGGCGGTCCATGTAAGCACAAATGGCTGTCATGATACTCTTTCATTTTTGGTTTAACGCCTGAATAACCAGCTAATCAAAAGTTTAATGATTAAATTGAAAAGTTATAAACTTTGATGACTAAAATAGGATTAAGGTTAAAATTGGACAATGAAATTTGTAATAAATCCAATATATATTTAAAATTTTTGATAAAAATAAATACAGATAGAATAGTAAGCTAGTATAATATTCAAAGTATAATAAAACATTGATGGAGTGATTCCACCCTTATCTACAAGGGCGGCTTTGGGACATCACTAATTTTTTTTTGAACAAAAAAAACAGTGTATATTTAATTTCAAAACATAAGTAATTGTATTGATTAAAATCCCTTTAAAAAATACTTATTTTTCTATGATACAAATTACACCATATATAAAATTCGTGTACTAAAAGTTGAAATGAAAGCCAAACCCCTTTTTAAATATTAATTTCTTAACCATGTCTATATTTTTTGTTTTGTTAATTTGAGCCATTCAAATAATTAAGGAAAAGAATAAAAAGAAATAATAAAATAAATAAAGCTGGTCATCGGTACCAACCACCTAGCATGTTCATGGTGTGAGGAATAATTGGGGGAGGTGGCATGCTTAACGCATGCTATATCCACCACAAACGTCATTGAGTTTTATGCAAATAAATAATAGTTTATAATTTTGATACATAAGCCGTGTACGTAAAATTTTTCAAATCTATGATTTAAGAAGGTAGGTCGAGGGTTTAAAATTTAAGATTTAAAGTTAAAGTTTAGAGTTTAGGATTTATGATATATAATTTTAGGGTTAGAGATTTAGATATTAGATTATATAGTTTAAATATGATTGGTTGTGTAATTTTTCGAATATGAGTAAGTTAGTTTTATTAAAAGCTAAAAAAATCCAAAAATACAACGAGAGTTTACAACTATGGTAAACAATTTTGATCCGGACACATTCCTAATATCACGAAAACTAACGTCTCTATATCATAAATAAGTACAAAGAAAAGGTAAAAACCCTAACTTAAAGGCTCAAAACAAAATAGATACAAACATAACCAAAGTTCGATGACGAAAGGTAAAAACTACCAACAAACAACATTAAAAATGCATATTACAATAATAAAGGCACGTTGACAACACGATCATTACCAAAACTCATATCGCGAACAAGAACGATGACTGTGAGCTCGTATACAAATTCAGTATGAGGGTCCAAAAAGAAAAATTAACAGGATAATCAAAAGAGCGCCATATTAATTAGTCGTGACGTCGTCAAATCCAACCATACTAAAAAATTAAAAGAAAAAGAAGCGGCCAAAAGACCGATTAAGACAAAAAAAACGTGTCAAAAAACAAAAAATACGTACCAAAGGATAAAGAAAAACATGTTACAAAAATAGAAGAGTTTACAACCAACACTAAAATTGATACAACTATATAAAAATGATATGAAAAAATAAGTTCTAGCGGGTAAGAAGAAAAAAGTGGAAAAGGGTGTAAAAACTTTTTTAAACATTGGCTCTGTTTGACAACTAGCGGATAACTGATAATGGATTATATTAGCTGATTGCTTATTGCATTAGCTGATTTGACTAGCGGATTGTATTAGTTGATTGTATAAAAGTGTTTGGTAAAATTAACTGATAGTTGATAGCTGTTAGATTATTTAAACAAGCAAAATAACATATAAGGACATGATTATACTCAATACTTGTTTGAATAATTTATTAGTTATCAATATTTTGTATCTAATTATTATTAGTTAGATCTATAAAATTATTTTTAATATAACTTTTCTAAACATATTCAAATGATTTATATATTATTTATATATTATTTTAATATAATTTAATTAATCAATAAATTTAAATACACATATAAATATATGATAATAAAAAAATACTCCAAATAAGATTAGCTTATAAATAGGGTGAGAAAATATTTAATTTAAGTTATTTTGAGATTTTTGGTAACTGGTAAGCGTAAAAGAGTCTTTACAACTCTAATATCAAACCTCTATTCTCAAAAACTCCTATTATGAGCTTTTTCAAAATTAGCGGTTTCACCCCATTCCGTTCTTTCAATCCGCTATTTACCAAACAACAATATTAGCGTATTTGTTTGTCAAATCTCTAATTATACCTCAAACTTCTAATTTTTGCCCAAACCTCTCTTTACCAAACATGGTCATTACTCATTATGTTATATTATAGTTTGATGTAACATGTTTTTAATCGATTTAGTAACAGAGATGGTTATAATCATGATATTTCCATTTTAGACATTGATATAATTTCCATAATTTTACTAATTACAAGATTTTTCTAATATTAGATAGACCAGCTGTGCTTAGGGAGCCTATAAGGATAAAGTAAAAATTATTTTTCAAGGGTCGAAATGAAATCATATCGCAATATTGATTTATAACTTTATAATTTATAAGGATTAATGAAAATATTATCATTTTAAGATAATTAAAGTACAATTTAATCATACATTAACTTATAAATACATAAAATTTTACAATGGCTAAATACCAAATACAAATCCAATATTGAAAACATATATTAATGAAACATAAGCAATCCTTCTACGCATATAGGATCCCGACGTAAGGTTTCATGACTGAACCTATGTATAATTTCCCATTGAATTCTTCAATTTCGCTCACGGAAGTAAATGTGAGCCCGCCGTTCCCATCCAACTGTTTCAAAACCTTCCCATCTCCGTCGTACTTCACTCCGACGGGATCGATGTTAAACCCGAAGAGATCGTCTTGAATTCCCTCTCTCCCACTGTTTAACCCGATCCAGAACTCTCCTTTCTCGTTCCTTTTGATATTATCCGGGGTCCTCGATAACTGAACAAATTGTTTCATAACATAACCCTTTGATTCATCTTCGAGCTCGAACTTCAGGATCCTCATTTTTATCGATTCCGCGACCAGAAGAAACGAATTGTCGTTACTCAATGCTACGCCGTTAGGGAATGCTAAGCCTTTGTACATTACGGTCACATTGTTCGTCCGAGGATCATATTTAAGTAGCCTTCCGGTTCTATCGAAGGTTAACACCGATAAGAAAATGTGCCTACAACAACCAAAATGTTGATTACTACTCGAATTAGGGAAGCTAAAATGAAAATTTAGAGTAAGAATACCTTCTTTGGAAAGTATTGCTACTATCCGTAAAATAAACCATCCCCGTATCGGTGTCGATATCTAAAGCATTCGTTAATTTGAACGAGATTCCTTCGGCCGAAGTCGCGAGTTGTTGAGCCTTGCCTCCGTTCGGACCTACTACTAATAAACCGAAGTAAGCATCCGCGATGTAGAGATCACATGTTTTTTGATTGAATTTTAGACCTAACGGCCTTCCACATGTTGGTTCGAGGTCTGGATTTGTTGTTCCATCGCACACCTTCTTATCCCTAACCCAACAAATAAAATACTAAATTATATTAAAAAAATCAACTAATTGATGAATCTAATTAAAATATTTGAAAAAATTGCAAGTTTGATTTTTTTAATATATATAAAAAGTTACTTTATATAATTTTAAAATTACAAAAAAAAATATCTGTTGAAAATAATGCTAGATGAAGGAAGAGAAAAGAGAGAGGGAGAAATAATTGTAATTTTAGTTATTTGAGTAAGAAATTCTTGGAAATACGAAAAAAGATGAATGAAAAATTATTGTATAAAATTAGTCGGTCTCTTAAGTAAGGTTTGGAATTAAATCTTGATATTTTGAATGGAAATAACTAAGTTGAAATAATGGTTCTTATACTAAATTTTTATGTACTTGATTTAAATTAGTCGAACAATAAACTAAATATAGTTATTATATAAAAGATATTATTGTCTCAACAAGTGAAACAGTTTTCAAACTGGGTTAATTTTTCATAACCAAACAGATAGCTAATGTATTAAATAGCTAGTATTAAAAGCTTTTGACTTTTTATCCAAATTAGGTTAATTTCCAAAAAAGAAAAAAAAAACATTTACGTTCTGTTTTTTTAATATGTATGTTAATATCAATTGTCAGAACAAAACTTAAAGGCTGCAAGATTGTCCTGCTAGCCAAAACCTAATCCAGGAAAATAAGAGCTGCACATTGGGGTGATAATGAGTCTGACTCTCTCGGAAGTTATTCGGGTTCTGTTCGGTCAAAGTTCGTTTCGAGTGAGCTCGATTCATGGCTTTAACAAGTTGAGTCGAATTAACTTAAATTTAGTTCGAAAGGCTCGTGAACATACTTGAAATAATTATATATATATATATATATATATATATATATATATATATATATATATATACTTGTATGTTTCAGTGTTGTTAACTTGTTATCATAGTTAAATACTTTAAATCCCTTTCCCCTTGTGAACTTGTATAATTTAGAAAATGTACTGTAGTTACTTGTAGACTTCAAAAATAAATATTATCTTTTCCCAAATAGGTTTTCATATGTTATTTTTTAAAAGGCATAATGCCAAAAATTGTTTCTAACGTTTGACTGAATAGTCATTTTGGCTCATTTTTTTGAAGCAATTTAACCCTCAACGTTTCATTTTGGGTCAAAATACCCCTTTGCGGATGAAAACTGTTAGTCAACTAACGATAAATGACTTGAAATGATGTGACAAACCTACATGATAGTGCACACCGTGATAGCAGTGTCATGTAGGCAAATATGCTGACTTCATAAAATGACACATCAGTCAAAAAATAATTTTATGAAATTGTATAGAATATAAAACATTTCTCTTTTGACGTGTCATCCTATAAAGTCATTTCAAGTTATTTACCGTCATTTGACTAACAATTTTCATTCACAAAAGGGCCATTTTGACCAAAAATGAAATATTGATGGCTAAATTGCTTCAAAAAAGAAGAAGCTAAATTGACTATTCAGTCAAACGTTAGGGGGATTTTTTAGCATTATATTTTTTCAAAACATCAATAAAAATATCTAAAAAGCAATTTGAGGAAAGCAACGAGCTCGAGTTCGAGCTCGTTATCATCCCTATACATACGACAAATAATTTTATATCTTTATATATATTAGTATCTTGTTTTGTACATTTTATTGGTGTTGTAATTATTTTTAGAAATATTATATATATATATATTTTTAAAATTTAATATATATGTTTGTTGATGTTCAACAGAATGGATAATGATTTTTGGTGGTTAAAGAAACCGGTGATGGTGGTAGGGTGATTAGTCGTTCGTCATTTATCGGGGACGGACATAAAATTTTATGTTAATTATATTTTATTTTATATTTTAATTTTTAATTCTATCACTATTTACAACTCTCTTTGCAAATCAAAAGATATTTACGATCTTAACCTCTTTATCCATCACAAACGCCAGCCTCCCGTCAGACATGAACAATGAGTTGTTATTTTCGGTATATTGACATTATACAAGCAAAGATCTTAAATCCTACCCTGACACAATGGCCCTCTCATTTACAATTGCATTAACTGAAATCACCAATAAGAATTCAGCCAACTTAAATGGTACGTACAAAATTCTGTTGCGATAACGATCTGTTTCTTTGCAACAAACTGTCTTTTTCTACAACTATTACTACAACAGCAACAGCAGCAGCAGCAACAACAACAACAATAATAATAATAATAATAATAAAAATAAGGATTAATATCATATACACTGGCGGTGGAAAGTTTTTATTTCCACAAGCGCCTCAATTATAGGGTTTAGGGTTAGTGTTTAGGGTTTAGAGTTTAGGGGTTTTAGTGTAAAGGTTTAGAATTTAGGGTTTATGTTTAGAATTTAGGAATTATGTTTAGAATTTAGGGTTTAGGGTTAGGGTTTAGTTTTAGGGTAATATGGGTGGGATTTAGGTTTTAACCTATAAACCCTAAATTTTAACCCTAAACCCAAAATTCTATCAACAATCCCTAAATTCAAAACTACTACACTTATACCCCTAAATTTTAAACCCTAAACGAAGTCCCTAACCCCTAAAACTAAGGGGCTTGTGTAAAAAAGTTTCCACAAGCGCTTGTGTATAGAACAATTACCCTAATAATAATAATAAATTGTTTTTCTTTGTAATTTTAGGATAAGGGAGCTTCGAACGAATAGATACCCTCACACTAAAATATTAAGTTTAGGGTTTAAGTTTAAGGTTTGTCGTTATGATTTAAGGAATTTAGGGTATTTTTAGGGTATAGAGTGTAGGGTTTAAGATTTAAAATTTAAAATTAAGACTTTGAATTTAATTTTTTAATATTGAGGCATAGAAAAAGACACCGAAAAATAGCAAAAAAAATTTATCCGTTTCGAACTCGATAATTAAGCGAAAGATTACGTAATTGCATGCATTCAAGAACAAAAAAAAAGTTTGGTTTTGTTAAAATTAAAATTTAGAAGTTACAAAACTGTATATTGCATGCATGGAGTAAGATAAGAGCTTCTTACGATGTATTTTTAATACTTATGTCATACGCTCGTATTAAACGTGTATTTGAATATAAATATAAGGGAAATATTTTATGCACCGACGGTGAAATACTTGTTTTCCACAAGTACTTGGTTTTAGGGCTTAGAAATTTGGGTTTGAATGGTTCTGATTAAGTTTTAAGGTTTGACTTTTGAGAATATATTTTAGGCATAATGTCAAAAAATGCCCCAACGCTTAATTGAATTGTTGTTTTGGCCTCTATTCTTTTTTAAAATATTTTAATTTTAATATTTTATTTTGGGTCAAACCTACATGACAGTGCATGCTGACATAGCAGTGTCATATAGACAAATGTGATGGGTTTACAGAATGACATAACAGTCAAAAAATAATTTTATAAAACTGTACAAAATATAAAATTATTTTTTCTGATAACGTGTAATTATGTCAAGTCATTTCAAGTTGTTTATCATCAGTTGACTGATAATTTTCATCCACAGAGGGGCGGACCATTTTGACCCAAAATGAAAGGGTTAAAATGCTACAAAAAATAATAGATGTCAAAATGACTATTCAGTCAAATATTAGAGGCATTCTTTATCATTATACTTAGATTTTATAGTTTAAAATTTAAATGTTATGGTTTAGAGCCCCTAAAAAAGACATATGACAACTTTAAAAGTCCACTTGTAAAAGAAAAACTTTTCACTGTTAGCTCATGAAACAATTCGATAAATATTAACGTATAATTAATTGTTGGGCTATAAAAGTAAAGAGTACATGATACAAATACTTGCTTACCTGTTTGGAGAAGTAACAGCAAACTCTTTCCAACCGAGGTCTGGCCCTTGCCATTTCAGTATCCTACCATCAGAAACACCAACGTAGGGCCCTTCATTCTTACAATCAAAGGCGATGCTTTCTGGACCACTGGCTTCATCCAGTTCCATTTGGTCGTAATCTTTCAGAACAGGAACCTGTTGGCACGATCGTATAACTTTCTCAGAGAGAAAAAACACGAAAATTAGAAATTTAACCGAGAAAAGACACATCTTCATGTTGAAACTCTGGATCGACAATTACAGACACCTTTAAAATATAATATTCGATAAATTCGGGTTCGAATTTACAACCCTTGATGTACCCTAATAAGCTAAGTTGAGAGGACGTGAGCAATGGGGGATATATAGGAGAATGAAGTGCTAGCTTGTTAGCTTTGGTTTTGTAATTAATGTGACCAAAACATAAAAGGTCAGGGAAATTAAATACTAATGTCCTACTCAACCATCACTTGCCTAGTTGCCAACTTGCCATTACCCTGTCCTTTTGACTATAAAATCATGTTTTCACCTTAACTCATTTCAGTGAAGGTTCAGTGTCGACAGGCAAAGTTGGAAAAATTGAATTTGGATTAAAAAAATGGTTTGTGTGAAATAAGTATCGGGCTCGAATTTAAATATTTTAAAAAATTTAAACTCGGAGCAAACACATTTGGCAGGTTGGCCAAACTGTTTATATTTGTTCCCTCATTTCCATTAGGTCATGGGTTCTAGACCCACTAGGAGCACCCCTTCCTTCCCCTAGAGTTCCCCCTTCACCACCCCTTTAGGTAGGATTAGGATTAGTAAAAAAAATCCGAACTCGTCCTTTTTTATATTTAAATATTTATTTTAGCTTAGCTGACACCGTTGTAATCAATAGCAGATCTTAAATGTATAGCTTGAGGGAGCCTAATTAAAAGTTTCAAACTTTTAGAGGTTTAACCAAAATTTTTAAAAAATTTGAGTGACTTGATGAGTATTTTATTTTTTAAATTTGAGGGTCTAATTAATTGTTTTTTTTTTGGAAAGCCTAATGGAAATCTGTAACAGTTTTGAGAGGATAATTAAAAATATTAAAAAATTTAAAACCTCTGAATTATATGGACTTCAATTAATTTAGAAAAAATATCATGATTGTGAGTTAAAATTATTTTATTGTTTAAAATATTATATATTATCACTTATGTAGCTTTGGGTATGACAAATAATGCGAAATGAATTGAAAGCTTGGAGAATGTAGGCATAGCTGTCTATTTGGTTGTGGGTGCAATTAATTGATTTTCTTTTTTAATAATTTAGTTGCCACATAAAATCATAACATAAATATTTTATTATTATTATCAAATGCAAAGTACTGATATGGATATGAAATAGGTTCTCAAACTAAAAAAACATTTTTTTCATAAAATTTAAATAAAAAGAAATATAATTAGATTTAAATTTTTTATTTTGTTTCGAAAGAATGAAAGCAAAGGCATTCAGCTTGAAGCCCATTCTCTAAAACTAAACATTTAACAACCGGTCCAAAACTATACAAGAGACTGATAATGGAGAAAGCCCATTTACAATCCGGGCTTATATATCCAAATTAAGAGTAAATTTTTTATACGTATCTAAACTATGACACTCGTTATAAATTGGTTTCTCAATTTTTGAATATTTCAGTTTTATTCTCAAACTATGACTTTTAATCTAAATTGATCCCAACTTTTGAATGTTACACTTTCATCCCTAAACTATGAGCTTCATTTTAAATTGATCTTGAACTTTTGAATGTTTTAATTTCATCCTCAAATTATTGTTTATACCACATCATATTATTACATATTATACATCAGTGTTTATATGGAAAATAATATTTTTTAGAAAAAAAAAGTTTTATTAACATGAGATATGATTGGCATATACTAATAATTTACGGACGAAATTAAAACGCTTAAAAGTTTGGGATCAATTTAGAATAAGTCTTCGTTCAAAAAAAATTTAGAATGAATCATGGTTTAAGGATGAAGTTTAGATGGGTAATATAAAATAAGGGTCACAATTTGATGACGAGATTTAAATATTTAGAAATTTGTGAACCAATTCAACAATAAGTATCATAATTTAAAGACATGTGATGCAATTAACTCTTTCAATAAATGAGCTTTATTCATTGGCATGTGTTATTAAATAAATATTACTTACAAACACATATTGAGATCAAAATTATTTACAACAAATTATCAATTAGTTTAGTGAAATAAGATGTAATATCTTTTAAACGAAATTAAATATTCAAATTATAACGCTGTAAATAGAACAATTAAATTACTATAATAATAATTTTTTGTAGCATCTGATTTAAATGAGTCGGTCGATAAATGAATACCAACAATTATAAAAAAACAAATTCCATCATCAACTTATCAAATAATTAACCTAATAAAAATGTTCACTTCAACCACATGTTTAGGCGTCAATTACTCCTACAGCAACGGTTCTACTTTCCATTGTTTTTTTTCTTCAACAATTCTATCGATAAATACAAATGAACGCAACTTTCATATGTTCCTGCCGATGGGATTCGTGTTATGTTAACCAGTTACATCAATTTAATCTTCAAATAAATATTTCTTTTTATTTTATATTCATTTACTTATTTCCTATATTTTTCTTGAAGTATTTATGTATAATATTTGGGTACAAAACATATGTATATATTTTTTAAAAAAGCAATCACATTAATTATTAACATATTGTATACGACCAGGGACAAACGCATAACTTTATATTAGAGAAATAAACCTATAAAATTTTAGGGTAAATGTAAAGACTCGAATCATGAAATTATAATTTCGCTTCTTACTCCATAAAACATTTACAACAGTATTTCATATACTCAAAACACGAATCATTAACATTGACAATCTCCGGCATAACCCCCTCGAGTTTCTATCACCTTTTTCATCTTTCAGCTACTTTTATTAAACTGGGACTTTCGTTGACCAGTGCATGAAACACCACAGTTATACTATTGGAAACTTGATAAATCTTCTACCGGGGTGAGTATCGAATTAGATCTATCATACAAATTGTAATTTATAGTCGGTGGCGGAGTCAGAAATTTCACATAGTGAAGTAAGAGTGAAGTATGAGATATAAGAGATTTTCGTACCACTACTATAAGTAATGTTAACTTCCTACCCTAACAAATTAAGTGGAGTCAAATCTAATATTTATTGTAAAAAATTTATATTTGCTCCTTACAAATTTATACCCTAACAAATCAAGTTGGGTCAATTACATCACGAGTTTCTATAGTACCTCCGCCCATGGTTACAGTTTCGAGAACATAAATTCTCGTCTCTTTTTGATGTCCCTATTTATGTTCCAACACTTAAAATTAGATTTAGGGTTAAAATTTAAGGTATAAAGTTTAGTTGTAAGGTTTTAGAGTTAAAGTGTATGATTTAGATTTTTTATATTGAGATACACATAAGGGCGCCAAAAAAGTACAAATACTTTCTTTTCGAGTTATGAGGATCGGAATTCACTTCACATTTTATTTCTTCCTTCACAATCTCAAACACAGTGGGGCACAATTTTTCTTTTTCTTTGATTAAAGATAGATAATTATATTCTCAAAAAAATTATCAAGATTAGAACCCATACAAAATAAAATAACATGAACATTCTTAACCACTCAACCAATTAATGAATATCATGCTAAGATGGAATGAAGGGTGCTTTCTTGAATGAATGAATTAAGATATGTATTATACAACAATGACGATTAATTAGTTGAGCATATTAGATTAAACCAATGCTTTAAATCCAGTTGCCAAATGGGAATTCAACTCACTTTCGTGTATGATGAACAGCTGTTGCTTGGCAAACAAGTAAAATGTTTGAACAATTCTACTCTTCCTCGTGTTCATGATCTTCATCCTTGAAGTGCTAAGATTAGTTTCACATGGACAAGGAAGGTGGTAGCCTGTCCAAAATATTCGATTTTCGGAAGACAAAACAATAAGAAAAATCTTATAGTCATCCCAATAGCAGTCATACTTCATATGCATTAATGAATTTCGACAATCTTTGCATCGATATGTTTATTATTCGTCATGCGATCAAGAACTGTATTATATTTTTTACAACACCATCCGAGCTCATCTAATCGACAATCGATAAATTTACTATGTAATGAACTCGGAAATAACAACAGTCAGCGAAACAAAACTCAACTTTACGATGATTGACAAGTTATCTTTGAGTTGAAGAATTAGGGTTTCTTGGTAATCACGTTTCTTTAGACCCGACTGACCTAAACCCAATATTGTGAAGGTGCCAAAGCCTAACAAAAAATTATCAACTAAACTTCTCCGGAATTCGAACTCTCGGAAATGCTTCGGTACCTCATCGCAAGACAATATAAAGTTTCCTCGATTACAAGGAAATGTATGTATTTCATTCAGCTTCAAAGAATATAGATGTTTTTTAAGTCAAGGTTGTCCTCCATTTGCAGGACATACAAAGAGCCCCTTCCATCATTTTTTACTGAAAATGGACATGTTCTCAGTTTACAAAGGAAAAAGAAAGAACACGATACCGAAACTTTACACAAAAGCAATGTGTTTTTTTCACTGTGCACTTGATCAAAATGTGGGATTTTTATAAATTTGAACCAAAGTTCGAAGGGTCTCGATAACTGTTTTTGCTGATCGAATCTGTGAGTTCTATTCTTCTTCCCTCTTGAAATGCCGAGTATTATTAGGCTTTCAAGTAGAAGTAAGATTACCTTTTCATGAGTCCTTCCAAGGCCTATTTCTTCTTTCGAGATCCATCTTCGTGTTCGTGTTCGTGTTCGTGTTCATATTCATCTTCTGAATCTGTACAAAGATAATAAACAGGTTGAATTGAATATAAAACAGCCAATACATGTTTCATACATACATTTATACATATATACTGTACTTACCGGATCGAACATCTTCACTGATTTTGCCTCCAGATTGGATTTGGTTGACAAGCATTCGATACATCAGTACCCACCAGTAAATATGAAGAACAAGCAGGGAAAATAGAAGGGTGTTGAACAGATAATAACAAATTGGTCCATCCACTGGATGCTTATCCTTGTCCACTATCTGGACAACTTCATAACTGCCATACAAGAGAGAAATAAGTGTTACTTTTTTTTACAGTTGCTTTCTTGCCCCGTGACTCGAGAGCTATGTGTACGGGTTCAGGTTCGGGTTTGTTTCTCAAGTACTAAAAAGGAGACCTTATAAAAATTGGGCAGAGAATATGTACCAGACATGAGCTTACCTTGTACTCCATAGGACCCAGAAAGGGAAGTACATGAGGCGCAGTAAGATCCAAGACAAAACAAAAGTTATAAACGCGACGCTAGCGAGTCTTTCGGCACCACAATATTTGCTCATCTTCCCTATCTCCAAAAATACATCACTGGCATCATGAAGTGCCAAAACAACTGAACCAACACGTGCGAATCTGCAAGGAACCGGCATAAAGAAAAGAAACAACTACTCTATATTAGAGTAAGAGTCTCCCAAAGCATACCTTAAAACGTAAGATAGCACAATGAGGGTGATAGTGGCAAAATGATGACCCATCATGACTCGAAAGTCGGAACGCCTTGTTTCCCAGAAAACCAAAGCAAATATAGAGTATGTATAAAACCCGGCAGCGTACATATAAAGTCCTCTTAATTTCAATCTGGAAAAGAAACATAAGATTTAAGTCTGCTGAGTTCATAAAGCTGCATATTCATTGAAATGTTGTTAATGAAGCTTACTTAATTTTTTGATCAGGCCAAACCTGGTCCCCTGCCCCTACCCAAAAGTATCTTGTATTGTTAAACCAGGGCTCCTTATAAGTCACATAGAGAGCCAGAGTTTCAGCCGAGAGAAAATAAACGCATTTCCAAGCCGACTCCTTGAATTTTCTAATCTTATTCTTGCTATCTGTCGTATTGATATCCCGCTTCTGATATCCCTTTTCGAGAATCAACAACCTTCCAACTCTCTGAAACCATGTAAGATATGTTCCTAATGAATAAACTGTTAGGAGGATTGAACAAAGGAGAGGAGTCACCTAACTAGCTAAACACAGATAACAATTACATTTACAATAAGCCAATATGCCAAACACACAATGCAATCACCTATTACTAGGAAGATGCCAGTGTTTTAACATGTTATCGAGTTTTCGAAACACCATGCTTCAAAAGAGTTCTCTATTTCTAACACAGCTAAACATGTAGCAACAGAACAATTACATTGCAATCATCATGCAGTAAGTCCCAAGTTCAAAATTCCTGGTCTAATCTTCTAAATTCTAATCTTGGCAACACAAATGAGTACTTCTTGAGGACATAGATTCAACCATAAGCCAAATAGGTCTAACAGAAACCTAGACTCTTGCCTGGTGCTTCAAGTACCAGCCATTTCAGGGTTGGGATCTGCAAGTTCTGGATTCAAGCACACACAACTGTTATGTAGACCTGTCCATGGGTCGGACAACCCGTCCAGACTAGACGGGCAAGGCATTGGACCGGATTTCCACATAAATATCTTTCAATTTAAATTTAATTATAAAAATATATAAATATTAGTATAAACTTACTTTAATATCTTATAATATATGAACAGTAGAAGTAGGGCCTGAATGCCTGATGGCATGCAGCCAACCTGATACCAATGCATTTACATAGCCAAGAACATTCATTTAGATGCATTTCCAGTCTATATCTATACCTCATTCATTTTAGATATCAATAACCAAAAACCATAATTAAAAGAAAATTGAAGTAAACCAACATGCAGTTGGTCTACAGAACAAGACATTAGATTCAAAGGATCCTGACATAGTGAATGGAGCAATTGAGTTGCGAGTGTAGCCCCATAATGGATTTAAGCGATATTTAATCCGAATTAATCAACCAATAAATTAGATACCCGAATCGAATCCTTTACAGCACAAATCAAGCTTTCTTGTGAAGCATAAAAGTGACTGTAATGACATTCACACTAGCAGCACCAAGAACATATATGTATCTCTCATATCATTCAATCCCATAACAACAAGAAAGAATCAAAAGCACCAAAAGAAGCAAACTTTCAACAACATTTCAAAACTTACAAGAAAAAATGAAAAAAAATCCAATCGAATTATCATAAAAAGTGTCCAATGAGATAAAACCAAATACCTCAAACACAAGTCTATCGAGTAAGAACCGAACAGAGGGGAAGAACAGAGCAAAGAGAGGAAGGACAATGAAATCTTTGTAAGCAGGATAAGCTTCTTCTTCCCAATCAATTGATTTGATAAATTGAATCAAACCCATATTGTGTTTGGATTAAAGTTTTGATTTTTGATCCAAGATTTTCTCAGGAAACAGTCAAGAAATAAGGAAACGCAGAGAGTAAATTTACCAGTTACCCGCATTATACATAAATGGCCGTGGCTTATTTAGATTACCCATTTTCTAAACTGTCACTCTTTTCTTGGTTACCATATATTTAATTAATTATTATGAAATAAATAATAAAAAATTTCAACATTTATTTATAAATTAATTCAATTCAATTCAAATTGTAACGAAACAAAAACCTAACCCAATTCGCCCATTTAAATAGTTAAACCCCAGACTGTTTGTTGCTCTGGTTTTTGCATGGCTGTGAGTGCATCCTCAATACTGAAGCGTCTTCTTCAAAACATAAACCATAAACCACAAAACCTTAATTCCATAACCAAATCGATCCTCAGTCACCTTAACTCGGGTCGTTTACAACAAGCCGTTTCGGTTCTCTTTGCTTCCCCGGAACCCTTACCTTACTCTCTTTACGCCCATCTTTTTGCCCTCTGTTCCTCCAAGAAAGATATCGTTGAAGCCCGGAAACTTGAATGCCACCTAGCCACGTTCTCCCAATTCCCCCCAGTGTTCCTCCTGAACCGTGCCATCGAAGCATATGGGAAATGCGAGTGTTTGAATGATGCAAGGGAACTGTTTGATGAAATGCCTGAACGGGATGGGGGTTCCTGGAATTCGATGATAACAGCATATGCACGAAATGGGTTTCAAGAAAGTGCATTGTGCTTGTTTTCGGAGATGAATAGGGAGGGAATTGTACCGAATTTGATTTCTTTCGTTAGTGTATTGGGTTGTTGTGGCGTTGTCTTAGAGTTTGGCCTTTCAAGGCAAGTTCACGCGATGGCCATCAAGTATGGTCATTCTAAAAATGTGATTTTGGGGAGTTCACTCGTTGATGTTTATGGGAAATGTGGGGTAATGAGGGATGCAAGGCGAATGTTTGACGAGATCGAGAATCCGACTGATGTTTCCTGGAATGTGATTGTTAGGCGATACCTTGAGGTTGGGGATGGAAAGGAGTCAGTATTAATGTTTTTTAAGATGATCCGAGACGGCGTTAAGCCTTTGAATTTTACATTCTCGAATGCTGTTGTTGCTTGTTCAAGCATGTCAGCACTTAATGAAGGGATGCAAATTCATGCAGTTGTGGTTAAGATTAACTATGAGAAGGATAAAGTGGTCTCTAGTTCACTTATCAATATGTATGTGAAATGTGGGCATCTAGAAAGTGCTCGTTCAGTATTTGATCAACTTGGTTCCAAGGATTTGATTTCCTGGACTGCGATCATGTCGGGTTATGCCGTGAGTGGGAGAAATAGAGAGGCGAGAGAACTCTTTAATATGATGCCGGAACGGAATCTTGTCTCGTGGAATGCAATGCTAGCAGGGTATACTCGATTGTCTCAATGGGAAGATGCCTTAGAATTTATTTTTCTTTTGCAGAGAACGACTAAAGAAATTGACCATGTGACTCTTGTTTTAATTTTAAATGTCTGTGCTGGCCTTTCAGATGTTGAGATGGGAAAACAGGTTCATGGATTTATCTACCGTCATCGGTTTTCCACCAATATTTTTGTAAGTAATGCACTTCTTAATATGTACGGAAAATGTGGAACCTTGAACAGTGCCAGAGTTTGGTTTCACCAAATGAGTCGGGGACGGGATACTATTTCTTGGAACGCTTTGCTGACTAGCTATGCGCGGCATCAGCGGGGTGAGCAGGCTATTTCATTATTTAGTGAGATGCAATGGGAGTCAAGACCCAGCATATATATCTTTGGAACCCTTCTTGCAGCTTGTGGAAATATATTTGCTCTTAATCATGGCAAACAAATCCATGGATTCATGGTTAGAAATTGTTATGAGCTGAATATGGTGATAAGTGGAGCTTTGGTTAGCATGTACTGTAAATGCCATCGCACTTTATATGCTCTCATGATTTTTAAAGAGGCAGATTCACGCGATGTTGTTCTTTGGAACATCATGGTTTTTGGACTTTGTCACAACGGAAAGGGTCGAGAGGTACTTGAACTTATTGGGTTGATGGAGGAGGAGGGTGTCAAACCAGACCATGTAACCTTTCAAGGCATTCTGCTTGCATGCATATGTGAGCATGAAGCAGGGCTGGGTCGGCGTTATTTTAATTCAATGAGCAATGACTATTTCATTATACCCCGGATGGAACACTATGAGTGTATGATTGAACTCTATAGCAGGTGTGGGTTCATGGAGGAGCTCGAGGAATTTGTTAAGAGTATGCCATTTGAGCCAACTGTGGCAATGTTCACTAGAGTCTTTGATGCATGCATGAAGCATGGTGCTGTGAGGTTTGGGGAATGGGCTGCTGAACTACATAATCGATTGAATCCTTCTACTCCACTACGATATGAACTCAAGGACAATAGGAAAACAGGCAGGTAATCGAAATGTTCTCCAGAAACACCTTCATGCAAGAATGTCAACATATCAGGCGAAGCACACATTCTGCACTGAGGAAGAAAAATACAGGAGAATCAAGAATTATAAATTAAAGGGGAAAAAAAGAAACCCTGAACATGAAGCTCGCATCTTCTTCAGAGTCCGAGCCAATAGCAAGTGCACGTGCTGACTAACAAGAGATGCTCTGTGAGCATTATTCATGCTTCTGGAAGAAAGTTGGGACGAACCTAATCGCATAAAAAAGGGAGCATAACTTGGAGAAGTTTTCACTTGTGATCTTATCATGTAAGCATTTGCATCTTAACATGATAATCCTGGAGCATAAGGATCAAGTTCATGCTTTCTTCCTCGATCAAATGTGGTAATGTGGATGACCTGCACTCCTCCAAACTTTTGAAGTCAGATAGCCAAAGTTTGGATTCTCCTCTTCGTTCTTCATTCATCAAAATTTTCAGGTCAGGATTTTGTTTCAATGAAAGAGACAGACAAATGATTAATCGAATAGAACATATAAAACTGAGAGCTTGAGAATTGCCTTACTGTATGTAGTAGTTGAGAATCCCCTTAGTCTATAGCTTGGATTAAATTCTTTACATATCTTTCTTTGGTTGCTATGAAAAATATTAGTCTCAAAAGTTTTAGCATGAATAAAGGAATAGAAGCTAACCATGGAAAGAAAGCATTTCAATGTGAGATTTTCACTTTGCATTACTAACATTACTAACAAACTTGTTTAAAGAATAATTTTTTACGTTCTAAGTAATCTTACATTCTCTCAACCAAAAACATAATTTTACATTCTAGTCGAATCAACTAAATAAGGTAATATAACATTTTCCATAATCTTATATCTCATATAATGTGAACCAAACATTTATTAAGAGGTGCTGATCACGTGCATGCATCTGCATGTACAGCTTGCTGTCATCATAAATCTCTGCATCATCCCTAAAATCAATAAAAAAAGGCAAAATAACAAAAGATGCCCCCAACGTTTGCATGTTTTGTCATTTGGCACCTCATTCTTTTTTTGGGTCAAAATATGCCCCCAACGTTTGTTTGCTTTGTCATTTGGCCCCCTATTCTTTATTTTGGTCCAAATATGCCCCCACTGTTTCATTTGTAGACCAAATATGCCCCCAACGTTTCAATTTGGTTCAAATATGCCCCCGTTAGATGGAAATTGTTAGTCAACTGACGTTCAACAGCTGATGCTGACTAGACTTGCCACGTATTAAGATCTGTTGAGGCCACGTCAAAATTTTTTATAAGTTGTTGACCGTCATTTGATTGACAGTTTACATCCAACAGTGGCATATTTGGACTATGAACGAAACGTTGGGGGGCATATTTAGACCAAAAGAAAGAATAGAGGGTCAAATGACAAAACAAGCAAACGTTGGGGGCATATTTAGACCAAGAAAAAAGAATAGGGGGCCAAATGACAAAACATGCAAACGTGGGGGGCATCTTTTGTCATTTTGCCTAAAAAAAGAGAATCAAAATACAGTTCTGTATGATGTTCATCAATGGCGATGTTTCCTAGGAAACTATGTCACCCTCATTCCCCGACTAAACTTTACAAATCTTTTGACTTTCTTGGCTTTCATATGCTTTATGAAATCACACACCAAACTATGAATAAAATATAACACAAACTGGTCTTGGTTTGCATTTCCCTCATATAAATAATACACACTACAGTACTCTTTATCTTTTTCCAAAACAATCTTAAACTGCAAAAAAAAGAAAGAAAAAAGATGCCAAAGTGCTTCATTGTCTTGATCTTGGCTTTGCTTCTGCTATTGGCTGCAAAAGCCAGGCCACTTCCAAACACTGAAGAGCAACAAGCTGATCAGAATCTTCCATTTTCTTCACCAGTAAGTTATTTTCTTCTCTTTTTTTCTGGGAAAATGCTGCTGGTTCTTTTAGTGGCCATATTTTTATGTGATTTCCTTTCTTTTATGTTAATCATTTACAGGAATCGATCAGTTTCATTGATGGTGAGTGTGGAGGTTTAAATGATGAAGAATGTATGATTAGAAGATCATTGGCTGCTCATACGGATTATATTTATACCCAGGAAAATGATGCTCCTTGATCTTTTTTCTGTAATATTTTTTTTTTACTTTCTCTGCAATGTTCACAACTTTAAAAAGTTATCAAATCTTTTGTGTTCTAAACTGCTTTACTTTTGATGTTTTGTGATATGGAACCCTAAGATCTGAGAAAATTTTAAAATCTAATAACATTTTAGATCGCAATTAATCTAGCAACTTTCATCAAAGATCCGAGAAAATTCTAAAATTTTAAGTTCAGCAAATAGACAAAAAACATGATTTTGATGTAGAAAACGAGTAGATAGATGATGTTTACTATAAAACCCTCTCAACCGTATGCAACCAATATGTGATAAATAGGTTACAAATAAAGAGTTGGGAAAACTAATTTAATAGTACCCCACCTATTGTTGAAATATCGTTTTAGTACCCTAGCTATTTGTTTTGGCAAAATAATGTTTAACGTTATATTTCGTTTTTAAAATCGTATTCCGCTGTCAAAAATTAACAACACGTTGACTAGGAGAGAGAAAAATCACTCGTGGCAGCTTGCCACGTCATTTTTTCTCTTCTAGTCAGCATGCCACATGTGCTTTTTTATGATTTTAGTTGACATGGCATTCTGACTAAGAGAGGGAAAATGACGTGGCAGCCTGCCACATATGTTTTTTTTATGATTTTAGTCGACATGGCATGCTGACTAAGAGAGACAAAATGACGTGGCATCCTACCACATGTGATTTTAAAGACTTACAACAAAAATTTCTTTAAAATATTGAAATTAATTGTTTTTCCTCTTAAACATACATCGTTCCGCTATTGATGAACAAGCTATATCGGATTTATCCGATGTAAATCGAAATCATAGCATGTATCAGAAAGCTGGAAAATATAACTTGTTTGACATGACGATTTTTTTTGTTGTCTTCTCAGTTCTTTTAATTAATTCGAATTCTATTTAAGCGATACTAAGCTGTTTACCAATTAGATAGTCAGATTAACCCTATTAATTAAAGGTATGACAAATTTCATTAACACGTTTATCGATTGAACATATAATATATAAAATTCAACACGAAATAAACTCCAATAATGTTTATTTTTATTCACATATAATTTCTTTTCCAAAATATAATAAAATTAATCGTGTGTCGAAACCTTATTTTTGAGTCATCGAGAAGTGATGAAACAACATACTTTTGAACCAAACTACACGCAGAAACAAACTTCATCGACACATCTACAGAACAACCAACAATGTGCAGGACATTCACCGCAGAGAAAGCATGAGTGTTTCGTGATCGGTCCGAAGTTAGGTCTCGCCACCGGTGAATATGCTGGTTCTCCGGGATGTTCTCTGGCTTGTGTCACTGAGTTCGACACACCTATAAAATCAAAATATCATTTTTTAAAAGAATACGTATAAATAATTCTATTTCAATACGCACAAGAACATAGCTAGGATTGAAACTGATTAACTTTAAAACAAATAGGTCTTAAAAAGTAATTAAACCATAAAAATCAAGAAACTTTAGGTTTAATTTTACATTTTAAAACTGCAAGGTCTTAAAAATAATTAAACTAAAAAAATGAGATATGAAGTTTTAATTTTATTAATTTTAAATGACAATGTCCTAAAAAATAATAAATCATAAAATTTTAGGAGGGACAGAAATTTAATTACAATAGTTTTAAAACCCTGAATACAATGAAATTAAAGTTTCACAAATATATTACACTATATAGTGATTAAAACATTGAAAATGAAAAGAAAATATTACTTACAAAAAGCGACAAGTAAAATAATCAGGGAAGAGGATACGGTAAAAGAAGACATCTTATTAGTATTTTTCACAAAGTTTGATTGTAATTTAGAGATTTTATAGAAAATTTTAGGGTTTAAGAATTAAAATTTTGGAAATAATGCAGAAAAAGAAGATGCTTAACGTTTTTGGTATATTGAGATTTTGAAATTTGAATGATTTATTATACTTGATCAGAACCTAACATTTTTGTTATATTGGGATTTTGGAGCTTGAAGGTTTATTACACTTTGATTTGTATCACCTTTCTTTCCATAAAATGCAAGAGTTTTAAGGAAAATACTTTGATGCACAAGCTTGTGTAAACTTTAGTTTACACAAGCCCTTTAATTTTAGGGTTTAAAGTTTAGGGGTTTAGTATGTAGGGTATATAATTTAAGGTTTATGAGTAGAATTTAGAGTTTAGGGTTTAGGGCTTAGGGTTTAGGTTTTAGGTTGTTAGGGTTTGTGATTTAAATTTTAAATTTTATAAAAGAATTGTGTAAAAAAAATTACACAGCGTGTGCATCAAAATAAAACCCGAGTTTTAATTCTTTTTTCTCTTGTTTGTTTAAAATCTAAATTTAAATAAAAATTATATTTTATACAATGTAAAAAAATTACACAAGTTTATGTTTCTTCTTTAAAATTAAAATCTAAATTGTTAATTTTAATATTTAAAATCGAAACTATAAATTTTTAACCATAAATCTTAATTTATAAGAATAAAAAACTAAATTATAGACTCTAGAACTAAACTTTAAATTAAATACATAACACCTAAAATTAAAAGACTTATATAGTCATTAGCATGTGCATTGAATAAATTTCATAAATAAAATATGTATTTTATAATTAGAAAATTGAAATTGTAGACAAAAGGGAAAATATGGAAAGAAAGGCGACAAATATCAATTATAAAATATATAATTTTATGGGTTTTATTTTGATGCACAAGTTGTGTAAATTTTTTTTACACAATCCTTTTATAAAATTTAAAATCTAAATCACAAACCCTAGCAACCTAAAACCTAAACCCTAAGCCCTAAACCCTAAACTCTAAATTCTAACCATAAACCTTAAATTATATACCTTACATACTAAACCCCTAAACCCTAACCTAAAACCCTAAACCCTAAACCCTAAAATTAAAAGGAGTTTACACAAGCTTGTGCATCAAAGTATTTTCCTAATTTTATTATATATACACTTTGAATTATTATTTCATGCATATGCTATAAAAAATAGTCCACCAGCATGTTTAATTTTATTTTTCAAATAAAAATTCATATATCTAAGCTTAAAACTTTAACTCATTAGCTATAAAATTTAAAACACAAATTTTATGGTCTAAATTTTAAACTATAGACTAAACTCTAACCCACAAATGTATAAAATATTTTCTCACATTATTTTACTAGTTATAGATAAAAAAAATCAACAATTATATAGTTTATCGCGATGAGACTCCAGCACTCTTAAACAACTTCAGCTATAATAAGTAATTGAAGGACTAGGTGATTGTATAACTATCAATTACACAATATATATTGTTTTATGTAGAGTTATATTTTGATACATATTAAAAAGGAAAATACTTTGATGCACAAGAGTTTACACAAGCCCTTTAATTTTAGGGTTTAGGGTTTAGGATTTTAGGTTAGGGTTTAGGGGTTTAGTATGTAAGGTATATAATTTAAGGTTTATGGTTAGAATTTAGAGTTTAGGGTTTAGAGCTTAGGGTTTGGTTTTAGGTTGTTAGGGTTTGTGATTTAGATTTTAAATTTTATAAAAGGATTGTGTAAAAAAAATTTACACAGCTTGTGCATCAAAATAAAACCCTATTAAAAAAGGAGTTTTATTGTGATGCACAAGCTGTGTAAAATTTTTTTACACAATCTTTTTATAAAATTTAAAATCTAAATTACAAACTTTAACAACCTAAACCCTAACCTCTAAATTCTAACTATAAACCTTAAATTATATACCCTACATACTAAACCCCTAAACCCTAACCTAAACCCCTAAAATTAAAGGGGTTTCCACAAGCTTGTGCATCAAAATATTTTCCTTAAAAAAAATTACACAACTTTTCTCATTTAAACTATAAAATTTAAATCACTGATCCTAAGTTTTAAATATCTAATATAAACTCTAAATCTAAATCTTAAGTCAAATCCTAAAACATAATCTATAGATTCGAAGATTGCCGGATTTTTTAAACTTCGGTTTACATAGTTTGTGCTTCAAAACATTTTTTTATGTACATGTAGTTTTATCAACTATAAATGCAAAGATCAACAAATAGTTGTTCTAGCGTGATGAAACATCAGACGCCTTCAACTTCATCTAAGAATCAAATTTTTCCGTTAGATCTTTTAAACAACGTCTAACAATCGAATCCATGTTTTTACAGGCTACAATAACTAGTTGAAGGACTAGACATCCTGTTTAAGTGTCTCAAAATACTCTCAGCCATCTCCTTCATACTATCATTCCCATTATGCTCTTTCAGCACATTTAGTATGTATTGAATGGCATTCATTTCACTCAACAGGCTCACACTCTTGTCTACATCAACCTTGTCATCCAACAATGTACATATACCCGCCATCGAGGCCTCGACGACATCGTCGGTTTCATGATCAAGGCAGACTAACAGCCTTTCGACGGCTTTGCCATCGATCAAACAAAATGTTGTGTCTGAAGAACATGCACCTCTGTGTACTGGACATAGAGCTGGTGTCTTTCTGGTCTCTAATGACCGGAAAGACGAGAAATTCGGTATGTGAAATAGTTTTTTTGACTTGGTTTTCTTTACCTGTGGTGGCCTTGACAGGTTTTTTTTGAGCTTCTCTGTAATGTGGCTAGCTTCGGTGGGGCATTCGATTAAGTTCTGAGGTTGTCCCCTTGCATTGCAGAGTCTTTCGGCTAGTGTGTTACCGATATGCGGTGCGAGCGAAACGAGTAGCTTGATCGCAGCAACCCCGAGCCGTTCATGTGGATTATTGATGAGTTCAATGAGGGTATAGCTTGCTTCACAAGCATTCACTACCGCAACGATCGTATCAATCGGTTCAAGTGACTTTGTTAAGCACAACAGAATCCTGATGAGATTGGTGCTGAGCTCGTCTAGAGTCGAGTTCTTAAGCATGTAGATAATGTTATAAACAACATAATCCGAGCTGATCCTGTGGCCTAGAGTGGTCACTTCGATACGGTCATGTTCGACCCCAGATTCAAGTACATTAGCAAGTATTGCAGCAGCCTCTTTCTTCGAATCCATCGGTTCGTCATATGTCCCGCGAGTGAACATTTCTTCAGCCATAATGTTGACAATGCCAGCTTCCACAAGGATCCTGCCATTCGGATGATCAGACGATATTTGTGCTAGGGCCGTAAACGCCGCTTTTCGGAGAACAGTGTTCCCACTTTGCACCATTTTAACGAGACTCGGAGAAGCCTTCTCGGAAAAGCAATGATGCATGCCTAATTTCCTGGTGACTACTTGATATCAACTCAATCAATGCTAATACATCATCCATTATATTAGCTATCATTTCCTGCAAAAATAGATCAGGTTAATATATAAAATCAAACTATAAAAATAACAGGAAATGAGTAAGAATCGAACCTTTACTTTGTCGTCGTCCTCGGCCAATTGTAGTAATAGTTCCAGAGTCTCACATCTAACATCTTTGCCTTGGTATGCAAGTAATCTAATAAGCAATGGCAATATTCCAACACTGAGTAGTTTTACCTTATTACACCGTCTTCGTTTGCAGACGTGTTGCAGATCGATTATAGCTTCTAGTATCATACTATCCGAACATGCCAATGATAACGCTGTTCGGGCGACTTCGATCCTTGCAGTCTCATTTCTCTCCTTCCACTCCTCTATTGTGGTCTTTAGAACCACTCCGATATTGCCTTCCGCTCGTAGGTCACTCCGTTTTCGATGGTGACCGGATCATCCATAATCTGCTTAGTTAATGGACAGAAGAATGTGTCGTACATCGGTTCGATATAGTTAACTACATGTGACAATGCTGCCATAGACTTGTCCTTGCTCTCATGCTGCAATTGGCTTATCTGGTTTGTAACCTTAAGGAAATCAATCAAGTGAGGCATACTTAAAACTTCGGAACTCCCCGTAGACACCGATTCATCAACATCGACAGGGTAAAGGTCGGATTCTTTCGGCATTGCAAAAGACATCTTTGATTCTAAAGGTTGCACAAGTTCAAAGTGCACATTCTGCAATTCATTCGAAAGAGACCAGACCGCACTTTCCGCGTACCGTGCACCCCCGAATGTCCCGGATGGTATCGAGCACAAACATTCACCTATGTATTGGATAACCCCTTCTAGCTGAGCTATGATCTTCACAAGTTCAGCACCTGAGACTGAATGGTTCTTTTTATGGCACTCTCCATTATTGCTGGAAAAACTCGATAAAGATAGCATCTGAATTCGACAAATATTCCTTGCTCAGCTTCTATACATTCTACAGATTCTATGACACATGAAATATCTGCCAACAAGGATTCAAAAACACTAGAGGAAGTGTTGTTCATCTGAAAAAAAAATATATAAAGGGGTTGGACATCGATATCGAACATGAATCATATAAGATCGAACAATGAAAAGTCGGAGCAACATAGGCATCGGAGCTGTCCTAAATGTTTGAGTTCCAGTTAGCTGTCCTAACTGTAACTCAAACATTTACAGTATGAATGATCAAACTACGATACTCGAATTTGATGATCAAACTGAGAAATAGGAAAATCGAAATTCGTACCGACATGAAAGCGGAGCTCGAACCTCCAAGGATCTTCCTCGAATTAAGCAAACTTGCAGAGGCATGAGATTTTGAGCTGGAAATGAAGAAAACTCAAGTCAATCGGTCTTTTTCTCCATGGTGGTTCATTGTATATTATATCATGCCACCATTATGAAAGTGATCAATTTCTACTTTCTTGACATGAAAAGTCAAATATGTATTTATAATACATAGTGTATTAATAGGGATGGAACTAAAAATTTATAAAAAGGACCAAAATGAAATTTAAAAAAACTAAAAATTTATAAAGGGTTGCAAATTTTAAAGGGATTATAGAGGTAATTTTACTTTTTTTTCTAAAAAAAATTCTATCTTATTCTCTATGAAAAAAAATTGGGGGACCAAACCCCTATGTTCCGCCCCTGTGTATGAATGTATGTATCTACACGTCATGCATATGAATATATGATGAAACAAGACCTTTTTGTTTGACAAAAGAACAGAATATTTTGAACTCTGCAAGACTGAAGAGTAGTCAGCTCTACGACCATACATTATTGTTTAGGAATTGAACGTGTATGTATGTGTGTAATGTATGTATGTATGTATGTATGTATGTACGCGCGTATATGTGTACATGTATGTTATGTATTATCACTTCCAAACGCTGAATTTTAAGAATAAGTGTTAAATACGAGTACGTATCTAAAATTAGATCCAATATAAAATAGATGTATCTTTATCAATTTTTGACCTATAGGGTTTGATAACTTGTTAATTTGGAATTTGGGTGTAATTTGATTTGGTCCAATTTCCTATTGGCTTGAAGACTTATCATGGGATACAAGGCTAACCTTGAATTCTTGTTAATTAGACATATAGGAATTGAAGTAGTGGTTGGAATGTTACATCTTTGACTTTTTATACACAGATAGATAAAGAAAAAACTTTGATTCATATTCTGTATAAATTTTAGTTTACGCATGTTTGTCAAATTTTAAATTTTAATATTTATATAAAATTTAAAGTTTAAAGATTAAAAATTAGGGTGTTATTGTTAGGATTTTAGATATTAAAAAAAAGTTGTTTAAATTTTTTTATAAAGATTATGTATCAAAATATAACTCATTTAGTGCGTATTTATTTCCGCGTTGAAAGGGCTAAAATCTCGTTCAGTCAAAATTTTGTGTCTCGACCACCGTGCCTCAATTTTACACAATTAATTCTTAAAATCACGATGATCCAAAATCAATTCTCCGACCTCATATTCAAATTCTATGCAAAGAAAAGCATGGCTTATCAACAATTTAAATCACAATTTAAGATTTTTATAAGATTTAAAGTTTAAAGATTAAAATCGTAAGGTGTTATTGTTACGATTTTAGATATTAAGAAAAAGTTGTTTAAATTTTTTTATACAGATTATGTATCAAAATATAACTCATTTAGTGCATGTTTATTTCTACAGTGAAAGAGCTAAAATCTTGTTCAATCAAAATTTTGTGCCTCAAACACCGTGCCTACATGTTTAAATGTAAAGATCCAAAATTAATTCTAAACATCAAACGTGATTTTGGAAAAAACTACAAGATAGTAGCTTTTACGTTTCATCATAATTTTTACAAAATCATGACTTTAAAAAAAACTCCCAAACATAAATCACGTTACTTTAAAATCAATTTTACACAATTTTTAAAATCTCGATGATCCAAAATCAATTTTCCCATCACATATCCAAATTCTAAGCAAAGAAAAGCATGGCTTGATCAACAATTTAATAAACGGCATTAAATAGTTTTATTTGAGTGACGTTCAACCAAACATGATATCGACCCAAGGTTGATACTGACAGTCACAGATACGGAAAAAGGAAGGGGAAAACATGATTGAAATGATTAATGATTAATGATTAAAATGTTGGGTTCAAACAACTAAAACCAGAAAGTTCAGTTCATGGTCTTAACAAATAAAACAATTAATTTGAACCCTCTTTACTACAAGAAGGAACCATTCCAAGCTTCTACATTTCCAGAAAAGTCTTTTCAGAGGTGAAATATACAACAAAAGGACAAAGAACACACACACAAATACCAATCATCCCTGTTTATAACTTGAATGAGCCTGATGATCAATGTAAAGAACTGCTTCCATGGCTTCTTTTGTCTGTTGCACTAATAATTAGGGAAAAAGAATAAAATACCGATGATCCAGATGCTCGATTGAAGTTTCCGTTCTCGGTAGACCACTTCCTCAACCAGTTCTGTATAGCTTAATCCGATCGGCCTAGTTTCAAGACCGTCGGAACTGTTCTTTGCTGTTTATTTCTTTGAATCCTTCAAAAAATATTGTGGACCGACGCCCCAACTCCGATCATGGGGCAATAAATTTGAAGGTAATCTCCAGACAATTTGATTATTTTTGTATAACATATGTACAAAAGTAAGTACCCACAGGATAATGATTGTAGTTGGCAAGCCTACAGTTTGGGATATTCAATTCAGACCTTACCCCTTATAATTTGGTTGCAGAAGGAGCCTTGCCTCTTCAGACTCATGTCCTTGGTCAAAGAATATACGATTTGACATCAAGCGTTGCTCGATAACAGATAGTTGCGTCTGGATCAGGCTAGTTGAAGAAATAGGGGGATTCCAGAACTTCTTGAAGATCAAAGTCTCCTCGCTCGGGTAACGGCGGAAAGTTTAATGAAGGGAAGGACTTCTGAAAGCTTTCCAACAACTGTAAGCACAAATTAAACCATCATTTTCAATCAGCAGAAAACATTAACCAACAAACATAACAAATGCATATTTCGGTTTTCGAAATTTGTTTTTATATTTGATAATTACAATGACACTCGGATACACAAGACTCTTCATGTTTTATACACAAATATATAACCAGATTGTGAAATTCAACTCCATCCGAACGCTAGGGTATCCCAGTATGCCGTTTCTATATTACCTTTTTCATTAATAATGTGTTTAACATGGAATCATCATCATAATGGAACTTTGAGAGAAGGCATGGAATAAAACATATAAAGCTATCACCTATTTCTAGTTGAAAAATGTCTTTCAAATATTCATAAAGATTTTTACGAATTTGACAGTGTCTTGTAACTCTTTTTGGTTTAACTTGAGCAACAGTACATAGATTAGAATACAGAGCCAAGAGTCAGAGATACGTTACATTTTCTAATATCGGTGCCTCGTAGAGTTCAACGAACTTTTCTCTTAGTATCCTGTTCATGTCATCAACGTCGCATGCATGTGTCCAGTATGAATCATGGACCCCTGTGACGACATCAGCATTGAATTTAGACTTCCTCGTATAGACAAAGATGTGAATGGATACATGCACTAAAAGTCACAACAGGAAAAAATTACAACACACCTGCAAAATTCAAGCCAGCCTTTTTACAGGCAACAGCAGTCATCATCATATGAGAGCCATCCAGGGAATGAACAAAATTTGGGGGAAATGCAGTTCTCTGCCGCTTAACCATGACCTATAATCATTGGTTTCAACAGACTTGAAAGTAAGTATTACTTCCGTTTCATGCAAACAATAGATGAAGAATCAGACAATATTTTGCATTCTTTTCTTCGCTCGGAAACTGTAAGGGCACAGATAAAGAAAGAAAATTACCTTGTCAGTTTCTCGTTGTAGAGTCAACACCTGAAGGGAAGTTTTTATCTGCATTAAATTAATTACATTAGAATGTTTGTAAAGCTTCTTTTGTCTTTGCATGGTAATACTGTCCATTTTAAAGTTCCATAAATGTTTTAGACAATTACAAGATGCCGTCCTAATTGTCGGTAAGGTTGTACAACTGGGAGACCAAGAGGAGTGACCCAACGCACTGGCTGATTCTCGGAAGCTATAACCTGTTCATATTCAGTCTGTCAGCATCAAGTATGCTAGAAAATTTATTGGAAAATAAAAATTAAGATGGAATGCTAAATGTATAACAAAAAAATTCTCACATTGCCTAACTCCTAGAAGTATACATGTGAAAAGGATGCCATATAAACATATTAGTAGGGAGCCACCAATTAACTAATTTCACCAGAAGCTTTCACAAATTGTAGCCAATATAAATATTTTCAAGATTTCCCTTAAATACTTTCCAGTTGACCAGACATCAAGTACTTAGGTTTTAACTCTAGAAATGCAAGTGCCAAACTAATGAACATTTCTTTTTGCACGTAGGATACATTCATAAATCTGCTTGCAGAAGAGACATTTGCCAACATCAGAACCAGAACTTATTAGCAGCACTCACAATCACATAAATACCTAAAGAAAACATCAAATCAATCAATGTTAATGACTGACCTTTGCACATTCACCAAGCCAACCCATGATACTTCTTGCAGCTTCAAACATCTCTCCCAGGGCAGTCAAGGTGGTCTGAACATAGAAAAAATGATCATGTTAATCCTCAACCCGACATTGATATATGAATTGCGCAAACAAGAAAAGTCCTCACTCTTGCTGCGTAGCAAGAAGCAACAAAGAGCTGAGTTTCATCTGCAATAGCACATCGCTCCTTCAACCTTCTCTTGATCTGGTCACGTGCACCAATATAAGTAACACCGTACACAGAAGTCATAACAGTCTGCTTCACAAGCTTCCGGTCAACCTAGATATATGAAATAGTGAAGGTAATATATCAGTGATAAGATGGACACAAGTGTGAGCTATGAAACTCCTCGCATCAGGAACTAACCACCCAAGTATATGCATCCAATTTCAATTGGCCAAATATACAAATTAGAGAATTGAAGCCCCCCCCCCCCCACATTTAGTGTAACTATCATCGCAGATTACCATTTTCCTCGGATAAAAATCCTTTGCCCCTTTTCGGTGCCCCAACACAAAAAATACTAAAAAATTAAATTCCAAGCCCTAACCCTAAATTCTAAATCCTAAAAATACACCTACCCCAAATTCCCTACACCCTAAAGGCCTAAAGCTAATTTTTAGTATGGGGGCATAAATAGGGGCACCGAAAAGGGGTAGAGGATTTCTATTCATTTTCCTCTTGTTGTTCGACAGAAGGAAATGAAACAAACCTGATTGATTAAAAGCCGTGCATGTAAAGCATTAGGATTTGTCGCAGGGTCCTCCTGCGCATCTTTCTTCATAATTTCAAGAACCCTACACCAGAATAGCAAATTGATTTATATAGGTCAATGAGAGAATATTGTTTTCCGTAAACTCAACATTCCAAGCCGATTTCTATAGAAATTCTTATGCGTTGCAGAAACCTGGTAAAAACATTAATCAATAAAAGCAAAATGGCAACCCATGCTTAGTTGGACCAGATTGTTGACAAAAAATATGGTTCTGTCAATTCATTATACAACTCTTACAAATGCATTAATGAGCATTCCTCTAAGTTGCCAGAAATGGAATCTGTCTTTCCACTCAAATGTCAATAATTTAACACAGCTTAAAGCAAAAGTGTACCGGGCTGCAATTCCTGAATAGACATCAGCTGGTTTGTCTCCAGCAACAAGATTCACTGCAGCTGCTCCCAACTGAAAGCCAAAGCAGTTTAATTAACATGCCAAAGAACAAAAAAAAGAAGTTATCTGTGCATATTTAAGCAATTTTACTCTAATCATTTAAATATTTCATTCACTATATATGCACATTGCACATTCAGTTCATATGGAGAAATGCATGCTACCGTAATTAAACAAATTTTAGTGAGTTTTCACTTGTTATGAGTAAAGAACGCAATCCATAAAATGAGTGAGAAAGAAGAGAGACCCTGATATCAAGAAAAAGACACATTCAAGAATCAATATGTGACATGTAAGGATGTGATTCAACTTGGAACGCTTTCTCCCTTCAATCCCTATATATCCTTCAAAACTCTCCCAATATAGCCAATACCCTAAATCTGGATCAGCTCTTTATTTAAAGTCTAATACTCTAATTAACAATAGAATTAAGAGCACAATTGGATTATTAAATGAGTCAATAGCTAACGCTTTCTGCATTTAGTAAAAGGAAAACAACTCGAGACATCCTAATTTGGTAAGGCTGGATTAAAACAATCATATGAAATATGAAGAAGAGAAAGTGCATTACCTTATCCCTTCCCAGGGCAGCATAGTGTTGTAAACCATTGCATGAACCATCCTTGCAGAAGATCATGACATAAAAACCCAATATTATGATTCAGACAACAGAAATACAATGAAACACTCAAAGCAGGGTTCAACAAAAGACCGTCAACACCACAAAAAACAGCTATAATGGCAATTGGCAATATCATCACATAAAACACAGCATAATTCTAGCAGTTACAGGTATAGAAGCATCCTCAAAAGGAGAAAACCTCCAAAGTCTATATAGTAGGAATGCAGACACACAGGTCTTTGTGTATAAATCCAAGCATGCAGCCATGCACATGAAACACTTGACTAATAATCCAAATAGCTAACAGATAAATAGGAAATCCAGTATCTACTTTTTCAATTTTGCTAGGGAGAAAATACCTGGTGGACGGGCATGTGTGAAATGGTAGTCTCTGGAGCAGAGCTTCTTAAAGCTTCAGAGAGATTAATACATGCTGCCAAGCATTGGAAAGGATCCTCTGCATTCAACCACCAGCGCTTCCCTTCAAGAGGTCTGTCTGCTGAATCAAAGATATCGTCCAAATGATTCTCGGTAAATTCTATTCGACCATCATATGACAACTTGTCGACTCCTCCAGCATATAAATTAGCCAAATGTATCTTCAGCCAGCGTAAGCCTGACTTCCCAAGGGGGCGTCCTTCAGCAAACTCCAACACACCTCGACATAGATCAGAGCCAAGATGATTTAGATATGGATGCATAGGGTACGCTCGGCCTCGAAAATCAACGTTGTGTGGGTAGTAGAAGCCGGCCTCATCTTTCATCTTTCGAGCCACCTATCTCCATCAGAAAATAGTGTTTTAACATCAATATTATAAGAACACGATATGACAAAAAGAAGATGTCACTGATTAAGGCAGCTTCTTACAGCAAGTTTCAGTTCAATATCACACCGCTGTGCATGCCTTTCATTGTTCTCCTTTTTAACAGCTTTTACCTTCCACTTCCATTTTCGAATTTCTGCTTCATCTTCAGTGTCAGGCTCCTCAGGCAGAGGAACCTATTCAAAATTTAAAATAAACCGTATTGGAAGATCATTAACTTGAATAAAAAAGATCATAAACCAGAATAAGAAAATCAAATTCAACATATTTTATATGTACCACATCTTCACGGTCAACTAAGTCTGCAATACAGCCTCCATTAGCCCATAATCTGTCCACTACACCGAGAACCCTTTTGTTTATCCTCCATTTGGTATTCCCTAGTGTATCCAGGGCCTGATGCACGAGAGAAAAAAAAAAAAGAATCACTGTAACAAGAGGATATATTGAACAGTGATATAAAATTGTGAATGGCAAGAATTTATCAAAATCTAGTCTCATTTTAAAAGAAAAAATGTAAATACTGAATTGGTGACATTTAAAAGTGACAAAATAGAGATATAAATATAAATATCAAGCTTTTCAAACCTCAAAAACAGGCTCTAATTGTTGCCTTGGAGTTCTTTTAACAGTTTCACGCTGTTGTTTTGCTCCATGTGTCCGCATGACATATGATGGTAAAAACAAATATGCACCTCGGTCATACCTGCCAAAATATTGCAGAATTTATCAGTGGGTGAATAGGAACTAAACAAGTGAGAATATATATAGCTCTTCCAAGCTGAGATATGAAGATATTTACATAAGCTGGAATAAGTTTTGAGGAGATAAACTGTACAAAGATAGAACCTTGAGTACATACCCTGTCCAGTTCTGAGGAGGTACTAACATTGGCATATAAGGAATGACCATGTGTTTAGCCTGGTTGCACGAGCATATATATTAGTTCATCCAGATACAAATACTTTCAACAATAGAAATTAATTCAAGGGAGATATTGTTTATGAATAAAATGGTTGTTGAGTGCATTTGTTAGAGACAACTTACAGTTTTCTCAAGTCCTTTGCGAACTAATGGATCACATTCAATGACACCATATCTTCTACTGCCTTTGCTGGAGAAGAATATAATCGCAAAAAGTATGTAATATATTGTAAGTTACAAATGAATGAGGAAGAAATCAAAAGTGAGAGAAAGCAGATGAATATTGATGTACTTACTTTCCATCTTTGCTGACAGTTTTTAGAGCATGTACAAATGCAGGGCGAATATCAGGTGGGGCATCTCCTATCTGATCAACCGGTGGTTGTATGTAGGCATTTTCCATCAATAATTGAATCAGACGGCAGCCAACCTAAAATGGGCAAAAGCACGATATAAGATTATGAACACAACAAGGACCACAACAGATATTTTTCAGCTGCAAAAATCACATACCTTAACATGTGCCTCCTGACCCCAAGGCTTTGAACTATCATGCCCCTTCACTATTTCCCTTACCTGATACACCTTTTGCTTTTTCATCAACTGAGTCACCTTTTTCCTCAGCCTTTCCTGATTTTTGGTCGGTTTCTCTTGTTCATTGGTCTCAGGTTCAGATTCAGTGCTAATTTTTTTGTCTGCTGTGTTCTTTTTCTTAGTATTCTCTAAGAAATTCTGTATCCTGGCCTGATCCACAACGGAAACAGCCATAAACAAGTTCTCATCAAGAAATAGCAAAATGCTCCTAGAGAATAAGGCACAAATCTAGGAAATAAATCCTAAATAAACACCTCTATCTTGAGTCATTCAGTAAAAACAGAAGAGAAAAAATGCCAACTTCAACTTATTTTCATCCCCAACTATCTTCAACAATAATCAATCATTCTAACAAAAAACCTTAAAGGGAAAATAATCAAAAGTACATTTTCCCTTTTAGATACATGTTTTTTTCACCATACTTAAAGTTGCATGAATCCATATCATCCAGAAATTCACAAATTCTATCCTGTGAATCAGAAAACAGAATTTTGGTAATAATCACAATTCCAACTTCATTTCCAAAGCACACTGTCCAACTCCTATGAAAGAAAGGCCATTTCTACATTACCAATTACCATTTTTAACATTTAGAAATAGTCCCACCAATCACAATATTGAATCTTTCACGAAGTTCCACTTTACTAACACATGGATACTTTCAGTAATAAAATACCATACACTCCAGCGACAATTTTATAAATAAATATATAGATAGATCATTTAATAAACTTCAAAAAAGCTCATAGTTTTCCTGAATAATTATTATTATAACCTCCTCACCTCATGTTCAATAGCTTCACCAATCTGGCAAGCAGCTTGGACGACCCTAATGCCTCCAGTTCCACCAGTACTAGTCATCAACAACCCCATTAATTTGTGCATTGTAACAACCGCCATC
The DNA here is from genome assembly GCA_958450335.1 of Hibiscus tridactylites. Classification (NCBI taxonomy): domain Eukaryota; kingdom Viridiplantae; phylum Streptophyta; class Magnoliopsida; order Malvales; family Malvaceae; genus Hibiscus; species Hibiscus tridactylites. Next base: position 2,919,505 of record OY288273.1, read on the forward strand.
ATATTGGCTGACAACTGATTAAAATAAGCAGCATGGCTTAACTTCGAATTCCCCTTGCACACCTCTTGCTCAGCAGCAATAGCATCTCTCAAAGGCTCGAACCAACCGAGAAACAATGACTTAACATAAGGCAAATTCGGAGCAAGCTTTTGCTCACACATATCCGCTAGTAATTCTTGATACTCTTTAGCCGCCTCTTCCCATGCCTCAGTCTCAATCTTTATCTGCCTCCTCTTCAACGTATTGTACTTCGCCACCCCCATTCCTCCTACAGTCGTTTTCGGTTGCTTCGAAAAACACTGACCCTTCTCTTCTTTGATTATTGCCTCCACCAATTCATTGATTTCTTCAGACCCCGAAAGGTCCTCTTCATTAGAAACAATAGCCTCAGCAGCACTCGCATACCCTTTCAAACTCCAGAAATTACCAGAACAGCTTAAAGGGTTACCTGATTGAGAGAAACTGAATCTACCCAAACCATCCTTTTGCGAGAAGAACACGCCATTTCCTCGAAAACCCAGAACCGGGGACCAATAAAAACCACCGGTTATGGCCTTGGAAGGTCTGAATTCATTGATCAAAACAGGACCCTGACAAGACCCTGTAGAAGAACATGAAGAAAGAGAAGAAGTATACGATTCTGGGAAACATTTAAACTTCTTTGCTTTGTTGGAAGCTTGTTTAACTAAGCTTCTCCACATGCTTGAGCTATGCTTGTTCTCGTATACAACAAATCCCTCCAAATCAAAGCCGAGTTTTCCCCCTTTTTTCCTTTTTTTTGAACCAAAAAGTATGAAATGAGTGGGAAAATTTGAGAGGGTTTGAGGAAGGAAGGAAAGGGAAGAATGAAAGAGAAGAGAGATTGGAGAAGTAAGAAAGCGCGAGAGATCTTAGAAGGGAAAGATATGGGGAATGGTGTTTTTTGTTCGTGGAGATAGCCGCCTCTAAACCCTCCTAAAAACCTATGTTTTCTCTGTATTTGTTATAAATATGATAATCCGGGTTTAATAACCCACCCGTTTTCATATTTGGGTTAACCCGGTACTTCAGTTCAGGCCCTTTAAAAAAGTGACCAATTATAATATGCTTATGATGCTAATTATCTTATGGGTTAATAGATCGTCACAGCCCAACACTTATTTAACATATGAAGTCCCGATCTAACGAGTGATTTTAGTAAAATTAAAATTTATATTTTATAAAAAATTTAATTTAAATAATTTTATCTAATAAAATATGCTTGAGTTTTATTTTTTTCTGTAAAAATCTTCTCTTCGATTTTCACTAATCAATAATTTTAAAAACTATGTAAAATTGTTTGGTTTTTACATTGTGTCAATAGATCTTAGCCCCTAACAAATATGGATAAATATTCTATACACAGGTGGTGGAAACTAAAAGTTTCCACAAGCGCCTTAGTTTTAGGGTATAAAGAGTTAGTTTAGGGTATAGGGTTTAGGGTTTAGGGGTATGGGGTTAGAATTTAGGGATAGTTGTTTTAATTTAAGGTTTAAGGTTATAATTTAGGGTTTATAGGTTAAAACATAAATCATCATCATATTACCCTAAAAACTAAACCCTAACCTATAAATCCTAAATTATAACCCTAAACCTTAAATTAAAACAATTGTCCCTAAATTCTAACCCCCTACACTTAAACCCCTAAACTCTATACCCTAAACTAACTTCATATACCCTAAAACTAAGGCGCTTGTGGAAACTTTCAATTTCCACCGCCAGTGTATAAGATATTAATCCAACAGATATTACACGTTTATAACTTTAATATATATTTAACATATGTACTAAAAATATCACCATGATATATTATAATATTATAAAGGGTAAAATAGTGATTTCTAAAGTTTGGTCGAACGAAACCAATATTTATTATAATTGTATTATAATAATGACAATCAAACTAAACTCAATCACCATAAAATTAATTTCGTTCTATTTTGAAGATGTGACTGTGTGAGCAATAAGGAGAGAACAAAAAGTAGAATTTTCATTAAATTATGTTTTATATTCTCCAAAAAGCAAAATTAATGAATTTGAATTTATGAATTAACTTGAGAAGCAAATTAAAATTCTTCTTTTGATCTTTTCTTCCCTGCATGGCTTGCTTAATTTTTAAAATGTTCTAATGTCTAAAAGAATTTGGAATTCAATTAGTTGTATTAAATACATATAAACATGTAATTAATGTTAGAGAAGCTGGGAAGACCATGTCTTCTTCATCTCTTGCTCTTTAGATTTGTCTGAACACAAGACAAAGATTCATAGCGGCAAGATTAGCTAATACTTTGGGACCATCTTCTAATCCGGATATAAATCTAACACGAATATGTTCAATATGTTTTTATATAATTAAAAGATCATATATTCTTATATGGATTTATATTCAATATATAGGTGGTGAAAAAAGAAAATTTCCACTAGCGTCTTTTAGTGTTTATGGTTATATTTTAGAGTTTAGTGTTAGATGTTTAAATTTAGGGTTTAGAATTTATGGACTGTGGTTAGGATTTATAATTTAGGTTTATGTTAATATGGCTACAAATTTAGGTTCCAACCTATAAACTTTAAATTCTAACCATAACCCGTCAATTCTAAACCATTGAACTTAAACCCTAACCTATAACCCCAAAGTCTAACATTAACCCCTAAAACTGAGGCGATTGAGGGAATTTTTTTGTTTCTACTACCTGCGTATTGAATAATTACCCTTCGTATATTGAATAATCATATCGAATGTAAATACTTTAACAATCAAATTTATCTTCGATTCGTTAAACTCGGATATATATATATATATATATATATATATAATTCACTTATATTGTGCAAAACAGAATTACTTTTACACTTTTTTTGACCGTTTGATGATGGTAATAAATGACTAAAATTATTTCTTTATTTTTTTTCAAGTGATAATCTTCGCATTTATATATATATATATATATTGTTTAGAGTGTTGGAATTTTTGTGGGTATAGTGTGAAGAATGATTTATGGATGAGATATCCCCGTCTATGCAGACCACAGGTTTGCCTCAAAACCCTGAAGGAGTGCAAGTTAAGAATTTATATACATTTGGACCCCATTAATTCATCTTTGCATTTGGGGAAAAACACTGCAACCAGGAAAAAAAAAACCCTAATTAATTCTTTACAAATATATAGTATTTGTTTTCAAATCATCTTGCTATTGCCATTTCACCTAAAACCAATTACACTTCCAATATTTTATAAGAAAATACGACATATATGTTTAGCACATTTAACTCAAATATGAGATTGTAATATGAAAAATTATCTAATATACAATATAGTCTATTGATTAGACTACACAATTTTTTTTTGTTTTAGGGGTTATGAATTTATTTTAGGCTTTAGGGTTTAGTTTATAGGCTTTAAAATTTATCTTTTATGGTTAGGATTTAAAATTTTAGAATTATGGGTTTAGGTTTTGATTCTTAAAGATTAGGTATGACTTGTGTAAAAATTTTACACATATATACAAAAATTAGTCTTTCAATGTTTCAATTATATTCAAAAATGAGTATAGTTGTGTAGAAAAAATTAATTTTTTTGTAGTAGTTAACAATTCAAAATTAAATGGAGAAATAATATTTTGTATACGATATTTAGATTGTTCAAAACTCTCACACTTTTAAATCATAAAATATTGAGTGCTTAAATATATCTGATTTTATATCCTATAATATTTTGCATCGATAATAGTAATATTATCCATTGAATTAAACTCAATCGATATAAATGGAAGAATAATATTAAAACATATTTGTCATTATCCTTCATATTAGTATGAGTAATCTAACAAGTCAAATGAAAAATCCAAATACTAAAATTTTGGACCACAAGTACTTCCATAAGACATGAATTATGTTTGTAATGTTTTTTTTGGAAGTTAGAGTGATTATACCCTACTACAGCTGTTGGTGTTTGAACCCGTAACCTCTACAAACAACAATCGTTCCATTAACCACTAAGGTAAGTTGGTTCGTGCATACTTGTAATGTTCTTAACTCAATAATCAGTTTAGTTTAGAGTTCTAATCAATAATTTACAACATCACTTGTAAGAAATTGTTTTATCACAAGACGCAAAATATTTTTAAATATTAGTATATCATACATCTATTATTTAACTCGGTTGATTAATTCATACAAATTTAAAGTTCGAATTTCAATATTTATGACCTATCGTATATCCGACCGCCATTATAAAATAAATATAAACAAGTCTATTATATTATTTATTTTGCTTACAAAATAAGGAGCAAAGAAAACTTAATTCATATGGAATTTACATTTCACCAACTTAGGTATGGCAGCCATTGTACATTACCTCAACACAATATATAAAACCCTAAAGTTTTATCAAACTTTGAACCTACCAACATCAAAGCAGATTTTTTTTATAAAAAAAAAAAACATAGAATCCCATGATTTTCTCAAACATGTCCAAAACAAATGTAAGGAGACATGTTTTAGAGAAGAAAAGATGTAGCAAGGAGAAGGAGAAATCATCAACACAAAGTGGTTTATCCAAACATCTGAAGAAAATCTACCCAATTGGGTTACAACGAAGCCCTTCGTCTTTATCATTGTCGTCGTTATCGTTGTCTTTGTCGCAGAACTCGAATGATTCGTATCTCACGGATCATTCGAGCACTCCCTTGGAACAAAAGATCTCGTTGGCACTTAGCTTGATTTCTCCTTGTTGCGGTAGAAGAGAGTTCCCCATGCTTGTCAAAAGTGTTCATCAGCAGCAGCAACAGCAACAGCAGTGTCAGGATCCTGGCAATGGTGAAGTGAGGAGGTGTCATTGGATTACAAAGAACAGCGGTAAGTTATCTCGAACTCGGGTTTATTTTACTTCGTATTAACTTGATGTCTAAGAAACTAACAGAATTCTTGTAATACAGATAAGGTTTACATATTGTTTCACGACGAGCAATGGGGAGTTCCTGTTTATGATGACAAGTAAGTTTCTAGTTCCTCGAATTCGGACATCTTATTCTTATCTACTAATGTTGTTTTCATGGGACATCTTCGACTGATAATCGATCAAACAGCCAATTGTCCGAACTGCTTGCGTTGTCTGGTATGCTGATGGATTATAATTGGACAGAGATTTTGAAAAGAAAGGATCTTTACAGGTACATGTTCGAACTTACTTGATTATCACCTAATTCGACACATACATAATATATATATAATATATATATATATATATTATCTAAAGATTGCAATTTTATTTTAATCATACAGAGAAGCCTTCTTGGGTTTTGATCCTGAAAATGTTGCTAAAATGGGAGATAAAGAAATCAACGAGATATCATCAAACAAAGAAATCATGTTAGCAGAGAGCAGAGTAAGATGCATAATAGACAATGCCAAATGCATACTCAAGGCAAGTTTTTAGTTAGTCAATGAATCAAACCCGGAACTTATCCCGGTTTTCCGGCATCTGCAACTCCTTCCCTATCTCCGAACACTCGAACAGCATCGTTTTTCTTTAGAAAGTTAATGAATTTATGCATGAAAAATATACAGATTGCGAGGGAATATGGATCTTTCAGCAGTTTAATGTGGGGTTACGTGAGTTACAAGGCAACCATCAACAAATACAAATACCCCAGAAATGTTCCACTGAGAACTCCAAAAGCTGAGGCCATAAGCAAGGACTTATTGAAGCATGGATTCAGGCTCGTTGGGCCGGTGATCGTGTATTCATTCATGCAAGCAGCCGGATTGACAATCGATCATATGGTCGATTGTTTCAGATATAGCGAATGTTTAACCCTTGCTGAAAGACCTTGGAGGCACATTTAACTTGTATAATTTCTCTACTAACCCTAGCCGAGTCTCGTTTCACATCCTGTTTTTTTGCTGTTTACTAAAACACAAGCTAAGCTCATCATGCATAAGCAACTTCTTTGAGTATCAAGGGAAAATGAGATTTACTCTATGGAAGATAAAGATCCTGCATCATTCATTGTCTTGTATATTACTCGGATTTTTCATTTTCTAAAGCGTTCGAATCTAATGCATATCCGAACATTGACATGAAAATATGATCATATCATCAAACCACACGCACACCCATGCACGCACGCACAAGCGAAAGGGATCTACCATCAGCTTAGGTCTAGGTCACACGCGCACGCGAAAGGTTGTAAGGTGTTTTCATGGTAGTTGCCAAGTTTAGGTGGATGAAAGGTAAATCAATCACCCACCTTGACGTAGAGAAAGTTCATCTAGTTTCATTACATTCTTCGGGGCAAGAAGCTAAAGGCCCTATGCCAATACCATTTAGAAAAAGGACTGCAAACTCCATGGATTTCCCTGCTACCTGCACTACTTGATCTTCATTCTCACAAAAAACCAAAGTTTAACTCGGTGGGGATTATGGAATTTTGCTTTAGGGACCGATATATAATTAAAATTCTCGGGGATCAAACGCATAAAAGGACTTACATTGAATTGTAAAATTCTTCGAGGGACCATTATATGGATATAACCATTTGAGTCATGGGGGCAAGCTGGATTAGGAGTTGATTTATCACAGTGCTATTAGTGTCATTAGCCGGCTAATTCAGATCGAATTTTTACAATGGTAATCTTTTCAGCTTAATTTAATTCAAATTTCTGACCTTGTTTAAAGAAACTGACATATTCGAAAGTGGGTCAGAGAAATGATGTGAAACAGTCAATGATCATTGAGTTTTGCTTTGCACATGTCTCTAAAGTTGATCCTTCACCAAATGTTACCATCATTTTGCTTCAAAGATGTTGGCAAAGGCCCCCACTTTCATCCACTTTGTGCCTACCCATCAGTTTTTTTTTCAGTGGATTTATGATTTTTATCTTCAACTACCATCATGAAAAATGATAATACCAGATAAGCCCCATATTGCAAACACAAATGGCAGCAAGAGATTAGGGTTTGCCATGTCCATCATTATGTGTATAGTTACTTTATGGTCAAATTAAGCTGCTGCTGCTGCTACATGATTATGAACATCAAAACAAAAGCAAGATTTCATAACACAGATTAAAATGTGCCCAAATTTACATAAATATTTTCTTTTTTTTTCTCTCCCTATTTTAGCTTTCATATACAAATTATTTATCAAACAAAGTTTAAGTGAAAAGTCTCAAAGGGGAAAACAACAAAATGGAAGGTAAAAGCTCAAGGAAGAAATGCAACAAATTCAACAAACCTCAGCTCTCTACTTAGCTGAAGCCCAAAGAATATTTACAGGGAGGGGGATGGGATTCATCCTACAACATTCCAAGGGCCATAACCCATATTACTGAATCTATCCTAAGAATACTTGTATCTTAACTCAACTCAGATCGATATAGTACTCACCTCAATCTCAAAATTGGCATGATGTACCGAGCCTCTGTATCTGCTTCTGACCTACGGTAACGGATTTTCGTTTGTTGAAAGCAGGGTGGAGCAGCTCCTGGAACTTTTCCAGGAAGAAAGTCCATTCCTCTTCATTCATGTCAGCCAGCTTCACAAAGCTTGCACTTGCTGGAAGTTGCTCATTTGCACTCCTATGGACAGATGAGCTGGTGAGATGGTCGTTTTCTTGTTTTGCTCCCGAAAATTTGGGATATTTATGGCTCTTGTCGCCTAAGCAGGTATCTTTGAGTGATACTGAAATCTTGGAAATGGATGGGATCCTTTCAAGAGCTATGAAAGGAGAAAAACCATCCTGCTCGGCTTCTCCATCACTTTCATCATCTTCCTCAAAGCATTCCTCCAGCTTCGAAAGTGGAAAACGGTGGTTATTCACAAATCCATTTCCAAATTGGATTGATGCTCTGGTCATAAAATCATCATTAGCCATTTTAGGGGTGAAGTCTGTTTCTGGTTCCTCATAGTCGATATCAAACTGGAACTCTGCGTCACCAGCATTAGACTTGGGAGATGACAGCTCCCTCTCTGCTATCAGCCTCCTTGCCTCGAGACAAACAACCTCTAGCTCACTGGGTTCCTCCTCTCCAGCCCGAAATTCTCTACTCATCATCTCACCAATTTCAGCAAGACAGAGACCAAAAGCTGCAGCTTCCTTGAGGAAAATTGTGCAGAGCACCAGAACACGTAAGCAAGCTTCCCGTATCATGGGAAGTTCTCTTCTAAGCATCTCACAATCTTTAATAGGATCAAGCTTCTCTACGTACTCGAGTTCATCCTCGGAGAAAGGCTTTGAAGCCTGGGGCCAATGAATCCACTCAAAATATGGATCCTCCAAAGTTTCTGGCAAGCAAAGGCCATGATCAATAGGAATGAGTTCTACCTGACCAAACCTCCCAATTCCATCAAGCTTCCGTACTAAAAGGTTTCCTGCATGTCTGTCCGTGTTGAAGATTCGTATATCAAGAATCCCAATGTGATGCACAGCAGAAACTGGAAAACTTGAGGTTCCATGATCACTAGCATCAAAATCATGGGGTATAAATTGTTGGAAAGATGCAATCTTGCTAACCAGATTCTTCTTGAGAGGCTTATTTCCATTCACACCATCGTTGACATTGAAGACTGAGTGAGTAATCTTTACCAGTGCTGTTGGTGGCACATTCGCAAAATGACCATAGTCCAAAAGGTAAGCCACAACTTCCCTGAAACCTGTCTCCCCTACCCGAACTGAACGTTTCAAACCTGGTTGTCCAAGGGCTTTCCCAACAAAGCCTTTCGGATTGTTTGGTGCAAAAGGTTCTTCATCTGTCGGCTTCACAATCGCAACACTCTCACCTCTAGGATTCCTGAAGTAGTAGGCACCTCCTAGACCACTATGAACAGGGAGTGGATCAACACCCATCTTAATAGCCTTAACAACATCCTTCACCAGACCTTTTAATACATTAAAGCTATCGGAATGCCCCAGTATCTCAATAGGACCACTTCTATCTCTCTGCTGAAGATCCCTTCCCGTAGGCGAAAGACAGGGAGTAGAGGAGCTTCTATGGAAAGAGTTTCGTGTCAGGAGAAGCGGAGAATCATTTCGAACACCACTAAGATCGTTCTTCAACTCCACATCCCCAAAAGTTAGTGAGCTTTGCTCCGTAGGGAAATTGAGGGCAACCTGCAACCTTCTCTTAACCGTATGAGCATTGTCATTGCGATCTAGCTCCATGCCCAAGACGCAGCCAGTCTCAGTTTGAACAAAAACCCGTCGCATCCTAGCAGTTTGTTTCCCTTCCATCGTATTGTCTCTAGGATATTCCCCTCTAAGAGGACTGCTAAACACTGCCACTGCCATTTGAGTTTGAACAGGACTGTCCAACTTACGAGACATGCAAATTCAAGAGAAATCGATCACAGCTTTCCAGGTAGCCGGGGACAGAGTTGACAAAGGAGGGAAACTGTTCGCCTCCAAGAAGACCCTAACTCTAAAGCAAATCGGAAATCGAACAGAAAAAAACTCCAATTTTACCAACAACCATCGATCAGTGAAATCAAAACCACAAAAACCAACCCAAACAACTAAAAGGAAACACCCAGTCAACAGAATCAACACACCAAAATGAAGATCTAATCCCTACAGGCTACACTACATCAAATGCGCCATCTTTAGCATCCATAAACAGATTGGAAACCCCAAACCAACCTGTAAAAAAAACAGGATTTGAATCAAAGCCCAGTTTTTGGTTAAGCAAGTAAGAGTATCACTATCACTATATATGCTCAAATATTCTTTAAATTGATAGATTTACCCAAGTAAATCAGCAGTTATCATAATTAATGCATTCATAAATCAAAAGCAAGCAGAATCTCAAATCCAAAACAATGTAAAATAAATGCATTTCTTCAATATATCCCAGGAATCCACTAAAGAAGAGTAAGCAGCTTAAAATGCATCCATATTAACACCTGATCCAAGAAACTTCCGCAGTAAATTAAAAAAGGAAACGCCTGGAGAAAATTTAAGATTTTCAATTAATTCAAGAGATAAAACATAATATGGATAAATCTCTAGGCATTGATCTCCAACGTTCCATTTGATTTAATATCCGACACTAAACCACTAAACCTTAAACCATAAACAGTTTAAAAACCTACGGATTTAATAAAATTAACTTACCGAAATCCGGAATCTGAAAGAAAATGGACAAGGAAATGTCGATTGAACTTTGAATTCGATTGAAAAAAAAAACAAATGAGTTGGACAAAGAGAACGAATCAGGGGGGAGTGAAAAAAGAGGCAAGGAATCGTCCGAGTTGGCTCAGTTGTAAAGCTTCCTTTTCTCTCTCTTGTTTTTTTTCTTTCTTTCAGCTCAGTCTCCCCTTCGCAGAATCGCTCTTTAACTCGGTTTTCGCCCTTACCCGAGTTAATTAACTAACCCTAGTTAACTCTATCACTCTACTCTTCTTTTTCCGCCCCTTTGAGATGGAAGGGTCTAGAACGAGGACTGTTGACCGTTGGATTAATACGAAGAGGGATTGAGCCGTTGGATGTATTATGATTTTTGTTTTTTTACTTTGAGTATTTATTTGTGGCGATGACGTGGAGAAAACGGATTGACGACCGTTGGATTAATACGAAGAGGGATTGAGCCGTTGGATGTATTATGATTTTTGTTTTTTTACTTTGAGTATTTATTTGTGGCGATGACGTGGAGAAAACGGATTGACGATGACGTGGCGGAGGTCACCGTCTTTCCAGGAAATGTTACCAAATGGCCCGATTTTTACTTCTCTCATTTTTTTTTCATCGGGTATATGTAATTGACCCTCGTTTGCTGATAAAATAACGAAAATACCCTTATCTGTTCAAAAGCGGGAATTGCTCGTCTGCTTAAGCTGAGTCCAAGTGTATCTGATGACTTTTTTCCATGTTATTTGATCGTACGGTTTTGATTTGACGAAATTATCTACCTTTGACTTTTTCTATTTGGACTTTGAATTTAAACCGTCTTAGACGGAATATTTCGGAAAAATATCTCATGTATTAGCGGTAAAAAAATTATTTCTACAAACGCTATAATTTTAGGAGTAGAGATCCAGTTTATAGTTCATAGTTTAGGTTTATATGCTTGGAATTTGAGGATTATGGTTTGAATTTAGGGTTTAGGGTTAGAGTTTAAGGTTTATAAGATAGGTTTTAGTATAATATGTTAGGGATTTAAGATTTAACCTATAAAGCTCAAAGCCTAACTCAAAAACTTAAATTTCGCCATCAATGCACGGTATAATTACCCTAAGCACATAAACTTAAATCCTTAAACTATAATACTAAAATTGGATCTCTAACCCTAAAAATAGAACGCTTGTGAAAATAAAAAAAATTCGCCATCAATGCACGGTATAATTACCCGAAAGATCAATCAGTAGATCGACCACAAAAAATGGAAATTTTCAAAATTCCTTGAAAATATTTTTATAAATATTAAACAAATAAATCCTTGAATATAAATTTTAAAATAAACTATTTATTTTTATTATATCCATGGAAAAGTTTTATTTTTTTATGAGTTATATTACAAGCATTTAAAGGGTAATTTTGTAAACCCCATTATAATTTTATACAATTAATCCTCTTTTTAATTAAACTAGTTATTTCTATTAAAAAACAATTCTTAAAAAGTAGAGAAGAGAATTATTTATACGCTGCTTTCTTAACTGACTTTATCGAAAAAAAAGTTTGCAAAATAAATACAGTACGTAGTCCACGTGACTTTTTCGACTAAATTTACTAGGGGTTTTAGTTGAACCACACGTCAGTAAATATAAATAAATGTGTAAACCAAATATAATTACTTCGGGTTTTTGTATGCAATGCGGGATTCTTAATAGCAACGAAATTATAATTAAATATTGAGATGGAGAGGAATAAAAGTTTATTAAATTTTTTTAAAGTTAAAGTGATTATAAGTGGTATCGATTTTAAAATACTCTCAATCATTTGATAATGTATGCTCAATCACCCTGCTACAGTTATTGGTGTTTAGATTCGTGACCTCTAGAAATAACTGTTTTCTTAACTATTGAGACAAGTTATTTCGTACAAGTTTATTACATTATTAAATTCACAAATGTGTACGATAAAGAAAATGTTATCATTGATTTTACTTATAAATTTTAAGCAAACATATTTAATAATTAATATGCTATTTATTACACAATAAAGAATAGAGAAAATAGCTTCAACTTGTTTGTTGGTGGACATTTTTGACAGTGAAAGGACTCTCTTTTTTGGATTTATTGCTTTTGATTTGATTATTATATGGTCCAAAAATTGACATACAGTGACAGAGTCAAGTGGAACACAAAGAGGGGTTGTGGCTCTAAATTTGTAGTTTAATTCAATTTTAGGACTTAAATTTTGAATATTAATTGAATAAATATTATTTTTCCTCAAACTGTTTTATTTAAATGTTTATCAAATTATTATACATTTACTCTATCAAAATTAATTAAACATCGCTGTCCCTGTTGACATAACATAAATAATTTCTTTACTTTAAACTGTTGAAAATGGTTTTGCTTGGTCATAACTCATAAGTGACCTTTTTTATTTGTTGTGGGGGCGACCATGTCTGAATTTTATATATTAGTGTCGATTTTAAACTAACCCTAATCAACTCAATATTAAAAATATTGATTATAAGGTAATATCTGTTTATACATTTTTTTAATCATTTGACAGTGCGCATACACATTGCACACAAAGCGATTTAAATTCGTGTCTCCTAGGATGAACATCATCTGCTTTTCCGTTGGGACACTTGTTGAGTTCAACATTAACTCTTATTTTATATGCATAGAATTTTTGCAACTTTTTTATTTAAATTCGAGTAATTATATACATGTAATGTAGGCAAATTTATGGTGCTCTATTTTATTAAAATTCTAATCACTATAGTTACGTGTGCAATGTAAATATCTCCACTTAATAAAAAAACATCTCAAACGAAATTAAGAAATGAAATAGGATGAAACACTTTATTAATATCGTGTTCCTTAAGAGTAATAGATTCGAGTAATTATATATATATATATATATATATATATATATATATATATATAATGTATGCAAATTTATTACTAAAAAATAGATGTCACAGTAGGACTACGATAAGAATATTTAAAAATAGGGATGGACTTAGATGGGGCAACCGTTTGAAATTCTTATATTGTTTATTTTTTTTAAAATTTTGCTATGTATTTTCCATTGAAAATCTACGTTCGTCCCCTAATTTTATATATTCGACGCCCTATCTAAAAGGTATTTTTTGGATCATAAAAGGCAATATGTTATATCAAAACCTTTCAAATTATTATTTTAAATCAACTCAAACTATAGGTGTAGTATAAAAATATATAACCAACAACTCAGTTAGTGTAGCGAATGAGACGTTCGATCCCTTAAGCAATATCAGAAATTTGAATCATGGCGTTGTTAATGAAAAAAATTAGGTTGGGAGGACTGTCCCTATATAAAACCTTTGCTAAATCTAATTCAGATTAATCGGTTAATAAATTAAATGCGATAGTTAGAAAAATGATAAAAAAAAAATAGTTAGTTAATACTATTTTCAGATTCGATTGTTAAAACAATCCTTACGATCTTATCTTATTTTCTTTAAATATTAAAAAAAACTTTTAAAAATGTGTATTTAATGGTCAAGTGGGTAGTTGCGACTTTCAACATGGTATTCCTTGTAACTGTCGGTGATGACCAAATAAAATATGCAATGTGAAGCGATATTTTAGAGGGGTAAAAGGGAAATTCAGATTTATATTAATTTAAATTTTTTATTATTTTTTGAAGGTGGTTTGCAAAAACTTTATTGCCGTTTTATAAATAATAAGGGGTATTATTAAATATCTAAAAAAATATTCATGTGAAGCGAGTAAATATACTTACACATATAATAATACATGTTTGTTTCTGGACGCAAGGAATTAAATAATTTATCTATATTTTGGATTTAATTAATAATGCCACAAAATAAGTTTTATAATTTGTTTAATCACACGTCATTATCTATATAGATATGATTTAAAGGGTTAGGTCGTGCAAACAAAACGGTATATTGTCTATGTGTTGGCAACAAATAACATGGACCCCGGATTTATTTTATTTTATATCATTTCCTTTGGCTTAAACTATAATGCTTGTATTGTATAAGAAATTGCGATACTAATAATCAAAATAAAACTTAATAATGTTAGTGGTTCAAAATTTAACATTATAAACAGAATAAATTAGATTGAGATGGTCATTTTAATATTAAATATTTATCACGGGCGAAACTAGAACTCTATAAAGGAATCTATAATGAGATTAAAAAATTTGAGAGGACATAATAAGATTTTAAGAAAATTGAAGGATTATAGAACTAGTTTTTCTTCTTCTTCTTTTCCTAAAAACTATACTACTATCATTGAAAAAACGGATTGGATGATATCTCTATATATTAAATTTTTACAATTATCGTGAAAATATAAAGTATTTATTTCAATGTGTATGCACAAAAAATATAAAAATACTTTTTTAATATAAAATACATTTATATTATACATTTCATGGTATTTTTTATATAACTTTTCGTGTTAGATCCATTAGTTGGTTAATTTATATAAAATATGTTAAAAATTCATTACGAGGCAATTTTTTAATTTAATTTACTCCATTTACAATAATAAAATTTAATTATATAATATTATTTAAATAATCTAACACTTCTCTCGTTGTATTGATTGTGCACGTCACTGTGACTCAACAACGTTTTTTTTTCTTTTCTAAATCCCATTCAATTTGGGTATTATCCTGCCACGTCTTTTTTCGCAGTATTTTATTTTTAATTTTCGTTGATTATAATAAAATAATAAAACAATAAAGGGGCATTGTATTTCGTGTTCGGATAAACCAAAGTAAAAGGCTAAAAGCATTGTAATGCGTTCGGGTCGAACTTCTTGAACCGTAACTCGCGGGCACAGAATCGGGCACGGATCGTGACACATGCACCCAGTTTAAATTTAAGTGAAATTTATTAATAACCATAATTAAGTAAATAAATACTTTTTTTCGATTTGTATTGTTTTATTAAATGTATTCATTTAAATAATTAATATAGTTAATTACACCATTTGTGACTCTCATTCTAAATTAGACTCAAATCTTTTGAACATTTTAATTTTATCCTCGATTTATGACTTTCACTTTAAATTAGTTCATAAACTTCTGAATATTTCAATTTAATTATCAACCCTTAAAATAGGTTGAGATAATGATAAAATTTTATTTTAGCCCCATAAAAATATTTAACTTATATTGTTGGCTCAAATAAAATTAGACATTTTTAAATAACCTTTTAATAAATAATATTGAGTTTCTGATTATAGCTATACAAATGTATTAGTTGTAATTGTAATTATAATTTCAAAGTAAAAACCGAGCGTTCACAGTATAAGGTGCATTCATCATTCTAATATTTCGATATTTAAAAAAAATCTTTATCCAACACATATTTAAACGAGCATATCCAACATACATTGTAAAAATGACATGTTTCATTTAAGTGATCTGAGTTCGAACACTTTAATTTATACATGTATATAAATTTATTCAAAAGTAAAATCAAACATATATATAATCTTATATTCGAATAAAAAGATAAATAAAATATTATGCGTGAAGATTGAGAGCACTGGAGTGGGGTTGATGGGGGTGAGCAGGTACAATGAACATGGAGGGAAGGGAATGAGGATCCGACAAAGTGAAGTTAAAAGGGACAGGGAAGTTGTCGTTTTAAGGATATGAGTGAACTTAATTGGAGCAAAGGATGATGACTCAGAGCCACAGGTTGCCTGTTCTTGAGATTCGCTATGGCCGGTTGTACGCAGAATTCCCTGGTTCCTGCATAATTGCGCCTCACGTTTTCAGACTCTGACCCCCCAACGCCCATTGTCTTCTTTTACATGCATGGCCTTCAACCAACTCTAAATTGTTCTTTATATATATATATATATATATATTCAGGGGCGAAGCTATGATTCAATGTCGGAAGGGACAAAAATTTATTAAATTGGAACGGGTAAAAATTTTATTTAATTAACATTTAAACTAAAAGGGACTAAAAATATAATTACATCAAAAAATTTGGGAGGGGCAACAGCCCCTCCCACACCCTACATGGTTCTGTCTATGTATGTATCTATAATTTTTATATACGAGTTAATGTTTTACGTGTCATATTTGATTTTTTTCTGAATTAGGATTATACAGATTTTATTAACAGTCACAACACTCATTTAGTAATTATTTTGTAATAAAATAAAAAGTACAATGATTATTTTTATATTTTTAAAAAAAATTAATTATCAAAATGAACATTTTATCACAATCCAATCATCGTTTATGAACTCTACCCTAAAATTAAAATCCCAAGCTCTAACTTTTAATCTATAAACACTAAAGTTTAACCTTAAACCATGACTTCGAAACCCTAAAATATAAATTCAAAAAACACTAAATTAAATTTCTAAACCCTAAATTAAACTCACTTAAAGAAAATAAATTTTCTATCGTCAGTGCATGAAATATTTTCTCATATATATGTGTGTATACTGAATTAATTAATAAATTCAACTTATTGGTTGATAAATTCGGATAAGAGTATTATAGAGACCCATTATAAGGTGACCCTCTCAAATTAAATTGCACTATTCACAACAATATAATTCGAACCACTAATATTGTTTATGCGAGTACATTCTCCTTAAAGCTTAAAAACTTACTTGATAAAATTAGAGAGACAAAAACGAACTCATGTGAGTCAACTTACTTGATAAAATTAGAGAGACAAAAACGAACTCATGTGAGTCTTGAGAGGGGCTCATGTTCCTTATGCATGAGAATTATTTTTACCTTTGTTTCGTATAATTTGAAAAAATAAATTATTTTCTAAATTTATTCTTCACATTTTTTAATATTTATATTTTATCAATTTCAAAAAAAAATATTTATATTTTACCCACCAACCTCTTACTTTAGTTTTGTCCCTGAATAAAATATTTTAACTCGTTTCCGTTAAATATAATCAAGTTTAGACAATTGGTTAGCATATTATAAATAATAAGTCACACGCTCTCTTTTGTGGTGCACGTAAAATTTGTTGGATCCAAAAGTTGAAAAATACAAAGGTAAGATTTTTTCATGAAATTATCATAAGAATAACTATTTCCTTATCGTGTGCAAAACGATCAAGAAATATTATTCCTAAGATATAACATTTTATCTCGTATGAAATATTTTATGTTACATTTTTGAATTATTATAAATCAGAATAGAAATAAGAGAAAACACCGAAAAAAGAACTAAGGAGATCATGACTCCTAATTAGGGATGGACATGGCCGGGTTAGATCGAGTTTTTGGTTAATCTGCATTCGACTAAAAAATTTAATACTTCCTTCAAACTCGACCCGACCCGATATTTTATGATGTTCCACTCGACATGAACCCGAATCTAAATTTTAGAGTAAAAATTCGAACCCGACCCGACATAATAAAAAATGACTAATTTTTATTATTATTCGATAAAAATAATGAGCTAATTGTAAAAATACAAACATAGAGGGAGCATTATAATAATTATTCTACTTTTATTAGACAAAAAGGAAATAATTGAAATATATATAAAGAGATGAGCATTGTAATAATTATACCTAAATATTTATAACAAAATTAAACTATTATTCCGGGTCAGGTCGGTAGGGTATTTTTTTTAACTTAAACCCAAAACCCGACCCGAGATTATCCTCAAAAATTCAGTCTGAACCCAACATAGGCCCGACTTTTTCTTTAAAAAATCCGACCCTATAAAATCAGGTTGGGTCGAAACCCATTAGATATGGGTCAAATGGCCATCCCTACTCCTAACTCACTCTTTCTTACAAACTATCCAATCGCACAACAAAATTAGTCTACAACTCAACTCATCACATAAAGGCATTGATAAAATTATGTAAATGAAATTAGTAAAGACCATACATAATTACATATCCTTGCATATGTTTCTAAAAGGCAAGGCATTTCTAGTAATTTTAATTTTATTTGCAAAATTTAAAAAATATAATAGATTTTCTTGTAATGATATAATCATTTTATTTACACATGTTTGATAATTAAAATTGTTGGAGGGAACCTCTTGGTTAATTCATTCCCATGTAAGCATCATTGATATTGGCTAGTTACTTTAATAATGAAAGGTGGGGTAGTTCAAGTTACTAAATTATAAAAAATTATAATCAAACAATTTAATTAGTGATAAATACTGCTAAAACAATTCAGCACGATGTTAAAATAAGTTTATTTGGAATTTAAAGAACGGTTTTAATGATAAAAAATTATGTGTTTTTTCTTTGATGACTTAAGTTTGAGTAGCATTGTCAGTAATATATATGTAAATTTTATTAAGGGCTAAATCTAAAATAGATACTATTATGAAAAGAAAATTATTTAATACATAAATTCTGTAAATTTACACAAACTTGTCTATTTTAGTATTTAAGCATGTGTAAATTTATACAAACTTGTTTATTTTAGGGTTTAAATCTGTGTAAATTTGTATAAACTTGTCTATTTTAGAGTTTAAGAGTTATTTGATACATAAACTATGTAAACTTTAGTTCGCATAAATTTATTTATTTTAAGATTTAGGGTTAATTTAAAATCTAGGTTTTAAAAGATCATGGCCTAAAGTTTAAAATTATAGTTTATAATTATGAATTTAAGTTTTATAATTTTTTTAACAAAAAAATCATAGTTCAAATAAAATGATTATGCAATCTCTTTTTATATCAAATAATTTAAGTTATTCTTGTGGCAAGCTTGTCATGGAAGACTTTTAACGAACGCTGAACGGGTACGACGACATCTTGCACACGATACTAGCTGTATGATTTGTGGAGCTGTAATGGAAGATGTTTCGCGTGTCTTACGGGACTGTTTTGAGGTAAAAAGTGTGTGGTGTCGGGTGGTTCGGCCGGATCGACTTCAACGATTTTTTGAGCTGAATATTAAAGAGTGGATGTTGATCAATCTTTCAGATCAATGCTACTTCCCTAGGGATACCGTCGATTGGGACATTTTGTTTGGTGCCATTGTTTGGATGGCTTGGAAGTGGAGAAACTGCTTTATATTTGAACCGACAAAAATGGGTTCGGAGGGGTTACTGCAGGCTGCTGTACGCGTGTGCAATGACACAATTCAGGTGGCTCGTTTGGATCGATGCAGAGAAGATATGATGGTGCACTCGCGGCCAGTGATGCGATGGGTGAAGCCGATTGTGGGATGGGTGAAGGTAAATGTGGATGGCGCGGTAAATACTACCTCAGGTTTCGCATTTTGTGGGGGTGTTGGCCGCGATAGCATTCGAGGGTGGCGCTTTGGTTTCGCTAAGAAGATTGGCATTTGTTCTAGCTTTGAAGCAGAAGTGTGGGCGGTACATGAGGGGCTTATAACGGCTTGGGCGTTAGGGCATACTCGTGTGTTTATTGAAACGGATAATAAGGAGGTGTACGAGGTGCTTGCAATGGGTGATCCGACACGTCTTCCGTCATCCCTCCGGGGCTCGTTGGCATCGATTCTGTCTAGAAATTGGGTGGTCCGTTTCTCGTGGGTTCGCCGAGAAGCAAATACGGTAGCAGATGCCTTTGCTAAGTTGGCCAAGGAGCTCCCTTTATCGTATTATCGTTTTCTTGATCCTCCAGTAAGTATTATGGGAAAATTGAATGCGGATTGGGATGAGGGTTAGCATTTTGTGTGAGCGCAGGTTTTTTTTTGTTTCTTGAAAAGCATGGGGTGGGATTTTTTAGGTATTTGTAGTTTATGTCTATTTGATATCATTAGGAGTGGTGTTTAGGTGTGCTCTTGTAGCAGGTTAGGAGGTGTTTTTCGGATCTTTGTTTTCGCTTGTTTTGTTTCAATCGCCCTAGATCGCGTACTCTTTTTCCTCCATTAGGTTTAGGGAGGTTTTTTAATAAGGCGTGATTTAGGTGCGTTCCCTTCAATTCAAAAAAAAAATATAACTCACTATGTAATCACATTACTAACATTAATAAAAAGTTATATTTAAATTTTTCGTGAATAAATTCCAAAATAATACTAAATCCTTTTGTGGGCTTTTCTTGGCCCATATATTGTTTGGACCTATGTGGTCTAACTTCAAACAACGAGCCCAACTTTAAAAAAATAAAGTACTCTAGTGTTAACGAGAGGGTATACAAGTGATTTGGAAGAAAAATGACTAAATTTATATATTTTTTTAAATATGAATGGTGGCCCAGATGTAGCCTTACCCATAACTGAATTATCTAAATGTAACATTTAATAATTGGGTGATCCAAATATAACATTATTCATAATTGAGTGATCTAAATGTAACCTTACCCATAGTTGAGTGATCTCCATTGTAGTTTACCCTATTTAAATCTAATTAAACCTTTTGAATGCTAATCACCAATTGTGTGGGTGGTGGTAATACATTTTATGATGTTATTGAAAGGGGCAGTTCGAATATAAAAATAGTAAAATTTTTCGAAATTGATTAAAAAATATTTTAAAATTTGATTTCGAGAAGAGTCGAGAGAATTTTGGAAAAATAAAGTCGGGACTAGATGGATTTAATTTTGTTTGATTTGATTTGATTTCTTTTCCTTTTGACTTGTTTATTTATTTGATTCGTGTATTTTGGGGTTGATTTAGATTTTTGTTTGAAGTCAATTTAGTTTTACGATTTTCTTTTTGGTTTTCGAGAAATTTGTCCCCGTAGAATGAAGTTTGTTTGATTCGGGCCATGTCGAATTTTAACCTTAAATTTTAAGTCGGATTCGTGATGGATAGAGTATTCCAATAACCCGGGTAGATTAATTAACACAATTGTCACAATTGTATATACGTACAATGTCCTCTAATTTAATTAATTAATATCTAAATGAGAAAATGTATACATAATTAGAGGGTAATTATTTGATACACTGGTTGTGGAAATTAAAAGTTTCCACAAATGCCTTAATTTTAGGGTTTAGTGACTTAGTTTAGAGTGTATGGTTTAGGGGTTTATGTATATGTGTTTTGAATATATAGATAGTGGTTAAAATTTAGAATTTAGGGTTATAAGAATTTATAGATCAAATCCTAAAACCTCGCCATATTATCTTAAAAACTAAACCCTAACCTCTAACCACTAAATTCTAACCCTAAACCTTAAATTTTAACCACTATCCCTAAATTCTAAAACCATTCACTTAAACCCATAAACCCTACACCCTAAACTAACACCCCTAAACCCTAAAACTAAGGCACTTGTGGAAACTTTTAGTTTCCACCGCCAGTGTATAGGATAATAATCTCATAATTAGATCATATTTATGAACACGACTCGTACGATATCTACAAAGAGTAATTATACCGTACGTTGACAATGAATTTTTTTCTCCACAAACGTTTTAATTTTATGTTTTATAGATTTAATTTAGGGTTTAAGTTTAAAAAATTAAAATTTAAAGATTGTAATTATAATTTAGTTTTTAAAGTTAAAATTTAATGTTCATAGGCTATATTTATTAACACTAAATTATAACCATAATCTTTAAATTCTAATCTCATAAAACTTAAAACTAAGGCATTATTTTTTGTTGCAGCTGCGGTGGACAACGACCGTTCACCAGTAACAGCAACTCTAAACACCCACCAGTTTAACTTTAAACGCCCATTTATTAACTTATTTACGCGCCCAAACGCTCGGTTACGTGAGAATTATTTTTCCTATCTACAAATTTGATATTACTATTTTTGTCGTGATCATAGGGCCCATACGACATGGTAAAGAACAAACGAAGGCCCAATTTAAGTAAAACCTTCACGGGAAATCCAGGGGGGAAAAAAATCATTTTCACTCACATGACTCACATTCCATCATCCTTGTTTCTTGTTGTTGCCACTTTCCTTCCATCAAAGCAATAAACTTTGTTCAATTCAATCACACTAGTTTTGTTCTCGCCGGCAACCGACCAACAAAACTCCATATTTTTCCCTTTCCCCACTTCTCCCCCATCAATCCAACAAAAAGTCTTCACCTTTTTCAACCCTTTACTTCTTTTTCGCGGGATTTCATTTTAAAGTGTATATATAACTATATATACTTTGTTTGTAACATCCGGAGAAGAAAATAAAGACATGAGAAGGGGGGAGGGAAGTCAAGAGGAAGAAGAGTACGAGGAAGATGAGTTTGGTTCCAGAAAACCAGGGCCTTCTTCTGTTCATACTCTGTCTGCCAACGCCAATAACAACACCAGCATCAGCAATGGTATGTTTACCATATTTCTATATGATTGTTTCTTAAAAGGGTATTTTTTTCTTTTCTTTTTGTTTATTTTGGATTTTTTTGGGTTCATATTTCTGGGTTTGTTTTGTTTTTTCAGGGTTTGTAGAAGCAGATGGGAAGAATAGTGACAAGGCTAAAGCTTTGCGATCAAAACATTCTGTCACCGAGCAGAGGAGGAGGAGTAAGATAAATGAGAGGTATGTGTCCATCTTTTTTTTATCATTACTATAGAAATTGGAGGGTTTTAACTTTTAAGCCTTGCCCTTTAATTAATTCATTTGTTTAGGGAGCTAAACTTATGGTAATTGCATAAATTATTGATTGTAATGGATTAAGATATGTTGATCCTGTGGAAGTTTTGAACTTTATTACTTCAAGGTTTACTTTTGTTATGTAAATAGTGTTGTTATCTAGCTAACTCTTTGTATCATGAATTTAAGATGATTCTACTGAGCTTGTGTGGAAGAGTTCTCTTTTTGTGTAAACCTATCAATTATGTTAGAACTTAGAAAGAAAGGTTAAGTTCAGTTTATAACATGTTTAACTTGAAATGGCACCTGAAATTTCGGTGTTATTGGTCGCATTATGGTGACCGAAATTTCGGTGCTTGTTCTACACCGATTGATGAATGATGATGTTTTGTTTGCTTAACTTTCTGGATTGTGAATTGTGATACTAATAGCGTCTGCTTCTTTTAGGTTTCAGATGTTGAGAGATTTTATACCAAACACGGATCAAAAGAGAGAACGGCTTCGTTCTTGCTAGAGGTATGTTATGAATCCATAACGAAATACTATCGGTAAGTGACTATTTTCCTTCTGAAAATTTTGTTGTTTGATCAATATTCTCTTGCAGGTCATAGAGTATGTCCAATTCTTACAGGAGAAGGTTCAAAAATATGAGGGTTCGTACCAGAGATGGAGTTCAGAGCCCACGAAGTTAATGCCGTGGGTATGTTCTTTTAAGGACGGCTTTCCATTCGCTTGGTTTAAGTTATATGTTCTTTGTGGCTTAAGCGATTTATTTCCGGTTTAAAAAGGCACGCCACGATAATTTGTGTACATCTGCTTCTTAATTATTATTGTGATTTGGAAATTCAGTTCATTAGGCTTGTCAATGATGTACATGATGCTTGTTAATAATCTATCTATTAGTCCTTATATGATCCTTGTGAATGAATTAGAATTGCAATATGCCGGCGCTTTGTATCGCTTATTTTCGAGGTGCTAATTGGTTGCATTGATGATTTACTTGGTCTCGAAGAAAGCGGCTGTAAATGGTGCTTGCTTATTTTCCGATATTAGACTCCTTACTAATAGCTTACTTTTGCCTTGCTTGAGTAGAGAAACAGTCATTGGCGTGTTCAGAGTGAACCACAAGCTATTAAAAATGATTTTGGCGCGGGGTCAACGGTTCCCGGGAAGATAGATGAGAATAACATCAATATCAGCCCCACAATGATCACAAGTGCACCAAATCCTGTGGAAGCTGATCCTATCAGAGATGCGACATCCAAAGCCATGGATCAGCAACCCGAGTTGGCGAACAAGGGAATGCCTCTGCCCATTTCAGGTGATAATGTGTTTAGTCATCCACTTCAGAGACCCGTATCTGGGGTTCAATCAACCGAGTGTCTTATCGGCAATGATACATCGAACCAACAGGACGATCCGACTATCGAAGGAGGAACGATTAGCATCTCTAGCATCTACTCTCAAGGGTGAGCATATGTTCTTTTGCTTATCGTGTTCTGAAAGTTTATTGCTCATCAATTATATGGTTAGCTTCTACCGATGTTTCTTAAGTTCCGCTCATGATAGACTAGGAGGCACTTGTGTTGTTGAATGTTTTCGTTATAAGTTTCGATGACGAACAAGTTGGCAATGTTTTTGGATTTTGACATCGAGAAGGTTATTGAACTCTCTCACACAGGCACTGCAGAGCACGGGTTTGGATCTGTCACATGCCAACATCTCAGTGCAGATAGATCTTGGAAAGCGTTCGAATAGAGGGCTAACATCCAGAACATCTGCTAAGGTACAACATGATTAAAGAAAGATCAGTCGAACCTGTTATAGGGTTTAGTGTTCCATGTTCTTTATGAACTAGATCAGTTAATATAACACTGGATCTTGCATGAAGTTGTTCCTAATCGTATTCGGCTACAAAATTTTACAGGAACCACATAACTCTGCCCTTCCGGCAACAACCCATCTTAGAGACATGAGCAATGGAGAGGAGTCTGATCCAGTTCAGAAGCGGTTGAAGAAGAAATAAGATCGGGCAACGGCTTTTCAACTTGAATTGTACACGGTTTTCTTTTTCACCTGTGTTTCGGCTTCATTCGGTTTTTGTATATGCTGGTTTTGTGTTCTTTGGGGTTGTAATCAAGTTCAGGTAAGACTGTACTATCATGGATATAAATATGTATATAACAAATCATCTCGGTGCCCAACCCTCTGGCACCGTCTCATTGTGTTCTTCAGAAAGCAGAAGCATCAATGACTAGCACAAAGCATCCACAAGCCCACATATTGTTCATATGGCACCCCTGCTCGGACTCGGGTTGAATGTCGAATACTGAGGGTATTTTGAAGAGATTCAACAATCAGAGGCATTAAAAAGAAACAATTGGAATAATATAGAGTTTTCTGTACAAGGCATATGATGATGTTCTAGCCTCCCCTTGATCTCGTTCCCTGGCAAACATATATACCAGAACCTGGAATTGTTTCTTGTGTTAATAAATAAACAAATCCCAAATCATAATCTCTTTGCATTCAGCAAATATGCAATACAATATAAGTACCAAATCTCAATCACTGAAATCATATTTTCAGTTACCCATTAACTGTTTAACAGCTTCTGCCACCACTACCTGACTCTTTTTTCTCACCACGGCAGGCTAAGTTCGGACTTCCACTCCAATTTGTTCACATAGTGCAACTCTAAGCTTTTGTTCCTGCAGCATTCTTCTTCTCATCTTCAACATCCTGCAAGTTGCCATGGAACTTCAATCATATGTTACAACCAATTTAAAAACCGAAGAATCTTAGCACGAACATTGTTTAGGTAAAACTTAAACATGTTACAAGATGAAGATCAAAGGATGCAACAGACAGCACTATTAATAGTTCCGGCATATTAATCAGAGGAAGTAAAAAAAAAATATTCAAGCTTACAGAATTTTCAATCTTGTCAAAATCATCGTCCAAGCTCCCATCAGCATCAACATCACCATCTGCATCATCTGAAAGGCATGCGGATAAATTAAAGTTGCGGTAAAAGATGATAAAAGGAAAACTATAACATATGATTCTATGAACATATAAGCATAACACATTGTTGCAATAATCGTCTCATTTAAGTTTTACCCAGGACAGCATGTCACCAACTCTTCATTTTTCTTGAAGAGACCGTGTCCAAAACAATTTCGACATGGGTACAGGAATATTACCCTCTAAGATCCTCAAAATATATGTAAACACTATAAATATATTGAACATACACATGCCAGATATATACATGAATCTGACATTCACACCTGAAATCGAGTAAGATAGGCATGTATTAACATGGATAAACACCTCTGCCAATATATACAAGTAACATTAAATCCGCCAACAAAAGTTTGGCTACACAACAAATACATGATCAGGCTTTGATACTCAGAATAAACACTCTTTTCGACATATAATTTCAAAATGAAGTCATCAACATCAAAAGTTAAAACCATCAAGTTATTTCAAGAGCAAGCAATTCAATATATATCGAATCTGCAGGAAAAGAGAAACATATGAAGAAATTACAAATCAGCAACCAATAGAAAGAATTCCAATGAACATACCACCACCGCCATCACTATCAAAATCTCCCAACAAAAATGAATCCAAATCCTGCTCGGTAGATGCGCTCGATGTTTTAGTTTTCAAACTACTTTCTGGTTCTGCCTTAACAACAGATTTTTCCTTTGGTTTATCCTCTTTTGCCCCCTCCACTTCTCTCTGTTTAATTTCCTCCATGTACTGCCTCTCGTAACTGATAAATGTAAATAGCTTACATCATAATTGGAATTTGATCCCTAACAATAAATTATCACCATCACCACAATAACACTAATTTAGAACTTACTGCGCAACATGGGTGCTAACAAGAGTGAAATATATCCTCCAAAAATTCCTTTCTTTCATCGAACGTGGACACAATTCGTATCTTAATTTCTTGATTTCCTGCATAAGAATAATACGTTTCACATAAATCAAATATCAGAAGCATAAAATCTGAAACGCTTACTGCAATTCGTAGTAAACTTAGGTCCAGTTTGGCATTTCCTTTGCAATTGAAAATTACAATGATAAAAAAGAGTTGACCTAAAGAAAAGCTCATCTCAATGCCAAATTCAGCAATTAGGACCTTAAACGCAGCCTTAGAGTTACAAAATCTACAATCAAATCATCGAAATGTACTATTCTACCTCTCATTTTTTACCTTCACAGTAGTAAGAACAAGTGTCGCATGCCTCTCTTGCCATTCACTCAGATCCTTCCGTACATTGGACTCCTTAGTAGTCACATCGGATTTCTCTGATTCATCTACAAGGAAATCTAAAACATTCAGACATCTTTATCTCTAAGAAGAAAAAAGAAATGAAATCAAACGGAACATTTACCTTGGACAGGAGAAGGGAAGTTCTGGAAAGTACTCGGAGTGAAGCCTTTGACAAAGTCTCTCAAATCATCGGTGATTCCGAACTTCCGGAGCTCCGAATCGGAGATAGGTGGAGGATCGGAAGAAGTGGAGGCGGGAGAGGTAATGGAGAGGGAGGAAAGTTGAGGAGGGATAAAATCGGAAATGGACTTGGAAATGCCTTGGACTTGGATTTGATCGGCTTGCTTGAGAGCGGCGGTTTTGAGCTCATCGGCTTTCTTAGTGGCTTCCGCAGCAAGTTCCTTTGATTTCTTGGCGGTTTCGGCGACGAGATCGGCGATTTTGTTCGGCACTGTTAGGGACTGTGATTTCTTAGCCGCTTCTTCCGCGAAGGATTTCGCTCGCTTCCAAAAGTCTTCCATTTTTGGGATCTGATAGATTTTGATTCTTCGCTTTCTCTGCCGTCTTAAGTACTTCGGTTTTCCTGCTTTTACGTCTCGTAGTCGTGGAAGTTAGAACTATTACGAAACGCTGTCGTTTATCTCAGCCCGTAGATTTGTAAATCCCGGGCCACGGGTCTATTTAGGGATGGGCACGGAACCCGGACCCGACGGGTTCCGACCCGACCCGGCCCGATCGGGCGGGGTATTTTATGGAAAAAAAATCGGGTTCGGGTCGGGTCGGAACCCGTCGGGTTTTTGTGTAGGGTGAGGTCGGGTCGGGTTCGGGTTCTAGGGTGAAAAAATTTAACCCGACCTGACCCGGGACTAATAGTGTAATTTTCCCTTAAATTTTTAGGGATATTTGTAATAATACCCTTTTTATATATTTTTTTATAATTAGGTACTTAAAATTGATTTTTTCATTTACAATTTAGTCCTTAAATTTATTATTTTTTACAATTAAGTCTTTTAAAATTATTTTTTTACAATTTAGTCCCTAAAATTGATTTTTTTATATATAGGTCGGGTCGGAGTCGGGTTTAAAGTATTTATTTTCGGGTCGGGTCGGGTCAGGTTTTTTAAAACATATGGTCGGGCCGGGTTCGGATTTAGGGTTAATATTTTCGGGTCGGGTTCGGGTGGGCCAAAATCCCGGCCCGACCTGACCCGTGCCCATCCCTAGGTATATTTATTAAATATTAAAAATTCAAAATATTTTAATTTTTTAGTTTTATACATTATTGGGTTAAACAATATTTTGGCCCTAAAGTTGTATCTCATTATCATTTTAGCATCAGCATAAGTTTTTTTCTTCAATTTGACCCCTAAATATTTCCAATTATGAGAAAATTATATTCTCAAGGCTAATGTTAAATTTCGAACTCATACAAGATAGAACAATATAAATATTTTTGATCACTCGATCAACTATATCTCCTAATTTTTTAAATTTATCATACATCATGTGTCAGTGTCACATTGCTCACTCTAAAAATATCGTAAGAATATTTTTATTACAAAAAATGAGTTGAAACGCTGTACATTATAATTTGTTATTTTAAAATAATATATTCTTATTAAAATAAAATGATACACTTTTTGTCCCCAATAAAACGGCAAATAACCAAATTAGTGTTTGGCATTAAAGTAGAGATTATACACTATTATATTATAGTTCAAATAATAGTCACGTTGAAAAAGTAGATGTTGTTATTATTAGAAGACGTGAGATTCGAGCAATTTTATCTGTAAAATGTGTATAGATTTATTAAGAGTAAAAAACTGAACGGATACTACCATCACAAATGCTCAAACTAATTTACGAGAATCGCTTCTAAAATAAACCTCTGCAATACTCGATCCAGATTTTTTTAAGGAATCAAGCAGCAGCTGCCTTGTTAGTCAAGTATCCAGTGATAACAGACTGCCTGCAAACAATATCCTGAATTGTTTGAGATTCAATTCTATAACATGAACAATGCATTTTTTTCTTGAAACTGAATCACTATAGCATATGAGCTGAGATTTTATGAACAAGAAAACGTCTGGGTAAATAGTAGGAAAAATATTATGAACAACGAACTCTGTTTCATCTGATATAATATAAGATGACATTATGAACAATGAAAGTGAAAAACCAAAAACAAATCCTACAATGATATATGGAAATCATAGGGCACTGCTGACGGCTCAATTTACCCGAACGAGATCGAAACTCCAACCCTGTGTGAAAGAAAATGGGATGATATTGATGTATATACCTTGTTAAGAAAATCATAGATTTGTATAACATACGGATTGAGAATAGAGCCTTTCAGAATCTACAGCAAAGGATGCCCTGCCTCCAACCCCGATGCTTCCGGTAATGTCTCCTGTCGGCTTTAGCCATTCGTACCGGACTGCTATCCCATTCAGGCTGCAATCTGCAGGAACAAAATCCGAGCAGCCAATGATTAGTTATGAATTGGATGTAAAGGAGAAGTTAGATGCAAGACATGGATAGTTTGCCGGTAAATTTACATAGGGAAGGCGAAAGAACGGGTGCTTGTTGTGCTGCTATCTGATCTAAGGGAGAGATTGCCTGAATATGCTATTGGCCCGGAGTAAGTTATAAGACCAGTTACAGGCCCTGCAAGAGAGAAACTAGACTCCCCATTCCCGCGTTGAAGATTGCTCGAAAAAGGTTGATCGACTGTATCTTCAAGCTTCGGTGTACTTTCGGTCTCATGAGGTTCACCATCAAGATTGTGACTACACTCGTCTTTGCTGCTTGTTGGAGCAGAAGAGTCGAATTGACAAGTGATCCTTCCACTCTCCAGTCTGTTATCATTGGATACTTGACTAACAAGGCAGCTGCTGCTTGATTCCTCAGAAACGGAGGTAGGAACGGGACCGACCAAGGTAGGTTCCCCATTCCCGGGGACCGATTCTTCAGATGCAGAATCCAAAGACGGTATATTCGAGACTTCCTTTTCGTGACAGTTCTGCATACACAATAAAAACATATCAGGGTGCTTCCTAAGATGTGAACCATCGAATTTCGGTATAGATCATTGACATGTTAGAAACTTCTACCAATACAAGTTTACCTGAAAAGACTGTTGTTCGATTCCAACACTTTTGCAGCCGGAACACACGGCTTTAGTTTTCGTCGAGCTCATTTCCGACATCAAAGTTAATTCTCCCAGCCCAAGGGCATACAACACTTTGGAGACACCATCCTTCATTTCCATTGTCAAAATCAAATCCTTAGAATCACATTGGTTTGGAATCCCCTCTTTAGACTCATTTTCTTCTTGTAAGCAAACATCTAGTACACATGTATCAGCATCGAGTTCTTTCTTCGAACCACATCCATCATCGATATTCTGGCTAGATTGATTCTGTTCTGGAATCCCGGAAACATCATTTATAGACATGTCCATTTCCCGGTTTTCTTTCATTAGTTCAACATCTAGATCCTTTTCAGAAGGCAGAAACTCCTCATCCGTGCCATTGTCGAACAAGTACATGTCCTTTTTCAGAACTCCGTCGTCGATACAGATATCCTTGATGACATGATATGTATTCTCTTTATAACAAACTACCAATTCAGGCAAATTACACTCCATCACACTTTTATCCAAATAAAAAACCGAGTCCTGAAACGAATCCATATCTTGGATCTCAAGAAATCCCTGAACTTCCTCTCAGAACCAATAGCAAAGTCATTTACACTCATAGAACAATCCAATTTTGATTCCAGCCAGCCATGTCTGCATCATTGCCCTTCATACCGTGCTCGGCACCGTTCCGATTTTCCTTCACAATTCCCTCTGCTCTTTAGTGCATTCCCTCTTATGTCATAGCACTTGTTCAATACCTGCAAGTACATAAACTAAACTCAAAGTTGCTCAAAAAGGATGGAATGAGAAGATTTAGCATCATATTAAACACGAAATCACTCGAAAAGGACGGAATAAGAATATTTCGCTAAATAACTCGAAACGAAAACAATCATCCACCACCATGGATGCCTCCAAAGCATAGAAATGCATGAAAATCAAACAAGGAGTAAAGAACTCATGACTAAGAACAGAAAACCAGAAGTGAATCTAAAACGATAGCAGTGCAGAAAGTATGATAAACCGGATAAGAACAATCATGTAATTCTAGTGCATTCATAAGCTTAGAAAACAAAGAAAAAGAACATTCACAGAGAAATTATTTCATGACCAAAAACATTTCAGTTCATGTGGAAAAAACCAAACAAACTGAAGCAATCATACAAAAGATAGCATTAAAATAAATTATAATTTGTACCCTTTTTCCCTTTTCTCCTCTGTGATTCAAAATATGAACTTTCACCAATTTTTACTGCAAAGGAGCCAAGAGAAAATCAGAAAACAACTTTAATGAAATAAAGGGATCCTAAGAGAAAAAGGACGAGTCTTTGGAGCTTTTAACAACGAATTAAAGAGCAAGAGCTTATAAAATCTAAAGAAATAGAAATAAGTTGAAATTATATCGTAAAAAAGAGAAAGAATACGTAATAGAAAGTGTGAAAGCTCAAAACACCGCCACTATTTGTTATTATTTACTATAGCAAACCAAACAAATCGCTCTCAGTTTTTTAGAGTTCCCAACGGCAACAACAACCAGCATTAATTAAATCCACCCCATTTTTGGAACTATAATAACCACACCGACAACGCCACTTTACCTGCTCACTTTCTCGGCAAAACCCAAATTTTCCTTCCAACCAAACAACAACGACAACAAAACGCATGAAAAAAATACAATCTCTCTCTTATTTTCCCTTTTCTTTTCACTTTTGTTTTATCGGATGCTGACACAAAAACGTCGAAGAATATCAGGTTAAAAGTCGAAAGAGTTTTGTTTGTATTGTTTTTCCGGCGCCGATAATACAAAAACAAATCATTTTTTAATAACGAAGGGAAAACGACAGAGAAAAGGAAGTGAATTCGGTGAAGACGATGAAGATGACGGTGATTCAAGTACACGTGTTGATTTACTATTGGAGACGAGCTGTCTTTTTTCGTGTGGGTCCCACTCTCCACGTCTGGTTTAATGATCCTCGCCACTTCTTTTTTTTTTCGGTCAAACTCTCGTTTTGTCTCCCGGAAATGATCTTGCACAACCGTCTTCATTATAGAAACAGAGGATCAACCGTTGGATTTAGATCAACTCGAAGTAATTTTTTTATAGTTGACCATCCACTATGTAGTCAACCTAAGTTAATCGGGCATGGGGATGAAACTTTGTTTTACAAGTTTATTAATCGACCTAATAAGACATTAAAAAAAACTTATTGATGTTTCATTAAGAGAATGGTGTTAGTTATAAATTAACAATATTACTTTAATCAAGGGGAAACATGATTTAATTACGAGGGATTAAGTTGATTAATTTTAAAATGAATAGGCCTCAAAAATTAATTGAACCACAAAAGTAAGGATCAATGTTTAATTTCACTAATTTTAAAATTAAAAAAGGCTTAAAAAGTAATTAAACCAAAAAAATAGAGGAGCAATGACTTAATTGTAATAGTTTCAAAATTATCAATAACTTAAAATGTAATTAAATCATCATAGCCAGAGACAGTTGCCCCCACCTATTAGGGGTGGACAAAATTTGATTCGACTCGAAAAAAACTAAATTCAATTCAACCTGATTCGATTAGTAATTTGATAAATCCAACTCAACTCGATTCGACTCATAATTTTATAAATTTTGAGTTATAAAACAATATACTTCGATTAAACCAACTTTGAAACATTATATACCTTTGTCATTGCTTTAGTCTTAATCGACATTTAATCTGGAGAATGATCTCGGCAACCTATGTACAATTCTTATTCTTGAATTTGTTTAAATGTGCATAATTGGGGTTTATTTAAAGAAATAAAGCAATTAATTAATATTGTACCATTTGAATTTTTTTTTACAACTAATTAATTAATTGACTAATTTAGGTCGGACAATGCAGAGGCTCAATATAATGACGATCATTTCGACTAAATTCTTTTCATTCAAAATATTAAAATGTGAACTTTTTAGCTTTATTTAAAGAATATATTGTTTTATTCCACTGAGTTATTGACCACCTGATGGTGTATGTTGGATTTTAATATATGTTAATATACTCTTTTTTACTGAGAATAAATGAGATATTAGTGCCATTCCTTGAAGTATATTAAGGATCTTTGTATTATTTTAAAATTAATTTTTAAATCGCGCATTTGTATTATTTTTTAATTTAAAATTTCGGTCCATAATTAAATTTATTTATTTATATTATAATTGCTAACCTAATAAAAAAGTAAAATATTTTATAATCCTTTACGTTTATAATTCTTTTATCAATTTAAGCATTAATCAATAATATAATTTTTCGGTTATATAGCTTTATAACATTTTAATGATGAATAATTATATTTAGTATCTCACATATTTCCGCGTTATTGTTTTAGTACACATCTATTTTTTTAGCAAAATAGTACCTAACGTAACATTTTTCTCTCTTAATTAGCATGTTACTTATGATTTTTTTATGATTTTAGACGATGTGGCATGTTGACTAGGAAAAAGAAAATAACGTGACAAACTGTTAGGTGTAATTTTCTCTTTCCTAGTGAGTATGCTGTTAATTTTTAACGATTAAATACAAAAAAAAATATCAAGTACTATGTTGTTAAAATAAATAAATACTAAAACAATAACACATACATTGGTGGTACAAAATATCTCTTTTAATTAATGGTCCTGACACCTAATGAATGTTTGCAAATTGTGCAGCTCTTGTAAGTTGTAATGGTCAACTCACTTTTGGGTAAGAAATTATTAGATGAATCTAATATACCATGTCATTCGTGATCTCAACTAATAAAGTTTTATCTAAGTCATCTTTTTTATATAACTATTTATGTTTTTTTACATGTAAGAAAAAAAATGAAGATTCATCTTAAGTAAAAATGACATGAATAGTTTTTATTGAGTGTGAGTGAATTTTCGTTTTAGTCATTGTTTATGCCATGACTATGGTCAAAGTTTTTAATGCATTTCATAAAATTTAAATATTTAAAATAATTATAATTATAATTTAAAATATTTTTGTTCAAGAAACTTACAAATATTTAATATCTATTTGTTTGAGGCACTCAATTAGTCAATTGTATGGGGAAGGGGACACATATCCCTTATTTTATTGAGCAAGTTATCCATGATTCCATGGAAATGAGCTTCCCTTTGAGCTGTCAACATAATTCGGACTTGCACGAACATACTTCACGATGTTTAATTTAAGTACAACCATATAGATATTTATGATTTATTAAAAAGAAAAAAGCTAAGACAACACAATCTCTCCTGTCGAATTGGACAAATTGAGGGCATGTTGTGGTGGGGGCACTACACAAAATCTGCTGAATTCTCTGCCATCTTATGTGTTGCCTCTCATTCAATTTCAATAACATAAATCGACAAATTGTCAAAAGCCCAATTAAAAAGAAGCACACACAAAATCTTCACACTCTCTCGGGAAGGTACGAGCTGCGGTATATTTAGGGACAAATTGCTTTAATATTGTTGTGAGAAATTTTTTTCTCAAAGTATTGCACTGTGTAGTTTAATTCCAGAACTATGGCAGTTTGAACAGTGCATTGAAGTCGGATTCATCTGGTACCGATTTTGAGTTTTTTTTTTATGAAATTAGCGTCGACTTTGAGGGTTTTTCTCTAAAGTCGGATTCAGCTGGTATCAACTTTGAGATTTTTTTCTAAAGTCGGATTCACCTGGTGCCGACTTTGAGGTTTTTTTCTAAAGTCGGATTCACCTGGTTCCGACTTTGAGTTTTTTATTCGATTCTTGTTTAAAGTCGGATTCAGCTGGGGTGGTATTTTGGTGATGTGCAATATTTTGGGAAATAATATTGAATCTACAATATTTTGGTAAAAGAAAAACCTCACAACAATATTTATGTAAATTTTCCGTATATTTAGGGTGTGGCTAAAAAATAATAAGTTTTGAAATTTGTCCACAAATTAAAAATATTAAACTTTTTGATAAAATGTATGATTATTTTTTAAATTTTTTTAAGTGTAAGTACTTATTTTGTGGGAGAAATTTAGAGAATAATCCAAATAAAAATAAATATTTGGAATGTAGAAGATATTGAAAAATATTTAGGGATATATGTCATTTTCTACAATATACAGGAGACCTCGCCATGTGCAGGTGGCAAGTCCAATTTTTTAATATTTTTTTCTCAAACCTCGCCATGTGTAGGTGGCGAAGTTTAATTTTTTAATATTTTTTTTCAAACCTCGCCATGTGTAAGTGGCGAGGTCCAACTTTTTAATATTTTTTTCTCAAACCTCGCCATGTGCAGGTGGCGAGGTCCCCGTATATTGTAGAAAATGATCTATATCCTCAAATATTTTCCAACATCCCTTATATTCTAAATATTAACTTCCATTTGGCCAAAAATCCAATGGAGCCTATTTTGTGAGTATTAAAATCTTTTTTTTAAATAAATTTTTAATTCGAGATAAAAACTCAAAAAACCAACCGAAAATATTATCAAAAAGTCTAATACTTTTAGTTCGTGAACAAATTTCAAAACTTATTCTCTCAAACTTTTCAAATAGTTCTAACATCTCTATAGGAAAACCCTTAACTTTTCTTCTTTTTGGGGTTAGTTGCCCCTCTTAGCTCCGACAATTGATCTCATTCAAGTTCATAAAAAATTATATAAGTTCGAATTTTTAACGAGCTGAGTCGAGCTCGACTCAACTCGTTTGCACCCTTATACCCAATTAGCACTTTTATTCGTAATCACCTCAAATTTTGTTTTTTTGCAACATATATAACTATCTCTCAGAGATGTTAGTAGTATATGAAAATATTTTAAGGTAAACAACCGCTCCTCACAAGTCACATCCACTAAATGAGTACTACGAGTCTACGTCCCTGTCCGTCTGTTAGGCTTCTGCGTGTAGTAAAAGAAACGTTGAGGGAGGATTACTGGGGCAGTGCGTCAATCAATGCCGCCCCATTCCGAGGAAACCCAGTTCCCAAACCCCACTATTTAACCAACCATACTTCCATTTTCTCCGATAGAAGAAAGCAGCTGATTCAAAAATGGGGGGCAACGAAAGCAAAAACCAAAGGCGCGACGACGGTGATGATGGCCCCGAGAAGGCAGCGGCAGCAGCAGCATTGGTGGTGGGAGGACTCGTTGCATTGGGTGTTTCCGTCCTCGCATCAACATCTGGTGCTTCAACCAGCAAGAAAACGATGAAAGCTCCAGGAAGGAATGATCGGATTTTCCGAGACGACTTCGAACGTGATCCGGCAACCTACTTTCGAGATCTCCGCAAAAAGTAGATTTAATAAGATTAAGATGCTGTGGTGTCTGTTGTTTCTCTATATTTATGGCTTATCTAAATGCTTAGTCGTAAGCAAGCAGATTAAATAAGAAAGGACTTGGTAGCTTATAAGTTCAATCGTTTTTCTTTAGTTTTGCATAACAAAATCTAAATTAAAGAACAATGGATATAATAAGCTGATGATCTTGAAATTTTAATGGCAGTTTAAATCATTCAAAGCCTCCAACCAGGGTTGATTACATCATTTGCAGAAGTATCAACCCTGAACTAAAATATATGATAACATATATAACTAAACATTAAACCCTAAATCACAGAGTCTAAACCCTAAAAATTAAATTGCAACCCAAGACCCTTAAGTATAACCCTAAACTAAAATATTATTAAAACACTTAAAATTTAGGATTTTAGATTTAAAGTTTGAGATTTATAATTTAAGGTTTAGTAATATATTATAAATAATTTCATAAACATTATATACTAAAATTTTATATATTATAAAATTTATTTAGGGAGCATATATCTCATCTCATATACGAAAAGCAGAAACAAACCAAAGTGAAACATTTACAATGCCTACAACCCTGAGGTCATTTAAAGAAATAAAATTTAACTCGATTTAAACTTAAAAGATATGTAATACTACCTGGTACTACGCTTGACGAATGTTTACCTTAGAAAAAATTTGAATAACTTATTATTTTTATAGGATAAATTCTACGAAATGTTACTGAACTTTAATGTGTATCGAAAATATTACTAAACTCTAAATTGATA
Source organism: Hibiscus tridactylites (assembly GCA_958450335.1). Lineage (NCBI taxonomy): Eukaryota > Viridiplantae > Streptophyta > Magnoliopsida > Malvales > Malvaceae > Hibiscus > Hibiscus tridactylites. The sequence goes on from OY288273.1 coordinate 2,956,639, forward strand.
TTATTATGACATTGAACTTAGAATTTGGCTTGAACTATAAATTGCACAAAAATATTTGAACAAGTTAACACTTAACGACCAAGTCAACTTAAAATCTTATTATGATTTCATCGCTAATAATATATAAATGCAATTGAACTTAATTTTATTTCAATCATGATATAATTTTATAATATTTAAAATTTTAGTATATAATGTTTATGAAATTATTTATAATATATAACTAAACCCTAAATCATAAATCCCAAACTTTAAATTTCAAATCCTAAACTTTAAGTGTTTTAATAATATTTTAGTTTAGGGTTGATACTTTAGGGTTTTGTGTTGCAATTTAATTTTTAGGGTTTAGATTTTGTGATTTAGGGTTTAATGTTTAGTTATATATGTTACCATATATTTTAATTCTATTAATTTTAAAAATTTTAAAAATAATTTATTATATTTTCAAATAGCTCGTGATATTTTTAAATTAGATATCAAGTAACTCGACTCAACTCGTTAAGAAATCTAACCAATTTCAAACTCGAATCAAATTTTAACCGATTCGAACTCTAATAACTTGCAATCTTTCTCGTTACCATTTACGGCCCTAATTAAGGGTATCTGCTGTTGCTTTGAACTTGGACTATAAACGTTTACGGTTTCGAGTCTTTTAGGCTTCTGCTCGTCTAATAAATGTTGAAGGAAGATTCTTGAGCAGTGAACTAATGAATGCCACCCCGTTCCAAGAGCCTGACAATAATTAACGAAGCTTTGCTACGTACATCAACTGTCCCAAACTGCACTATTTAACCAACTCTAATCCCACTCCGTTTGAAAAGGTATTCTAAAATGGGTGGCATCGAGAGCAAGAATCGGAGGCGCGGCAACGGCGATGACGATGGCGAAGGAACCGAGAACAGTGATCAACTGCGCTGTACTCTTTCCAACCGTGAGCCGACGGCGACGGATATAGCGGTGGCGGCTCTGGCTGTGGGTCTTGTCGTATGCGGTGTTATCTTCCTGGGATCACGCGGCAAGAAAACAATGAAAGCCCCCGGGAGGAGCTATAGGATTTTCAGGGACGACTTCGAGCACGATCCCGCTAGCTATTTTCGTGGTCTGCGCAAGAGTGGATGAAGAAGATCATGGCATTACGGTGTAAAATGCTTGATGTCTTGTTTTCTATGTTTTCTCTATATGTATGGGCTTTTCTGAATGTTTAATCGTAATCAAGCAGATTAAATCGTGGTCTGTTTTCTTCTTAATTTTAAACTCAGCATAACAAGATCTTAATTAGAGATCAAAGGAAACTTGCAAATAACATATATGCAATGTCCAAACTCCAAACCCATGCATGCTCCTCTGATTCGTACAAATGTGTGATTTCTTGTTAAGAAATTTTGTGTGTTCGAGTCATTTTTTTGACCTGAATCCATTTTAAGTTGTCCCCTCAATTTATGTCTTCATACTAAAAATAGGTTTAGGGTTTAATGTTAGGGTCGGTAGGATTTGTTGCTAGAGTTTACGAAATTTAGGGTGGAGTGTATTTTTAGGGTATATGGTGTAGAGTTTAGGATTTAAAATTTATGGCTAAAATTTGAAATTTTATTTTTTAGTGTTGGAGCATAAAAAGGTGTACCGAAAATCTATAATTTTTTTGTATTAAATTCTAATCCTTAACTTTAAATTTTAAACCATGAAACTTAAGTTCTAAGAATAAACATACTTTACCTCTAATTGTATGAACTTTAACCTTAAATCTTAAACTTAAATTTTTTTAAATTGAAAAGTGTACACGCTACCTACCATTGCATATGTTAACACGGACAAAATTCCTCTTTGGTATACCTTTTACGTCATCAACACTATTAAAATTAAATTTTAATATTTAACCTTAAATTTTAAGCCATGAAGCTTAAGTTCTAAGAATAAACATATTTTACCTCTAATTGTATAAATTTTAACCTCAAACCTATTTTTAAGCTGTGAACATAAATAAAGACACTAAATTAGATAGAATATCTATTTTGTTGACGAGGGAAATGTTGAAACTCAATTTTTAAATTTTATTAAAGATAAAAATACAATAAAACATATTATAAGAATAATTTTATTATGTAGGACTTTCCTATACCTAAGATTTGAACCAGTTGAATTACATAAGCTCTTCCCTTTTAATATCTTGCTATTTATGGCTTGAATTACATTTCAGGTTTGGACCAATCTAATCTAGCTAGGGGTATATGTGTACATCCCATGCCAAATGTAATCACTATTGACCGACCCAAATATATTAGTAATATTTTTTTCTTTCTAAAATTTGTTATATTCAATGATTCACATTGATCACAATTACTTTCAAAATTAAGTTCAGACCATAATTTTTTTTTAGGACCAGAGCTTCTGGAAAGAGAGGGCGGCCATATATTCATGAGAAAATATTTTATACACTAAAAGTAGAAATTTTTTCTACAAGCAAGTTTAATTTAAAGTTTAGGAGATTAATTTATCGTTTATGATTAAAATTTAATAGATATAATTTATATTTTAAAGTTGAAAATTTAAAATTAAATTTTTAAAATAAATTAAGCATGTTTGTAGAAAAGTTAAAAAAAATTCCACTACAACGCATAATATAATAACCTTATATTAATATACCCTAATGATCAACGAACCTATTAATTTTAAAAGTGAATTGCATGATTCCGTGAGAACTATCAATTTTTTTAATAGTCTAAAAATTATTTTATGATAATACATGTTCATAAAATCTACCGCATTCTGATAACCTCTAAATTGTAACGATTTATAGGTAAAAGTTGAGTTTGGACCATGGCCAACAACAACAGTGTACACTCCCTAGAATCCAAGGAAAACACTGCTTTTAGCACCGTTTTAATTTTTGATCTCAAATTTTCCCTTTTAACGTCGTTAATATTAATCACAAAATATCAATTATATCTGTAGTCTAATTTAAATCTCTAATATGATTTTCACATTTAAAAGTGGGGTATATTACAAAAATCTCCAAACCACACTTCATCATATTATAGTATTAGACGGTATAATTTTTTTTATTGCTATGATAAAACTATATGAATTGAAAAAATATATATATATAAATGTCGAATATAAATATGTATTTATGTAAGTAAAAGTGAGTATTCTAAGCAACATAATTATAAACATAAAGCTTATGAACCCAGTGATATAAACTCAATAGCAGAAGCATTTGAGGTTTCAAGTTTACCCTGATATAATGTCGAAGAAGTCATTCAATGGCCGGAAATGTTCCGGCGAGCTCGACGTGTTCGAGGCAGCGAAGTATTTATAGGGATACAACTACAACCGGGCAACATTAATCAGCCAGAAGACCACACGGGACGAGATCAGGCAGCCATTGAAAGGAGGTCGGATCAGTTTTGGAAACACAAGCAACCGAGCTCATGAGGTGGCAAACTCGCCAGCTTCCTGAACTCACTTTTCAATCAAACGGGTTCGAAAAAGAAGAAGAACTCGAAATCCAGTACCGCACAGTCCATGAAAGCCCCGGTGGTTGGAGAAGGAGGATGAGTATAAGCCATTTTTGAAGCTCGAATACGGTCAATACGAAGTCGTTTTATTCTTCTTCAAGCTCTGGTTTCAGAACCCCACCTCCTTATCCAGCCACACATACAAAAAGCTACAAAGGTAGAGATCTCTTGAAAGAAAAAATGAAAGAGAAATCAAAGTTCATCAATGGGATCTTACAAAAATACAAGAATCTCGATACCCATCATCGGTATCAAGCAGAAGAGAAAGATTTGAGGAAGTTTGGAATGTTTGCTTGTCTTTGCTTTTTTCAGTTTTCTTTCTTTAAAAGCTAACCATTTCATTCATGGATTAATGTGCAAATTATAAACATTAAAAGTTCCACTCCATTTCTATTGCATGCTTAGATTGTGCCATGATAGGTGACAGTTTGACTTTTATCATTAAATATTAATATTAATCAATTTCCCGTGACAACCGAGTCGTTGTAGTATAGTGGTGAGTATTCCCGCCTGTCACGCGGGTGACCCGGGTTCGATCCCCGGCAACGGCGATATTTTTTTTCCCTGTATTTCCAAATTTTTTTGTTTAGAAAATCGAGGGAACAACATATATGGATACAAAATAAAAACGCGTTCGGTTTTCCATAAGTCGTTGTAGTATAGTGGTAAGTATTCCCGCCTGTCACCCGGGTGACCCGGGTTCGATCCCCGGCAACGGCGTATTTTTATTTCTTTCCAAATATATATATTTTATTTAGGAAGTCGAGGGAAACAACGGATTTCGAGATTTCAATTCCCGCCATTTTAAGCCATCTCTTTGTCTATCTTGAAAATCCTCGTTACTCCCCGATTGAAAACAAATCGTTTTTTTTTTTGGGGAATCTTGCTTGCTTTCCACTAATTTCTTTGAATGCCGAAAACCAAAGGAGAAGCGGCAGCGAAATCCGACGATCTGGAGATCGTCTCCATCGGATCTCTATACAAAGGCCCTTGGGAGAAGAAGTATTGGAGCTCCTCTAGGGTTCGTTTGCCTTTTCAATTGCAACTTAGTTTACGTTTTCATGCTTCCTTGATTTGTTTATTCGTTTTATATGTCAATTTTCTGTGGAATTGATTTGTATGCCGAATAACTTAAACGAAAACTAATGAACCCTGATCAATTGCCGATGTCAGTAATAGTAGCAGTGATAATCTTATGTAATTAGTGTGTGGATTTGTAAATGAAATATAGTAACTCCGAATCTTAGATCCAATAGTTTTCATCAATTAAAAAACAAATCATTTTTGAACTAACAGATGGAAATTTGATTAAATTGGTATAAACTAGTGTTGCATTTGAGTGTATTTAATCTTGTTAATCTGTAGGGTAAAGATCGATATCCTTATCCTGTTGGATATGAAGCTGTTAGGGTTCACAATGGAAGCACTTACAAGACAGAAATTCATGAAGGTCCTAAGGGGCCTTTGTTTGTGGTGAGTAAGCAGGCATGGAGGTTGTACCTAACACTTGTATCTTTGTTTTCCATTTTCACCTTTTTTTAAGTGAGTTAATGAAGTACAAGTATGCCTCTATTTGCGTGCAGGTCTCTTGCGATGGACAATCCTGTTCTGGACAAACTCCTGACATTGCATGGGAGAAATTTCAGAAGATAGGTTGCCCACATTTGAAGATATGGAATGGAAAGCGATTCTCATGCAAGATGGACGGCGTGGAGGTACATCTTGGTGCTTAGTACTTGAGTCTGAACTGCATTTTCTTCTTTTTGTTAATGACATTGTTATTAATAAGTTTAGTATGTACCATTGTGATTTTGCTGATATTGTCCTTTTGTTACCGTATCTTGTATCCGGGGAGCCCTTTCCATCAATATGACAATTCATCGCTGCCTTTGCTTGTTTTCTAATTGATTGCCAAAATTTTAATACTTTCCAGTTAAATCATTTTATTTGTTAATAATGTTCACTTTCATCTCTAGAGGGATGATTTATTATAGAAGAGAATACCCAAAACAGAACATGTTGATCTAGGGCAGCGCTGGAGGCAACTAAATTTAGCCATAGTGATAATAATGTGTAAGCGAGTGGATATCCACAAAGTTACTGTCTTTTTCTTTTGTCTTTACGAATTTACCTTAAATATTAAGCTCAGAGACGCTTGGATGGAGAGTAGTTAACATGATAACGGTCAAGTTCTGACATCAATTTGAAGCAGTATAAGGTGGAGCATTTTGAGTTGATCTTTCTCTTTGATAGATTTTTGTCTGGGCTGCTCAGGTTGTTATATTCTTTGCAACCTATGCAATAAAGGTGCAATACAGAATTATTTTACAGATGTTGGGGCCTATTATGTACATACATACCATAAACATATTTTAGAAATCTTTTACTTATAACTTGGCTGTTTTTTTTTGTTATTTGTGGTGCTTCTTTGGACCACTTAATGCTGCACTGTTTTGACTTGCTCAATGTCAGTAAACTTATTTTCTGAAAAACGCAGACAATTCCACTGAGTTTTTCTTTGCATTTTAACATGCAGTTTTTTGGATTCAAAAATCCATTTGTTCAAAGGTTGCTGCGGGAATCGGTGGCAACTGTCAATGGAACAGCAGAGAGGAGTTTGTTATCTTCCAGCTTCTGCAATGATGCTTCTAGAATGGAAAATGACAATGGAAGCTCAACTCTCTGCACTGCTCCTGATTTACTACCATACTTGGCCAGGCCACAGACCAGAAAAAAGAGAAATACAAGCTGTGAAATAATGCAAAGCAAGTTGGCTGACAGGCATGGCCTTAAACGGCCCCGATCTAAGGACCTGAGTTATGGTGCCAAGCGTTCAAATTTAGTAAAAGGGAATCAAGTGAAAGATGAACATGTGTTTTCAGCAACTCATAATGCTTCAAAAGATGAAAAAGACAACATTCTAAAAGCATCAGTAGTGCACTTAAAATCAGTGGGGGAAGATGTGAAAAACTCTCCAGCCAAAGATAGTTTTCCATTGAAATCTGTTAATTTCTTGGGTCATCATGGTGAGAACGAAGCCAAGAGCAAGTTTATTAGTTCCCAAAATGCAAAATCGACTAGAGTAGCTAGCATTGCATATGAAGAGGTAAGACTGGATATTATGTCTCGTTGTCATTTGGTTTTTTCCTTGTAGAAGAACATCTTGTTGAAAACATGTTTCTCTATCTCCTTGCAAAACTTAGTTACTTAGTTCTTAGATTAGTCTTACTATTTGGATATAGCTTTTATTAGCTATTTCCTCAGAATTATCATCCTCTCCCATTTAGGGGGAAAATTAATTATGTGAAATCATGTTCTTTAATCAGTTAATGCAGTATTTGTTCTGCGATTACAAGTAATATTACTTGCTATAGTATTAGCAATATTCTTAACTTCTTACAGTTGGATAGGTCACAAGATTCAGTACTGGAAGGATTCAGTTTTCCAATAAAAACAGATGACAGACCTGGAGATTCATCTGTTCCAAATGATTCCATGGGCATAAATGATATCCATCTTTATGCACCTGATACTTTGGATTTTGAAGGTAATTCTTTTCTGCAGCATTTACAGTTTCGCACTACATTGTTCATAATTTATCATTCTGAGCATTCACCTTTTTAGTAATCAGTCACAACATCTTTGCAGATGACAGAACATATGTTGCTTCGGGTGCAAGGGACACAACTAGTGGTATGAAAGAAGAATTAACTGCTGCTGATGTAGTAATTTCAGATGTCATGGTGACTGAGTCTCATCAAGAAAAAGAAATAGGCACATCTAATTCAAATGCAGGTTCTGAAAAAAGTGTTTTTGATTCAGTCGGTCATGGCTTGGTGACCGAGTCTCATCAAGAAGAAGAAATAGGCACATCTAATTCAAATACAGGTTCTGAAAAAAGTGATTTTGATTCAGTCGGTCAGGAAATGACTAAGTTGATGATGACAGTTTTGCTTCCTCAAGCTGTTCCATTGCTTAAGAAGTCTTCAAAGAAGAAAAAAGAAGCATCAAGTTCATGCAAAGAATTGCCTCATGTGGTGAATTCTGGAGAGGACAACATTGAAACTAACCATTTGTTGAACTTTCCATCTTCTGGTATTATTGTATCTTAGAAATTTTAAACTTTTCTCTGAACATGTTCATCTAGGACTCACTTTGTAGCTTCATGTTAATCTTTTTCTTGCTGCTAGCTTATAAGTTTTTCTGCTAAAACTGCAGCCATCATCCTAACTGAGGATGCACATACAGAACAGGATACAATAATGCAAATCCAAGGTTTAGACCACGGTTTAGTTGTGCCAAATCTTGAACACTTAAACTCTGTTATTCTTGACAGTTTTGAGGATGGTCAAGGGAGTGATCATGTAGCTAGTCAAGCTATGTTGTTTTCGAGACATATGGAGGCTGATCAAACTAGTTTCAATAAAGACGCATTTCATTTCAACATTCAGGAACAGCTTGTTAGCATCAATCCGAAGCAGGAAACAACAGTTTATTGTGGTGAGATCTGTGGGAACCAAGATACCATCTGCCACAAGGAAGTAAACATGGCTTTAAATCAAGAACATCTGAAGAGTGATGTAACCAAATCTGAATCTGTTTTAGGGTGTGTGCCCCCAATCATGAAAGCTCTCTCTGAAGATTTCCAGGGTGTTTCTGTGAATTTAGATGAAAACTCTGCAGATATTGGAAACCATTTGATGGAAAAGAACCCCAAGAATGCATTTATTTGTGCCGAAGGTAATGAAATTAAACCAACCTTGGAATTATAGTTTTCAAATTTGCTTTTAAGTCCTCACAGGGCAAGTAACTGTCTCATAAACTGATTGATAAGATCTCAATCTTGTGCAGAATAAAAACTTCCTAGTTTCCTACTAGCCTGTAATTTGTACTCAAAATTAACTTCATCATTAGATCACTAAGAGTGGAACTTACATTGTCGAAACACAGCTGTTGGAATTGTATGTCAAGCAATTTACTGAATTCCTGGTAGTCAGTTTACATGGAATGGAACTGCATGATAATTCTATTCTTTTTCAGTCATGATTTTATGATTTTCAATTTGAAGCAATAATCATGTTTTTGCAGTTGAGGATACAAATGATATTAATTCAAGAGGAATTGCAACTGCATTGAAATTATCAGCGAAGGACGGTAGGGCTGAAACCAGGGTTTCTGATGCTAAGTCTTCTCATCAAACACAGAATAAAGTATATACCAGGAAGAAAGGCTCAAAACAAACTTCTTCAACTAGAAAATACACTGCTCCTCTCTCTGAAAGTATCATATGCAGAAATGCTGGAGACGATTATGCCCCTAATAAGTCTGCTATGACAGAAGCTTCACCGGTTTCAAAGAGTTGTCACTCTTCTGATGACAAACCATGCAATAGAGAAATCTTTGGTAATACACCCATGCTTGAAGGACAGTCCCATGGATTGCCTGAGGAGAAAACTACTACAAATTGCAAACCTGAAATCAGTAACATGCCACCTATTCTATCTATTGAAGACCAAAAGTTGACTCGTGTTTCTAAAGCAAAGGACGCATCTTGCTTACTCGCTGCAACTGATTCTCTTGAAAGGGGATTTCAAGAAAATTGTCACAAGGAGAGGCTTGAACTTAAAAATATTGTAGAAAAAGGCTGTTCTACGTTATGTCAAAACCAGGTGACTGGTTTTTGTGACAAGAGCTTATCTGTACAAATGGGAGTTCCAGGTAGTTCAGATGTCAACCATTACAGGGATGTAGAGCTTACTAATGATCTAAAGGGCATTATCAACCTTGTTGGAGGCTATTTCCATCCTTCTCCTATTTTATCAGTATTGCTAGGTACAAAAGGAAATGAAATCCACATTTGTGTTTCATGTGGTCTTCTTGTAGATAGGGACAGAACCTTGTTCATCTACAAGTTGGCTACTGAAGAAGAAAGGAAAGGATGCCCATCTTTTGTTGGTTACACATCTGTAGCATTACCATCTTCTGAAGTAAGCTTTGGTTGGCGGATATGTTTTATATATAAACTCTTCAGCTATTTCTATTGTACTTTTTGATTCCTTAACTTGGTGCTTACCTGATCAGGGATGAACTTTTTGACCTTTTTTTTAATCTTTCTTAGATTGACGTAGAAAGACGTGGTTTACAGTTCACCCCAGATGGGCAAAGTCTTGTTTTATTTGACAGCATTAAAACACCTTATTGCAGGTTAAGTGCTTCTTTAGGTTTCTATCATGTCAAACAGATTTGAAACAAATATTTTACAATATCAGTTTTATTTTTTTAGGGAAGGGAGAATAGATTGTAGATGCTCAATTTGTTTTTCTGGCAACTCAAAGGAGAATGCAGTAAAAATTGTGCGAGTGAATCCTGGTTATGTTTCTCTGGTTGCAAAATTGGAGATAGGTGAAAGTGTGCAATGTATATTGGTTTGTGAAAATGACTATCTGCTAGCTGCTGGAAAGAGTGGGAGACTGCATCTTTGGGTCATGAATTCAACATGGAGGTGCTCTCTATACAAACTTTACCTCTTGGTTCTTATAGGGGATAGTAAAGTCTTCCTTGTATTGTTTTTAGAAGTGCCTAGTTTGAGGTTTTAAGCATAGGTTCCATATTGTAGCAGTGACCTATACTGCAGAATATTAAGCGTATGAATGCTTTATATAATTTGGAAATAGACCGGAGATTTTATCCCTTTTCCTTCTGGCCCTCTTCAAATTTGTTCCCTTTTATAATTGTTGTTAATGAATCATGCAATTTTACCTATCGTCCACTTTTTGCAGTGCATGGACAGAAGAATCTATTATACCTGCCGGTGACTGTATATCTTGTTGTGTATTGGAGTTGAAGAAAATTCCGAAGTGTGCTCATTTGGTGATTGGGCACAATGGTTTTGGGGATTTTGTTTTGTGGTATGTTGCCTTCTATTTAAAAACTATATATTCTTTTCACTAATTGCTGGGTAGCATTGTGGAAATCTTAATAGGTATTGATCTTTTATATCATTTGTGCATGATTTGTGCATAAGCGATAAGGCTTTGCCTCTCCACATAAAATGCGATTAGTTACTGATAGAAAATAGGTTGACCTCGCAGGGATATCAGGAAAAGGGTCAATATCTCAACATTTTCTGGTTCTGGCGCTCCAATTAAGCAATTCTTACCAATCAGTTTACTTAGTTGGCAGCCTGTTTTCGGCCATGCTGATATGAAAGGGTGCATTGATGAAATCATCACAGCAACAAAACTTGGGTTCTCTGAACACAAGGATTGTTCTTTTCTTCCGATAAAGGGGGAAGATGTTGCTATCTGGCTTCTTGTCTCTAGTAATTCTGATGATCAGCATGAACATTTATCAAGTAATTGCCAAGCAAATACGTCGGGATCGTGGAGGCTAGCTTTGTTGGTAAAGGACAGGGTAATCTTGGGGGGTACCCTAGATCCAAGGTGCTTTAAAGTTCTATTCTTCATCTTAAATATAAGCTAGGCTTTCACTTTCCTAAGGTCTAGTAGAGTTCATATAAATGGACCCATGCTGTTGTGTTTTCTTATGACAGCAAGTAACATGTTTTTATATCTGGTACCAATCCGTATTTGGTGGTAACAAAATTTGCATTTTATTTCCTCAAATTTAGTAACCAAAATAATTTGGTAACTGCTCATACTGAATGTGACTAGTGAGAATTTGGTAACAAAGTTTATGGCCAAGACATGTCAAGCGAACGTGTCGAAAATAATGGTTGAAATTTATTGTACAGGGCTGCTGCAATTGGTGCTGCATTTGATCACGGGATCATGGGAAGAGATGATGGTTTAGTGTATATGTGGGAACTGTCCACCGGAGCTAGACTCGGAGTTTTGCATCATTTTAAAGGTATGTAATCAACGTTAAATTAAACACATTCATGGAAATCTATGTTATTCAGACTTAGGGATGCTTATAATACTAATGACAAATTCTAGATAGCCAACAACTATGTGTTCTGCCGGTAGAATGCTTTGACTCTTACTTTCGGTGGGTTGCGATCAAACCTTGATAACATAAAAAGAAATTACAAACTCTAGATATGTATCGGACGAGTTCATCGGATAGTTAACATTGTAAATACATTTCTGATTTTGGACTGAGTGGTTGCTTAATTTCCTGAACGGTTCTATCAGGTGGCAGTGTTTCGTGTATCGCAAGTAATGACGGGTCGAGTCCGAAAGTAGTGGCTGTCGCTGCAGATGACGGCCAGTTGCTGGTTTATTTCCACAAGCAACAAAACTTAGTAACGAAGTGAGACAAATAGCTAGTAAGCTTTTTGGTGTTCACTCTTTTCGATGATTCTCTCTTTGAACGTGAAATTGTGCAGTTGATATACATGTCAATTTAATTTTGTCACATTACTTAGAATTGCATTTACTTTCTTAAAATTTTAGTATATGGAGTATGCTTTTATATAATCATTGTTATTTAACTCACTGGACGATTAATTAGATTCTCTTGGGACCCGGGTTTGAGCACCAGTAATATATGTGTGTACAGTCTTTGAAAGACTAAGAAAATTGAACAGATATTATCCTTGTATCACACCAGTATGTTAAAAAAATAGATCAGAAATTGTAAAGATTTATTTTGGGTGATTTACTTAACTCAATTTATAATGTCACAATTTAAATTTATGATCTTTAAGAGATTTAATTTTTTAATCTCACTAAATTTATCAATAGTTGGGTAAACTTTTAATATTTAATAAAAATGAATTCAAGATTTTAAATCTAGTAAAAAAAGCATCATCTGAATTAACCATTGTTATAAATTCTAGTCACAATCTTTATTTCGTTTTCATCAAATTAAAAAAGAAAATCAGTTACCTCACACAAAGGCGTCTACAACTGTCGTCGCAGTATTGTCAGGCACCTATTCGAACATTGAAAAGGGTTTTGTAGTTGAGATAATTTGTTTAAAGTTTATTTGAATAGTTATCATTTTTAATTACGGTAAATATATAAAATAGTAATTTTATATACAACCAAAAAGTGTTGGTGCATTAATAAGACGACGTGAATTTAAATTTTAAAAATAACATTATTGAGAGAGATAATCTCGCAAAAATATAATTCGATAGGCAAGTCAGCGACACAATCCTTGATCCAAATAAAACAGGATCAATAACAAAAAGAGAGTACCGCACATCGGTAGAATCCGGAAACATGTCGGAATATGAACCAAATTTTGAATGAATGAAAGAGCACATAAATTCCGATCCTAGATGTTGCTTCAGAAAGATCGTGAGGAAAATACCAAGATTCCTTTTGAATCTTTGGGGAAATTTGTTTAACCGAGTAGGATGAACACACGATCGAGTAAAGTTAAAAAAATTGAATTAGTTGAGTTAACAAATCTTATTTTATAATTAGTTTTTAATTTTAACAACTTTCTATAACCATATGCGATATATTATATATATGGAATCTTTTTTCCGCAAGCATAATTAATTTCAATCTAAAAACTAAAATCTCAAATCCTAACCCTAAAACCTTAACTCTCAACCCATAAAATTTAAATTCTAATCATAAACCCTAAATTCTAATTCAAAGCTTGATTTATATCTAGCTCAGAACTCAAAACGGGGATTACACCATTAAACACTGTCTATTTACTTAATCACTGGTGATGGAAATGTATACGAGAAAACCTTGTATAATACAAAACGACCCTATATAATCTTAAAGCAAAGGGGATAACAAAAATAACTTACAACAACAAAAAAGAAATGCAGCACCCGACGACCCTATAACCGGAGAATGGTCCGTAGTGTGTCGCATAGGTTTTGAATGGTTTGCTGCTCCTGAGTTGCCTGCAATTCTTGAAGTGGCATCTCCTCGTAGCACCTGCGTTTTGAATCCGAGACAAATGTGGTAAGAAAAATAAACGGTAGCCGATAATTCGGAGAATTGACTAGTTCTTACATTTTGTGGTAAGCTAGAGCCTGTGCCAGATTCATTAGTGTAGAACTTGAAGTGAGCCTTTGATAAACACTAGGAGGAAGTGGCACCTATAGAATGTTAAAACTGGTAAATTATTCACAAACCGATATAGACAATGAAAACGGAGAGGAATCGAGATAAGGAGGGAGATAGGATGTGACCTCATTTTGTGTTCTTCGACCCTTTTTCGGTTGTCCATCACCAGAAAAAAGTTCCTGCAGCGCTTCCACCGCCACGGTTCCAGTACTATCTTGCTGCATGCCTCCAAGGATATTGTCCGATAAAAGGGCAATTGGGGATATATCTGATGCCCTCAAGAACGGAATGGGTACCGTATTACCGGCTGCATATATCGAGAAGAGCTGCAACATAATTGACAACAGGAATCTCAGCTGCAGTCACAGCAAAATTAGGAATAATATGGGAGCACAAAACCACTGATATCTAGATAAACAACCACAAATTCCTAATGCGAATAAAGAAGAGACAATTCTAGAAGCAGAAGCACTGAAGATTCCTAATTTCAGCAAATAAAGATTCACTCGAGTTCCAGTAAAATCAGTCATGTTTCGACCTTACTTTCTCATAGAGAATTAGAGTACCATTCGTTGAAATTTTTGTGCGGAAATAGATTACGGATGGGAATAACCTTATCTTGTAAAGCAAAGGCTTTTTTGTTGCTGATGGTTTCATTCTTCAATGTGCTACTACTGATATCACTGCTATCTTTCGTCCTTGCCTGTGGAACACTGTCGGACCTCAGTTTCTGGTCACCAAGGACAGATATTGAAGGAGAATATCCCTGAGCCGTTATGTTCGATTCTTCCATGGTAGTGTTGTTTGTTGAAGCACCTTTTCTGTTATCCAACCTAGAAAACAGGTGCAAGGAATTGGGTGCTTGACTTGACAACTAGAGGAAAGAATTCACGAGTACGGTGATATACACACACAACTAATAAAATTAATTCACACATAGAAGCAAGTACTGGAACTTATTGAACTCGGAAACTTTTAGGGAGGGAAGTACTGTGATTCAGGTAACCGCTGAGCTGTGCCATTAATCAACTTGCTTTCAAAGTGTTCAAGAGCAGCTGAAGCTCCTTTACCACTGTGAGGTTCAATTTGAGCAAATGACTTCCGAAATTCATCCTCACCGTGAACTATTACAGTGCCAAACTCCCCTGTCGAACATAATATGATCAGAGAAAGAGAAAACAAACTGCCCAACAAATCTTATCAAAAACTAATAAAGAAAAGTATAATCAACTTAGTTCCAGTCTGCTCCATTTGAGATGCCGACTAAAAAAGAAAACCTCAGAACTTTCTTTATATTATTAGATTTGACATACAACAAGGACTCCATACCTTCACCAGTCACTTCCACGCCATCTAATACGCGATGCTTCTTCGAAGTGCCAGTTGCAGAAACCTCATTTGCAACTTGAAGACCCATATTTTGAGGCCTTGATGGAACAGTATCTCCATAATCATCAATCGAATCTGAACCTACCACTGGCTGCTCCAAGTTCAGAGCAGTCAGAACCAGATGAGATGCATAAACATGCATACCATGAAACTAGTTAGTGCGTCTAACTCGTAGAATGTGTGCTTGTCTGCAACTAGTTGATCATGTTTTTTTAAAAAGAAAAGGAGATTAATTGCATTTGGAGCAAGAATATACATACATCAAGTCCAGAAATGGCGGGAGCAAGAGTTTGTTCTTCTTGAACCATTGCAGCCCTTATTTTCCTAGCCTTCTCAATCTTTGGCAACATTACAGAAGCTCCAGATTTGCATTTCTCAATGAATTTGTGCTAAGTTTTAAAACACAAGATGATTTCAGCTAAGTACAAATAAATAAATAAAAGAGCCAAAGGAAAGGAAAATGGTTAAGAAACGTGTAAATAATTAAATAAACATATAGAAACAACAATCCTTTCCCCCTAACTATTAAAAAACTGCTTCATTCCAACTCTATGCAGTTTGTTAATTGTTACATGTTGTGACCATATCTAAACTCCTGACAGTCATTTTAGCCTACAATAATAAAAAACCAGAATCTTCCGTTATTATTAGACAAATATTACTACAAACTATATCTAGAATCTACACTAACCATCATTCCTACAGCACACACAAACAAGCAGGATCACCTGATTTTACTAATAGATCAATCAATGATGATAATGACACTAGATTCAAATTTCCAACGTCATTAATAAAGTATAACTTTTACAAGAGCCCATATAAATTAGTGTATGATTGAACCTGAAAGAATTATACAATAAGTGCATAAAGGGCCCCAAACCAAAAAGATATAGAATTATGTAAGGCTATTTTGGAAGGGAGAAAAACAACAGTAAAGCAAGAGATAGAATATACAGGGAGCATTGATAGATGGAGCTGGCGCACTCCAATTCTTTTCATTCCAGTCTTATACTGCAAGGCTCACATCAAGTATCCCCCCCCCCCCCCAAAAAAAATGCTAAACAGTGAATACTACAATTTTAGTCACACTTAAAGCTTCAGGGAAAAGGATTTTCATTGATGCTTGCAACTGGAGAGAAATAGACTTGAGTTCTTGATTTTATTCACTTCAAGGGTGCATGCTAGAACCATGATAATTTTCTGTCTATTTTTGCCAGAATTAAAAAATCTTTTTATAGTGCCTTAGCAAGGAACATGATTGTACATATGTTGCATATGCACCTCTTGAGACTCTAATAAAGCGTGCTGTGTGTTGATAAATTTTTAGCCTTCTTATGAGCAACAAGTCATTCCATCAACTTAAGCTAGATTAATAAAACTGATAGTGATAATGTATAAACTATATAATATTCATCTTTAGGCATACAGTTCTCAAACCAACCAAATGGTAATTTTATAAAGCAAAACCCCAGGCAAACAGAATAGAGAAAATTTAAAAATAATAGTTATAGTAATGGAAAATGTTGCCTCACTGTTATTCTCTCTGAAGCTTTACATGTGACTCGAATGGTCATTGGGGAAAATTTTATGTCATGAGCATGTGGATAAGGTTGTCCTTAGATGATTTAACACTTACTAGCACAGATGACAAGCTTAAAGTAATAAAACAGATTTGAAATGCTTAATGTGAGACTGAGAAGAAGTGAAAACACCTTCGCATTATGGTATATGTAGTATATGCATATGAAAGACAGATGAAAACAACAGAGAATATGAATTCCTGTAATGGAGGTAGACAAGGGTTATATTACCATACCTTCAACATCTCAGATGCAGTAGGGCGTAAGCGTGGATCCTTTGTAAGGCTCTTAGCAACAAAATCATGAAAGACAAGAGACCTACATGTCAATATTATCCCAGTTAAAAAACATAGATATGTGATGTTTTAATAAACTCGTATTTTGAAAGATGCTGGTAGCTTAACCATTTTTCTTTGTCCTCAAGCATTGGTGCTGGCTCTCTCGATATCATAAATATAACCTATTGCAAACAAGGATGTTATTGGCCAAAGACTGATTGAGAATAGTAGAATACAATAATATCATCAAAAACAATAAAAAGTGAAGGTAGAGATCCATAAACACCGAACAAAATATTTTACATATGCTACAAGAGCGAATCACAGAAATGTTATCAAATGGGAGTGCTCAAACACTCATTTTCAGCTCCTATACTTACCACACCAAACAAAACCCAAGTTCTCACATTTTATCCTGCATCCACCCAATACCAGGAGTAGATGTCCTCAGAAAACCAAGAGGTCTATTTGAACCAAAACAATAACAGTAATGGGGCGCCACATGTGAAATTCATCACATTCTATGACCAATTGACCATTGTAGAAAGACACTAGTTTGTGGCTAATCCCCCAGGCTCTATGACAGCACCGAACTCTGATATCGATAAATTGCTTTAATATGTACCACATCAGAGGACCAGTCCCGGTGGCACTAGTTTTAGAAGAAATTCTATCCCATATCATTAATCATGTCTGTGTCAAAGCACTAATTCATACAGAGAGGGTTTGTGGCAGGATGCATGTAATGCTTAAAGCAAACACTGAAGTTTAAATGCTTTGCATCATGTATGCACTACTTACCCTCATTGGATGCACTGCAGCTCTTGGAGGAAGCCCCTAAAATGATCAAAGAAGTCAATCAGATTCAATGGTGGTTATCAATTTCATTCGCCTTCAATGTTTCTTTCTCAAAAGTCATTCAATGTAAACAAGACTCAATTACTAAAAATTGGAGCTACAAGACAACTATTAAATGGGTGTCCCCTATTTTGCCCATAAAAGTTGTAACTTGACTTCTCAGTCCTAAAACTATGAACTAATAACAAAAAACCTTTATTCAAAAATTACTTGGAAGGACAATATATTTGATTCAAATAAAAAAACTCAACAAGTCCAAATGCCTTCCTTTAGAAGTGCAAAGAGAAGCAATAAGATGCATTCCCTTTAAAGCTTTTGCTGAGAACTGCAAAGCCAGTGACCGAAATAATAAAAATACCTCTGCCATTTCAATTGCAGATATACCAAGTGCCCACAAATCCACCTGGAAGTAAAATGTTTAAAACACAAAAGTTAGACAAGGGAGAACTTTACTGCTTAAAAGAAATTAAACCATTTTCCATGAGAATCAAATCAATAATTCATACTAACATCATCCATTACAATATTTACTAGCACGAAAAACTTTCCCTAGAAATTCTGGTAAGGCAGAATCTTCCAGTGGTTTTCTTGAAATTTGGGATTTTACAAACTATTTCTCTTGATGTTGGGTTTTTCCAAATTTGGTTTACCATCTAAGTTACTTCATGCATTTCCAATCTTTCAAACTTTTAGTCATTCTTATGCATCTACAATTCAAATGCCCAACCATATTAAACCAGTGGAAGAAAGCATGCCATGATCTTTTCATTACAAAGCCTCATCCTCCAAGGGCTAATAAGATCTAAGTCCCTTCACGCCATGATCTTATGCACCTAAGTTACTTCATGCAATTCCAAACTTTTACTTATTCTTGTGCTTCTACAATTTAAATGCCCCAACATATTAAACCAGTGGAAGAGAGCATGTCCTGATCTTTTCATTACAAAGCCCGTTCTCCAAGTGCTAATAAGATCTAAGTCCCTTCACGCCATGATCTTATGCATCTAAGTTACTTCATGCAATTCCAAACTTTTACTCATTCTTATGCATCTACAATTTAAATGCTCCAACATATTAAACCAGTGGAAGAGAGCATGTCCTGATCTTTTCATTACAAAGCCTGTTCTCCAAGTACTAAGATCTCCACTTCAGGTGTAGTGCTTCAGGATTATACTACTTATCTAGATAGGAAAGTAATTTATATTTTCTGTTTTCCCAATATAACCAAGGTCTGTTTCACACAAAATATTAACGATACAATATCAACTGATCCTAGGAGCCAAAGAAAACTATTAGTTTCCTTTCTTGTTGCTTAAAAGTTAAAACATTATAGTTTCAATAACGGTTTACGCAATTTCCAGCCAACACATCTGGCAATTGATCAAGAAACATCAATGTCAACATACAAGCAAATAACCCATTCGCAGTTCTATCAAAGAAAAAAAAAAGGAGAGAGGCTAAGTATTAAATGTAAACAAATACCTTTCCATCATAGCGACTTTCCTGAATAACTTCTGGAGCCATCCAATGTGGAGTGCCAATAAACTGGAAACAAAATAAGAGCAGTATTCATCAGAGTCAAAATATGGTGGAGGTAAAAGATAGCTATTACTGCATGAGCTGCAGCATTCATCTCCTGAACAGTTATCCCAATCTCCAGAAAAGTGCCACACACTGACACACCATAAGGTTTCTATAATAAAAGGTGTTATGGACTTTTTGGTATGCCTGTTATGTGTAACTGTTGTTTCATGCATTAACATGATATCTAAAGAGCTAACCCTTTAAATTATTGATTCAGTTTATCACTTTGACATTGGTAAGAAAGTGTAGGATGATTTTGATTTAGGTTAAGCAAGTCTTTTCTTCTGTAGATATTTTAGCTTAGATAAACCAAAGAATGCTCGAAAGAAGTGAAACATTAGCAAACATTGTGAACTAGACAGAACTACGTACTGTATTGCGTTTTGACATGGTCCTTGTAAGCTGTGCTGCTACCCCAAAATCACCTGTTCAATGATCAAAATAACACCATATTTGCAGATCAACAAGTTGTCAAAGAGGGGGAAAAGGTAAAACATTAAACTCAGATGGGAACAACTTTCACATAAACCATTTCCCCTCAACTTTGTCTCACAGATTTTCTTGACCGTCTTCAAGGCATCTCATCAAATCAATACTCATGTCTCCTAAGGTCTATCATTCAAATTCAATTAAAAACTGGAATGTTCTCAAGGGGACCATATGTTTATCACACTTGTCTGCCTAAGATTATGCTCACTATTCAATCAGAAAGAAAAGCACTATTATTTCAATCTTTCTATAAATTAAAAGCATCATCAAAATTAATAAAAGCAATGTCTTAGGCAGATTAATCATAGGTCAAATGGATAATCTCTAGCAAAAGGATATTAATGCAAAACTGTTGTTTCTACTGTATTGTCTTATATACAAAGAAAGGATAACACAAAAAATGTGTTTCTAGGGTACCTTCTTTGCCAAATACTATGGGCACAGGCGGACTAGATAGAAACTTCTTTATCATGCCAAGTGTGCAATTGACAAGAAAATAGTTATTGAATAGTTACTAATCATATCAAAGACAACAAAAAGAATTTTAACTTCCTAATTTCCATTGACTTCAATTTGAAAAATAGTTATGCAAAGCGTACTCACCCAATTTCACCTCTCCTTGTTCGGTTAACAAGATATTACCACCTTTGATATCTCTATGAACTTTGAAAATCGAGTGCAAATATTCAAGGCCCTGCATGAGAAAAAATGATAAGAGATGATATTTTTTTGATTAAATAGAAAAGTATCCTTAGCCACTCGGCCAATTAGTGGATCTCGAAAAGAGATGATATTAAATTAGAAAGTTGATACAAATTAGATAATGCACGGACATCATTGCGGAGTATTATTTTATTCCAAACTAAATGGACTTAATAATACCTTTAAAGCTTCCCTACATATATATGCTATCTGATACTCCTCTAAAGGCTCCTCGGTAACATGAATTAAATCAGCAACACTTCCACCTCCACAGTATTCCATTACTATCTGCCCAAAAAAGGAAAATAAGTTATCCAAAGAAACAAATATCGGGAAAAAGCAAATGCTTCAAACACAAATAAAATTAAATCAACGCAATCTAGAAACTGAACTCAATTCAAACAATCCAGAAATAAAAATATAGATGGAGAAAATCGCTTATTGCACTAACCCAAAGATATTCATCCCCTTGATAGCTCCCAAGGTACCGAACAACATTTGGATGACTACATTGCTGCAACATCTCAATTTCGCCACGGATTTCTTCATACCCTTGTTCCTAAAAATAAACAAACTTAATAGCATATTCCCAATGGATTATCCAGCCAATGTCACCAACTACATCAAATATAAACAAGAAACACACCCCTTCCGATAAAGATAGAACTTTAATGGCCACGAGCTCAGAAGTTTTTATATCTCTAGCCTTGTAAACAGCCCCATAAGAACCTTTCCCTGCCACCAAAATTCCAATATCAGATAACATTTTTACTATCACTAAAATCAAGAATTCCCAGTTATTAAAAGACAAAATCACAGTTCACTTAGCATTTACATGACAATTATATGAGTATGAGGATAATTATCTTAAATTAGTACAAATAAAAACTTACCAAGCTCATTGAGCAACTCATATTTGGTGGAAGGATCTTCTCTAGTAACGTTATCTGGAATCGAACTCAAGGAAGCCTTACTGTTTTGCAAGAACCGATTCTCTTCCCCTTGCAAAGACGTAGTCGAGGTAGAGCTCTTATGTTTCCCAAACCCTAGCTCTCCCATACTCGCCACCGCGCTCTTAACCACCGTTCCGCTCCCTTCCCTCTCGCTCCTCACAGTCGATCTCACCACAAACGTCCCAAAATCTTCCCCATCTTCATCCTCCTCCTCATCATCATCATCATCAACGTCAAGTCCATCTCTCCTAGCCCTAATCGGGCTCGCCACGGGCGCTGCCGGTGGCTTAAACGAATACGACGCTTGCCCGCGAGTGCCACGACTGCGATTGGATTTCACGATCACGGTCCCAAAATCTCCGGCATCATCGTCGTCTTCGACATCAAAGTCGGTAGGACCGCCGCCGAAGTCTTTAGGGAGACGTTTGAGTAGAGGAGGGAGGGAGGAGTCGTCTTCGTCTTCTTCGTCGCCGTCCTTGTAAATCACTGTGGCGTAAAGGTCAGGAGCTTGTGTTTTAGGTTTGGATTTGCCGGGACCGGAGTCGGATTCAGATTCGGATCCAGAGTGGACAACGAAAGTCGAGTAAATGTCGGATTTCGCCGGAGCTTTCCGGTTCCGACGAGTGCTGGGCGGGTAATTCATGACGGTTCCCTTTCCACTCTCGCAGACAGTAAGCTCGTGAGAAGTCAACGGAGCTCAGAGCAGTAAACGCATAATCGCCAAATAGCCGTTGCGCGCTGAATAAACAAAGACCGTAGCTTTTCCTTACACTGGAAATTTGTTGGGCCCCGCCAATCCAATATACTGGATATTGCAAAAGCCCATGCATTTAGCTACATTGGGCTCATCCTTATATTTGGCCCAAAAATGGCATTTTTGAAAAACAAGACAAAATAACGAATTAAGTCCCACGTGGGTTTATCCAAATTTATTAGGCAGAATGATAAAAGATGTCCCTAACGTTTGCATGTTTTTTCATTTGGCCCCTTTTTTGTCCAAATATGCCTCCAACGTTTGTTTGTTTTGTCATTTGGCCCTTTATTCTTTCTTTTGGTCCAAATATGCCCCCAACTTTTCATTCATAGTCCAAATATGCCCCTGTTGGATGTAAATTGTCAATCAACTGACAGTCAATGGCTTATAAAAAAAATTGACGTGGCATCAACAGATCTTAATATATGGCAAGTCCAGTCAGCATCAACTGTTGAACGTCAGTTGACTGACAGTTTCCATCTAACGGGGGCATATTTGGACAAAAATAAAACATTAGGGCATATTTGGACTACGAATGAAAGAATAGGGGGCCAAATGACAAAACAAGTAAGCGTTGAGGGCATATTTAGACCCAAAAAAAGAATAAGGGGCCAAATGACAAAACATGCAAATGTTGTGGGCATCTTTTGTCATTTTACCAATTTATTATGATTTAGGTTCGAATATATTTTGATTATCGGTATGTTTAGTTGTGTATAGTAATAATTGATCATGGCTTTGATAAATCGAATATATTTCGATTCACAATTGATCTGTTTATGTATTGTAATGATTGATTTTAATTGTGGTCAATTTATTCGTGTATATTGTAATAATTGGCTTATTGATTCTAAACCTCTAGTTGGTATTAAAAGGCTTATTGATAAATGGATGGGGTCATTTCTAATCGTAATCAGTTTTTACGTTTATGTATAAAAGGATATATTTTGATTTAAATTCGAATATTTTTCGTATGTCTATATTTATTCTAGTCTAAGCTCTTTATTCTGATTTAAATTCAAATATGTTTTATATGTCCATATTTATTGTGGTCTAAATCCTAACATATTTCGCTTTACTATTTGTTTGTGTATTGTAATAATTGATTAAAATTTTAATACATTTGTACGTTTGTGTATTATAATGATGGGATAACTATAATTTTTAGTACCCTACATTTATCCGTTTTCCTATTTTGGTACCCTACCTATTTTTTGGCAAAATAGTACCTAACGTTACGTTTTATTTCTATTTGATACTCCGCCGTTAAAAATTAACTGAAGGCTGACTAGGAGAGAGAAAATCACACGTGGCATACTGCCACATAATTTTCTCTCTCCTAGTCAGCATGCCACATGTGCTTTTTCATTATTTTTGTTAACGTGGCATGCTGATTAGGAGAGAGAAAATGACGTGGTAGCATGCCATGTGTGATTTTCTCTCTCATAATCATCTTTCTGTTAATTTTTTAACGTCGGGTATCAAGATAGAAACAAAACGTAACGTTAGGTATTATTTTACCAAAAAAAATAGGTAAGGTACTAAAATAGGAAAACGGACAAAGGTGAAATACTAAAAATGTAGTTATCCCTATAATGATTGTAATAATTATTATAAATGACGTGGTTTAACATTGGTAATTTTTTTTACTTTCATATGATTCGGGAATATAATAAAGATTTGGGAATCAATAAAAATGTTAAAAAAAGAAACTTTTGTTTTGGATATCCAAATCCCATTGCCATCTCCTTTACAAAGAGAAACAAATAAAAGTTGAAACCTTTTTTTGCAAGCATATTTTATGATTTATATTTGGATTTTGATGTGCATCGATGCAAAGACGAACTATATAATTAGAGATTCGGCCACATTAAAAAAATATTACTTTTTTGTCTTGGTTTGCGTTACAAGTTGTAACATAGAAAAAATATTCAATATACATGTTGTGTAATTTTTAGAGTACACAAGTTTTTATTGTTTAGGAGTTTTAGTTTGTAGGATTTAAGATTACAGATTTGAATTTTAATTTTTAAAGATTAGAGACTTATCATTGGGTGACTCCACAACTCAATTTGATTTATTCATAACGTTAGGATTCGAACTCATGATCTTACTTAAAGAATCTAGTGTCGCGTCTCACTACACCAATTGTTTGTTTGTTTGTATAACTTTTTACATGTGTATCAAAAAGTTACTCAATATATATAAGGAGTTACGATCTACTTATATCATGTAAAACTTTTAAGTTTTATTTTTTTAAATCGTGTTAAATATATTCAACCTTGTACCTTTATGTGTTGTATTGATAATATTAATCGAACTAAACTCGTAAATTCCATCAGTCCCCATCGAGAAAAAGAAGATATGTAGCCCTTTAAAAGAATAATAATCCCTTGAAAAAGAGTAGAACCAAAGATATGGACCATCAATCATTTGAAATATTAGCTTGTAGAACCAAGTAAAAACTTTAACTAAAGTTCCAATGTAGGAGCGAATTATAGCCATTTGCAAAGGAATATAATTAAGATATGCTGCAATTACATCATCTGATGTAAAAGCTTTATTTTATAATTATATGTTTCTATTTATTTTATTTTATACTGTATTAATTATTACTATAATAATTACAATTTTATAAAACTCACTTGACAATAATAATTTTAAATTTGTAAGTGTTTAGTTTTATTTACTTTAATTTAATTTTATGTTATTTTTAGTCAATGTTAAAATTATAAAAAGATTTTTACAATAACAATTTTATTATTTATTATTATAATTTTATAACTGTTTAAGTAATTTGTAACTCCAGAATAACTCCACAATATATATAGGGTTAGGATCAACTTACATTATGTAAAACTCAATTACTTTTACACAATTTTTGGACCGTTGGATGATAATAATTAATGACCCAAATTATTTCCTTATCTTTTTTTCTCAAATAATAATTTTCACATTTTTTTACTGTTAATCTTGTTCATACATTTCACTTATCCAATAGTCCTAGATTAATGTAAAATTAAATGAGTTTTATATCATATAACTTGATATATATAAATATATATATATATATATATCAAGTTTTACAATTCCTAATTGTTATTTATTAATCAATAGTTGATGGTATTAATGGACCATAAAATTAATATTATACAATTACTCAAATTATAAATTTTAATATTATACTTAATTATGATTTGAAATTTTTAATTTTTAAAATATCTTAGATTTATATAGTTAAATTAATAAAATATCATAGTAGAAATTCATGAAAACATGAAATAATAGTAGAAAACTTTGTACAAACTACAAAGCTAAGTTCATCATCCATGATTTCCTCCAAGCCAACCTAATCCCCAAATAAGCTAGTAGAAGATAACATTATGACTAAACCCTAAATTGAAACTAAAGAAAAGAGCCTTGGAGCCCAAGGCATGCACCAGACGACAGTTTCAAAAAGCCCTTGGCATTGCCTTGCAAACCAAAGGTTTCTTCATTTCCATGGACAGCTTCAACTGCTCGGTCAAGTCCACCGCCGCACCACCACCGTCACCGGCAGCGACCCACTCGAATCCTTGAAGTAACTGAACCAGCCACAGATGAACCGTCGCCAGTCCCATGGCTTTCCCCGGGCAGACCCTCCGACCCGACCCGAATGGTGCCAGCCTAAGATCAGACCCCAGAACACTCACTTCCTCTTCCATGAACCGCTCGGGCCTGAACTTTTCTGGGTCCGACCAGACTTTCTCGTTATGCGTGATAGCCCACATGTTAACCATCGCCGTCGTTCCTGCCGGAACCAAGTGATCCCCGACGTGAACGTCGTGGATGGCGAGGCGAGCCCATGAAAGAAGTGGTCCCGGTGGGTGAACCCGAAGAGTCTCCTTTACGATGGCTTGAACGTAAGGCAGATTTTGAACGTCGGAATCGGAAACCTGTTTAGATCGTCCGACGACGGTATCAATCTCGGCCTGAGCTTTGGCTTGGATTTCTGGGTGTAAAACAAGCCTAGCTAGAATCCATTCCAGCAAGATCGCCACTGTATCAGTCCCCCTGAAGATCATCTCCTGTACAAAACACAAGTAAAATCTTGCAACAAAACAGAAACAGAAAAATTCGAAGATTATAAAATTAGCAACAATGGCTGACCCATAAAACAGCAATCATATCGGAGTTGTTGAGTTTCTCATGTTTCTCCAAATCAAGCAATACATCAACAAAGTCTCCAGCATTGTTGTAATCGCATCCCGAGCCGCCGCCAATCCTTTTCGCTGCATGTTCTTCGATTATCTTGCCGACGAAAACATTAACTCTCGAAACCAAATTCCGGCATCTTTTCCTGACTCCTTGCAGATCAAGCCAGCCGAGGACAGGGAAATGGTCGCTCCAATTGAATATCCCCAGCAACTCGTACCCTTCACTCACCAGCTCCTCGAGTTCTAGCGCGGCTAAATCAGGGTTCCGGAACTCGTATCTTTTGCCGAAGACGGTGGCCATCACGGTGTTCAACGACCCAAAATGAAGCACCTTCCTTATTAAAACTTCGCCGTCTGTTTCCATCGAGAACTTGATCTCCTCCGCCATTTTGGCACCAATCTCGCGCCGGAATCCTTCAAAGCCGGCGATTCTTTTCGGGCTGAATAAATGGTTGGCCGAGATTCGTCTCAATTCCTCCAGTAATCACCGTACGGGGCGAACCCCATTGCTCTGTGAAACAAAAGCTCGTAAGCTGACTCCTTCACCGGTCTATCCGCAAAAGCCGAGTTGTTGAGAATATCCCTCGCGGTTTCAGGGTCACTGGAAATGATAAA
The DNA here is from genome assembly GCA_958450335.1 of Hibiscus tridactylites. Classification (NCBI taxonomy): domain Eukaryota; kingdom Viridiplantae; phylum Streptophyta; class Magnoliopsida; order Malvales; family Malvaceae; genus Hibiscus; species Hibiscus tridactylites. The sequence goes on from OY288273.1 coordinate 2,983,559, forward strand.
CCGGGTGAACCCCACGGAGAAAGCCATCAGCTTCACCGCGTTAAGGGTTTTAGCCAGTTTAGCCAGGGCTCGTTAACTGTTTTTTTTAATAATTATATTAATTATGCATAATTACCTTATTAAATTAGAAGATATTATGTTTTTAAACGTATTTTAATCATGCATTTTTGTTGAACGATTGTCCGACTCTTTTGGGGGGAAATCTGTTTGCAAAACTTTCTTTCGTCAAAAATTTTATTAGAAATTTTAATAATTAATATAGTATTTTTGACATGTTTACGAGTGATTTAAACTTTGAAATTTCTTGTACTCTAGAAAAGGATTTTATTCTTCATACCCGCTGTATTTTTTAAATGGGTCGAAAATCTTCCTCAGAAACCTTGTAGCATAAATTATAAACTTATCCTTTTTATGTTAACTGCAGAAATTAAATATGAATAATAATTATTTACTTCAACAGATTTATCATTTTTATCTGTGAAATAAATAACCATGTAATATGTAAATAATCATTTGTGTAATAATAAAAATGATTAAACGGTATTCAAGATTATTGAATTCTTTGACATTCCTTTATTGATATTTATATATCAAATCTTAATTTGATTAATACTTTTTACTACTACTACCAATAATAATAAGCCTATATATTAACATTGTCAAAGGAATTTGTAAACTCAAGCATAACTCAGGGCCAATTTGGCATTACTGTAAAAAAAAATACTTTTAAAAAGAAAATGTTTATTTTAGACATGATGTTATAAAATTTAAAATATATAAATTTAAGTCATACTTAAATTTATTAGTATTATGACCTATGAAATATATCAATTTAAAAACATAATTTATAATAACTTGTTATTAATTTTTAATATAATTATATATATATATATATATATATATATTTCTATATTGCAGGAAATTTATAAAGTTAAATTTAAATACAAATATTATAAAAATATTACAAAAATGAATCAAAATTTTATAATGAAAACATATAAGTAAAATACCATAACATACCTTCAATGAAAATTCCTTTAGCCAAATGATCAATCTTCAAGAACACGGTTTCAGTAGTAATGAGAATATTTTTCAACAGTAAAATTTAATGAAGAAATAGTAAAAATGATGGCCGTTGTTGTGGCTAGTAAACGGGCGTTGAGGACAGCAACAACAAAAAAAAAGTTTACAAATGAAAGTTCACTCGTATCCATGGGCAATGAATGATAGCTATAGTGTTCGGTTTGTATTTTGTAAATGTCTAAGCGTACAGATGAGAATTGCACAAGCAAGTGTACTGCTAGATTTATTGGGAGCTATTCTAAAGCCTTTACGACCTTCTTCAAGAAACAACAATGGCGGAAACTAGCTAACCAGAGAGATACATCGTTACAAACAATCAGAACTTGCGAAATACTAGCCTTGTTAAGACCTGAAGACAGCTTTACCAGCATGTTCATGGATCTGCATCTCAAAAATCTAACAGCTCTCATTGCTTCAACTAAGGTATTGCAGTACGTAACTCGGATTACGTTACATAAAAAGATTAATAATTCCGTCCCCAGTGTATAGACCGGAGAAAGCTCTTCCCTTCTAGTTCAAAGGGTTTCCATCATCAACTTCCATATTTGAAGTCCTTGAAAGTGAGAAGATTTCCATAAATACTGAGCTTAATGCTTTCTAAATTCCATTGTCGAAATGATTTCGTCGAAATCTACTTACAAATGCAAATCCATAAGCATTTTGCTGCTGCATTATAGAAAAAAAATCAAAGAACAGATTAGGGAATTACTAGATGTCAAAGAATCAAGAGATTAGGTACATGGCAAGTTTCAAATATGTTGGTATATCAAACATGAAACAAATGATTTTTCCATCATTTAAGCTAAATAGAAAAAAGAGCTATTCTTAATCTTTAAAACATAAAGGCATACATATCGAAATTGCATATATTTATGTTATTCGGACTCGAGTATGAGTGATGGATGATCATATGAATTCAACAGTTTATGTCCAACTTTGCCCCCAAGATTTTCATGTATTTGAAAGGTCCTTGGATGATCATATCATCGCACATATGCGAATATGAGTCGAACATAGGAGCTAGACAGTTTTTAAAGAGAAATAAAGAATCTGAGCAGTAGGATTAAACCATTATATTACATTGGGAAACATGTTCTTTTTTTCTGCTCCTTATCTGGAAAAATATTCAGCACAAGTTTACCAGTTCCATTGCAAAAGTGTAATGAAATTGATTTAGAGATTCAACAACATGAAACAATGAAGGAAATTACCTGTTAGTACTCAACTAGTCCTGCTTGGCATAATAGTGGGGAGCTAACTCTGTCAACCAAAATCCATCAATTATCGTTATATTGCAGATGTACTTGTTGGTAGTTTTGACAAACTCGTTGAAAATAATGCAGTCAGCTTTTGTTCGGAACAACACAGAAGTTGGGTGGATCCGCACCACCTCACCACTAGCCAAAGCCCTGTCATTTCGTAAAAAGTACATGTGAGGGAATTATCATACAGACGTAACAGACCAATTGCATAAAACTAAACAAACAATAAATGCTGATCTAATACAAACGAAAGTGAATTAAGGCAAGGGGAGAACAAGTAGAAGAGATAAACGATGAATGCTATAAAAAATCATCAGTGTATTTTTACCTGTACGTTCCATCAGGCTGTTTCAAAGCCGCATTTAGGAAAAAAGCAGCGGCAAGGCATCTGCGGAACTGAAGTGTGTCGTCTCCACAAGACGAAATGCAAAGGCCCATTTGTTCAACATGTCGGCGGATTTGACTGCAATGAAGCGCCTAACAGACTTAGTGATGCATACTTACACGTTGCCAAGAAAGACAGCATAATAACTAATTTCTAATCACAAATTCATTACCCCAAACCCTTGTTTTAACAGAAGGGTGTATTTTGTGTGAAAAAAGAGAGTTCAACAAATAAAATATGGATGAGTGCATCCAACCTGTGGATGTCACGGGCATGTCGCAAAGAACGGCTATTGATGAAGTTATCCTTGCACCACTTCCTAAGAATTTTTTCAGGCTTTTCTTTGCCAACTTCAGGCTTTCTCTTCTCCAATAACTCAATAGATGCTCGATAGACATTAATCAAAGTGAGATGGTCTCCTTCAGAACTTGCAAAGCATTTCTTTGCCGTTCTTGCCTGTCCAATAGAAAAAAGCAGTTTACGTATTTTCATCATTAATTGGAAGAAAAGAACATGGATCTAAAGCAAAACATCTAAGCCCACATGCATGACAATGATTGAATTTGTAGTACACTATCGTACCTCATCCAACTTTTCCCGTGGCTCGTAAAAGATAGATTCTACAGAAAGCATTGCAACAGCAATTAACATTTCATCTAGGCACTTGAACTGGCTAGCTAGAATGAGAGCTTTAGAATAAACAGGATCTAAAGGGAGACGAGCCATTTGACGACCAACAGGATCTGACAGTTTGAGTTCATCGGTTAAAGCGCCTAGCAAGATCAGCTCCTCCAATGATTTTTTAATAGCTGCCCTGTTCAAATGTGAAAAAGAGTCATTCACCATCATACACCATAAAATAAAGGGAAACTAAGAAGTGATAAAAGAAAAAAAGTCCACTAAGAAGTGATCAAAATCAGTAGATCTAATGGTCTATGATCAGTGAACGATGACAATATAAAGCAAAAGAGATCTACACATTAGCTGAAATTAACTTCTAAAGAGGTTCACCTTGAGGGTTTCTCTATGAAGTCAAACCCAAATATATCGTCGACACCCAGGGCCTTGAGCTGCAAAATGACATTGGAGAGGTTGCACCGCTTAATTTCAGGCTTGGTTGAATCCTCAAGCTTTTCATACTCACTCTCCGGGTAGAGACGGAAACACTTCCCGGGTCCTTCACGCCCTGCACGTCCACTACAGCAAGAAAGAATTCATCACTATTTTTTTGAAAAACTTTATGTCAACCATCTTGTTTGCCAAGTACCTTCAATTATAACCATACAAGAAAAGGGCCATACAGAATAAGTGAAACACGAAGAAATTTGAAATGGTGCCTCAAAAAGATAAATAAACTAGAATAACACAGTTTAAGACCCCCCCCCCCAAAAAAAAAAAAAAAAAAAACCTTAGCAACAAACAGTCCCTTAACCCTTCTTGAAAACCACTCAAGATGATATAAAAAAAGTTAAAAGTAAATAAAAAAATCATTTATTGTTTATCCCCTACCTTCTCTGGATTGCTTGTGCTTTTGACGTGGGAACAATAATCAATGATTCCATCCCTTTGACCGGATCATAGGAACGTGCTTTTACAAGTCCAGGATCTATAACATACTTAATTCCAGGTATTGTCACTGATGTCTCAGCAATATTAGTTGCTAATATGACCTAAACAGAAAAATGAATTGACATGATTAAGGTAACATTGCCTCATATTGTAATTTGTAAACATACGAGCAGTAAAATCTAAAAGCATGTTCAACATAGATTGCATTAGGAGAAATATATGCACTTGCTACCCTATGCTCGTTTTGGTAATAAGAATAATCTGATAAAAATGAATATGGTAATGTAAGCACATTACACTGCAGAAAAATCTCGTTTTGGCAACATTAAACACTGTATTCCCTACATTAATTACTATATATGAAGATCACCAATTTCTAGACATTATTAAATAAAGTCATAAAGCTACCTTACGAAACCCTGCAGGAGCAGGTGCAAAAACTCGCATTTGCTGTTCTGAAGGAAGAGATGAGAATATAGTAACTGTTTTCATATTCCGCTTCTCTTCAGGTAATCGTTGTAAATTCTCATGGATTTGTTTTTCGACCGACTCAATCTCTTCTTGCCCAGTCAAGAATACAAGAATGTCACCAGGAGCCTCCTCTGAATGAATCTAATAAAGTGAAGAGAGGTACATATCAGGATTCATATGATTCATATTCTACAAAGAATATTCCAATGCTTTCAGGATGTGTTTTTTCCAGTAAAAGGTGAGGACAGATTCCCCACAAATTATATAAAAAAATAAACAAACAAATATTTTATCAAAGTTCAAAGCACAAACACGACCGACAGACCAAGAACAAAATAAATGCATAAACATTGATGGCTGATTAAAATTGGTAACCATAAAAGAAAAAGAAAACCATCATTCAAATTGAACCTTGAACCCCATAACTAATGCAAAGATGCAATAACAATGAAGCCAATCTAAAGAACACTGCCAACAAACCTGGAATATGGTGACAATAGCTGAATCCAAATAATCAGTCTGGGGATCAACAGTATAGAATACATCCACCGGAAACTGTCGTCCGAGAACACGAACAGCTTTTGCACTGCCAAAGTATTCAGAGAAAACATGCGCATCCAGGCTGGCAGACATGATGATTAATTTCAAGGGTGACAATTTTCTCCCCTGGCATTGCTTTAAAACACCGATGCAGGAATCAGTGTTTTCTTTCTCCAAGATTGTACCATTGCTTGCTCTCTTATGGCCAATACTAGTGTGGTCTTTTATATGTTTGGACCTCACATTTTGTACCTTTTTAAGCAAACCCAACAATACATCAGTGTGGAGGGTTCTCTCATGAGCTTCATCAACAACTATCACAGAATACCTAGAGAGATACGGATCTAATAATGCCTCCCTGAAAGAGCATAAAAACAAATAAAAAAACGACTAAACATCAGCTCCCACAGAACTAAACAATCCATAATTCCACTATGAAGAATCGTTAATTCACCATATGATTAACAATTCCATCAACACATTCTAAAACCATATAAATCCAAGATGCCATTAGCAACAAAAACGACTATTTTAAACGAAATAAAGATGATTACCTAAGAAGTAACCCATCAGTCATATACTTGATCCTTGTTGAGCTAGAAGTTACATCCTCAAACCTAATTGAATACCCAACTTTCTGTCCCAACTCAACACCGCATTCTTCGGCTACCCTTTTCGCAACCGTTACAGCAGCAACACGCCTCGGCTGTGTTACCCCAATAGTTTTCCCATCACAGCAGAACCCAGAATCGGATAAAAACTGAGGTATCTCTACATAGAAATATAACAGCCTATATATATCAAATGAATCAAAACATTATCAATTGAAATTAAAAATAAAAACCCCAGAAATAGTATTACTCACGGGTTGTTTTCCCACTTCCAGTTTCTCCAACAATGATCAAAACATCATGCTTTCGAACCTCTTCAACAAGTCTTCTCTCAACTACAATAAAAAGGAACAAACTTTTGTTTAAATAGAAAAGCATAAATGTAATAATAATTTGTCTGAGGATGAGCAATCTAACAGACCCGAAGCAATGGGAAGCGATTTCCGGTGCTCCAAAATCTTTCTTCTCCTGAAAATTCGAAGTAGTTATGAGAGTCAATTTTCGAAAAATAAATACTAAATAAAAAAACAAAAAAAACAAGGAGTAAAGAATGAACCTGGCATATAAACTGGGTTTGTTATTGTTATTGTTGTTCTTGAAAGAGTTGTAGTTGGGTACTTGAGATTCCGCCATTGAAGGCATCTTTGCTATAAGAAAAATAAACTTAACAAAAACGCCGTCGGCCGAAACCGCTATTGCCAAAAACAATGGTGAGACGCGGAATACATGGGCGGGCGATAAAGGTGAGCGTGAGAGTTGAAAGGGAGGCGAACTGATGAGACTTACAGGGAGAGGATTGATCGACGTTGAGGAGAGGGTATTGACGCGCGCCGACGACAAGAGGTGAAGTCGCGCGGCTCTAGATGCTCTGGTCTGATGACGACGGCATGAAAACAACCCTTTCAGGGTTTGAAAGCCAAAGAGAGAACGAAGAATAAAGAGGAATTTAGGTTTGTTATTAATATTATAATCTTATTTTATTATCATTAAAAGAACGGAAAATTACAAATATATTGTGATTGAGATTTTTTTTATTTCTCAGTCTATTGTTGTTGGCAGTTTACTTCTGAAAATATTATGATTGAAACAATATTTTTAAAGTCGGACTCAGATAAACTGATATTTAAAAAAATTCCCTAAGGTCTTTCTTATGTGAGTTAGATTTTGAGATTCCCTAAAGTCTACTTTAAATAAGTTCGACTTTGGTGATATTTTAGGGGAACAAATTTTCTAAAGTCGGACTTTAATGGCCAAATTTTTTTAAAAAAAATCTTAAAGTCTTGTTTATTATAATCTGACTTTGGGTGGAATCTTTGAGGTAACTGGGGCACGGAACTTGCATGATGTTCGATTAGGTGACGAAACCAGTCATTAAATTTTGATTAGAATATAAGTTTAGGCTGTGTTTATTTTTGAGAAGAGTGTGCAGTAGATTAATTTTTTTGGGAGTGGTGGATGTGGCTTTTGAATGGTGATAAATTTATGGTATTTTAAAATGTATAAGGGTAGATGTTAAAAATTTATAGTTGTTAGATAGGCAGAGATAGGGGTAGTGTAAGAGATAAAAAATTATTTTTTTGTTAAATAATTAAGTTAAGGTTGAAAGGAAGTTAATATTGAAGGAGTAGAAGAAAAAGATAAAGAAAGTAGTGAAGAAAAGGTTATAAGTAGATTCGATTTTTTTAGAGTTTTTTTAGTTTGGTAATTTTATTTTATTATTTTGTAAGTAGATTCAAACTTTTGAGTTTGGTAAATTTTTTTATTTTGGTATTTTTATTTTGTTATTTTGTATGTTTCATATATTTTTTATTTTTTCATGTAGTTTATTTGAGTTAGTTCGAATTTGGATTGGACAAATGGTATTATTTTTCATGTAGTTTATTTGAGTTGATTTGGTAGTTTTAATTTTTAATTTCAGTTGATTTACTATGTTAGAAAAAAATATTCAAAAAATATATATATTATTTTATTATGAGCATTTTGATTTAGTATGTTTTATTTCGATCATGCAGAGAAAATGAGCAACAACAAATTTATGGTGATTGTTCATTACAATGGACAAATGGTGAAAACTGATGTCGGGGTTGTATTTGATTGTGAAAGCAGTAGAAGATGAGATTCGAGAAAGAAATCATGCTTCGAGAAATGAAGGAGAAAATATCATAGAAAATTAAAAAAGAGATTCATAGTTTACGTTAATGATGGATGACATGTGACAATCCAGTTAGATATTGTGATGACGATGTTTTTTTTTTATGATCGTTGAGCATGATTCTATGGGAATTCGATATATCGAGTTGTTTGTTGAGGTGCGTGATGTTCCCGACCTATCTACAAACGTAGTTGGAGAATCAGGTCAAATGAAATTTGGTGATGAGATTGATATGTCTAGAGGCAGTTTTGTTGCAATGTTGACAAGTGGGACATCAAATACATTTCATGAAGCCGAGCCTTCAACATATGCTTCATCACTCAGGCCGAGTGTTGATCCTACTGTTGAAGCTGGTGTGGAACCCTCACGAGGTGGTGGGGAGAATCTTTTGTTGATTCTAACGAAGATAAAGATATTAGGGATCACGATTTGTTCCTTGATGACGTTGGTGTAGCCCCTGATTTTTGTGTTGGCGAATTTGTTTCGTCCAGGGGCGACATTACATTTTATGATCCTCCTTCTCACATGAGTTATGTGGATTTTGATGCAATGAGGGCGTCTAAATTCTCAGATTTACTCCGGTTAACCTCGAGTCAACACGGTGAATTATATGTTAAGTTTCAATTTGATGACAAGAATGAAGCTGTATTGGCATTGAAAGGGTACATCACCAAAAACCACGTGGACTACTTTGACGCAAAATCCAGTCAGAGGACCTTCTTTGCCAAATGTGTGAAATACGGACAAGAGTGCAATTGGAATATTCGAATGACAGAGCTGCAGAGGTCAAATCGTTGGGAGGTCACAAAGTATAATGGTAACGAACTTCTATCAACTAGGACCACCTAAAATTGGACTCTAGCGTAATAAGTCGTCACGTAATGAAGTTGGTTGAAGCAAATCCACAATTTTCAGTTTCAACGATTCAGAAAAGCATTGCGCAGAAATTTAAATACCAAATAGAATACAAGAAGGCGTGGCGTGCAAGAGACAAGGCAATGAACTTGGTGTACGGTGATTACGATAAGTCGTATAACGAGCTACCGACTTTGTTACTAACACTGCCACATTTTATACCGGGCACCATAGTGAGGTATCAAACTAAGGATGCGAAAGACCGAGAAGGCCAAACTGTTGAAGGTTATAAATTTTTTCATCGACTTTTCTGGGCGTTCAATCCTGCCATTGAAGGCTTTCCATATTGCAAACGTATGGTTTAAGTCGATGGCACATGGTTGTACGAGAGATACTCTCATATATTGTTGGTTGTTGTTGCTCAAGATGGTGACAACAACGTCTTCTAGATTGCATTCGTAATTGTTGAGCGGGAGACGACGGAAGTTTGGAACTTATTTTTGACGAATTTACGTGAGTATGACGTCAAAGAATATGGGGTATGCATTATATTCGATCGAGAGACGGATATCAAAGCAACAACTAATCGAGACAGAATTCGTTGGACACCACCGAACGCATACCCTGCCTATTGTATTCATCATATCAGTAAGAACAGCTATGAGCGGTTCAAAAATAAATATATTTTGGAGTGAGATTGGAAGCATTAGTAAGCATCTTTTTTCAAACTAAATTATATTTGCATATGTATTTATTTATTTGTTTATTTATTTATTTATGTTTGATTTGTGTCGATACTAATAATATTATGGCACATGATATCTACTAACGCAGCCACATTTTGAGAGGAAGATGAAAAATTTAATGAAGTACGACGAGCAGGTTTGGAGTTGGGCAAATGAAATCGAGAGGAAAAGATGGGTCTAATCATATAACGAAGGTGGTAAGCGATACAGGTAAATGACTACCAACCTTGTGGAGTGCATAAATGGAGTACTAAAAGAATCACGTCATCTCCCAATAGCAAGCCTAGTGAAAGAGACGTACTATAGGTTGACGAAAGTTTGGGTAGTTAAATGAAAGGAAAATAAAGCCTTATTAAATAGGGGCCAAAATTGGGCTACCACTCTTGTGACGAAAATGGCAAAGAACATGACGAAAGCAACATCGCTAAAGGTTAATAGCTTCGACCGAACTAATCAGACATTTGATGTTGTTGGTGCCAGACACAACAACGAAGCAGTGCACTCAAATGTATTTTGAGTCGATTTCAGATATAGTTGGTGTGATTGTGGAGCATTCCAAGCATGGAGATATCCATGCATTCATACAGTTGCGGCGTGTATGCATGTAGGGGTTGACTCGTACACTTTTGTTGATGAATGCTTCAATCTCCACATGATGGTCAATATTTACAGAAGTGAGTTTCCACCGGTTGCAAATTCAATTTATTGGTCGTCGATAGAGCATGAAAAATGGTTACCGGATCTTACACTTCGTAGATCTCCAAATGATCGACCTAGATCGACTCACATATATACCAGTATGGATCTTCATGATAAGGAGAAAGGACAGCGGAAGAGATGCACCATATGTAAGGCCGAAGGACATTCCAGATCAAACTGTCCAAATAAATCAAGATTCGTGTCAATGCTTCAGTGATTTCCAATGTTTGTATTTGAAAAATGTTATATTATGTTATGCTGTGTTGTGAAACAATTCAATTTAATCACTTAATTTAAATTGTTCTAATATAATTGATTAAGTCGAAAAATATTTTTCTTTTAAATTGTTAGATATAAAATAAAAATAAAAAACTTATTCAAACATTGCATTTAACATAATCCACTAAAATTATTAACTACTTGAAATAAAAAGCTAACAATGCTTATGTCCACCGGTACCACACTCTGGTGGATGGCGAGACCGATCGGGATTGCGTCAACGATGAGGCTGAAGTTGTTGCTCTTCATCGTCATCGTCATCGTTCTCGGTTCCAATTGGCCCACCTGTGAAGAACAAGGACTGTAGTGGTTTTTGCTGAACACAAGGTGTCCCAAAATTGGGTTGATACGGATACATATGAATCAATCCTTGAGAAACACTGGACGAGGTAGTCATCATCGACGAAACTGCATCGTAGGGTTAGCCATAAGAGGTGTAAAAAATCCATGTTCTCGCCCAAATTCGTGTATTTGGGTGTCTGTGGCGAAATAAACTCGGGTCTATATAAATTAGGATCATCAAACCTTATATCACCTAAAGAGCTCTCTCCCACATTACCTGAATAGCTCAAGCTCACTGGTGGATATACAAATGTAGCAGGCTGAAAAAACTCTATATTATCCGAGGATCTCGGGGTAACTTCTTATTGGGTTGTAAGGTGCTCGATTCTTTCAACCGTTCTTGCTCGCCAAGTGGTGGAGAAGTTGAAATTGGGTGAAAGTGGTGTGGAAGCTTAAAAGATTAAGTGACACAACGATTTATAGTGGTTCAACCTTCTAACCAATGTCTACATCCACTGCCTTAGCTTCCCACTAAGGATTTCCAATCAATCCACTATTGATTCGTCCCCTTTTCTAGTCTTAGGAGGAAACCCTTATACACCGATCAAGCTTTCTACCCAAAGCCTTGATCAAACCATCTTTACAAGAGAAAATATAAGCAAACACAAATCCCTCTAATAGGTGTTTGTTTGCACAATTTAGCTCTCACCCAAAACCTAAAACACTTGAGCAAATTTAACAATTTTGGCTCACTAGTGTTTGTCTATACAAAGAAATGACAATTTAAGTACAAAGACAATTCTTGGTCATTTGTTGATTGACAATTGAAGCATTAACCATTACTTGATGCTTGAAGGCCCCTTTTATACTCCTTAATGGGTTTGTAACCGTTACTAGCCGTTGGGGTTGAATTGGAGCCGTTAGAGACTTTATTTCCCACCATAAATGCAGTTATGTAGCTTGGCGTATCGATACCCTTTCAACCGTATCAATACGATCTCGATAAGAAAGTAGCCGTTGTGCACTTCAGCTGATGCGTATCGATACGCTTACCTAATGTATCGGTACGGTCATGTAGTTTAAAAGACCGTTGGGAAATATGACCGTTGGGGTTGTTAATATGGGATCGGTACGCTTACTAGGCGTATCAATGCGATCCCTCACCGTATCGAAACGGCCAAGCATGTTTCGATACGTGTTTTGGCAGTGAACAAATTGGGGGGGAAAAATATCGATACAGGTTGGACCGTATCGATACGGGTTGGACTGTATCGATACGGGTAGCTTGAAAAGTCAAGTTTAGCTATTTAAAATCAATAAAAACATTGCCAAAAAACTTTTTAAAATACCTCAAACATATATTCAAGTTGTTTGGACTTAAACCAAGTTTTAAATTCTTTTCAAATTAGTCCAAAACATTTTTCAATTATTATATCAAAATACTAGTTCTACACTTCTAGTTGTACACAAGTAGGAGTCGGTTCTTTTTCCCATATAGCCATTGGTGGGGCCACTGGTGGCTCCCATGTCGTTGGCCAACCCGTATGGTCTCTACTACCATTTTGTTGTCCCTGTGATGAGCTCATTGCAGCCTTGAATGATTTACTTTTACCTCCATATTTTTTCCGGAACCTTTCACATTTCTCTCGTTCAGACTGATCTATTAAGTATGACATTTCATGACTACGATAGTAGATTATGTACTATAACTCTCAAAATTAAAATCGGCTGCTTTCATTGGACGACGTTCCGACAACGATGAATTTCTGTTGTTCCACAAAGCAATATACTCGCTATATTTTGACTTTCCAATCCGTATTTGGCCTGCCACATCCATCATAGGCATGAAGATGGTAATGGTCACGTGGAATGCACGAAATATGTTGGTGGAAGCCAAATTGCCTTAACACTCCATCTGCAAAGTGAAACTTGACAGTAGAAAAATGGATCAACGGTGTAACACTACATCATGAAAGTGAATCCTTCATCACATATTCTGGTACAAATATATAGTCATCTTTGTAGGCATTCCAAATAAACTACAAAAAATAATGGTTTAAAATAATACATCTAATTAACTAAGATGTGAAAAACACATTTAACGTCAAAAATTACTTTTCATTCATATACCAGCTCTTGACAATGAGAATCAATAAGAGATCTACAAACTCTGACGTTGTTGTACGCCAATCCCGTCTCATGCTTCTTCTCGCACCATCTGCATATAAATCACAATATATTTAAATAACAAGTTAATTTAATTAACTTACATATTCAACTAAGAATAAGGATATATATTTACCTTGCAACGACAGGAAACTGCACATGTGTTCGAGTAAGTGGTGTAAAAAAGGGAAGTCATTGCCAAGCCCACGCTTGCAACAATAACAAGCAACCACCAATATCGCATACCCTCTAACCCTTTTGCAGTAAAACGCTTTTGCACAACTCGCGATACAAGGAGGCTAATATTATTGATCCCCAACTATATTGACAATCAGGTTCTCAAGGAGTATCCAAAAAAAGAAGATACTTTACACTGATCATATTGTCAGATTTATCTGGCATCAGTATACCTCCAATCATTTGTAGGATATATGTTCGACTAACCATATAAATTTCTTCAACTGTATTATACTCAACGAGTTGAAATTGTCTCTCTAGCCAACTCATTTTCACACGAGACCCTTTCACGTTACTTCCAAAGGGTTCCATCTCAAGGAATCTTTGACAAATTTCAACCGTTGAGCCTTCGGCACGCTCGACCACTGGCTTCACGTTTATTGGGACCCCAATAAGATAAACCATGTCCTCGAGGGTGATCGTGCATTCTCCGCAAGGCATATGGAAGGTATGCGTTTCAGGTCTTCAACACTCAATTAGAGCAGTAATCAATCCGGACACCAACTTGTACCCACGAAGGAACGTGGCATGATAAAATCCTGTCATATATAAAAAATTCTCGATTCTGTGGTCTAGGGGTTTATCTACCATATGCACAAATGATGTTTAAATGTTTCCTCTACATCTTGTAAATAACACATTATTTAAACATAATTACTAACAAAAAAACAAAAGTGACATATTTCGTAATGAAACAATTTTTAAAAAATTATATCAGCTCATCAACTCTAAGGCTAGTAATGTGTCGATTCTGTAAATGCAACAATGAAGCTTGCCCAACCATCCTACATGATAAGTAAGAAAATATTAGTAAACTGAGACTAAATCCATCACGTTAAAAAATAACAATTAAAATAATTGTCGTATTTCCTTATTATCTATTAAATCATCAATTTAACGTCGTTTTTATTCAACCACCTATAAATAAATATAAATTAATTAACGAACTTAAATAAAATAATAAAATCTATACACATATTTTTCTATATTCTCAAAATAAACGTTTCTTCTCTTATATTCAAACAATTTTTCTATATTATCAAAATCTCTCCACCTATTATTTAACACAAAATATTTAAATTATATTCTCTCCACCTATATTTTCTTCTCAAATCTTCACCTATTTAACATAAAATTTTCAATTTATATTCTCTCCAAATAACATCAAAATTCAAGGAATATCAAAATAATAATTAAATAATTAGCGAATTTAAATTGAATAATATACAACAAAATATTTCTCAAATCCCCACCCATTTAACACAAAATTCAAAAAAACTTCAAATTTAATCAAACAAATAACTTAACTTACTATATTCTTTTCAAAGTTATTTCTTCTCTTCAACCACCTATTTAACACAAAAGACATAAATTTTAACTTAAAAACACAAAAATATAATTTTCCTAATTACTAGAAAATATAATATAAAAACAAATAAATTACAAAAAATAATATTTACTCTAATTTAAAATAATAAGAATAAATTACAAAAATAAAATACTTACTTTAATAAAAAAAATTCAAATCTTCAAATCTTCCTCATATTCTTCTTCAAAATATTTTCTCTCCCACTATCTACCTTCAACCCACCCCTCTTTTAACCTCACAAAAATTAAAACTCAACCACTAATATCACTTACTCAATTAAATTTCACCATTCATCCAACCAATCATATTAATATATATATATATATATTCACCCTTTCCCGTACCCCTCAATGCCCTCTGCCTCCCTGTGTCTGTGCATGCATGCCCTCTTCTTCTCGTGTGCATGTGGCAAGGCTGCAAAATTCCCCCCAAAGTCGATATTTAGTGGGGAAGAGTTTAGGCGACCCAAAGTCGGATTCTAGTGGGGAAGACTTTGGGCATTTTTTCACACGCGAATGCATTTGAATTTGACTTCAGCTGCACTATTCCTATCACAATATTTGTGAAAATAATCTAGGCAGTTCAATAGTTTAGGAAAAAATTCTTATCACAATATTTTTGTAATTTTTCCTTAAAAAGTCATTGGGTTAAGAGAATCCAATTAGTAAAAGATATTAAGATAACACATTAATTTGATAAAAAAATGGAGTCCATTAAGGATTTCCAATTGAAACCAATGACTAGGGTTTGACCCCATAAATAAAATGTTAAATTATGAGATACTACTTGTATTTAAGGTATAGGTTACTTTCAATTTCAGGCTTTCAGCAATGCCACTTTTTATCTTTGTTATTTTAGTCTTTGAATGTTTCCTAATTTAAAGCGTAAATTCTTTTTTTTCTTCAATGTAGTCCTTTAATTTCATTAATCTAAGTTCATAAGTGTTGAAAAACACTCTAAAAATCATTAAAAGTAACCTTTTATGATTATAATTATAATTATAATTATAATTATAATTATTATGTTCTATAATTAGAGTTGGAAAACACTCTAATTTTTTATAATCACAAAAGCCTCCCTTATGTCTACAACCGTGATAACCGCGACGCGACGACGATTGAGATTTAAATATATGATCTTCACAGATCTAAATCTTGTGAAGTTGCTCAAACAAAATTTTCAATAAATCCTTAGCTTAAAAATAACAAAAAAACATTTTCAATTATAAGAGCCAAAATACAATCCATCTATATATACACTTACATAAATTTTTTGAATGACCTCAAAATTACATATTAATTAAGGAACAAATCAGGGTTCTTAAAAACATTCAACAACTGCAATCGCGATCGTTGTATAGTGGTATCACCGTCGTCCAAAATTGATATCGCCGAAAATCGCCTTGAGAATCGGATTCACACAAAAAACAATAGATTTAGGCCGCGATTTAACGGGTAACGTCTGATTGCGACGATAATGGACAATTATTCCGTTACTATATTGTTAACGATCAATAAAGAAAAAATACAAATATCTCAAAAAAGAAAAAAAAAAGATAATCTTAAAAAAAATAATTTCAAATAGTATTTCTTGCTATTATCGGCGATTCAAGCACCGTTCACCAGATCCAAATGATCCTTCGGATGATTAAATGAAAACGATGCGTTGAAATTGCAAAGATGAAAAAGAAAGGAAAAGAAAAAATAAAAAGATTCTAAAAAGTGAAAAGAAGAAGTAGAAAGATACTTTTTGAGTGTTTAAATGGTAAAAATTAATTTTATTATTAACAAGAATATATCCATCAATGGACTTGATTCAAGGCAAAATATAAACACCAACGGAAATAAATTAAATGGGTCTTAAAAACCGATACTATACTACCTAGAAAGACTAAAAAGGAAAGGAAAGAATTAAATGCATCTTGAAAATCGACACTAATTTTTTTACTACTTAAATATTATAATTATCATTTATATTATATTGTACATTTATTACATTTAAATGGTAAAAAATAATTTTATTATAAAATGCATCTTGAAAAATCGACAGTAATTTTTCCACTACTTGAAGAAATAACAGTCAATAAAGAAGAAAGAATAAAAAACGACAGTTGCGAATGAAGTTTTAATCCTTACAACAATATTTTCATAGAACTCTAAAACTACATTGTTTTGTTCATGTTAAACTAAAAGGAAGTAGTTGATAAAAAAAGAAATAGGAAACTCAAAACTAGGGTATAAAGTAATTTTATTTTAATAAATTAATTTTCATACCTTTAAAACATTATTTGATTTATATTTTTAATAAAAATTTTGAAGAAAAAAATTATTAAAAGCAACAAGACTATATTTTTAAAAAAATAAATAGGAAATTATAATTTTTTGTTAATATATTTTTAAAAAGAATCACAAAATTATTAGATTTTAATTGAAGGAGAGACTACCACAACTAATAAAAATTTAACTTGGACTTCATTTTAATTCACGAAAATCATTAGATTTTCTAATTTACTATAAATTTTAATGTTTTTTATGATTATATGTATTGATTTTTTTTACATTTGTTGTACCCCTATCGTACTCGTACCTTATAATTTTGAAAATTATCGTTTCTCGTCTTTGTACCCGTATCTGTGCAACATATAGAGCAAAACTATCAAGTTTCATACTGAGATGGTGGGAAAGATTGTAACAAATACCGGACATGAACTGTATTTTGAGAACTATTTGGGCTTCTATGGACTTGAAAAGTTTGGGCTAAAGAAACACACGTACTATCCATTTTTTCGGTTAGTCAACTTTATTTACACTATCATTAAAATTAGGATAAATAATAGTTAGTCCCTAGAATTGATATTTTTTAAACTTGATTTATGAACTTTTTAGAGTTAATTGCACAAGAAGTATTCAAACTATTATTCTTATTCTAAAATAGTCCCTAAAATTAAAAAGAAAAAAAAAACAATTTTTGGTATCCATATCTGAGATTTGAACCTTGCTTTAAAAGTCACCATTGAAGCTGTAACCAACGACCACTACCCTACCCCAATCGACTAATTTAAAACATTATTAGAATATATATTAAAACATGTCACATATCATATTTTGATTAGCCAATATTTTTTTAATAATTAGATACTTAAAATGATCGAAATGAAACTTTAGGCATATATTTAGAGCGAAAAATAGGTTAGACACCAAAATTGAACCACGTGTATAATTTGAGCACCTATTTAATTATTAAGCCTTTATTTCAAATCATACGTTAAATTAATTATATTATTTTTCTAAAAGAATATATTAATTATAATAGAAATTATTAACTAATTAAAATACATTTGTTTTATAAAAATATTTATATTTTGAGTTAAAAGAACTATTTGCAGCTGTTTATGATACTACACCGGGAAAAGTTTATTTCATTCTACACCATTTATATGTATGTATCTCTTAACATAATAAAGAGGACCCATACTTGTGAGACTTGGTACGAGACCGTTAAACTCTTTAACTCTATAATCAAAGTGAACAATACTTGACCACATTGTCACAGACCGCTAGTTCGAGTCAGAGTCACATGCACGCATGGTTGCCCAAGGGGTTCTAACGGAGATTTTGGGTCTAAAGAGACCGCCGAACTTAGCCCGATCTATGGAGGATTCTAGAAGAAAACCACTTTGACCTATGTAAAATTTTCATGTAACCATAGGATTTGTTTCCTTAGATAGCATATATATTTTAGGGAATATTCTATTTGTGGTTGGTGGGCTTCAATCATAGTCATCAATGTAAATCATTAGGAACCGCCGGATGTAAGGATACTCAATTATATATAAAGGCCTTTCCCACCTCATTTGTATCATTCATTTTCTGAGTAATCAAGGCATTCACTCTAAAACTCTCTGTGTTGTTCTTGAGAGTTCTTGGCTTTCTTTTTTTGTTTTTGAGTTGTCTTCTTTATAGTTTACTTCCGCTTAAAACGTTAAACATTTATTATATTTTAAAATAAGATGTGTGAATTTTTTTTAAAAAAATCACGACCACGATATCTGTAGTGACCACAATAACATATGTTATGTCCGCAACCACGATAAACGTGACGCGACCAAAATTTTTTTAAATCAATGGTTATGAGAGTCGAAATGCAATTTTCGAAGGATAAATACTAAATAAAAAACAAAAAACAAAAAGTGAAGAATGAAACTAGCCTATAAACTTGTGGTGTTGTTATTCCTGTTGTTCTTGAAAGAGATGTTGTCGTTGGGTACTTGGGATTTCGCCATTGACGACATCTTTGCTGTAAGAGAAATAAACTTAACAAAACCCTTTTCTACTTTGAACAAAGATGAAAAATGGTTGCCGATAAAGGGATAAAAGAGAGTTTTGATCGATGACGTTTTCTATTTAAATTATGTTTGACGAGTTTGTTTTATCGACTATTTAGACTTAAAAAATTTTACTCTAAAAAAAATCAAAATTCTCGACTCGAGACAAAAAAACTCACTCGAACAAAATTTTAAATAAAGTTTGACTTGTAAAATGGAAATTTGAATAACTCGAAATTTTTAATAATTAGTGGATTGATTTTTAAGTTAGAGTCGAGTCTCTCAATTTTTCCTGATATACATATGTCGATATATAAAAAAGCTAAGAAATATAAGTTATAAATGAAAAAAATATGAATATATATATAAATATATATATATACATACATAACTTATATGATTAGAGAAAGTCATTTAAATTTGAATCAAAATGTATCATAACACGATAAATATTACAATTAGATTTGTATAGGAACTCAAAAACTAGACTCAAATAAAAAACTTCAAATAAAGTTTAAATTGTGAAATATAACGCGTAAACTCGAATAACTCATATTTTTTTTATTCGACTCGATCAAACGCTCAACCCAACATGAAATATTTAATTTTTTATATATACTAAAAATAATTTTAAAATCATATTACTTTGATTAACAAATGACGGATTATATGTTTTAGCACTTAATATCAATCTTTTATACTACAAACCGATCAGGGAAAATTGTCGAGTTCGGAACCAAATCGGATCACGGGTGGTCTTGGAAAATTGAATTAAGGAGAAGATTGTTTGACTGGGAAGTGGAACAATGGAATCAATTGATGAATAGGCTACAGTCCTTTAAATCAAATGGTATCGATCGCGATTGCTTGTTATGGATGCCTACAGGGGATGGTATGTACTCTATTAAATCTGCCTATGCAGCAACATTAGCTTGTGATAAAGCTGACTTGTTTTGGAAGAAAATGGTTTGGGTCGACCTCGTTCCGCCGAAAGTTGAATTTTTTGTATGGCAAGTCATGAGAGGGCGGATTGCTGTGAAAGAGGAACTGCGTAGAAGAGGGCTGCTGTTGAACTGTGAAATGATATGTCCGTTTTGCAAGGTAGAAAACGAATCTGTTTTTCACCTTTTGTTTGCTTGCAAAGTTGCATGGCCTTTGTGGCAACGCTTTGCTAATTTGTGGGACTTCCGCTTCGTTCTCCATGGAGACGCAATCGGGGCTGTTAAATTGTGGTTTGAAGCTGCACCAAACAAAGAAAAATGTTCCATTTGGTGTTTCGTCCCCGCAGTAATACTCTGGTCGTTGTGGTTGCTTCGAAACGACATCATCTTCAAGGATGGAAAGTTGGACCTGTCAAATTTGTTTTTTATCTCTCGCTTCAGGCTTATTACTTGGTATAAAGCTCGACGTCCTGAGGTAACAACTCCTTTCGTTGACCTTTTTGCCAACCCGGCAGTGGAGACGCTCAACCGTACTGTCGGCAGTGAGCATAGCAAACCCAGGTACTGGTCTCTTCCCCCCATTGGTTATTTGAAATTAAACGTTGACGGTGCTACCACGCGGGACGATGCAGCCAGTGGTATTGGAGGTCTCATTCGAGATCATGTAGGACAAAAGGTTATAACGTTTTCGGAACCTGCTGGGCCAAGTACTCCCATCCTTGCTGAGCTTAGAGCCATAGGTTTCGGATTGCGGCTGGTTAAATCGCTCCAGTCGTGTAAGAATCTCAAAGTAATTCTTGAAAGTGATAGCAAGTTGGCAATCGAATGGATAACCATGAAGAAAAGGAGCCCACCGTTACTAGAAGAGTCTGTTAAAGAAATTAGAAATCTCGGTGAGGAAGGCTTTCGTATTTCCAAAGTAATTCCTAGGGTGTTAAATATAGATGCTGACCGGTTGGCCAAGCAGGGAATTGGCTAATACTGCCATTGTATTTGATCGTCGGTTTGTAACATTATTATTTTATGATATATTAATAATAAAAGGGGCACTCTTTTCCCCCTTCCGCTACTGGCAGATCTCGTGTCCGTCGGTATGAAGGGGGGTTTTAACGAGGCTCCGAATTTTTATAAAAAAATCAATCTTTTATACTTTAAGAATTAACATTTAAGAATTCCATTTGTATTAAAATTTTAAATTCTAAAATTGAATTTCATTTAATACAAAAAATAAACAGTTTTTACTTTTCAAATCGAGCCTTATGACTTTCTCTTCCTACAATATTATCTATAAAGATCAAATCTGTGTTCTCTTTTGGAGAGATTGTAGGGGTTAGCTTTAAAAACATATCTTGTAACACTTTTTCATCGTATTTTCAAGAATGATGCTAAAATTCCACACATAATATACTTGTATATTGTTTTTTTTTGACATTTTGTTTAAAATATTTTACGGTCATATAACTTTTAACATTAATAATTAGCATAAATTTTAACATGTTTATTTATTCATATCATTGTCTTATTTCCAAGTCATATTGTTATGTTTGTCTTATCCAACATTACCGATCTAATAATAAGAATTGTTTTGATTTATTATTATTGTTATCATAACAATAAAAAGGGAGAAAAAGAACATGAAATAGGAGGCTGTTCAAAAGCATATTGCGTAAATGGCACTGCATGAATTTCATCAGCCAGCAAAACCCATTATCAAACAGCTTCATAATTTTGAGAAGAATGTGAATCACAAGGTCAACTTTCCCAGGTCAACTTTGATAAATCAGCATCGATATGAACAAGTCTCCACCTGTATTCCCAACGGATTTGCATTTCAAACAGCAACAAAATTAAAATTTTATTTTGATATCGGATATCGATTCGAATGTAAAACCATTATCTGTATCCGATCCGAAATTTTCAAATATTCGATCCGAATTATCCGAAAAATAAAAAATAAATCGGATATCCAAAATTTCGGATCGAATCAACGGATAGTCGGATCGAGTTTTTTTGAACACCCTTAATTTTGAGGGTTTTAACTTTTAATTACTAACCACTAAACTTTTGAAACTTATAAAACAAGTAGCATTTTTTTTATTTTGTTATGAAATAATCACCGTTACTATTAAAGTGACGATGTAACACATCAAAATTAATTTTTTATTTTGATACTTTTCAAATATTTCTAACTAATAATTGTAATAAAAATTTTAAAATATATTTTTTAAAATATATGAAAATGAAAATTAACAATCTTAAAATTTTAATAAAATCCTTCAAAATTTTCATTATTTACACTTACACCTCGTCTCTAAGCTATAATAATAATTAACGATTAATAATTTATATTTTTTGACCATAACATTATTTTCTTATCTTTTAAAAGTTATTATATCTTATTTTTTATATTCTTAAGATTTAATGTATAATTTACTCTTTAAACTAGACTTTTTTTTTTGCTTTAATTATTTTACTTTGATTGGAGTGACAGTGTCACGTCCTAATAAACATCATATGCTTATTTTTAGTAGTATTAGCTATAAAACGGATTAATATGGAAAATAATAATATTTGATTTTGATCTAGACCTAAAAGATTTGAAAGGCTGAAATAGAAAACTAATATACTTTATACATTAATTTATGTATTAAATAACTTTTTTTTACATCGAAATGTATTGAGCAATTATTAAAAGTGAAATTATTCAATACAGATATATAGTCTAAAAAATTAGAATTAAAGATTTGTGATTAAAATATATGGTTTAAAAATTTAAAATTAAATATTTAAATTTTATTTTTATATAATAAATATATAAAATTCATCCGAATTTATTTTTATGTATAAAAAATATTTCTTTCATATTACCAAAAAATATATATTTTTTCTTTCGAAAAGAGGCGACGAAAGAGAAATTATTATATGATCCCAACTCACCACGTCATTTATGGTCCTCATCTACTAAAAATCAGCTTACTAATTTTTGTTTTTCATGTCGATTTTTTCCTAAATAATTTTGATGTAACCACTTATTCATTATTTACATGACACATGAAGAATCATCTTTAGAAAAAAAAATGACATAGAAAATAAAGATATTAATTTATTATTTTTTTAGTGAATGACACCACGGATGACATAATAAATTGAGACCATAAAATAATTTTTCGCAAAGAAAGGAAGTTGCATTATTGGCAAATAAAGAGAAATTATTAGATAGATGACGTTTATTAACTAGAACCAAAAATGATGTAGTGAATGATCCATCTAATATTTTTTTCATAAATGAGAGACTTTTCCTTAAAGGTGAACACGTGGCAAGTTCCCAGACACCTAAACTCCATCCAACACGTGGCAAATGCTCACTGCTTTGTCAACACGTGTTATTACATCCGTCCCTACTCCCAAAACACGTTAAAAAGGCAATCTTTCTGACATATCACATCTTAGTCGCATACCACGTGTCGTTCCGGTGCTTCTCCTGATCGCCACTTGTCTCTGTCCCATTTCTCAAGGGCATTTTAGTCCTTCAATAAACACTCCTTCCTAATTTACTCCAAACTTCTACTTCTCTTCACCGGCGCCGGCCGAATCAACGATTTCCCTCAAACCCTTTTCCACTTCTGTTTTCGTTGCTAAAACACAATTCACCAAAATCCCAAAATTTTCATTGTTTTTTTGTGTAAGAAAAAGAACAAGAAACGTCTTTGTTCGAGTTACTATTGGTTTCAAGTTTGAAGTTTTATCATTTCAATCTTAAAACTCTTGTTCGTATTACAACTTGGATCAAAATCTGGTTTTTGTTATGTTACATAAACAAAGACGATAGCTTTCTTTTCTGTTCTTTTTTCTGTTTCTGTCTTATGTTTCCATCAACAATGGGCGAAGAAAACGAGAACATAAGAAGAATCAATAGCAGCAATAAGGAGTACCCAAGAGATTTTTTACAGAGATTCATATCAAGTGAATCCCAAGCTTCAATAACGAGTGCAAGAAAAGAAGATTTTGGTGAAGAAGAAGAAGAAGAAGAAGTGGAGCTTAATCTTGGGTTATCATTAGGAGGAAGATTTGGGGTCGACAAGAATGCAACGAAGTTGACAAGGGCATCGTCCATTGCCGGTTCAATGCCAACATTAAGACAAGACAGAGACAGTCCCATCAACACAACACCAACGGTTCCTTACCCGACACTAATAAGAACATCATCTTTGCCTGTCGAGACTGAAGAAGAGTGGAGGAAGAGAAAAGAATGTCAGTCTTTGAGAAGAATGGAAGCCAAGAGGAGAAGACTTGAGAAGCAAAGGAGTTCAAGAGTGAAAATGGAGATGAAACTTTTAGGGGAAGAGAATAAAGCTCTTCAAGGTAACTTTCTGCAACATTATCTGTAGGAGATTGTGATTTGTGTGTGCATATTTTGTTTCGATTCTTAGGACATGTTTTTCAGTTTGTTTGATTCATGAGAAATTTGTAAGTATTTAGTGTAGACATGTCTGAATCACAACGGTGCTGTGGTTGCAGATGCAATAGTGGACAAGAATCTCAGTACAATTTAGTGATTATTAGGTAACACTCCATGGATGATCATCATTAGAAGAGAGATTGGTGCACTAGATTGAGCTAAGGTTTAGTTAAAAATGTTAAACATTGGAAAATTTCGAGGCTAGTTTGGTTTAGAACCTCGGTCGATGTCGAATCCTGCTGCGTTTCTGGTTTAGATGCAGTAGATGACTACATTCCTCTTTCAATATAAACATAAGCTTATGAGTAATCACAGAACTTCAACACCAGGGATAGTTTATTGTGGAAACATAGACTCGGAACAAGTAGAAGTTCAAATACGCTACGAGCACGCTTTCGGATGAAATCAATCCTCGATTGAAGTTGCTTTCACAGCTTGTATTTGCTAGGTAAATTCTTTGAGTGATTGTGTAGTCTTGCATACCCTGAGTGACACACTCGTGCTAATCACCAGATATTTTGCACCTTACTTTTACCATGTTTTCACTTTTCGGGTTTAGCCTGTTTGATTGATCTTTGTCAACATGTGGAAGATTTTGAAATTAATCCATGGATGATGAATTTGTTTCGAGAGCTACTATGGTAATAATAGCTAGCAGCCTATAATGTCTTGACATGTCGGTTATCGTTCCAGAGATTTTATGACTAAGCTATTGATTGCAGCCGGTTTTCATATTCATCTGATCCCATGCATTGCAGGAGCAAGCAGTTGTGGTGAAGCAGGAAGCTCCGGTAGCACCCAATCCTTGCAAGATCAAGGCAATCAAGAGGCTACATATTCTTCAAGGTCAAAAATAAGCGAATCCTTTAAAACCCTTGGACTCGAGGCCGAAACACTGCGTAGAACGGTTGAAAATAAAAGGATCTCACAAGGGAGCACGATGGAAGACATGCCTTGCGTTTTCACGAAGGGAGATGGTCTGAACGGGAAAAGAGTAGACGGCATTCTATACAAGTATGGTAAGGGAGAAGAAGTGAGGATAATGTGCATCTGCCATGGAAATTTTCTGTCCGCGGCCGAGTTTGTCAAGCATGCAGGTGGTAGTGATGTTGATCATCCTCTTAGACATATTGTTGTAAACCCTTCCGCTGCTTCATTTTCTTGATGGTGGAGTTTGATGCCATCCCTTCACGTGTGGCCAATGGAGGAAGTGAAAAAATTTACAAACATATTTTCAAAGCATTTTCGTCGTTTTTCCTTTCGAAGAGCTGTATATATATATATGTATATACACACACACAAGCAAGAACCAAGAAAGTAAAAGATCTTGATACCATAAAGAATGAAATAAATGATAGGATTCCATTAAAACAAACATGGAAGTTCCAATATTTCATTAGATTTTAAACATGGTTCACAGAAAGCTCAGGATTGCAAATAAGGAACATATTAAATTACTAAACCTGCCTAGGTTAGCATTTCAAAAGCAAGGGAACTGGAATACATGAATAAAGCAGCCTACAGGAACATTTGTTTTCCTCCCGAGATTCATATCTGCTATTTTTTCTGCAATACAGTTTTGATCTTAGGTGCAAATGTACAAACTACATGTCTGTTATGAATTCATTGATTTGTGCACTTACAGGTCGAATTCGTTTTAACCGATGGACAACTTGCCTCGTTGTTGGCCTGGTTGAGAGGCTATCGACTGTGCATGTAATGGCCAAGTGCAGCAGTTCTACGAGATGGTCGTGTGGACCGTTTTCCCACAACCTTGTAGTGAACACATCCTTTGCTTGACCTTGTCGCAGCATCATGCAGGCCCAGGAGACGATATTGAAGCCATTTGCATGAGCAGAGAACGAAGGGTCCAAAGCCTTCTTATCTGATATCAACTCAAGCAGCACAACCCCATAGCTGTAGACATCGGCCTTCTCAGATACACGACAGGTCATAGCATACTCTGGTGCAACATATCCGAACGTTCCAGCCACACCGGTCGTTGCATGGGTTTCGGAGGTACCCAAAAGCCTTGATAATCCAAAATCAGACAGATAAGCATTACAATCGTCGTCTAGCAATATGTTACTTGGCTTGACATCCCGGTGCAGAACCTTTGGAGTGCATTGGTCATGCAGGTATGCGAGTGCACGGGCTATATCCAGAGCAATCTTGTGAATAATCTTCCAATCCACAGCTCTTGCGGACCTTTCCTTAATAAAATTTTCTAAATTACCACCCGAAAAATAATTGTATATGAGAAACATCTCTGTTTCACTGGCATGATACCCTATTAGAGTCACAAGATTAGGGTGCCTCATCGTTTCAAGGGTCTTTACCTCAGCATGGAACTGCTGAAAACCTTGGAACCTTCCGGCAGCAAGCCTCTTCACTGCAACTACGGTTTCCGGAGCTATTTCAGCCTTGTAAGTGGCACCAAAACCTCCACTCCCGATGCATTTTCCAGCACTAAAGTTCCCCGTTGCCTGGACAATTGTTTCATATGTCAATGGAATCCCAATGTCAACGAAAGCGGTTATTTCCCTTGATTCGGAAACCTGTACCCTGGAAGGTGGGATCCATTTCCTGGTGTAAAAGAAGAGGACAACTAGAACTAGAAGAACTAAAACAATGGCTGAGGCAGATGCTATGGATACAACCTCAATGGAATCTAGACTTTGATTGTTTGTCATGTTTCCGGAAGGAGAAGCTGCACCACTTTCTGCACCTTCAGTGTTGGTTGTCGCATTGCCTGATCGTATAGATAGCGAGAATACATGGTGTGAATGAAGGAAAGGCTTTTCATGGACACCATTATAGTTAACTGCATTAGCATTCAATGGAAATGACCCAGACACCGGTGACTTCATGTTCGAGAAACCAGAAGGGGTTTCCCCGGAGAGTTTATTATTGCTTAGCTGGAGTGAAGATGAGTTTCTCGGATAAGCAAGACCTCGTGGAATCTCACCAGATAGCGAATTTGGTGAATGTTCTAACACTTCAAGGGAGCGAAACCGTCCAAAGCTAGAAGGAACAGAACCAGTCAGGTTGTTGCTTGCCAAGGAGAGATGTTTGAGGTACTTCAACTGATGAAGCCCTTCGGGAATCGAACCTCTAAGATTGTTTCCACTTAGGTCAAGAAAAACAAGAGACTTCAAGTCCCTTAAGCTTTGGGGAAGTATCCCGGTGATTTGATTCTCGGAGGCATCCAAATACCTAAGAGATCTGCAGATTGCACCAATTCCTAATGGAATATGACCAGACAATCGGTTCTTGCTAACATTAGCAATCATCCCATGGAGCTTGTTGCAGTTCCCAAACAAACTTTGAATTGATCCAGTGAGCTTGTTTCCACCAGCGAGAAATGCATAATCAATCTGGTCCTCCGTTCTCGTTGATGCAATTGGCAGCCTTGGGAGTGAACCAGAGAAGTTATTTCTGCCAAAATTGTGAACTAACACAGCTTTCGAACCGGAAAATGGCAACAGCATTGCAAGCCGTGTTTTATATGTAAAGAATGACAAATATGCAGATGACAGATCACGGGTTTGGAGAAGTTCATAACTCAAGGAGGAAAAGCCAGGGCATACACTGTAATTAAATCTGGGGATTGATCCGGACATGAGGTTTCCACTGATATCAAAGAGTGACATACAAGGAACTGGAACTTTATCATCAAGCTGCCCAGTTAGCCTGTTCGAGCTCAAATCTAGATGCTGCAGTTTCTTGCATCCATTAAACACTCCAAATATTTCTCCACTGAAGTTGTTCTGAGCTAAGTTCATGACTTCCAAATTCTCACAACCATGCCAATTCCTTGCCAACTCCCCCTCAAGATTTGCCCTTGGCACCCAAAGTATTCTAAGCTTCGGAAGGGTAGTAGTTGTCAAGGGAATGGAGCCTCGAAAACGATTACGCTCATCAGTAGTAGCAAGTGGCAATCTGAATGATAGCTCTTCGCTCGAACTCTGCTCGCTCAACACGTGATCAAAGAGATTAGAAAGGACAAGAACCGACAACCGAACACAATTTCCGAGCTCCGCAGGGATTAAACCGTTAAGTTTGTTTCTAGAAACATCGAGAATCTCGAGCTCCTGCAGTTGACCAAGTTCATTAGGAATCACACCATCCAACATGTTCGAAAACAACAAAAGAGTCCGTAACCGCCGACAATTCCCCAAACTACCAGGAATCCTCCCAACTAGGAAATTCCCCGACAGATCAAGATACTCTAGATACCGGCAATTCCGACCAAAATTCTCGAGAATTGGCCCGTTTAGCTGATTATTAGACAAATAAAGGCCCTTCAACATGTAGAAGCCACCAAAATAACCAGGCATAGACCCCTTCAGCTTATTCCCAGCTAAATTCAAAACCTCCAAATCCACAAATTTCGACAGAGATCCTGGAATCCCCCCTTCTAGCTCATTAAACCCGAGATTCAAAACCCTCAAATTTCTCAACCCCACAATTTCATCAGGCAACTTCCCAGTTAGTGAATTCCCTTCAAGATCAAGTTCCTCTAAGTTCTCTAAACCCCATATTTCTAAAGGAATTTCACCACCAATGTCATTAAAAGCAAGAGACAAAACTCTAAGCTCAGTAAGTTTCCCAACCAAAGGTGACAAGTTCCCCACTAATTTCCCCTTTGAACATGCTCTTCTCCTCAATCCAAAACCATAAAATGGAAACCTAGAAACCTTTGAAGAACAACAACAATCTGCAGTAAAGTTACCTCCACGACCACCAGGAATGTTAATGGATATGACCTGAGACCTTGAGTTGCATGAAACCCCAAACCAGGTGCAGTGATTTGGGTTATCTGAAGAGTTCCAGCTTGAAAGAACACCAGAAGGATCAAAAATAGAGCTTTTGAACCCCAACAGGATTGTCTTCTCAGAAGCTAACTTCCCTGAAACAGAGTAGAAGAAAAACAACAGTTGAAACACAAACAAGATCAAAGCTTTACAGAACAGAGAACATCCCATGTTTGAGCAAGGAGATGTAGCTAAGATGTTTGAAAAAAATCCTCCACCCACCGGGATGGATTAAAGATTACTACTTTCTCTCAGTTTCATAACGGCTGAAAATGGTTTGACCAATGCGTTGTCTTCTTGGGGGGAGGAAAATGGAGATTCTTTGGATGGGAAAAACGCGTTTTTTTTATTTATTTATTTTGGCTTCTTCTTTGATGGGGATTGAAGTGAAAGTCTGGGCCTTTGCTCTGTGTTTTCCTCTTCTTTGAAAATAGAGGTGTGGGAAGAGGGTGGGGTCGACGCAGAGTAACGGCTGAGGGAGGTGGTGGGGTTCCAGCTGCCGGTCAATTAACGGATCTGAACCGTTCATCAACACTCGGCGGCTCCTTTGGAAGACCAGACCAGAGGCGGGTTGTGGGTCCCATTTTTTTTTATCCCAGTCTAATTTTTTTGGTGGATAATTACCATGAATAACGTGGTGGTCCGGAGCATAAAATAAATTTTCAGTGTTTAGAGGGTTTTAGTTGATTAGTTTTGTATTTATGGAGTGTGGTTAGAATTTAAGTTTAAAATTCAGGGTTATATGTTAAAACTTAGATCCCTATCTATGTTACCCTAAAAACTAAACATTAATCTCTAAATTTAATTCTAACCATAAACACTAAATTCTAAAACCATGCACTTAATACCTTAAATTTTAAGTCGAATTCTTAAACTATTAAACTAATATGCTCATGAAAACTTTAATTCAGACCGCTTATGCATTAAATATTTTCTCATATATTAATTGATTAAATCTTTGATAACAAATTAATCAATTATATGTGTTTTTTTAACAAGACAATTATATACTCATCCCTTTGTGTCCTAATGACAAAGATAGATGTTTATCCTTCCATGAGACTAGAATTCGAGCATCAATAATGCATGTTGTGTGTGCCGTCTCTGCCCCTGCGTGCTTGCTTTAACATTGGCACAAATGCATGCCCATGTACAGAGTAGTAGCACACATAATTGTCGAGGCTGCTCCGCCTCTTCATTTTTCTTCAAGTATTTTTGTCTGACTTCCAAGTCCGACACATATTTGGACATGTGCGTTGGGGATATGACCCTCCAAAAATATAGAAGAACTTGGAAAATATTGAACACTCATGTCGGACACATTGTGACCATTTTTTTCTGTGTATTGGCTGTTATATGCCGTATTCAAGCTAGAAATCATGTGTTTAGGCGAATCATATTAAGCACTATGAAAATTTCGTTCAGAAGGTAATGTTCATGAAATTTGTGCTTTTAACTTAAAATATGTGTGTTCGACGTGAATATGTTCGATTTTTTCAAGTTATTTCATGTACTTGAGAGATCCTTAAAAGATCATACGAGAATATATCCATGTCCGGTCGGGTGGACGCTTTTTCTCACCGAAGACGTACCGATTGTCTTTCGTTTTGCAGCTAAAGTTAGCAGGGTGGAAAACTGAAAGGCTTCTCTCCACGGTTGTCCTATAGGAGAGAAAATTACAGCAAAAAAAAAAATCGAATTCGACATCAAGTTCTTATCCACTGCTTCCATGGTTTAAATCTTATTCGTGTCTGATTCGGAATTGGCAAGGAAAAAGATTCCGAAGTTCGGATTCGACTACAGGAAGTTGAATTGTACAAGTCAGAGACTCAAAACTCATATAATTTATTCTGGTTTTTGAATCTTTATATGACAATCTATTACCTTGAGTTTTTAGTATGTTGAAAGCTCTATGATTACAAAACGCCATGTACTTTTGCAAAATCATTCGAACAAAAAAGAATAATTACCAGAAAAATCACATTTTCAGTGCTGATTTGGTTTCAAGTTGTATAAAACTTGTTGATTGTCATATAAAACTTGTATTTATCTTTACTTGCTGAGGTTGTTTCAAGTTGAGGATTTTCTGGTTATTTTGCTTCAGGTTTGTTTCGGGTTATTCAAATTGATGAAATTAAAACTTATAAAAATTTAAGGATCAGTTTTCAAGATTCTTTATTTAAGAAGTATAATATAATTAACTCATATTTACTGATTAAATTTTAATTTAATTAACATAATTAGTATTGCAACTACTTAATGGTTTATGATAGTCATCACATAAAGGCTTAACTATAAAAAAATTGTCTAAACTATAAAAATATTTAGAGTTAGATGAGTGTTTAACGTTTCATTCTGTAATCATTAAAAAATGTTTCGTTAACGACCGTTAAATTTTTTTATCGTCAAATGAAAATGAGACATATTGTCTATATATTAATTTTCATTTAATTTGTGTTAACTTTAGAGCTTTAACCACATGTTCTAAAAATTGTTGACCCAAATTTTTAATTTTTAAAATTCCTAAATCTCTAATTTTCTATTTCTAATGTTTGGTCACTGTCAACCACCATCTACCCACTCACTTCCTTTGTCGTCGGAATTTAATGGTCGATCTGTGAAAATGGTGTCATGTGGCCGGAGATATGATGGACGGTGATTGTTTTGTGTGTGAAGAAGATTAACGGTAGTTAGGGATTGTATACTCCAAAATCGGTAATAAAAGAAATATTCTTGTATTTAAAAAAAATGGTAAAGAAATTGGTACAGCCTATTACAATGACATGGGCATTTATAATCTAATGTTAAATGGTCTAACATATTAAGTCAGGTAGGATGTGGTGGAAACAATCAAACTCTTTAACTTAAAACCGAGCTGCAACAATTAAATAAAGATACATCTAGTTTAAATCACGTTACGGACAATGCACACGTACCTTGCAGATAAAATGATTAAACTCTAATATTTTAGAATGAACATCATTCGTTTTTTTATTAAAACTACGTGTTGAGTTTTGATGTATGATGATACTTATAATCATTAAGAAACATCTTGTATTATTTAAAATTAATTATTTAGTTATTGAAATGTTTAAATATTGTTTTTTAAATATTCTCATAGTTGATGAGTGTGATTACTATCAACAGCTTCAATGGCGATGATGAAAGGGATGAGATTTTACATGGTGTGTCGAAAGTTTTAATAGGTTATTCAGTGTTGTAACTTCTTCATGTGCAATTATATTATTCGAAACAACCATTTATGGATTCGAAAAATAAATGGAGTAAAATATGAGTTTGAGTTATTTTTAATGGTTATGAATGATTAATTTTTTAATGTCAACAATTATATTCACGAATTTGTTGATAGTTTTAAAAATACGATACAGTTTGTAAAGTTTAAGAAACATTTCTTCACCTGAGATGTTAGGAATTTTTTGCACATGTTGGATTTGGTACAAGAAGATCTTTCGATGTTGAAAAAGATTTTAGAGTTTTAAAGGAATAATAAGGCGATAATTTTGCAATTTTGGTTAAAAATGTTTTAGAGATGATTAATGATGTAATTGCATCAAAATGCTCTTTTAGATCAACCTAAAAATAATTTTAAAAAATTCAACCTAAGAATAAATATGCAATATTCTAATTTCTGCATATAATATGTTCTAGGAGGGTGCAAAATAGGGTGGGTTAAGCATTAGTAATTTATTTCACTTAAAGCAATAAATTTGAATGGCTCAATCCTAGATTTATATCAATTAAATTAAATAATCGACTATTTGAAATATCGAAAATATTGGTCTACATTATATACGAATGTATAAAATTATAATAGTATTGTAGATAACTGGTCAGATCGGTTATCCGATTTTGCCAAAATTTGTGAACATTAGGGTTGAGCATTCAATCAAGCAGAGTTAAAAAAATTTAAATTAGTTGAGTTGATGAATCTTATTTTATAATTTAAATTTTATTTAAATTTTTTTAGTCAAGTCAAATTTATGAAATTTCAGTCAAATTGTTCAAATTTCTATAATTACATGTGATATATATATATATAGGATTAATATCCTATACACTGGCGGTGGAAAGTTTTTATTTCCACCAGCGCCTCAATTATAGGGTTTAGTGTTAGTGTTTAGGGTTTAGAGTTTAGGGGTTTTAGTGTAAATGTTTAGAATTTAGGGTTCATGTTTAGAGTTTAGGAATTATGGTTAGAATTTAGGGTTTAGGGTTAGGGTTTGGTTTTAGGGTAATATGGGTGGTGATTTAGGTTTTAACCTATAAACCCTAAATTTTAACCCTAAACCTAAAATTCTATCAACAATCCCTAAATTCAAAACTACTACACTTATACCCCTAAATTTTAAACCCTAAACGAAGTCCCTAACCCCTAAAACTAAGGCGCTTGTGTAAAAAAGTTTCCACAAACGCTTGTGTATAGAACAATTACCCATATATATATATACTAAAACTGATTTTTTTTCCTTCGAATTTCGAGTTCAATCGTGATTTGCTACGAACAAAACTTGAAATATTTTGAATTAAATTCAAATGGATCCTCTCCTCTTCTTAGTACATCGTTGGCAGGCAACAGACAAACAACTAAAAAAAGGCTTAATAACCAAATAAATGTCCAAATTATACACATGGTTCATTTTTGGTATCTAAATTATTATTCATTCTAAAAAGGTATTTAAAGTTTTATTCCAGTCATTTTAAGTGTCTAACCGTTAACTAGAGTTACTTTTATTTTAAAAAATGATGTTTTAGTTGTTATTTTATTTATTTTTCTAAGTTTAATTTATTTTTTAAACTTAATTTATAAAAAAATTTAAATTTTTTAAAACTCACAAAATGACCTCCAAATTCAAAATCCATAACATCTCCAGCCGATTCCGCCACCGATGGTCATGTTGCCGTCTACTTTATCGCTCGTCGGACCACCACGACTACTCCCCCAATTACCCATCATCGGTGATCGACGGTAGATGTGCTGATCAACTTCTTAACGATAAAAGAAACCAAATCGCGAAAAAGAAGCTGGTCAACACACATGATGTCGGTTATCGACAATGAGTGGTTGGGCAAAATAATCGTTGTGGTCTGGAGGCAATGGTGGTAGTCTCCAGCGAGGTAGTCAATAACGACAATGATGGTAATTTGGGGATTTAGGGTTTTAGGTTAGGGATTTGTGATTAATTTGTAAAAAATTGAAATTGTTATTTTTTTCTTAAAATGAATTTTATTTAAAAATTAGTTAAGAAATAAAAAATTAAAACATTCTACGTGTCATATTTTAATTGACCAACGATTTTTTAATAGTTAAGCATCTAAAATGACCAAAATGAAATTTTAATTAACTATTTAGAGCGAAAATAATTTAGGCACCAAAAGTGAGTCATATGTATAGTTTTAGCAGTTACTTGGCTATTAAGCAAAAAAAAAAAGCTTTTTTTTATCTGAAATCATATATCCGTTGAGATAAAACGGTGGGACCTACTCTGTTCCGGAACAGATCTGGCTTTCACAGTAAATGCAGACGACGGACACCACCAACGGCAAATTATCAAATTATTAAAAAATTAATTTTATAAAATCGCAAAATATTAATATTAATATTAAAGCACTTTTTATTTTTATTTATTTATTTATCTTTTCTACTAGAATTATCTCTTTCCCAACATTTCACCCTACCTAAAAATGGACCCTTTTTTCTCTTCCATCCCCGTAGCCCCTCCTCCCCCGATCCCTCCCCCGTCCGTTATCCCCATCGTTGCTCCTCCCTTCGCGTCCAACCCTCCGCCGGCGGCGGCGACGGTGGCCGGTGGACCTCCTCCGAGCTTCGACCACCCGTCCTACTCTGACATGATATGCGAGGCTATCGCGGCTTTAAAAGACGCCAACGGGTCAAGCAAAAGGGCTATAGCCAAGTACATAGAGTCAGCTCACAAGGACTTGCCACCAACTCACTCGGCCTTGTTGACTCACCACTTGAAGCGCTTGAAAAACAACGGAATCTTAATCATGGTGAAGAAATCTTACAAGCTTGCTTCCGATGCTACTAGATCTGAAGTTCCGATCCCCGATTCTGCTCCTCCCAACCCTCCCGACGCCTCCACCGGTCTCAAACGAAGTCGCGGCCGTCCTCCTAAACCCAAACTCCCGATTCCCGCTGCTGCCGTTGAACCCATTCCGGCCCAGCAACAGCCGGCTCCGGTCCCCGATGTGGCTAAAAGGTCTCCAGGTCGGCCGAGGAAAAATGGACCGGTCGGTCAACTAGGGGTTAGGAAGGGTCGGGGTCGTCCACCCAAAACCGGGCCTAAGAAGAGTCCCGGTCGGCCGAAGAAGCCCAAGACGGTGAGGTCAGTGGTGGGGGCCAATGCTATTAAAAGGGGTCGTGGACGGCCACCCAAGGCCGTGAACCAGTTGCCTCAACCGGTTGCTGTGCCGATCCAGGGTCAGCCCGTGGCCGTTCCTTATGCTGATACTGCTCCTGCTGCTACGACTGCCATTGCTGCTAGCCCGAGACCCAGAGGAAGGCCAAAGGGCACAGCCGTAGCTGCTGCGGTTGCTGCTGCTGCCGGCGTCACGGTCCCTGGAAAAGGGAGAGGTCGACCACCCAAGATCGGTGGGGTCGCCGCTAAGCCCAGGAAATCAACTGGAAAGCCCGTCGGCCGTCCCAAGAAGGTAAAACCACTTATATATGGTTTTTGGTAGAAGAGTAAACTAGAACTGTCTCTGTCTAAGCTTGGACCATAATTCTAAGTGAAACTTGTCATAATTGCAGTGTCATAATTCTTAAGTAAAATTGTGAGTTATTTGGTTTTCTCGAATGAGTCTAGTTTCGCCCATCCTTATTTGCAACACTTACTTTCAATTTGCTTGTGTATAATGGAGAGGTCAAAATAATTTCTTTTAAGAAAGGAAAGATTATGGGGGGAATTAATGAAGAAATGCAGAATATTTAAGAGAATGACTTGGGATGAATGCAACAACATCGCAGTGCTCGTATTTGGAGTATCAAAGCTCCATATTCGTTTCGTATATTTGTCGGATATTTCAAGAAAAATATGTACATTTTAAGTGATATTTAGGCCAATATGCAACTTGTCATAACAGACCTCTAAATTTGGGCATTTCAGTTTTGTTTTAAACTTAATCTTTTGCTTGATGTTTTAATGTTTGAGATATTGACCTTGAACTTTGTTTTTTTATATGAAGACATCGGGTGGTGCAGCATCATATGCAGATCTGAAGAGAAAACTTGAATTCTTTGTAAGTGAGATGATTTTAATCATCGTGGTACTCGTGTTTGCCGTACCGGTATCAAGTAGTTTAAGTTTTGTTTTGCTCAAAATTTCATTGTGTTTTAGTCCATTTATGCATCAGTGTGGACTGGCCTATACTGGTTGGTACAAGATTTTATATACTTTCATATAAATATATTTATATGTATGTAATTGAAGTACATTTGTATTATATATAATATATATGAAAAATATTTAACAACGATAAACTTGAAACGGTCCACTGAAACACACCGATACCGATATTTATACGTTTACCAAATATGGTACTGGCTATCTTGATTTTAATGCTTTTAGTTTGTTACAAGCACCTTGCATTGGGATATTATATTTTCTTCTAAATTTCACTTCTTTTAACATTGTATTAGTCATAGAGAAGATATAGGTGAATGGTTGTAAATTATGTTACTTGAACTTAGATTGAGTTTCAGATATGAGTACGTTTCAGATTCGAAGGATTATATATTCTCGTGCACATATTCGAATATGCACCGGACATGGATGACAAGTCCGGATAACACAGTTTATGATTGAAAAATGTTATTGCAGCAATCGAAAGTGAAGCAAGCAGTTGAAGTACTGAAGTCTCAGTTCAGCAGCGAAAGCAACATCAGTACGATCGATGCGATCCAAGAGTTGGAAGGGCTTGCCACGATGGACATCGGCAAACCATTCAAAGAGGATGCTCAGCTGCCGTCGGAACCGACACAGCCAGCACTGGTGCCGCAGAACGGAGGACAACTGTATTAGTAAAATCCCTTTTCTCCCTGTATGATTATTAAGAGCTATGGAAACAAAAATGTACTGACCCTAGACATATGTATTATCTGTAAAGGGAAGTTGCAGGTCTAATCGCATGTTGTGTTTATTGTTGTTGAGGTGTGTTGTTTGTAAAACCTTTTTCATGACTTCAATTCCTCCCATGTAGTGCAACATTATTCAGGCATCATCCTTGGCTTGGTTTTTGCTTTGATATTAGTCTATTTTGATATGTTTTTTCGAGTTTGGAGATCCCTTTCAACAGTTTATTTTTAAGATATGCGTGTCTTATCAAAGAGTTTTGAATCAAAACGAACATATATTATCGAAAGATCACATTTGATGAAAAAAAATATACATGTTCTTTGTCTCGTGTCGTTCCTCTTAATTTACTTTTCTATTTTTTTCGTCAATGATGACACTAGTCCAAGGTTGATTAAGCGATTAGATTGTTAAAATATTCGTAAAAAAAATTAGTGCCTAAAATTCAATTAATTTAAGATAATTATTTAATACACTGGCGTTAGAAACTAAAAGTTTATACAAATGTTTTAATTTTAGGGTTTAGGGACTTAATTTAGGGTGTATGGTTTAAAGGTTTGGGTTTAGAAGTTTAGAATTTAGGAATTGTGAATAGAATTTAAGGTTTAGGGTTAGAATTTAGGGCTTATAGGTGAAAACTTAAATTCTCACCATAATACATTAAAATTTAAACACTAACCTTTAAACCCTAAATCCTAACCCTAACCCCAAAATTATAACTATTACCCTTAAATTCTAAACCCCTCATACTTAAACACATAAACCCTAAAACCTAAATCAAGTCTTTAAACCCTTGATTTTAAGGTAATTATTCCATGTACGAGCGCTTGTGGAAACTTTGTTTACACAAGCGTCTTTGTTTTAGGGTTTAGGGAGTCCATTTAGGGTTTAGTGTTTAGGCGTTTAAGTATACTAATTTTGAATTTAGGGTTCGTCGACGATAAATATTAGATTCAG
Organism: Hibiscus tridactylites; assembly: GCA_958450335.1. Lineage (NCBI taxonomy): Eukaryota > Viridiplantae > Streptophyta > Magnoliopsida > Malvales > Malvaceae > Hibiscus > Hibiscus tridactylites. Next base: position 3,021,874 of record OY288273.1, read on the forward strand.
TCAATCCACCATCATAGTCACAAAATATGGTTTAAAGTCCTATATAAAAAATAAAATATGATTTAAATTACATATTTAAAAGAATAAACTTAACCATTAACCTTCAGAATCAGCTATGTTAAAACTTGAACAACGTCTCATAAAAAATTATGATGAACACAACCCAAAAAACAAAAAGAAATAGCTTAAAAATCATAAAAGTATTTATATAGAGTGATTTTTTTATAAATATAATATATATAATTAAAAATACATCAGGAGCATGGCGGGACAAGGATTTTTAGCATATATCCAAACTCACCCGTCTCGTCCCTTGAAATTAAAAAAAATTGACCGGATAATTTTGACATTCTTAAAAAAATATTTTTATGTGCATCAAAAAATTATACAAATGATATATTTTAAATATATTTGTAATATATAATAAATATAATTTATATATAATTTATTTGAATCTAAATTATATTCAACGGCGAAAGGAATACAAAGGACTCGCACCTTTTACAATATAAATACAGTGCAAAATAAAATAACAAAAATATAAAAGTGTGAAACACGTTGAACATACCAAACCTAATATTGTCAGAAAAATCTTCTAAAATAAAAATTTAGAAAAATTATTACTTTGTCTTGAGTGCTCTTTGAATATAGTAAAAAAAATTTCGCTACTTGATTTTGGCATGTCGGCACAACCACCAAATGAAATCATAACATATATAGAACGACCTCCTTCACTGAAAATCGCTCGTTCATATTCATCACTTGAACGTGTAACTGTCAAAAGACATACTACTGTCATTATTTGTTAAATCAATAATATTATTTGTTGAATTCTTTACTAAAATAACACATCAGTCACATACGCCTGCATTACCTTTTAAAAAGGAGTATGTCAATTGAACTGTAATTTATTATGTATAGATTATACTCCTTTATTAAGTCGGTTAATTGAAGAAAAAAAATCGTAGCAAGCATATATTAGTCTGTTGATTAAATTGTTTATTTTTATTTTCTCAAGTTATTAGTTATATGCACATTAGTGATATCTCTTTTTTTAAATCTCTCATTTTGTATCTTTTAAGTATGATTAAGATTTGTCAGAAAAAAAATATCGAACCGATTGTTGGGGGTAGTTATGATGTGTGCGGAAAAAATATAAGGGAAAACTACACCAGTGACCACCGAAGATATTGGGATACTTATTTGAACCACCGAACTAAAAAAACGTCAATCACACCACCAAACTTATTAAATCAACCTATTTTGACCACCGCCGTTAAAAAAGTAACGGTGGAGTGACGGAACTGCCACGTGGCAGTTGATGGATATATTTAAAAATTACACATTTGGTCCCTGTTATTTACACATTTTTTCAATTTAGTCCTAGTTTTCAATTAATAAAATAATAAATTATTTAATTAGGTAGTGACACGTGTCAACACCTTATTGGAGGACTTTTAATTATTTAGATTTAATTTTATTAATTTATTTTCCTCCTCCAATCAGATGGTGACACGTGTCACCACCTATTTAGAGGAGAAAAACGAAATTGAGCATAAATGCCACCCAGGGGATTCAAACCTGGGTGGTGTAGGAGGAAATGCAATAGTTAAGCCACTGCACCAAGCCCAACATTATGCTTCAAAACACCCAACTTAATATATAACTCTTATTGGTTTCTACATTTATAACCCAAAAGCTCAAACCCTAAACATTAATTTCACATATATAAATCCTAAACTCTAACCCTAACTATTTTAAATTAAACCTCAAACCCTAAAATTTTCAAATTAATTTCAGGCTAAATATTTTAAATTAAACCCTAAACTCAAACCCTAAAAATTTCAAATTAATTCCATGTTAAATATTTCAAATTAAGCCTTAAACCCTAACCCTAAATATTTCAAATTAAACCCCAAACCCTAACCTTAAACCATAAATTTCAAATTAATTACACGATAAATATTTAGGGTTTAATTTGAAATATTTAGCGTGAAATTAATTTAAACCCTAAACTCAAACCCTAAAAATTTCAAATTAATTCCATGTTAAATATTTCAAATTAAGCCTTAAACCCTAAACCCTAAATATTAACCATAAATTTCAAATTAATTACACGATAAATATTTAGGGTTTGAGTTTAGGGTTTAAATTAATTTCACTCTTATTGGTTTCTACATTTATAACCCAAAAGCTCAAACCCTAAACATTAATTTCACATATATAAATCCTAAACCCTAACCCTAAATATTTCAGATTAAACATCAAACCCTAAAATTTTCAGATTAATTTCACGCTAAATATTTTAAATTAAACCCTAAACTCAAACCCTAAAAATTTCAAATTAATTTCATGTTAAATATTTCAAATTAAGCCTTAAACCCTAAACCCTAAATATTTTAAATTAAACCCCAAACCCTAACCTTAAACCATAAATTTCAAATTAATTACATGATAAATATTTAGGGTTTAATTTGAAATATTTAGCGTGAAATTAATTTGAAAATTTTAGGGAATTTAAAATATTGAGGGCTAGGGTTTAGGATTTATATATGTGAAATTAATGTTTAGGGTTTGAGCTTTTGGGTTATAAATGTAGAAACCAATAAGAGTTATATATTAAGTTGGGTGTTTTAAAGCATAATGTTGGGTTTGGTGCAGTGGCTTAACTATTGCATTTCCACCTACACCACCCAGGTTCGAATCCCCTGGGTGGCATTTATGCTCAATTTCGTTTTCCTCCTCTAAATAGGTGTTGACACGTGTCACTACCTAATTAAATAATTTATTATTTTTTAATTGAAAACTAGGATTAAATTGAAAAAATGTGTAAATAACAGGGACCAAATGTGTAATTTTTAAATATATCCATCAACTGCCACGTGGCAGTTCCGTCACTCCACCGTTACTTTTTTAACGGCGGTGATCAAAATAGGTTGATTTAATAAGTTTGGTGGTGTGATTTACGTTTTTTTTAGTTCGGTGGTTCAAATAAGTATCCCCAATATCTTCAGTGGTCACTGGTGTAGTTTTCCCAAAATATAATTTGCATTCTGGCTTGTTCAACAGGTAATCGATAGAACTCAAAATGTTATTTGGTTAACTTAAAATGTCACTAATGAGTTATTTTTAAGTTATTCAATCTAAAAGTTTAAACCTAATACTAGCCTTTACGTTTAAACCTAAAAGTTTACCATATGTACATAATTTATTACAATAAACACAATATTTTAGGTTCGAATATAAAATATTATCTTGTCCCGTCTAAAAAGTTACCTAAATGATAAGAAAATCAATTCTAACCTAAAATGCTATACAAGTTTCTCAAAATCTAAAAACTTTAAAAGTGATAGTAACTTTTTTTACATTTAAACCTGAAAATTTACCAGACGTACATAATTTATTATAAAAAAAATTGTAAGATATTAGATTTTAACTTAAAATGTTACTCTATCAAACTTAAAAACTTGAGTGGTAAGAAAACTAATTCTAACCTAAAATGTTATATTAATTTCTCAAAACTTAAAACTGATGATAACATTTTACGTTTAAACTTGAAAAGTAACCAAATAAACATAATTTATCATAGAAAACCTAACATTTTATATTTCAACTTAAAACATTACCGTGCCTAAAATAAAAAGTTTCATAAATGATAAAAAACAATACCAACTTTATTCTCTTTGGTCTTAATTGAAACTCCTGTGTTTTTCTTTTAATTTTCTATTTTTTAACCAACCGTTACCCAATTCTAACCTAGAAAATTACATAATAAGAAAACTTGTTATAATCTAAAATATTACCAATTACTACTTTTTGGGCATAAAAAATTAATCCCTAAATTATATTTTTTATTTAGTTTTAGCCCTTAAACTATTTTTTGGTCAAAATTATTCTCTAAACTATCATTTTAGGTCATTTTAAGTCTGATAACTATTTAAATTAAAAAAAATTATTTCAACTAATAAGATGTTAATACATCACACAAAAAAATTTAATAAATAATTTAGGGACTAAAAAATAGCATAACTTTAAGTATTTATTTTGAAAAAAATAATTTCGAGATTTAAAAGAATCATAAATTATTTAAGCTTTTTTTTTTCAAGCCGCATATAACCCGGCAGGCTTTCCCGATTATTGTCCCCGGTAGAAAGGGACAAAAACACCTGTGCTGAACATTATATGTATAATAAATAAAACAAGAACACGTTTACATACGTTAGAGGGTGAAGCTTTTGATGTGTGAAACCTCGGCTCAGCGCCTTAATTAAAAGTATACACGTGTCGTCTCTTCACTTTTCACCTCATCTTTTCTCTCACCTCCCTCTCTCTCTCTAATTATTTAGAGAAAGAGAGACCAGCCTTTTTAAAAGTTAGATGTTCGGATTCAAATTAATCGGCATAAAATTTAAAAAATTAAAATTACAAAAAAAATATATAAATATTAAAACAAATACACCGACGGCCTAGAAGAATCTACTAGTGTTATTTTTCATTAAATTTAAGGCCCTAAAAATCTAGAAAGTAGTATTGTAGCAGTGAGCACTCAAAAGGGAATCAAATTCCCTAGCTTTTTGAACACAGGCAAGGGGAAAAGATATACTCCTCTAATGATCATCACTATTCACTACTACTACACCATCATCATCATCATCCATATATGAATGTTATAAGCATAGCTGGTCATGGCAAAATCTCTCATGTTTCCTCTCTACCGAAATGATTCACTACATACATAACATACATACATACATCCATGCATGCATGCACATGCATGCATGTTAATTAAGACATCATTAAAAATGCTGAAAACCACCAGTTCCTCAAATCCAAAGGGCGATTCCAAAACTGAGGAGAATGTTAACGGTGCTCGTCAACAGAGACGCCGCATGATTTGGATCGGTGATGCCCGTGGTTGTCCCCGTCGGACCCAGCGAGGTCGTTCCACCACCGAACATCGGAGTCCCGGTGGTCGTACCGGTGCTTGTCCCCGTGGTCGGCGTTGTCGAAGGAATCCCGTTGGTTGGCGTTGTCGGTGTCCCCATGGTCGGCGTTGTCGGTGTCCCCATGGTCGGCGTTGTTGGTGTCCCCATGGTCGGATTCGTCGGAGCCCCGGTTGTCGGAGTACCAGTAGTCGGCGTCGTCGGAGTTCCGGTTGTCGGTGTCGAGCTCGAGCCACTACAAAATTCAACGAAATAAACACATTCATTCCATTCCATAATCTAAACATATAAAATTTTCTCATCAACCAAACAAACGGTACCAACAACCATACCTTGAAGGAAAACTGCAAGAAGAAGGCACATCTGCAAAAATCACAAAGAAAATCATGAAAAAAAAAACCTCAACACACACACAGAGATATAATGAAATGGATTTGGGTTTTGAGAGAATTAAGAATTTACTTGAAGGAGGATTTGCACTAACAGCAGCAGTGCCGGAAAAATCACAGCTCCCCTGAGCTTGACCCTTTTTCTGGAAATAACTATTAACTGCATAATTGCAGTGATCTTTCACAGTATTGGGATTATAACAAGGACCGTTCTGATTAATCGGAGAACAATCAGCTCCCGCTCCGCAAGCATAATCCAGTGCTTTTTGAAGCATTTGTTCACCCACTCCATCTTTGCACAAACAGTATGTAGCACCTGCAGCAGAGCAAAAACAGATCAAAACCCTCAAAAATCTAAAAAAACAACAAAGATTCGAAACCCCATCTCGAAAACAGATCTGAAGTTGAACAAAACAAAACAAAACAAGAGGAATCAACCAAGGATCTTACTTGAATGACCAGCAGAGGCTAAGAACACCACTAGGTAAATTACTAACGTAACCATGATTGGATTAAGAACAGAGTTTCAAAGACAATAATACTGTTGGTCTGAACTCGGAAAATGAAAGAAAGAGAGAGAAAATGGAGATTTCCAGAGGGAGAATTAAGAGATAAGAAAGAAAAAAGAATGACGGTGGGAAGTGGGGGTGTGTCTGTATCTGATATATAACTATAAGCCCCTGTTTACAGGGATGTACCGAAGGACTAGCGGGCAGTCGGCCCCTAAAAATTTAAAATTCTCATATCATTTAATTTTTTTTAATTTTTTATATATATATTTATTTATTAAAAATTTATTTTTGTCCCTTATAAATTTATAAGTTCGCGTCCCTAAAAATTTATAAATTCGTTCACCTAACCTAAAGTCCTGCGGCCGTCCTGCATGTTTATTACAGTAAGTAGAGTGATCTTAAAACAAAGTATTCATAGTTTAGATACATACAAATGAATTAGTAAATCAAGAAAGTGTGATGGTAACTGTGCAAAATTCTTAAAGAAAAAGGGAGTTTATCATGTATTTTGACTAGGTTTCACTTTTTCCCCAGCATTTCCATGTGCATGTATGTTCATATTATTGCATGTTAATCTAACATATACAAGTATTTTATATATTTATAAATTCGAGTGGTGGGTTGAGTAAGGTTCAAGGATCACTAATTAAGTGTTGGGTTTTTTAATATTTTTTAACTAAAGGTTAAACAAAAAATTATGTTTTCTGTTATTTTTTATGTCTTAATATTAAAAAAATTAAACTTAAACTTAAATTTAAAATATATATATATATATATATATATATATATATATATATATATATAAATTTAAACATAATTTTCTAAATTCTAACCTTAAACATTAATTTAGAACCCTATATTTATTTTTTTAGTGTCAGAGCATATATAGAGCAGAAAATTACTATTTTGATTATAGGGTTAAGTATAGAAGAGATCATTAAATTATACTCAAATGATTGTTTTATGCTTTTAAATGTCTAAAATTAAGGTAAATTATATAAATTGTCACCAAAAATTTAAGACGTTTGCATTTTAATTATAAATTTTTAAAGCTTACAACATGATTACCGAACTTATAATGCACTCTACTACGGTCATTGTTGTAAAAAAAATAATGACGTGACACATTATAGTCATTTTCTTGCCAACCCCCTATAAATTTTTAAAGCTTGCAATATAATTACACTCATTGGCCTTCTATAGCCTGTGTCTTAATCATTTGATAAAAAAATATTGATGATTTTATAATAATTTAATAAAATTTAATATTTATTTTATAACAGTTTGATAAAATTTATTTTCATTTTATAACAATTTGATGAAATTTAATTATATTTTTATATATTTTTTTGATCAAATTATAATTTTTGATAGTTGAATACCAAAACAATTATTTTATAACAATAAATTTATTGTAAAAGAATCAAAGTTAGATACAACGGAACGTGAAAATTTCAAACAAAACAAAAGGTCCGAGAGGTTTAGTACAAGTTGCGAGAGTTAAAGCACCTATGACCTATCATAAAAACGAGTTTTGGCGAACTCTCGCGACATAATTTTTTAAAATGTTAGGAAAAAACATCATTAAAAGTAGGGGTATTTATTCGATCAAGTTGAGTCAATAATTTTTCAGTTAGTTCAGCCGACGAGTCCTATTTTTTAATTTAAATTTTATTTAGAATTTTTTTCGAGTCAAAAGTCGAATTTATAAAATTTGAGTTAGGTCAAACCGAGTCATGTTGTTCGAGTTTCTATTCAAATTTAATTGTAAATATATGTAATGTTATAATATTAATTTGTTATAATTTAAACAACTTTCTATAAAACCAGAGACGAAGATGTGGTCAAATATTAAGAGAAACAACCGTCTATAAAACCTTTAACTCTAAAATTTTAGAGTGAAAGTCTTATTTAATTAATATTTAAACTAAAATGTATTTAAAATATTATTATACCAAAATTTTTAAAAAGGGCAGCACCCCAACCAATATATAGCTTTATCTCTATCAATAATTATGTATATATATCAAGTAAAATTGAGAGACTAGGTTTTAATTTAAAAATTAATTTATTAATTATTAAAATTTTTAAATTATTCAAGCATCACTTTATAACTTAAATAATATTTAAATTTTTAAATAAATTAAATGAAATTTATAAAATTACAATTCAATTCAAATTGGGTGGATTTTTTTTTTTGAGTTTACCTCTGAAAACAAAGGTGGGAGGGGTCCTACCATGAGGAGGAGCCTTTTTAGGGATCTTTCCAAGTCTTTCGATCAATGTGCTGTCACAGTGTGTTTGCTTTGGTTGTCTACGCTGTTCCTTCTTCTTTTCAGCTTTTTCATTTGAGGTTTAGATTCGACACGTATATTTTAATATGTATATATATATTAATGTATAAATTAATGTATATATTTATGATACTTTTTCATGTTGTACCAGAATATATACCCTTTCAAAGAATTTTAATTAAATTAATATACTAATATATGTGGCAAACGAACTAACGAGTATTGGTCATAATGGTAAAGAATTAAGTATCGTTTAAGTATGTTTTGAGTTCAAATTTTTTTTTAAGAGATTTATCTAAAAAAATTAGGTGTGCGATGCAGGTCGGTTCGAAAATAAGGTGTGCCACACAGATGACAAATAAATTAATTTATTTTTAAATAAATAAATTTATAGTTAAGGTTAAATTATTATAGTATAACAAATATGAGTTTAGTCAAACCAACTTGAATCGAAGTAGAAATATTTTCGAGTTTAGTCAAATTCATGCATCTTATTTTAATTTGAAACTTCATAGAATTGAGTCGAATAAATTTATTGGAGTTAAATTAAAATAAATAAATTAGTCGAATCTAAATCTTGAAAACATAATTTGAAAACTACATATATATTTATATTATAGTTTTTATTGAAAATGACCATTTGCATATTTTCCAAATTGACAAATACTCATTTTTACACCATAATTTATTGAAATTATAAAAAAACAATTTCAAAAAACTAAATAACTCTATTCAAATAAACAGATCCAAGTAATTTTTCGAATCAAATCAAGTTTATTTCAGCCTAGACAATGTACATCTTTTAAAACAATGATTATGATGAGAGAAAGCGAGCTTTCTTTGATCTATTCGTAATTATCACATTTCGTGGCCATCGCAAAGCAATGATGGTTCAATATCAAATGGAGTAATTAAGAAATAACCTCAAAATTTAAGAAAAAAGAAAGAAAAAAAAAAGCACACAAAAAGAATAGGAGCTACTTTTTTCAGCAACCCTTTTCTATTCTACACTAACAGCCATCAACTATGCTCATTGTTTCAGCCATTAAAATATCAAATACCCTGTTGAGAATTCCAGAGCGTTTCGGGCGTTGCGGATGCAGCCGATAGTTCATCTCCTGGCCAAAATAACACCATCATCATCAGTTCTATGACATTTTACCTATTAACTTTGCATAACTACGAGTGAAATCCGACTTGTGCAAGTTCCGGTACCTGGGTTTTACGGATCTCATTTATCTTTTACTCGGTACCGGACATAGATATGAAAATATGATCCAAAGATAAGAAAAGACCTGAAGCTTGGTACACGATACCATAAAAAACTTCCTAGGATTGAATTCTTAGCTCCAAAACTAAAGAATGGACTCGATCTCCCTTGGTGTTTGTGGCATAAACACACAGGTCTGCGTTTTATTTGCCGATGTGTCAACTAATTTACGGCTCACTGATATGTGTGATATTTTACTCCTTAAGGTGTATATGCATGCATGAGTCATAGAAAGGGTTTTGGTGGATTAGTTTGACAGTTACCAGTTCAAAATCAAAGTTGACATCAGTGGCCTTGAGACCTTCTGGGGCTAGATCAATCATCGTTTCATGAATGGTTTCTGACAAACAAGTAGCCGCTGATCATTACCATTCTGAATGTCGATCACCCTTGCATCCCATCGTACTCGTGCCGCATGTCCACGTGCCAATTCTATAACTCCTAGTTTATCAGAGATCACAACCCAGCCCTGCAAACAAACACAATCTCGTACCGTTTAAATTCAATAACCTTCCAATAATGCGGTTGGTCAAATAGTAACTATTTCAGAAAGTGATCATTAATTTAACATATTTTTGGGCACATCAAATGAAATGGCATTGATTAAAATTATCAATTTTCATTTTTAGTAGAGGAGCACGTTGAGGAGGACACGATGCCAAGTATAAATCTATGGTTTTTCCTTCAAACAATCTAACACCAAATACCTCGTGACACAGAACATGATTAAAAAGGGACTTTAGAATATGATAAAAGAATCCAGAAGAAAAAAAAACATCAAATACCTCAGGACGCAGAATTCGATCCATCTCTACAAATAACTCCATCAAACTGCACCTCTCTGAAGTAAGATGTGAGAGGAGCCCATTCGCATGAAGCAGGTCATATGTTCGAGGATATGTTGGGAAGGGTTCACACCTGAACGTAGCATATATGTTAGATAATGATAATGTGATCAATAGAGTGATTGACGCAGCATGGTATCACGTCAAAGGAGAAAAAGGAACTTTTGAATGTTCAACCGGACCTCAAGAGAGAAATGCATATGCAGATTCAAAATGTAAATTTCATTTGAAGTAAAAAATAGTTCAAACTGCAAACAACCAAAGTTTCACTATATCTATATACAGAAAAGTTGCCCACAACAGTAATATTCAATTTAAGAATGAATCTACCTAAAGCAAACTATTTGAACAGAATCATCATTATCCACAAACTTTAATATTAACTTAATCATGGAACAAAATGAGAAACTGCACTTCTAAAAAGCTGTGAAGATATATACAATTAGATCAAACAAGTTAATATATGAACTCCAAAGCCAAGCTCGTAACTACCAACTTAAACGAATTACTTTCGTGAAGTTTTAAGAAACTAACCAGTCATGCAAAACACCAGGAAAGCCTCGGTCAAGAATGAGAGGGAGTGTATTGCGTGCCCTAATGGGCACAACATTCATCACCCACACCGATTTCATTTCCTCCAGAAATGCAGCATTCAAACCCCCATAATGAGCATTCATGTCCATCACATTGCGTACCATATTAAAGGGAGGCAATGGGTCTTCATCGCCTGGCCTCTTGGGATGGTCAGAGAAAATTAATGGTGTAAGCAAAGACCAATAGTTTTTTAAAGCTAATTTCCAAACTTGCAAGTCTTCAAAGAAATCTTCCGGACTGACTCCTGCAAGGATTAACTTACATCAATATACTGCATCAACTGTAGATTGCATTGGCAACACAAGTGCAAAATGAAAACATCGATGCAGGGAGAGAAAAATTATTTGAGATGGAACAATACTTTCCATGAACTTCAAGCTCCGCAGAGCTCAAATCTGAGCTAGAAGACTTGTTCTGGATAGGAAGCCAGCGTTTGCTGGAAGCTCCAATAATACATGGCATCAAGGTTTGATAATAGGAAGCATCATGTCCTTCTTTACATAGGGGTACATCATTCTTCTTGCTATATTCAAGAAAAATGAAGTTAGCAAAATACAATGATGGACAAATACAATAAAATAAAAGTAAAATGATGAACAACCAACATCTAGTTTTAATGAATTGTTTATAATGAAACTGAAGAGTCACTTTGAAAAGAGTGAAAATTTACGGTGTATACTCACAGAGAAGAATAGCAATGAGCATCAGCAGTTTTCTGCCAGATGAATGTCTCGTCTTGCTGAGCAATAAGACTCCAACAATTTTTTTCAGTGAATTCTGCCAGTGGTGTTAACATGCTTCTTTTCTTCTTACTTGTTGCACGTCCATGTGACTTACTTATGGGTGAGGTTATAACAAAATAACCTCCAGGCTTGAGTAACCGATCAAATTCTATAAGAAACATCCCCTCTGTTTTATAAAATCATAGTTAGAAAGTAAAGCATAAGTAATTTTACCATAGGAAGCAATGCTATTAAACTCTGAAAGTACCTTTCTTGTCCCAAACAATACCGCACTGTGCACAGTGAACCATGTCAAATGATAATGATGGATATGGTAGTTGTCTTGATATGAAATTGCCAATCATTGCTGGAAGACCTCTCTCAAGAGCTATTTGAACTTGGCTTCCAGTTGCCTCATATGCAGCAACACAAAGAGCCATCAACCTTAGTGAAACTAAATGAGCTCCAAAACTTCCAAATCCACAACCAATATCAAGAACAGTGCGTACCTGTAACCAAAGTAGGAGCATTAGATACCATGTAGGTGCAGATAGTTTTACTTTCCCTTGAAGGCCATACACATAAAGTATCTTTCTCATATTTATAAACATGACAATCTAAAATATTAGAAAGAAAAATTGATTATGAAATACCAAACTCTCATAGCTCATGGTACCCCAAAAGGTTAAAAGTATCATATCATGGAATGAAATAAAGACTTACGCCAGCTTGAAAAAGTTCAGAGTCACTTCCCAGTCCCATCATCTCTGCAATCTGGCGAGTATAATCTTTGACACCATCAAAGATTAAGCCATCCTGAGAGTGAAAAGCAATTTGATTCTCTTCGAGCAACATCATCCTATACAGTTTGTTAAAAAATTATGAAGGTAGATTAGAAAGATGTTATTGATTGCATAAAGGACAGAATGAAGGCTATATAAGCTGCTACATAGCAAATTCTAAAGTCTAAATGACAGTTTGTAACCAAGGGAGACATGCCTGATACTTTCTCCTACTTTTAGAAAACATCCAAATGCATTTAATAAATACCTCTTCGTTATGCTTCCAGAAGAAAGGAATTGGTCTTTGGTTATCTTGACATTTCCGCTCCATATTACATCCCTACCAGCTGGCCAACGTAGTGGAATCTTATAATCCTTCGGTGGGCAGATTAAACAAATATTTCCTTGGCTTGATACTTCACAATGCCGATCAAACTCCTCTCCATCCTTAAACCCTAACAATAAATTTGCCGTCACGTTGTAACAAGGAACATAGTTTTCTCTTTCTTTTCCGCACAAGCCAAGCTCCCCTTGGCGACCAGCTCCCGACGAGACAGTTCTCAGCTGAAAATAATCGACTGCCGCTTGCTCCTTTAACCTTCTATAGTTTGAATAAATCTCAGGTACACGAGTGAAAGGTACGGAGTCAAAGGAATTAGAAAATGTCGACCCAAAGACTGCAATCAGCACAAGGAAGCAGACGAAGCACAATAACAACCAACAGACCGGCAGTCTACGGCCGCAAGTAACAGAAAGTTTATTAACCCAAGGGCTTCTCATGTCCACAGGTTTAAACAACTGAGGTTTGGGAAAACCACTAAATAACCAATCCCTTTAGTTTAAATCTACAAGAACCACGGAAACCATAACCTATCATCACATAGAAGCTTCTAAATACGTTAGCATTAACCAGAACAAGTTCAATAAGCATTGAAACCACCTCCTCTACACTCCTGCCTGCACGGAACTTTCCCCAATCATCACAATCAACAGATAAGAAGTGGAAAATACCAAAGTTCAATGTAAATCCACCATAACCGTATAAAGAAAAACTACGAAAACCAGGCTGAATTTCAATTCCTTATCACGGATCAATAATTCAACCCAGAAACGAACGGTCGTGAAGTGAATTACACAACTCCTGATCGAAAACTGAGCCAAAATTTACTGCACAATACACTTTTTTACAATACTCCAAAGTCCAAACAGAGCCGATCGGATCTCAATTTTGAGTAAGGCCAATTCTTAAGTTTCCAACAAGTGAACAACCAATCGCATCAAGCTGCAAAGGATCCAATAAAATCAATATTTCACACGAGGAAATCAATATTTCCAACAAGTGAACAACCAATCGCATCAAGCTTACAACATAAAATTTAGTACACGTAAAATGCAGAATTCCTGTAAAAATGTAAATCATTCCGTTACGGGGAATCCGGCAAAAGAAAGTTACATCTCAAAAAGGAAACAACAACAGATCACGATCATTGTAAAAAAGCGAATCGGAAACTGAAATGATTAAAAAAAGCAAATTAGGGTTTAAGTGGGAGCGTACCGGTGGAGATTCAAAATCCGAAATTGACAAATGGAGAGAGCGACAGAGTGAAAGAGAGAAGAAGAAAATATTTTCTTTTTTTAAAAGGAAAGTTTATTAAAAATATGGATAAAATTTCTTTTTTACTTATCTATAAACATGCGATCAAATTGAAAAGTTATCTTAAATTTTAAATAAGGCTTAAGGGTTAAGAAGCCCTTGAACTTTTGAAAAATAATCAATTAAGCCCTTGAACTTGAGCCCTTGAACAAAGAAATTGAATCAATTAAGCTATTAAACCAAGAAATTGAATCAATTAAGCCCTTTGACCAATTTTGACCATTAAATCTTGACTCTCTTTTTTTTTTTAGATATTACCGGCACATGATACACTGTAGTTTCATCATGCTGCATTTACAAAATAAAATCAAAAAGTATTTTTTATAAATTTTATAAGTTTTTTAGAATTTTTAGAACCTTTAAAGAATTTTTTAAATAAAATAAAAAATTTCAAAAACTGTCAAGTGGAAACATTATGACATAGTGCACTACAACAACGGATCGAATAAAATTATTAAGATTTAATGGTCAAAGTTGGTCAAATGGCTTAATTGATTTAATTTATTGGTTTAAGGGCTTAATTGATTAAATTTTATGGTTCAAGGGCTTAATTAGGTGTAAAAAAAGTTTAGGGGCTTAATTGATTTTTTTTCAAAAGTTCAAGGGCTTCTTACACCCTTAAGCCTTTAAATAATTATTTAATGTATTACCAGTGAAAAATTTTCACAAACTAAAATTATTTGATTAAAGTTATTTAAAGTTTTATTATCATTGTAAAATTATTTTATATTAACGGTACATTAAATAATAATAATTTAAAGTGAAACAAGGAATATTCATATTAAATCCAAAATTTTATTAAAACTATGAAAACATTCGAAATTTTAAATTTTAGAATATATTCAATTCTTATATATTTTTTCAATAACCAAAAGATCAGTGACCGGTTGTTACATTTGGTTTTATCTTTATTAATGTTTTACTTGCAGAAGGTATGTATATCAAGTTATTTTAAAGTTACTTTATTATTTTTATTTAAAATATAAAATCTAATTTTTATTCTTAAAATTTCAAATTCTAACTTTAACTCCTAAATCTTAAAATACACAAACTTAGTTTACTGAGCTTATTTATCAAATAAAATTTTTATTGTCATGTTTGGTAAACAATTTTTTGAGCTAAAATTAGAGGTTTGAAGTATTTTTAGAGGTTTGACCAGTTAAATCCGTTAATTTGGATGTTTGGTAAATAGATGATAGTAATAGCGGATTGAGGTGAAACTTCTCATTTTGAAAGAGCTCTTTCTAGGAGTTTGATTTGAGTCAGAAGTTTGGATAAAAGACTTGTAAAGACTATTTTGTCCTTAATAATTATAAAAAATTCTCTAAATAACATAAATTTGATTAACTAATAAAAATTTAAAAAATAATTTCATAGATAAGAAATTAATATATAAACTAATAAATATATATTTAATAATTAATAAAATTATATTCAAAATATAATTTCATAAATAAGAAATTAATATATACAAATAAATTTAACAATTATTAAAATTATATTAAAAAGATAATTTTTCGAATAAAAAAAATAATATGTACATTCTCATATATGCTTAGTAATGATATTAAAAAAATTAATTTCCATAATCTAATTAATATTAATAGATACAAAATGTTAGAAATGATGTTTTGTTGTCTTCTGCTGTTAGGGGCGATTCCTCTGAAAACGTTGTACTTGTTTAACCGCCTTACATGAGCACTCTTTTTCCTCCTCCCGGAGGTTTTTTAACGAGGCTCATGAAAGATGCCATTTATTTAAAAAAAAATGTATTCCATTTGTCAAATAAGCTAATGCAATCAACTATCCGCTAACAGCTAATGTAGTCTACTATCAGCTATCTGCTAATTGTCAAACATGGTCTATATATTTAATTTTATTTTTAAATTTATTTGTAAGTATTTATAATGACGTCAATATTTGAAGCATTTGGAAATGACACCTTCACCATATTCTAAATACATAGGACTTTTAGTTTATTATATCTATGAATGAGCCAAAAATCACAAGAATAACTGATATGTGTATATGTTCACGTGTAGAGGCAATCAAAAGATTATTATGATCACGTCTTTGATCATAGAATGTCGACAGTTTAATATGATTAGATTTATTTTTGTGGTAGTTTTATTGATGTATTGGAACAATTAGTAGAGTAGATATGCAAGACTGATATTGTTCATCACCTTTCATTACATAAGTATTTACTTGCATATATAGAGGCATGGAGATTTTGATGATAGTTGTTGAGTTTTTAAGGAAGTTGAAGGTCATGTTCAAAGGGGATTTTGTTTTTATTCACGTCCTATAACTTTTTTATGTTTTGTTTTTATTTCTGTATAAGTTTTTGGTAGATGTAATCTTCGAGTTTATCTTTATATTTGTGGTGTGCTTTATTGTACCTTATCTAATTTTTAATGAAATCCGACTCTTGTTTAAAAAAAAACTACACGTTATATGTGTAGGAATTAGACTATTTGTGACCCTTTACTCGATGAATTACGTCACGAACAAGCATGGATAATGCAAATATCTCGTCTCTCATCGAATAGCGTGACTAGCAACAAATTATTGTTGAGTCCGGCGGCAAACATGTTGTCGAAATGATCGAGTGCCAAACACCTAATGTATGGGAGGCTAAAGTTGTTATCTCTGACATACGAAAAACGATTTATGTCTAAAAATAATAATATTTTTGTTCAAAAACGGTATCTGGTAGTAATAAAATTAAAAATTAAAAACATTTTAAGTTGAAGTAATAGTAAAATTGTATTTTAGTCTTTTAAAACATATAATTCATATTGTTAGTTAAAAATTTAAATATTTTTAAACGATCCCTCAATAAATAGCGAGCCGTAATCTTTGTTGTAAACACAGGGAAGGTTGACAATCGAATCCGGGTACTTGAAAGCAGGAGAGACGTCCAAATCTTGGTCGTTTCAATTGCTACGCTTGTGTTTATTTTCTTTGTTTTTTTCTTACGCGGTTTGGCCTCAACAGCAATGGAACCCCACCACCTTTGCTTGTAAGTTGTACTCCACATTTGCTGAGATATTGTCTGCATCATACAAAAATCATACGTTGAAATCTAATCCCTGTGTACGATATGCACGAATTTTACTAATGTTTAAATTTGGACAAATGGAGTATTATTATAAAACCACATTAAGAATGTGTTATATTTTGATTCAGAGCTCGTATAATTTTTTTAGGCTTAATGGTAAATAGGTGCTCAAATTATGCATTTTTTCAGTTAGGTGCCTAAACTATTTTTCGGGCCAAATTGAGAACTAAAATTTCATTCTGTGACTTATTTAAGGTTCACCGTTAATTTTTTTCCGTTAAAGGACACGAGCCATCTCCTAAAAATTTCAAAATTATATTAAAAATAAATAAAATAAAAATATATCTTGAAATTTTCAAATATTTCCAAAACAGTCCCCAAATCCGACCACTCCCGGCGGCGACGGTCGCGTTGTCGGCGACGGAATGAAGCGCCCTCCCCTCACCGAACAATCCACATATCGTTCGTCGCCCCTCTTGTCACTGTTTGTCGCGAATCGTTCGAATGAACTATTCACAATTTCATCGATTCGCACGGCATTAGTCGATTTTCGACGACGAGATGGTGGGGAAAATAGTTGTGATGGTCCGGCGACCGATGTGGTGGCCGGCGGCGTGACAATCGACGGTGAAATCGGCCTAAATCGGGATTTAGGTTTTGGGGTTTAGAGATTTTAGAATTGGGGATGTTTTGTAAAACCTAAAAAAATTAGAGATTTTTTGAAAATTAATTAATTTTATTTATTTTTAATATAATTTTCGATTTTTTCTGGAGGTGACACGTGACATTAAACGGTGAAAATTAACGGAGAACCTTAAATGGGTCAAGGGATGAAACTTTAGGTCCCAATTTGACCCGAAAAATAGTTTAGGCACCTAATTGAAAAATGGCATAATTTGGGTACCTACTTAACGGTTAAGCCATTTTTTACACAATATTTTTTAAAATTTAGAACCTAAAACTCTAAACCATAAATTATAATCTTTAAACTCTAACCATAAATATTAAATTTTAAACCTATAATTTAAACCCAAATTTTTAAATTTGACAAACTCCTGTGAATTTTAGTTTATATGGACTGCATCAAATTCTCTCTCTATATATATTAAAACACGAAAAATCATTCACATTTCCAAATCAAAATGGAATCACAATCAATGGTAGTAAAAGTGGTCCTTAAGGAATCAAATACTATTAGGGGGCGTTTGGTTCACGGAATGTAAGATTACTTCTAGGAATAAGAATACCGTAATGTAATATTACCTGACACATTACTGGGAATGTTACATTATCTTGTTTGGTTCATTTGGTAGGAATATATGATTGTAGTGTTTGGTTGGAGGAATATAAGATTAATTGGAAGTAAAATTTACTAACTTGTCCTTATGATATATTTTCTTTTTAACAAGTTTAACTTTTAATTATTAAATTAAAAATATTTACATAAAAATTTATAGAACTATTTTCGTTACATTACCTAAAATTTGTAAAAAAGAAATATTTATAATATATTAATATTATTAAATTATTTTTAAAAAATGTTCTATATTTATATACATTTATTCCTTTTTAATTTTTTTGAACATCAAAATATTAAACATTTAATATGCTTAGATTTTTAATTTTTTTATTACTTTCGACCATTTATCAAACAAATTAAGGTAAATAATAAAATAAATATAAAAGTAGTAAAAATGATAAAAATAAATTAACCTATTGATTTTTAAGATAAAAATATCTTATAAATCAAATAATAAAATTAATAACATCAAGTCTTAACGCATTCAGTCTCAAGCAACATACAATCTCATCCTATAACTCTAGAAACATCGTAAATACAACATCAGTAAGATGTACTATTAAATATTACAACATTATCTAAATATATACAACACCATTTATATATTAAACTAATGTTAAATATAAATATTTAATAAATTTACACCATAAATAATTAGTTGTCTAATTAAAAATACAATAAATGATCAACATGAACATAAGTCATAATCATAAGGGTAATATTGTCCAAAGGGGAAGGAATTGTTTAATACCTAAGAAAATGAGGGGAATAACATTCCCACCATTTAGGGGGAAAAGAGTCACTCTTGGGAAAAGAATAATATCTCTTAGTGGAAATTCTCATGAACCAAACATGAGAATTTAAGTCTGGAAAAGATTATTACCCCTGATAATTATCTTTTCCGCGAACCAAACACACCCTTAAAGTGTACAATTTATCTGTCACATTCTCATGCTTAATAATATTAACAAAATATAAAGCTTTTTTTAAAATGTCTGCACACCCGGCCTTATACAACTGCTTCTAAATACTCTGTAAATTCCAACAAAGTCGACTAATTTTGTATATTAAATAAATAAATAAATGGTATAAATACACGAAAACTCCTTATACTATTTTTAAATTTAAAATTTAATCTCTATACCTTATTTTTACAAAATTTTATCTAGAATTCGAGTTTAGATCAGATAGAACATAATAAAATATTGGGCCGGGTCGGGTCGAGTTTGGATGAAGGTGTTAAATTTTTAAGTAGAGTACAGATCGACCAAAAACTCGATCCAACCCGACCCATGGCCATCCCTATATTTAAACCAAAATAAATCAACTAATTTCCTTCCATTTGGAATCCCTAACTGCCATTTTCATTTTAATAATCATATTTCCATATCTTCCATCTCACTCCAACACTGCACAACTCTCATGTGGACCCCTTTGTAAATTGTTGCATACAAAAATCTCTTATTATTTTAGGGATAAAACAACTTTTAATCATTAAATTTGGTCAAAGTTGTTTCTCAAAATATTCATTAAATTGAGTTTAGTGAATAATTATTCGCGTCTTATATTAACGAATATAAGAGTGTAAAGGATTAAAAATAAACCAAGAGGCCAACAAAACGAAATCGAGAAAATTACCAAATCTAGAGGCTAAAAGTAGCTTTAACCTTAATTATTTTAGGGTAATTTACATTTTAAACCACCGAGCTTCCATCCACTTTTATGTACATCACTAACTTTTAATTTAATTAAATTATACCATTCAACTTTTATTATTAACAAATTAAGCTACTTATACGAATATATTTTAATAATTTATTGATGCTATGCGAAAAATATATTAAATAAAAGTGTTAATTATTTTTTTTAAATAATGCATTAATTAATTTTTGAACCTCACTTTTTCTAAATAATCCTTACCACTATGGTAAGTTAAAACAATTCGAAAAGGCAAATAAATTATAACATTTTCTTATCAACGAGGTTGGCCAAAGTGGTAAGCAACTTGATATTGTTCAAGTAAGTCTGAGTTCGAGGTGTTGTGTATGTAGAAAATCTCCGTTGGAAGATTCACCCACCAAAACTAAATATGCGACGCAGGTCGATCCGAATTAGTCAAGACGAAGCCTTGAAAATCGAAAAGACAACTAAAAAAAATTAGGGTAAAGTACACAGACGGTCACTGAACTTTAGTAAAAAAACAAAATGGTAACCAAACTTTCAAAAATCACAAAATGGCAATTAAACTTTATGTTTTATAACAAAATGGTAACTAGACGTTAAATGCCGTTAAGTGGCTGTTATAAACTTTGGTATAATAACATATTTAGTCCTTCATATTTATACATTCAATCAATTTAGTCCTAATTCAAAACAATTCACTAAATTTAGCCCTCGTTATTTACGCATTATTTCAATTTGGTCTTAAAGAAAAATTCCAAAGTATGGTAACATGATAAATAATTACAATTAAATTTTTATAGGAACTCAAAAATTAGACTCGACTCGAATCGAAAAAATTTCAAATAAAGTTTGAGTTGTAAAATATGACGCGGCAACTCGAATGACTCAAAATTTTTTGACTCGACTCGATCGAACGCTCATCTCTATCTTAAGATATGACGCGTCAACACGACTCGAAATATTCGAATATTTTAAATCATTTTTTCCTTTTGAATCGAATATTTTTTAAAATAGAATATTAAAATCACATCAAATATTTAATAACTACTTTAAATATTCAATTCAATTTAAAAATATTCGATTTAAAAGAAAAAAATGATTGAAAATATCTGAATATTTAATAATTATTTTAAATATTTTTCTTTTAAATATTCAAATATTTAATAACTACTTTAAATATTTATTAAATATTAGAATATTTTATATCGAATATTTTTAAATTAAATCGAATATTTAAAGTAGTTATTAAATATTCGATGTGATTTAAAAGAAAAATGATTTAAAATATTCGAATATTTCGAGTTGACGCGTCATATCTTAAGATAGAGGTGAGCGTTCGATCGAGACGAGCCAAAAAAATTTGAGTTATTCGAGTTGACGCATCATATTTTACAACTCAAACTTTATTTGAAATTTTTTCGATTTGAGTCGAGTCGAGTTTTCGATTTTCTATAAAAAATTAATTAAATATTCAAATATTTTAAATCAATTTTTTTCTTTTAAATTGAATATTTTTAAATTAAATTGAATATTTAAATTAGTTATTAAATATTCGATGTGATTTGAATATGAAAATATTAAATATTCTATTTTAAAAAATATTTGATTTAAAAGAAAAAATCATTTAATATATTCGAATATTTCGAGTTATTCTAGTTGACGCGTCATATCTTAAGATAGAGGTGAGCGTTCGATCGAGTCGAGTAAAAAAATTTCGAGTTATTCAAGTTTACACGTCATATTTTACAACTCAAACTTTATTTGAAATTTTTTCCGATTCGAGTCGAGTTTTCGAGTTCCTATAAAAATTTAATTAAATATTCGAATATTTTAAATATTTTTTCTTTTAAATCGAATATTTAAAGTTGTTATTAAATAATCAATGTGATTTAAATATGAAAATATTAAATATTCTATTTTAAAAAATATTCGATTTAAAAGAAAAAATGATTTAAAATATTCGAATATAGAGTTATTCGAGTTGACGCGTCATATCTTAAGATAGAGATGGGCGTTCGATCGAGTCGAATAAAAAAATTTTAAGTTATTCGAGTTGACGCGTCATACTTTATAACTCAAACTTTATTTGAAATTTTTTCAATTTGAGTCGAGTCGAATTTTCGAGTTCCTATAAAAAATTAATTGTAATTATTTATCATGTTACCATACTTTGGAATTTTGCTTTAAGGACCAAATTGAAAGATGCGTAAATAACGAGGGTTAAATTTAGTGAATTGTTTCGAATTAGGATTAAATTGATTGAATGTATAAATATGAAGGACTAAATGTGTAATTATGCCAAAGTTTATAACAGCCACTTAACGGCATTTAACGTCTAGTTACCATTTTGTTATAAAACATAAAGGTTAATTGCCATTTTGTGATTTTTGAAAGTTTGGTTATCATTTTATTTTTTTTACCAAAGTTCAGTGACCGTCTGTGTACTTTAGCCAAAAAATTATAACATTTCCTTTTTTCGAAAGGGTAATTGTTCTATACACAAACGCTTGTGGAAATTCTTTTACACAAGCGTCTTAATTTTAGGGGTTAGAGACTCCATTTATGGTTTAAAATTTAGGGGTATAAGTGTAGTAGTTTTGAATTTAGGGACTGTTGATAAAATTTTGGGTTTAGGGTTAAAATTTAGGGTTTATAGGTTAAAACCTAAATCCCTACACATATTACCCTAAAACTAAACCCTAACCCTAAACCCTAAATTCTAACCCTAAATTCTAAATTCTAAACATGAACCATAAATTCTAAACATTTACATTAAAACCCCTAAACTCTAAACCCTAAGCCCTAATCCTAAACCCTATAATTGAGGCGCTTGTGGAAATAAAAAATTTCCACCGCCAGTGTATAGGATATTAATCCTTTTGGAAATAGAGGTATTTTAGATTTGACATGGAATCATATAAATTTAAACGTATAAAATGTTTTGTATTTTCAATGAATCAAAATTTATTTTATATTTAATTTGAAAAAGAAATATACATGTTTAAATTTTATTAAATTGAACTCAACCCATAGTCCCAATAGAGAAGTAGAAGATGTTAATCTTAAAAGATTCAAATTTAATTACATTGTCTTCAAGACATGTGTATTATTAAAAAGTTAAAAAAATATATGAAGAGATATTACATTATAATCACCTTTAAACTATTAAAAAACCTTCATCAAATTAGATTAAAAGTTTTTTTTTCATTAATTAAATTTATTAAATTATCAAAAGATATTTTATGTCAATAGCAAAAAATCTTTAATATACCCTTGAGTCATTAATTATTGGTAATTAAGTGTTCGATTTTGATAGGTTAAAAAATTAAAAAAATATGGTTAAAAATTAATATTGCATATATATAATTAAATTTCTTACCATAGACGTTTTAGAAATGTGATAAAAATATATACAAAGCAATGAATAAATTAAATTGATATAAAAATATTACATAAGGTAAATTCAAATATAATATTGTGAATAAAATAAATTAAATTAAAAAATTCGTGTGTTATATCGAGTACTTGTAGTCTTTGTATTACTAATCCGAGTTAGTTGGCTAATTTATTTTAGTATAACTATCAATATTCAACTTATTTGTCGGCTAATTCAAATCTAATATTACAAATCTAGCATCTTCTCCTATTAAACTCGACTAATAAATCGAATACTAATCGACTAATAAATCGAATACTAGTCTTTATAAAAAAAATGTTGGGTACTGAAGGTAATTTAGGTGACTATAAATACAGTTTAAAGGTCTTCGGCCTTTCTCATCCTTTGCCTCAAAAATCTTTTCCCTGTTTCCCTCCCTTTCCCTTCGGTCTCCTTCTTCACCCAGATTTTGTTTCTTTCCCTTTGATCTAACAACTCAAGACCCACTAAGGTAATTTCATATCTTCTTCCTTTTTCGTGTCTTGTCGGCTTTGATTTTGCACTTGTCAACTTTGTTCCTTCGGAGTCTATTATTTTGACTCCATTTTGGATTTTTTTTTTAGTTTTTGGATTTTGTTAATCGGTGGATCTGTTGTTTTTCTGGTCAGATCTCTAAGATAAATGTGTTTACTTGAAGTTATTGTTTATTTTTAAAAAAAATTAGTCAGTAAAATTGAGCGCATGTTTTTGGTCGGTTTATATGTCGGATCTCTGATGTTTTAATTCCCTGTTTTTCATTTGGTAAACCGTAGATCTGATTTCTGTCAGCAGTTCATCGATGTTTGTCTTGTTTTGTTGTTCTTAGAAATGGATCCGATTATTATATTGCTGCCGACATCATTATTTGCTAATTCCGATGTTTAATTAGTAGATTATTCGGGAGTTAATTCTTTAAACACTCCATGATCTGACAAGAAATCGGGTGTTTTTTAATGTTCGTAGGATATCGGAAATGCTGAAGATCTGTTGCATTGGTGCTGGTTATGTTGGCGGGCCGACAATGGCTGTTATTGCATTGAAATGCCCTGAAATTGAAGTGGCCGTTGTCGATATTTCTGTCTCGAGAATTGCTGCCTGGAACAGCGATACGCTTCCGATCTACGAGCCCGGACTCGACGAGGTGGTTAAGAAGTGCAGAGGGAAGAACCTGTTCTTTAGTACCGATGTCGAGAAGCATGTTTCGGAGGCTGATATCGTGTTTGTTTCGGTTAACACCCCGACCAAAACGCAAGGTCTCGGAGCTGGGAAAGCCGCTGATCTGACTTACTGGGAGAGTGCTGCTCGTATGATTGCTGATGTATCGAAATCTAACAAGATCGTGGTCGAGAAATCGACTGTTCCTGTTAAAACAGCTGAGGCGATAGAGAAAATTTTGAACCACAATAGCAAAGGCATTGATTTTGAATCCGGAATTCCTTGCCGAGGGAACTGCGATTCAGGACCTTTTCAATCCTGACCGTGTTCTTATCGGAGGCAGGGAAACCCCGGAAGGTCAAAAGGCAATTGAAGCATTGAGGGATGTGTATGCGCATTGGGTCCCTATGGACCGGATCATATGCACCAACCTCTGGTCTGCCGAGTTATCGAAGCTTGCTGCCAATGCCTTCCTGGCACAGAGAATCTCTTCGGTTAATGCTATGTCGGCATTGTGCGAGGCAACCGGTGCTGATGTGAGCGAAGTATCTCATGCTGTTGGGAAAGATACGAGGATCGGACCCAAGTTCTTGAATGCTAGTGTCGGTTTCGGTGGATCGTGTTTCCAAAAGGATATTCTGAACTTGGTCTATATCTGCGAATGCAATGGCCTTCCCGAGGTTGCCAATTACTGGAAACAAGTCATTAAGATTAACGACTACCAGAAAACTCGGTTTGTAAACCGGATTGTTTCCTCGATGTTCAACACTGTTTCAGGCAAGAAGATTGCAATTCTCGGATTTGCTTTCAAGAAGGACACCGGTGACACTCGTGAGACCCCTGCGATAGACGTGTGCAAAGGACTGTTGGGCGACAAGGCTCTACTGAGCATTTACGACCCACAAGTCAACGAGGAGCAGATTCAGAGGGATCTTGCAATGAAGAAGTTCGATTGGGACCATCCGGTTCACCTTCAGCCGATGAGCCCTACTTCGATCAAGCAAGTCAGTGTTGTTTGGGATGCCTATGCAGCAACAAAGGATGCTCACGGGGTTTGCATTCTGACCGAATGGGACGAGTTCAAAACCCTCGACTACCAAAAGATTTATGACAACATGAGGAAGCCCGCATTCGTCTTCGACGGCCGGAACGTCGTGGATGAAGCTAAGCTGAGGGCGATCGGGTTTATCGTCTACTCCATCGGCAAGCCATTGGATCAATGGCTCAAGGACATGCCAGCTGTGGCATAGACGGTACTTTTGGGAGACATATAAGCCGGTTATACAATTTAATTCGCACCACATTTTTATTTGTTATAGTTCTAAGATTCTGTTGGGAGTTATATTGGAGTTATTACATGACACAGTAGCAGTGTCTGGCTCTGTCTTTAGTCCGTAGAATATATCTGATTTTATTGTTGTTTTATCATAATAAAACCTCCACCGGTGAATTATATACCAATTATCATATGTATGAATCATGGTGATATATGTTATTGAATTAGAGATTTTTTATGCATGAATCATGGTTATACATGAATCAATAATATTTGTGTCCAACAACTATATGGATTTCGGAACCACTACAAGTGATTCTGGTGGAAAAGAAGATGTTTATTTTAAAAAATTTGAGTTTAAATCGTTTTCTGCAAAGTATTATTGTATTGTCAAAATGGTTAAGAATAGAACATATATTACTTTTATCACCTTTAAATTTATTAAAAAAATTGTGTATCCAAAGGAGAATAAAATGAGAAAAAGAAAATAAAGGCACACATGGGGGACAACCAAAATGGCAAAATGAAACACCTTGGCTTATGCATATGGATATGATCATCCGTCCCTTTTAGTAAGGGCCAAACAGTTGCAGATTCTGACCTTTCACTTGTTTAGCTTGCAAGCAAAGATAAATGTATGTATGCAAGGATGGACTCGGGTTGGGGAGATCGTCTCTTGAAAATTTATAATTCGTTTGTCATTTATAAATATTTAAAAATTATATATATATTTTTTATTAAAAATTTATTTTAACCCCTCTAAAATTTTATAAGTTAATTCACTAGAATTAGAGATGGCAAACGAGTATGCTTTTGTGGATTTTGTACCATACTCGTCACTGTTGGGATAGATATGAATATGATTTTGGTGGGTAATGGACATGTATGAATGTCAACAGTCGTACTCATCGCTCGTAGTGAATATATGATGGGTTCTTAAACTTATCCGCCTCGCATCCACCATATGAATAACGTTATTTTTAATGAAAACGATATATATATATATATATATATATATATTAGGTGGCGTTGGGTGGATGAATATATTTGTGATCATTCATGTGAAATATGCTTGTAAGCATTTAGAAGAATTTTTTTTGAAATGATTAATGGAGTTAAAAATCAAATTTATGAAATTTGTTCAAGATTTTATACATAGGCAGTGAGTTCAAAAAATCACCAAAATTCTATATAAATAATTAGGAAGCGATCCATATTGTAACCGAGACTAAGTATAGTTTCGTCTAGTACAAACGATGATCGATTTTGATATGTATTTTAAAATATATGAATTTTAAGTGATGAGAGGTCAGGAAAATAGAGCAGTAGATTGCTCCAAATACTAGTTCGACAATGACTTTAAAAAGTCATCATAAATTATACAAATTGACTTAGAAGTATCGCCTTATATGTTAGAATGACATTTTAGTCTAATTTTTTTTGGAGCAAACAAAATGAAATATCGAGTTACATATTATTAAATAAGTAGAATTCTTTAAAGGTAGTACAAGCGGGTACGAGCTAAGTGGTGGATACTCAGCTTAGTAATGGGCGCGAGTTAGATTTAAGAATGTACTACCCATGTGAGCAGACATGTAACACATTGTTTAGTGAAGAAGCTGATGATGTTCGTCATAAAAAACATGAGTTCGAACCATTTTTTCTATAAAATATATGTGCATTATCAAAGGATTAAAAATATTTATAAACAAATACTACTCTATAATCACTTTTAGACCATTCAAAAAAATTATAACTACGAGACCAGAAATTAAATCTACAACTAATGTATAGTATAGGAACTAGTGATAAAATATAATCTAACAGAATTCACATATATGAACTAAAAATATCAGCTTAAAGCATATTGACTAAATCCACAGTTTATATATAATATAAATACTAATTACATATTTTAACATTTTTTTTATAATTATAAGGGTGCATAATTCAAACTTCTTAACCACCGATACAATTCTGTTTTACAGTGTTAATTAACTTTTTTTTTATATAAATTTTAAAAAACAATTAGTTTAAAATACATAACCTATTTATAATAAAACAGGACTTCATTTTATATAGAAACAAACTGGAGAAATCTGGAGCGTTGAATCCATCAGCGAATGGTTCTCAACAGAGTACACGTGCTGCCAATCTTTCACTTCCCTTCTTTTAATCTTTAGCCTTCCCTGCATGTAATTCTCCCCCAACTCCAACACACAAACAAATGGGAGAGAGAGAGAAAGAAAGAGTCATGGTTTTTTGCTTTGATTGTTCTTCTCCTTAACCTGTTCATCGCCACCATTAGCGACCAGAAAAAAAGTCTTTTTTTCTTGTTTGTTTGAAGATTTGAGGTAAGAAAATAGCTACTGATCTTGTTTCCTTTACTGGGTTTTCTTCTTTTTTTCTGTTTGTTTCGTTGATCTTCTTAGTTCTTCCATTGATTCATTAATGGAACTAAACCGAGAGAAAAAGTTCGTTTGCAAATTCTGCAACAAGAGGTATCCGTGTGGGAAATCATTGGGTGGTCATATACGAACTCATATGAACAACAACGAGAATTCTGCTGAAACAGAGGAAGAATCCGCTGATACGCCCTTGAACAAGCTTATCTCCGGCACCAAGAGATTTGCTGGTTTGAGGGCAAACCCTAAGAAAACCAAGAGGTTTTCAGATTCCGGCAACGGGTCTTCTTCTTCGTTTAAAGAGATGGTCTGTAAAGAATGCGGTAAGGGTTTTAGATCAATGAAAGCTCTGTGCGGGCACATGTCTTGTCATTCTGAGAAAGAGAGAGCTTATCATTTCGACAATGGCGATAAGCATAAGATTGTAATGGATAGTGAGTCGGATACCGAGACGTCGATGAGTCCGAGTAAACGGAGATCGAAGAGGGTGAAGTATAAGACGATCGGTGTTCATTCGAATAATTCGGACAATATTGGGAATGGTTCTTCGTCTGTTTCGGAGATAGTGCAGGAACAGGAGGAAGTGGCTATGTGTTTGATGATGTTGTCGAGGGATTCCGGTTGTAGGAGAGGGCTTAATTCGGTTGCCGATTCTTCGGACAACAACTCGGTCGTGTTGGAAGACAAATCGGGTTCAATCGATGTGAGGATCACCATTAAGAATGCCATGAAATGTGTTTCTAATAAGAACAAGTTGAAGGATCCTGCAGAAACTTGTGATTCTTCAGAGAATTCTGATTCCGGGTACTTTAGACATGGACCAAAGAAGGTGGAATCGGACGATTCGGTCGATGAGTTTCGCACGAACATCGTGTCGAAAAAGCCTAAATTCGTGTATGGATCCGGGTTTAAAAGCAAATCCAAGTATGATTTAAGAAGGAATGGCAAGAATAATGCTTATTGCAGCCCTCAAAAGGGAAGCAAATACGAGTGTTTAACCTGTTACAAGACCTTTGATTCCCATAGGGCTCTAGGAGGACACCGAGCGAGCCATACCAAGGTGAACGACTGCAACGATTCGATACACGAGAGTCATGAACATAGCTTAGCCAGCGATTCGATGACCGATACGAAAGTGACCAAGTCATGTTCAAATGGTAAGAGCCTAGGTGTTCCTAAAGGTTCATCCAGCAATGCTGAGAAAAGATTGGGTTCAAAGAAGAGCAAGGGCCATGAGTGTCCATTTTGCTTCAGGGTTTTCAAGTCAGGGCAAGCTTTAGGAGGTCATAAAAGGTCCCATTTCGTCGGAGGCTCGGATGACAGAACATTGGTGATCAAACAAGACTCGGCAGAGATGTCGGCTCTAATCGACCTTAACCTTCCGGCTCCAGTCGAGGAAGATGCAGTGGGGAATGCTGCTGGATTCATGCCTTGGTAGATTCGAACCGCCTGCATCGGTGCCCGACCGATGGTCCTACACGGTCCTGCATCCAGATTCATCATGCTCGGATTAAGTCTAGACACATAACACTTGCAATCCGGGATGCAAGAGATTTGAGAGTGTATAGACAAGTGAATTTACCCCCCTCCATTTTTGTGCTTCTCCTTTTTGCTAAGGTAAATCTTCCACAATATGTTGCTTTTGAGCTATGAAAAAAAACATGTCCTCTTGCATCTAAAGCTTGTTTTCTTTTGATGTTTTTTATGTCTTTCATTCTATTTGATCTTAAAACATAATCAAATACACCATTTTCCATCAAATCAGAATTCAGACAAATAGTGTGTTGTAAGAAAAGCAAATTCAAGAGCCAATAGCAGCACAGCTGCTGTCCTTGAGCTTATATGATGAAAACTTCTGCTTTAAATCCTAAGCAAATCAAGGACCATATGGTTTATGGGGAAACAATAAAGAAAGTGTCATTTCAATGGAGTTGAACAGAAGTTTCCTCTGTAGTTTACTGCCCCAAGAATACACTCACATTTAATTGGCAAAATCACCTACATATTTCCTTTAAAATAATTATTTATTGAAATAATCCCCATCAAAATATTTATGAAAATAGCGCTTTACATGAACGGAGCTAGGATTCAATGTTGGGAGGGGCAAGAGTCTATTAAGTCTTTAAATCTAGAAATTAAGAGGGCCAAAAGTCTTATTTAGTTAACATTTAAACTAAAAAGGACTAAACATGTAATTACACCAAAAAATTTGGGAGGGGCAACAGCCCTTCCCGCACCCTACATAGTTTCGTCTCTACCCCTTTCTGAATATGTAGAATAAAGTAGCATCTCACCAAATGTGACTTTTAAAGGAAGTTTCTAAAAAGATTTGGCTTTCGAAGACGCTTTTTATAAGACATGATTTCAATTTTTTTATCCTGAATACGTTGTATATACTCGATTATTTTATATAAGAAAAAAAAACTGAAGTCATGTTATACGGAAAACAATTTTCAAAAAGTCGCATTATCTCATATGCGACTTTTAAAAGTCGAAAGGCGACTTCGTTTTACATGTTCAGAAAGCGTATTTTCATAAATTATTTTAATGAAGTTATTTTAATAAATAATTATTTTAAAGGGAATATTCAGGCGATTAGCTCATTTATTTATATTTGTTACAAAATAATCTGAGATGGATGGTGAAGCTCTAAGATCATCGTTATCGGATCTAACGACATCAACTAATAAAAGTCCAATACAATAGTTGATGTCTATGGGCTTGTTTTGTGTTCGAGTTGTTCGTGTTTCTGTTAATGTTCTATTTCGGTAACAATGGATACAAGTCAAGCTTTCCTTTTGTATTGGTCTTTGATTGTAAGCAAGCCCCTTTGTTCCAATAGTCTTTAGAAAGGTACCCTTTATGTCTTTCTAACGGTTTGTTTTTTCTTTATTGTAAGAGAAAAAGTTTTGAAATTAAAGATTTCATGTGGCTTATCCAAATAGTTGCCTCAAGACGTGCCATTTAACATATGGAAGTTTTTTCTTCTTCTAAGTTCGATATCTAATTTCCTTGATTTATATAATTTTTATGGATAAAATGAGTCGGTAATTTTGAGTGATTTATCTTGTTTGAAATGAAATGAAAAATTGAATAAAAGTGTTTTTTTATATAACCATCCATATCTAATTTATTGACTGATTAATCTGGATCAAGTATTGTAAATTTCTATTATGGGGGCGATTCTCTCAATCATATTTTCTCCATTCATAATTTTAGAATTCAAATTTGTGACCTTTGTCACAGGATTAGGTTTTCCAACTAGGAAATCACGCGACCATCTTGAAAATAACTATATGTGTATGTGTCTCGAATATAAACTTATAATATATAACACTTTATTTAAAAGATCTAGTATCTCATTTTGTTACACCAACCTATAGCTGTGCCTGTAATGGAAATGGTCCTTTTGTTAAGCTATTGAGATGGCATTGGAAGGAAAGGAGTAGTTGCACTGAGTCTTAATGTTCAAGTCATTCTAGAACTATGAGTAGCCAAATCTTCATCATTCATTCACTTCTTTTACTCAAAAATGGATTGTGGCTGTCAAAGCCTCAAAGGTGGTTGCATTGTCAACACAAAAATAAAAGTTCAATCTCATTATTTTTCTCTCTTTTTTTTAATCTCATTAAGATTTTAGCTTTCTAAATTATTCATTTTTTCTTTTTAAGTGCCTAATTTGTTTTCCCTTTTAAGTGTCCAAACTATCAATTTTTAGTCAAAATAGGTGTTAGAATTATTATTTTTTATTCAAAATATATGTCTCGATTTGAACTTAAAAAAGGTAAAACAAACAATACTATGGGCACCTAAAAAAGGTAAAAAAAATAGTACATAAAAAACTAGATTTTAGGCACTTATTTTAACATTTAACAATAATTATACACAAAAAATACAATTTTATGCCTCATTAAAAAAATTTAAATTTAATCGGAGGAAAAATAGTATAATAATATTAAATGTTTCTAAAAACAAATTAAAACAAGAGCCAACACATGGCCACACAAAACAACAAAACTAAGAACATAATCAAAATCTTCACTCCCCTGACGTTAGTTCATCGTTGAAAAGCAAGTCTCGGATCCCATCCGGCCTCCGGGGGACTATCCAACACATTAATATTAAAATTCGAGGAGGTTACTAATCTAGCTAACCGATCCGCAACCCGATTACCGGTACCGGGCACATGTTGTATACGAAAGGACCATATCTTCCTTGCTAAATTCTGAATATGTAAGAGTAAAGGTATATGCTTAGTTCGAGCGAATTAATATCTAAATTTAGAACCGGTCACATACACTGATATACAAACTTAATCTCATTAAAATTGTGTTAATTGTCATGTAAACATCGATGTATATTATGTAATAGTGAACTGACATAAACAAAATAATTTGAGGGGAAAAATTTGGAGGCTAATTTAGAATGAGAGTCCTAATTTGGGGATGAAATTGAAAATTTTAAAAGATTAGAGATTATTTTAGAATGAGAATTATAATTCCGGGATGAAATTTGAACATTCGTTTAATACAATTTGTCAATTTTAAGCCTAAATGTTAAAATCTAAAATCAACTTTAGAACCTTAAACCTATCTTCTAATCTCCAAATCGTAAATCTAAAACTCTAAACCTTAAACAAAATCTTAAACTATAAAATTATAAATTTTATGTAAAAATATCTTCTTCTATTATCGATCCCTGCATTTCAGTCACGTAAAACACCATGAACAAGTACAACTCTATTCTTCAAAAGATAAATCCGGGCATAAGATAATGAACTGATCATGCAAGCAATAGCCAATATAGCTGAGTTTGTGTTTAAGTAAATATTATGATATTATATAAGGGTTAGTATTATTCTTTTTCGATTTTTCTAACACCCCAAAATCACAACATAATATTATTTCATTTATAAAAATAATTTTTTTCGCCTATAGTGTGAACTTATGTAATTTTCAGTCCTTTAATAAGTCACACACTTTGTAAATAAGCTGTTTGAATCCGAATCTTCTAATAATAACGACATTCTCTTTTTTTACTCAGAACAACATCAAAGAGAACAACAAATCCTAGCTATAATATAATCTAAGACATGTACATACTACATGTATGTATATATAAAGTTAGATCAGATAATATTCTATAAGGCTTCAAAGTTGAACAAGAATTTATATGTTCTCTTGGGAAATTAAAAAAAACTGTTAAAATTAGGCTAAAATAATGCATGTACATAAATCGTTATAAAAAATATAAAGATTTATGTATATGTACTAAAATTTTTACAAAAATAGTAAGAAATTCGATATATACATAAATGCTTATCACTTTTGTAAGAATTTACGTACATATACATAAATCCTTACAAAAATGGTGAAACTTAAGGTATATACACAAATGCTTACAACTTTTGTAAAAATTTCGGTATGCACATAAAAGTGGTAAACATTTATGTACATACCAAATTTCTTATTATTTTTGTAAGAATTTTAATACATATACATAAATTTTTACGATTTTTTATAAAAATTCATATACACACCTTATTTTAATAGGTTTCACCCTAAAACTTCCCCTATTCTCTTGACATGGCAAGCAAGATAAGTTATCATTTTGTTATGACTATTGACTATTTTTCTTTTTATAGTTTTCCTTCTCCTTTTAGTCACCTCCACAAGTGTTGAACAAAGGACCTACCATTTTTTTTCTTTCTTTTTGCTTTTGCTTTTGTCGGTAAACTGTCATGTGCTTTTTGTTTTTTCCCCCAGATGACATAAAACCGAAAGTTCTATAGTTCCTCCTATCATGACCGGTTGGCATAATCATGTAGACCATGGGCTGTATTTAGAATTAAAAGATGCTATAGGCTTAAAAGCAAATTAATCCTTGAAAACATATTAGTAAATATCTGGGATATAAATCCTATGCCTTTTTTAGTGTCCCTATTTATGTCTTTACGCTCAAAATTAGGTTTAAGGTTTAGAGTTTAGCGTTTTAGGTTAGAGTTTACGGTTAGGATTTAAAGAATTTAGGGTAGAGTGTATTTTTTAAGATATAAAGTTTAGGGTTTAGAATTTAGAGTTAGAACTTAAAATTTAATTTTGTAGTGTTTTCTTAGTGTTGGGGCATAGGTAAGGGAACTTAAATAGAACAAATGATTTTTATCCAAATATCTGTGGGCCTCAATGATTAAAAAAACTTATATTACCTTAAATCTGATTTTTTTTTTAAATATACTTATATAATAATTATAAGGTCAGTATAAGATCATTGTATAAAAAACCCTAGAATGGACTCTTTCCAGGACAGGTATAGTAACACTACAATACTACCTGCAATTCAAACAAAAATGATTCAATATAATATTTGTTACTTAATACAACATTGAAAGAATTAATATATAATAAGATATCCCAAAATATAAAAAATTTAAAATAAACAAAATTTTCTTATAATTTATTCATAATGGTTTTATAGTAGTGCTACTTGGAAAAGGATTTTCTTATAATTTATTTTATAAACAAATCAATCACTGGTTAATTGGGTCAATCTTATATCTAACATCTAAAACATCAATCCAGATGATGCTACAGTGGTTATTGAACTGATAACCCTTCAGGCTCAACTGGAATACAACTTTAAGTCTTTACCAATGGCAAAAAGAACATCTTAAACGTGAACCTAAATGATTCTGAAGGTAATTAAGGGTTTTTTTCACAAGTACTAAAGTTGCATTAATAGGTAAAAATCATATGCCCCTAATCATGCCTCTTGTTATGCCTCACGCTAAAAATCATTTAAAAATTGAATTCTAAACCATAACACTAATTTTCACATCCTAAACTCTACACCCTAAAAAATACACCCTACCCATAATTCCTTAAACCCTAGCCACAACCTCTAACCTTAAACCTTAAACTCTAAACTCACTATTTTAAAGTGGGTACATAGAAGAGAGCATGATAAAGGGCAGACAATTTCCATCCTCTAACAAAACCCATGTCTAGTAAGGTCTTTTCAAATGCCCGATAAGCATAAGAAAGCAGGCAACAGCAAGAAACAATGAGGCAATCCGCAAACACTGAATCCGAAGAAACAGTAGCCGATAAAATCATGCAGCTGATGTTATTCATGATGTGGAAACAAGTGAGGAAATCACAAGGATGACCGTGGCCTACCATATCACTATAGATACCAGTAT
Organism: Hibiscus tridactylites; assembly: GCA_958450335.1. Taxonomy (NCBI): domain Eukaryota; kingdom Viridiplantae; phylum Streptophyta; class Magnoliopsida; order Malvales; family Malvaceae; genus Hibiscus; species Hibiscus tridactylites. The sequence goes on from OY288273.1 coordinate 3,057,375, forward strand.
ATCGATAAACCTTAAGGGTCCAATCCTATTTATTAGTATTCCGATACAGTTAAATTGTTCCAATATAGATTAAGATGATGAATCAAAGAGCTTTCTATATATCCCATGCTTGTGGAGTTAAATATCACAGTGGTCCACTAGCTAGTATAGCTAAGAAGGTCTAGACACGTGAAAGCCTCAGCCCTCATGGCTATGGTAGATTGAATTACACATCAATAACTAAGCTATGCATCTTAACTTACGGCTTCTTAATTTCTCTTTGGCATCAAGCTACTTTGGTACTGATTGTTCTGCCTAATTTTAGTTAAAAAATGGTACTGCAGTCTGCAGTCTGTAGTCCTCCCTTTAAAGCACGCATATTGAAATGGACAACCACATGCAGAGCGTGAGAGTAAGTTAATAAACTTGATTTAGTTAAACGAAGATATATTCTTACCGTGTTTTCTTTCTCATCTGTTACGCATTCCGGGAGGGACGATATCACCGAGTAACCCTTCATCTGTTGGGGGCTTTGGGGTGGTAGGTTCGGGCTCCGAACGAGATTCCCCGGCGTCAATGGGTGCTTGGTGTGCCTGTGAATGTGCTTGTGTTATGTTCAGAGGAATTTCCCTATGTAAATGTGCCCCTGGATGATACAATTGTGAGACTGCCGGTGTCAATTGACCACCAAAGGCAGCTTCATGGCTGATGAGTTCCCCTCTGGGGAATGCTACACTGTGATGACAGTGTTGACCTTCGTATGTAGTGATGACAATGGTAGGATCTTCAGAAGAGCGTTCTACCCTCTTCTTCACTGTGCATTTGCTGTTTGTACAGCGATAGTAGCTCCTGTGAGAACAAATATGTGGCTTAGATTTTCACAACAATTTGAAAAATTTTACTTCCATTTATGATTTTAAGCATGAATTCCTCATTTCACTGCCCTCTAACGTAATGATTCTATTATGGGTTTTTGCTGCTTGAAAAAAATCTCAACTAAACCATGAGTGGGGAGTCAATTATCAAGTTGATCGACACATGTTTCAGATTTGATTCATGAACAATCCTACCCCTTCCTCTTAGTAAAGACTTTGCTTTATGAATTTGATCACTTTAGATAATGCAAAGTAGAGTATTTTCTAGCATAAATAAGGCTGAACAATAATACTTATGCAGTAAAAAATTAAGATTAGTGGCTTAAGAAAATAGAGAATCAATTCCTAGGGTGCTAGAAAATAGAAATGGCATAGTCATGAACTGCTGGAATATCCCTCTTTGAGATAATATCAAAATTGTGGTAAGTGGTCGAGGATTCGATCCTCGTCCTAGGTATGAAGTAGTTTTAAAATTTGTGGACAACATCAACTCTTAAATAAACCAATAGAACGTGAAGTATTAGTCAATTAACTTGTTGAAGAACGGTATCATTAACTCTACTTTATAATGAATAGAAATCGTGTCTTTTTTGTACCCCTATTTATGAGTAAAAATCTTCTGTTTCTTAACCATGCCTCTATTTATGCCTCCTCTTGAAAAAATACTTAAAAAATACATTAGGAATCCTAACCCTAATTTTCAAATCCTAAACCTTACACTCTACCTTAAATTCCCTATAACCTAACCCTAAGCCTTAACTCTAAACTCTAAATCCCTAATTTTATTGTGGAGGCATGATTAGGAGGTAGACGATTTCACCCCTATATATACCTCATGCTAAAAATTTAGTGTTAAAATTTAGAGATTTGGGTAAGATATATTTCTTAGGATTTAAAATTTAATATTTAAGATTAAAACTATTTTTTTTAATATTAGTACATAAAATTACACCTAGGCGGAGGATTTTGTTTGCCCCCGCCCCCCCCCGCCCCCCCCCCCCCCCCGGGTTTTTGTCCATATACTGACAGAAACTGCCCACTATGACAAACAGAAAAGAACTGATTATTGATTAATACGCAAACTTATGGACAGAAAGTTCATTATTATATTTGAAAATTTACAATGTTTCACCGTAAAGTTTAATTTTTTGTAACAGAAATCAGGCACTGAATCAGTTCTGAAAGTGGGTAAAATGTCAGTTTTCTGTGTATCATGAAAAAAAAAGAGAGAGAGAAATAGCAACAGACCTAGGAAATGGACTGTTTTTAACAGCCTTTTGTCCATATTTCCGCCATCGATAGCCATCTTCAAGATGATCAACCTCACTCTTGGTCATAAATGCAAAACGTGGCTGCCGTATTCGTTTTTGCCCCTTCTTCCTCGCCTTACTCCTACAAAAATATTCCACCTAAATATCAAAATGGAAAGAAGAAGAAGAAGAAGAAGAAGAATCCCTAAACATTAAAAGCTCCTGCTTGAAAAAAGAATTAAGATACTTGTACTTCATCGAGTGCAGCCATTAATGATATGATATGAACTGCATTCCCAGATTCATAAAACAATGGGAAAACCCAGCTAAAAAATAACACCCAAACAGCATAATGAATGATCTGCAATACCCATTTCACTTTTACATGAGGGGATGAATTTAGAACAAAAGACAGACTTCATAAAAAAAAGTATGATCTAAAGTCTAAACTCTATGATTTATGTTACCAAAAGAGGGATTTTCCCAGCTATATTCCCGCTGTTTGCCTTAATATTAACGTGATTAAAACTTGAAATAAGAACCGAAAGGGGAGAATAAGTAAAAACAAAAAGGAAGAACGGCATATTCCCGCCGCAATAGCGGCGGCGTAACGGCGTTCAAGGCCACTTCGTTAATAGCCGAAAAGTCCCTTTTGGTTTCACCCCAATATTCCCTTAATTGCACCTACTGTTTCACTAAAATTACGAGACTACCTTATCCTATTCCCCAACTAGCACGAAGCAATTTTCTTTTACAGTTTCAGAATGTACGGACGCCGAAAATTGCACCCTCTGTACCACAAATCTGTATTTTACCCACAGGATCGGTACGTAATTGTGACTCAGTCCTCGAAATAATAAAAATAAATAAATAAATAGTCTATTATTATTCTTTTTCGGTGATTTTTTTATCTTAATTTTCATCACTGGCGATGGATATTAATTTGTTGACTACTACTCACGGTATCTCAGGCGGTTTTCCGCCGCATCCCGTAGACTTCTCCGGCGGATCCTCACTGGAACACGAAGACACTGACGGATTCGACGTTGACACATCAGCTGACCCACCCGGATTCGAAACCGAACAACGAGCAACATCATCAGCTGCAGCGTAGCTTTGTGAGCCGCTAAAGTTTCCCGCCAATTCAGGCCTGGCTTCAGTCCGGTCGAGTTCAACGAACCGTCCAAACTCATCGGCATGGTCCGCTGGTAGATCCCAGCCGAACTCACTGAGTACACTACCTTCCCTGTCGAAGAAGTAATCAACGCTGTTGGACACCGAGTCAGGTCCTCCCCCGGAAAGTGTCCAGCTCGACTCGGATGTAAACTCAGCTCCTGGATTGCTCTCCTCTTTATCTTCCATATCAGCAAATTAAATGAAAAAAAAAACCCAAAGGATTCAAAATATCCAAACAGAATCTAAAAGAAACGCGGAGAGAGAAATAAGAAGAGCTAGGGTTTTGGGGTTCTGAGTATGTGTGAGTTTTAGTGTTGGGGAAAGCACGCCTAGTTTTGAAAAGCTTTCTCTTTGTCCCATCGATTGAAAGAGAGAGAAGGGGGCCAAATAAAGAAAATATTAAATTACACAAAAAGGGTCTAATTTGATTTCAGTCCACATACTCCCCAAACATTTAAATTCAGTCCATATACCTTTGATTTCATGAATTTAGTTACTCTATTCTTTTGATTTAATAATCGAAGTTAGTAACACAATGAAAAATACTTCTGCTAACCTAAATTATGTGCCATTTTTAGAGATGGAATGTTCGCATGGTTAATTTAAAGTCGTTAAAAACCATATAAAAAACAGATAAAAATTATCTAATTTTTTTTCGGTGTTATTTTTTATGCCTCGGAATAATTCATTTCATTTAGATTCCCTTGCATATGATGTTGATTTGATAAGCCAATTTGATTCGGTTTCTGTTTCGTCTTCGGCATACAAAACTGGTCCCCCAACATCTAAGTTTGGATCCCACTTAATTATTCAATTCTATTATTTCAATCAGATTTTACTCCTATTTTTATATTCAAAAAATCAATATAAAAAATCCCACCACCCTTGTCATAATCATCTTTAATATTATTTAATAAAAAATGAACATCACGAGCACCTCAAATATCTTATTTAATTTACCCAAATTGTGCTCTAGTAATAAGAGTTGGACTCATATGTGCAAATAGCACATTTCTCCGGTCTAATTTATAAAGTATAAAGGGTTGGTTTATCCTTTGTCTTGGTGACAAAGGTAGATATTTATCATCCATTGTGATCTGAGTTCGAGCACCAGTAATACATAATGTATGATGCGTCTTTGAAAAGACTAAAAAAGTTGAACAGATGATACCCTTCATCACACCAGCATATTTAAAAACAAAGTATAAAGGGTTAGACTCATATATGCGATGATATCTCTCTATATGATTTTTTTATCTATAATAAAATCATACGATGTTAATAAAATATTTTTATTTTATCCGAAAATTCAAATACGCTTTGTAAATATGATTTAAAATTATGATTATAATTTTTAATATAAAATTGAAACGTGGTATATAAACATGTACTAAGTAAAATAGTTTGATTCTGTGGAAAAAAAAACTAATTAATTGTTAAATTGATGAACCCTAATTTTTGTTTTCAAGTGAATGTGGCTAGCTAGAATTCCACATGCAAAAGCGAAGAACGTCGTTAACTATTTTAAATTTGAGGAGTTTATTTAATATACAATTATTTGATGCACGAATAATAAATTAAATAAATCATTAAAAAATATAGTGGTATATTGAAATTGTTTGTAGAAATTAAAAAAAAACTAAGATATTGAATAATTATCTTTTAATTTATTTTGAAAAATATACTTCCTAAAAATTAATAGTCATATCCTTTCATTTTAAAAAATAATAATTACAATTGTTGAACTTAAGCTCGTAAGAATATCAACTATTAGTTGATCTGATGGATTAGAAGTTAGATTTTTTTAAAATAACGTTTAAAATTCAAATTTTGATTATGAAAATGAGATAAGTTAAGTTGAGAAAATGACTTATAATGTCTTTACAATCCTGTGCAAAACTACATGAAGTAATGGGGTGCCGGTTCACACCCCAAATATTTTGGAAAAGACTTTTTTATATGTATTTTATATGAATATATATATATATATATATATATATATATATATATATATATATATGGATAAATATTCTATACACAGGCGGTGGAAACTGAAAGTTTTCACAAGCGCCTTAGTTTTAGGGTTTAGGGAATTAGTTTAGGGTATAAAGTTTAGGGGTTTAGGTGTAGGGGGTTAGAAGTTAGGGATAGTTGTTTCAATTTAAGGTTTAGGGTTATAATTTATGGTTTATAGGTTAAAACCTAAATCCTCACCATATTATCATAAAAACTAAACCCTAACCTATAACCCCTAAATTATAACTTTAAACTTTAAATTGAAACGACTATCCTTAAATTCTAACCCCCTACACCTAAACCCCTAAACCCTATACCCTAAACTAACACCCTATACCCTAAAACTAAGGCGCTTGTGAAAATTTTCAATTTCCACCGCCTGTGTATAGGATGTTAATCATATATATATAATTGACATCATTTTAAAAAAAAAATTGACAATTGATTAAAAAATAATTGAGATCTTTTAAAGAAATTTGGCATCCATCATTTGACTTCACTTGTTTTTAATTAAATACTATGAGTTAACACCTCAAATTTTTACACTGAAATATATATATATTTTTTGGCTCATTCTATGTTTACAATATATAAACTTAATTAATCGACTATTAAATCACATACAGAAATCTATAAATGTCGTATCGAGACATAAGAGAACTTTTTCGGGAGACAGGAGAAGCCTAATCCACCAAATTTGAAATATTTACTTTATGATCTTTCAAAAAAATTAAAATTCATCTTTATATATATAACTGACTCTTCCAAAATTTAAAATGTTTACTTTATTAAAAGTTTTGACAATTTTATTATTAATTCCCTAAAAAATTCAATGTTAATATCCACCCCTAAATCTAGATAGCAATATCCACCCCAGGTAATTGTTGTTTTCATAATTTGTCAGTCCACCTATTGTAATAAACTTGAACCCTTTCTGGGAAACAACTACTTTATGAGGATCCAACATGTCAAGATCGATATCCGATTATGGATAGTTAATTAATTGGTTAATTAAATAATTAGGTCTAACATACATACATAGTTAATTAATTAATTAACATTGAAACACGTGAAAAATTATATCACGAGCATGACGTATCACATCACTATTGTCCCAACTAATAAAAACCACCTACTACAATGGGAGGAGCCACACTCACACATCCTAAATATTTTGAAAAATCGTATTTTTTCATATAATTTGTATATAAAAATTATATATATATATATATATATATATATATATATATATATATATATATATAACTGACACCCTTTATAAATAAATTGACACATTTTTATAAATAATTAACTTCATAAGTATCATTCAAGAAAAAAACACCCCTTAAATAAATTTATGGCTTCGCCCCTGTCCACCACACCATTTATTCCAACTAGTGAATATTCACTAATGTTTTTTTACATGTCATTTAAAAAATAATTTTTTTAGAAGTTAATATATAGTAATAAAAAAGTGACATGAAAAAAAAAGTAATACGTAATTTTTATTGGTTAGAACCATAACTGATGTAATAAGTCAGGCTTATAGTATAATTTCTCGACGTCCGCAACATTTGTATATGTAATTGCCACCGTAATCCCGCGTTAATACGCATCGTTGTTCATATCAGATGTCTTGTAATGATCCAGACAAGATTTCGCTATTTACTAGTCACTTTGAATCGATTAATAATCAATTGATATAATAAGATTTATTTAAACAAAATTAAGAGTTCAAATTTTGGCATTGCAAATAAAGTAAGTTAGACGAGGAGAGTTGTCTTCATGATAAAATTTTATATTATTCGATTCAAATTAGTTAATCAATAAATTAGATATTGATAGTTATACCAAAAAAATAACCTGAATTAGTCTTGGCATTGTTTATTCATATTTTTATTTATTTTTCAAACGAATCAACAAAAAATCACTATTTACTGATCAAATGCAAGTTTGATAGATTATATACAAATTGTTTACCACTTCACCTATGAAAATTTATTAAATAATTATTTTAAGTAAAATATTTTCTTTTATCCATGTCATAAATGTGGCAAAATCTAAAATAATACTAATTTATGTGCTTAAATTAGGTGAAGTGGATAAATATTCACCAAAAAATTTTAATTTTTTTAAATTATATATAATTTTTAAAATTTTAGGGGGCGGTTGCCCCACCAGCACCTTCGGTTCATCCCTGATCCTGCCTGCACAATAAAGCAACTTATGTGCCGACACTCTTTGTTATTAATAATGCTAATTTGGGATTTGATTTCAACCTCAGATTTAGGTTCTGTTCCCTTATTATAATATTCACCAAAAAGTATTTTTATTTTTATATTCATATTCCTCCTTTTATGAGTCGATTTTGCAGTTCCCACTCAAAAAGTTAGGGGGCATGCTTTCAATTTACACGTATTTTATTTAGTTACCGACATTTTGTTTCGTAATTATAAAACTGAGAAGAAAATTATGTTTATCTTAATAGATTTAAATTTAAATAATTTTATTTATAAAGTATGTATACGTTATTAGAAGGTTAAAGAAAAGTATGAACAAATACTACAATGTAATCACATTAAGACTACTGAAAATATTATGAAATTTATATTAGGAAAGATATGAGTGATGAACCAACGACCAGTTGGTCTAGTGAGATGAGACATTAAGTCTTTAATCAAGTTAGGGATTTGAATCATGACGTTGTAAATAAAAAAAAATTAAGTTGGGAGGGTTGTCTTATACTAAGCCTCTGTATAACTTCGATTCTAATTAGTTGGTCAATAAATCGAATACAGGTGGTTAAGCAAAAAAATGTATAAGTGATTATGTGGCAAGTTGATATTGTAATTATTTTTTTAAAAATATATTTTTAAAATTAAAAATTATATTTATAAAAAAATAATATAAAAAGTTGAATTTTATTAATAATTTTTGTCTTTATTCAACTACAGACTTAAGTAATAATGTATGAGAGCTGATTTACACAAATCAATCGTAGACTGCTCCGTTAGTAGTTTTGAACATATTGAAGAACTGCCATCTAACCATACTAGACAGTGTCATAAATCAGTAAAAAACTACCACTAAAATATACAAAAATCGTGTCATAAATCAGTCAAAAACTGTCATAAGACATACATAAACTGTGCTACAAAAATAGACGAATCAAAAAAGAATGAATCCAAAACCGAAATAATTATAGTCATATAGATACAAAAATATAACCTTTCAAATACATGGAAATTATACCCCTATCTAATGTTGATACCAAAATCCGAGTAACATACGCATAAAAGGTAAGTTTCCCAGGTTTTCTGAAGTTTGGTTTGATTCGTTTCTTTGATTTTTGTTTTGTTTTTGGTGTAGTAATTTGAGGTGGAATAAGCTACAAGATGTTCTCCCTGCTGAAATCGGTGAACTAAAGAGCAACACATTTGCAACTTGCAAGTGAATACAAGCTGTGAGTGTATGCATCGTAAGTTGTTCTGAAATCACCTAATGAAACTTGTTTAGGTACCTGAGCTCAGGGACGGTGTCAGAATTTGGTGTTAAAGGGCAAACTATAAATGTTTAAAAGTAAAGAGACACATTTATAAACAAACTAATTTTAATCGCCTCTCTCCACCCCATATAAATCCGTCCTTGCCTGAGCTTCAATTATTTGAAAGGCTCCATCGGAGCTTCGCTACCTACACCTACATCAAAATTGTTTCCCGAGTCCTATTCCGGTAGAGCTAGGCGGCTTGGAGAAACTTCAGCACTTGCAAAACTACTTGTCTCCATAAAACGTTTAATGTTCTTAATCAATCTTTATATGTATCGATATCTATCATATTCCCATTATTTTTTCATGCGTTTGGAAAATTTTGATAAGTGATTTTCTCAGAATCGGACACAGTTAAAAAAATTGAAGAGTCGGAGCAACGATGCATACATCTATATAATAGTGTGAACTTGTCTTCATATCATACATGTTCTTAATATTTGCTCATACGGAAATGCAGGCATTTAGATCACAATCAATCTGTCAATTAGGAGGCTAGTTAACTTGGTATATTCAAGGACAAACATATGATGGTTTTTTATTAGGGATACAAAATTTTACCCTTAGTAAAATTATGCGAAAATTAAAAAAATCTAAGTTTGCAAAATTAGATTATTAATATAAAATAATTTTTTAATATACAAAAATTTAAAATTTTTAGATGTACAACTACCCGTTAACACCACTCGATCCATCGCGAAACACATTAAAGGGTATCCGTTCCCCGAAGGCTTACGGATTTCTCAAAATTACAGGCTCAAAAACAAAGGTACTAGTTTAGTCAGAACATCAATATGTCATCCCTTCACGATATGTCATTGCTGCAATTCTCATTTTCGGATACTTTTGGTATCTGATTATCACATTAAAATTTGATGATTTTAAAGTCAAGTCGAATCAAATTATGAAGAAAAATAATTTTCCAAAACTCACTGAAATTTACTTAAAAGATATTTTTCGAATTTAATTTTCTTTTGTGAGACTAAGATTTAAAAACTGTAAAAGAAAAGGACTTAAACGAAAATATACCGAAAATTCGAGGGCCACTGACATCAAGAGTCCAACTTACACAAAGGACAATCGAAAGTTTGTTTTCTTTTTGTTAATTACTTTTCCCAGTAAAAATCCATTTCAGGTCAGATGAGCTCGCCACCGCTAGCTCATCAACATAGGCCTTGCAATAATACTAGTATTTTTTTTTTTGCATTGAAAAATAGTAAATATTTATAAATAATTCGAAGCTTATAATTAATATAAAGATCTATTTTGATCCCCCAGCTTCTCAAGTTCAGGTACATTCTAAATTTTTACATAAATTGAACTCTAAATTGTGAAGGGTTTTCTCGATTTTTTTTTTATTTTATTTGGTTAATTCTTTAATTTTATATGAAAATCACGGAGTAAGTAGGTTTCCAAGTACGTAATTGCTTAGTTTTATATGCTTAATTTGGCGGGTTCTGCTTGTTTGTATTACAATTTAACTAATTTTGGGTGTGAGGGATCGGGATTTCATAATTCGGTGATTGGGGAATATTTTTTTAAATGTGGGTTCGGGTGATTTGATAATTTGATATGTCGTTAGGTTAAAAGTCTTGAATTTATTGATCTTTTATTGCGATGGGAATGTTTGTGAATTGCCTTAGTTTTTTCATTACATAATTCGATCATTTTGCCTTGTTAAAGTTTGAGTTCCTAAACCAATTTGGATTGACTGCTGTTTGGGGTTCTGATTGGAAGCTGTTACAATGTATCATACGGTGGCTACAACCACAACCACGGGAGGAGTCCCAACCGACAATGTGGGTTCGGTTGTGACCTTGGATCAAGTTCCGCGGTGGAGTGATGCGGAGTTTAGGTCTTCTCTGGAATCTGAGAATGAAGATTCTTCGTTTTCAAATTCAAATTTCCCTGACCCTTTAGCATCTTCTGGGAAGGAGAGTAGTTGCCATGGGATGGCATCAAGGTTTCCTATTCATCATGAAATAAATTCAAAGATATACATGTGGAGGGGACATCCGTGGAACCTTGAGGTTGATGCTGCTGTTAATTCCACAAATGAGGTAAACACTAAGTTTTCGCTACTTTATATGTTGAATTTTTTACGAATCACTCGAATTACTTTATCCTTGGATGTGGAGAACCTTGTGCTTTAAAAAATTAGTATTTTACATGGTGAATCCAATATGGAAATGAAATGATGAGAAAAAAGCCTTTTAAGAGCTTTGGAACTAGGCTGAATTGCTATATGAGGATTGAGTTGATAAACAAAATAATATAGAAACGGACTACCTTTTAAGGAGGTTTGATTGGTTATTCCACACATGCACAAATTGACCTATATGTGCTGACAACTTTATTCTAAATTGTAGAGCTGAAGAAAGCTATTCTTTTTTGTTCCATGCATGAGCATAGTTCATTTACAGTTGTATATTTAATTCTTTAGGACCTGAACTTGCTTCTTGTGACTCTAAGTCTCTAACAATGTGGAAAAGGGTAGTAATATTGTTGGAGCTCAACCTTTGCGTAGTTATGTTTGATTCTTTATGTTCTGATATGAGCAAGTCAAGTAGTAATCTGATCACATTGTGGATCAACGTTTAACTAAAGATGTAAATGTCCCAATTTGTTCTTTGATGTTTGGTTGCAGAACTTAGATGAAGCACACAGTAGTGAAGGTCTGCATGCAGCAGCTGGACATGGTCTTGCTGAAGAATGCACAACACTGGTATGCCAAACACTGATCAGGAAAAAATGATAATAGGAAGTGTTTCCATGTTCCCTTGGATGTTTTTCGCAATCTATTTCACCAAATTAATCTAAGCATTTCTGTTTTGTACGACAAATCTTTGTGATTTTAGGGCAAGTTGTTGGGAGTAAGAAAACCTGAAGCAAGAATAACTTAATGTACCTCTTATGGACAGGGTGGATGCAGAACAGGGATGGCCAAAATTACTAATGCATATGATCTTCCTGCTAGGTGTGTATGTCCACATTCTTGCGTAATTCGAGACTTTATTGAGATTGTATAGAGATTCATAATGCATCTACTGACTTCTCCACATTATGGAGTTTTTCTTCTTCTTCTTCTTCTTAATCAAAGATATTATCCGACACCTGCCATACTTCAAGAAAGTTCTCAAGAAGTCACGTTGATAGTGCATTTTGGTCAATATTATGCAATGTAACACTTAACTCTTTAATATTTTCTTGTAACTGTTTCACACGACTCTTTGTTTTTCGTTACTTCATATAATGAAGACTGAGGCATCTGATAGCATGATGTCATCATTCTATTTTGATCATGCTTCATGAGTTGTTTTTCATAGCTCACATTTGAGCAGCCATACCGACTTGCTTGTTATCTTATGGTTTTTTCTTTTTCTTTTCCTTTTAGTTTTCCACATGATTCAGTTTGCACCAGAACTGCCACAGGTTAAATTTTAGTCAAGCATTCTCATCTTGACTGAAAGCTGATGGTTTTACTCCTCGTATTGTTAGGAGAGTTATCCATACCGTTGGTCCCAAGTATGCAGTAAAATATCATACTGCTGCAGAAAATGCTCTGAGTCATTGCTATCGATCTTGCCTTGAACTTCTCATTGAAAATGGTTTACATAGGTTGGTATATTGCAGATTCTATTATGTATTTCTTGAATTTTTTTACATATCTGTTGTTTTATCGATAAGGGTCTCAGTATTTTGACATATTTCAATGCAGTATTGCTATGGGCTGTATATACACAGAGGCCAAAAACTATCCCCGTGAACCAGCTGCCCATGTAGCTATAAGTGAGAAAAGTTCTTAAATGTTACAACTCTTTTGCCTGATTCTGTTGATGTTGTGAACTAAAATATTGGGAATTTCAAAGTATTTATGCTTGTATTACTTTTTAAAATTCTCATTTCATTGTAATGTATTACATATAGTGGTAAATAAAAGTCCAAGGGAACTTTGAATGTTTTTCTTATCCCTTGAACAAGAAAAATAATATTACAAGATGTTATATCTTTGAATATTTGAAATGGATCGTGCCAATTGTGTTTCCATGTTCCTATGTTGACTCTTGCAATGTGCTTTAGGATATACAATGTTTTTTGGGCCATCAACTTTGATGTAATGTTCATTACTTTTACTTGACATACATGTCATTTTAACTTTTCATAATTAACGGATGGTTTCGGAAACAGCTAAAACTATTTTTTTAAAAAAAATACTCATCGCTAGCTTTTACTTCCATGCCTTTTACATTATTATGTTGTTGAATCTGCTTCGAAGGTTGAATGTTTCGGGTTTAAACTTTTTCCTGTTCTTCAGGGACTGTACGGAGATTACTTGAAAAGCAAAATGATAATATCACTGCTGTTGTTTTTTGTACTAGCATGTCTTCTGATACTGAGATCTATAAGAGGTACTATACTACTATACATTTCTACTACCTTGCTGACATGGCTTGCTTGTTCGGGTTCATTGTTATGATGACTATTATACATTTAATGATTATTTTTTTCTATTGCCTTTGTTTAAAATGCTATCCTGAGGTGTCTGCTTATTAATATTGTACCTTTTAGATTGCTTCCACTTTACTTTCCTCGAGATAAGCAAGAGGAGGAGGTGGCAATGTCTAAGCTTCCGACTGATGTTGGAGATGAGAATGGTGAGACTATCATTGATGAGCGAAAAATCAGAATAAAGCCATTGCCCAAAAAGACCATTCCAAAGCCTTCCCAAGCTCCAGTTGAACTACCTGTTAGTGATGTAGGCTTGGTACGAAGGTCAGTCAACTCTATTTCATGATAAAATCTTTAATCTTGCTATACATTTTTGTATTTTTCTTGATCCTAGATTGATCATAAATGCATCGTTCATTAGGTGCGGATATTGGAATGTATATACGACCTTGTATATTTTTTGGTCTAATATGCTCTTTTTCCCAGCATTTTGTGGTTAACGTATCTAAGTGACTAACTAGTTTTCACAGTGTAATAAATCATCACATTGGACTGAAGCAGATTCTTGTGATTCTGAGTTTAGTTTATAACTAGAGTTTTTCTAATCTATATTTTGGATTCCCTTTGAGCATATTTCTTCTGTGGTGTAGTACTACTTGCAATCATAGTTCTTTTAAAGAAATTCAAAGTTTCTCCATTTCTCTCTCAGCCACTCACTCACTCTGAAATATATGCATGCTTCTGCTTACTTAAAATTCAAAAGCTACATGTCTTGTGAAAGGTGGCTCTCAATGAAAGTTGCCTTGCTTTGCCTATCAGTCCTGGAGATAATGTTTTCATTCATTCTATTTCATCTCTCTCTCTCTCTCTCTCTCACTTGCAAAGCAATCTTGTATGTGTCACATGAGTATAAACATGAAAGCTACATTCCTCATTGAGATTAGTTTTAAACCTGGATGGGATATGTATATGATCATTCTTCCTCTTTTGAAATCATGCAATTCTTCATTTTATTTGTTGTTGTATATGAATGCACGCTTCGTGCTATATGCTGTTATCATATATTTGCTCATTTTTTCCTGTTTTTCTTGTAATTACTAGATTTTGAGAAAGTATTATTAAAGCAAGAAGTAAATCTTATTACTATTTACGCATGGCTAGGTGCTAGATAATCAAGATTCTTGAAATATAATTAACCATACTTTTCTGACTTCCTGTGTAGTTTTCATTTCAAATTCCCTTCTCTTTGGATTATGCAAAATAATTTCAGCCTATTTGAACTTCAAGTCATAAAATGACCTTATTGGATGATTCTTATCCATTCAGAAACTCAAATTTCTTGGATACATATTTGGACCCAACTTTCATGTCCTTAATCAAAGATCCAGATGAGAAACGCCAAGAACAATGGGAAAAAACTGCTCGAGCACAAGGTGGTTTTATTTGTGCTAAGATGCTTGGACTTGGTGACCTCGGTGGGCCTCCATTATCTGCTGCTGAAGAATACTCACTTCACTCCAGATACCTTGCTAAGGCAAATTCTCTTAACCATTCTGAAATTGCTGAGATGAAAATTGTGTAAGTGTTTCGTGCAGATCTACTTTGATTTTCCCATCTTGAGTTCACAACCCTTATTATTATATTTCAGTATTTTGGGATTGGTTAAACTTTATGTTTCCATTGGATAATTGGGTTTGTCACAATCATTGTCATTGACCTGGAAGCACATTACAGTTATAAAGAAACAGCTGAAATCTTGAGACTATTTACTCTCCCCTGCCATTTTCTAAATGTCACTCTTTTATTTGTTGGTTTTACTTACTATAAGTGGGACCATGGTTCATTTATAGCAAGAAACTCATCAATTTCATGCATTTCTACATTGTGGGTCTGAATATGATGTTAACTTCGTTCATTTGATGTATGTCAGTTATCGTGGGGGAGTAGACACCGAAGGTCGCCCTGTTATGGTTGTTGTGGGAGCACATTTTCTGCTGCGATGTCTTGATCTTGAACGTTTTATTTTCTTTGTTGTGAAGGTATTAACTTCATAGCTGCTTTGGTTGAACGTTTGAAATTTCCAGACAGATGCACATAATTCAACTGCTTGATTTTGGGAATTTTTTTCCGGTAACGGACACTTACTTTTACAAAAGAAAATGGATGTTGAGCTAAGAGCATCTTTTTATTGTTAATTTCAGGAATTTGAAGCCTTGGTACAAAAGCCCTATACGATTGTTTACTTCCACTCTGCAGCATCTTTACAAATGTAAGTTTTATATGGCTATTGAAAAGTTGATTTAATTTTATGCACTATAAAGAAACTACCCGGGTGTTTGGTACCGCACCATCTATATTGCTCCAGCTTTCGATTTTTCTTGAAGTTGTGTCCGATGCACATCCTCCAAAGATACTTGAAATACATTGAAATCTTGAAAAGTTTGAACATTCCCATGTCGGATATATACTAATACCCCAATACTCACACCTGTGTCTGAGTAACATAAAGCATCATATTACATCTTTTTGTTTCCGGAAAGACCAGCCAACCTGACTTAGGATGGATGAAAAGATTGCAGCAAATACTCGGTCGGAAGCACCAGCTTAACCTGGAAGTATGCAGCACTGCCTATTCCATTAAATTATGCAGCCATAGTATTTTTTCCATTTATTTCTCTTACATGTTTTATATAGGCAATATATGTTCTCCATCCTACCTTTCACTTGAAGGCTACAATTTTCGCTTTACAAGCATTCGTGGACAATGCGGTGTGTCTTAACTATTTCCCATTGAAAAATGATTCCATGTTTTGGAATCTTGCTCTAACTTGATGTTCTTGGAACTTATCTACAGGTGTGGAAGAAAGCCGTATATGTGGATAAACTTGTGCAACTCTTCAGTTACGTTCCTCGCGAGCAATTGACCATCCCGGATTTCGTGTTCCAGTTGAGTGTTCTCTAGTTTAATATCCTTATTATTAGAAAAAACTGAAAATGTTGGCAAGGGGAATTCTTTTGCAATACCATTATTTTTTCGCAATCCTAATAATTTTCTCTAGAATGCCATTCATGATTAAGCTTCTAGTTAGAGAACTATAAGTGAAAGCAGAAACGATTCTAATTCTTTCGTCGATATGATTACCCGCAGGCATGATTTGGAAGTGAATGGTGGAAAGGGGCTCATCGTAGACCCAAAAACAAAGTACGTATATCATCGACCATAAACAAAAAAATATACAGTTTTTCTTTAAGTTACTCGAAGTTGGGTGTAAGCATTGGAGGCCGGTATGTGTCCATCTCCGTGTTCTTTTTCTTTCATGTTTTTGGAGTATCATGTCCTTATATTCATCTGGATATCCATTGGACACGGATGTCGAATATGGATATGTCGAATATGGATACCTCGAGAAAAATGAAGAGAATGGAAGCCATTAATTCTCGGTTTGATTTCTCTTCAACTGAAATTTCTGTAGGCAGGCTGGGGGATGGTTTAATTACCATGCAGAAATTTAGTTAATTCATTAGCGATTCTATGTTTCAATGCCGGTTTTAAGATAAAAAAAAGAAAGAAAGAGAAGAATATTCTTTCCCCGTGTTTCAAATTCATTGAGCTTTTATGATTTACATTTTAGGGGTTGTAATTGAGTCGAGCCTAGTTAAAGCTGTAAGAAATTCGAGTTCAGTTTTAAACTTGAGGTTTGAGGTTTGAAGTTCGGTTTAAGCTTAATGATTTTTTTCTTTCAAGATCGACCTCAATTGAGATTCACTAATTCGCTTCACTAATTCGCTGAGTGGATAAGGATGCTCGTGTTGTTTTATTTTGTACGAGTTCTAATTTTGGAATTTGCCTTAGGAAATATAATCTCTACTAAATTTTTTTTAAATTGACCTCGATTTGAGATAATGATTGAACCATTACATTCATTTTACTTAATACAAACTAAATATATATAGGGTAAAATATACTAGAGGTCACTTAATTAAAAATTTAAGAACAAACAAGTCATTGTTTTTCAAAAAAATAACAATTTAGTCACTATTAGAAATAATGGTAATAATTCTAGTACATTTAAAAAAAAAATATCTTTTACTACTTTTTAAATATTCTCTAACTAAAATATTTGAAAAATACTATTTAAAGATCAAACATAAAATTGATACATTTGTATACTAAATTTTTACTACTCTACCTATAATTATTTATTGAATAATTTTTATACATATTTTTGTAATAAAATAAAATTTTAATCCACGTTGCAGGTGTTACAAATCAAGAGATAATTCACTGAACAATGTAAAAAAGGAAGGATTATTATCTGTGAAGCCAAACTATTTATCGTCTTCCTTAAAATATTGCGTAAAAAGACAAAAGTAACCCTCCTCCGACTCAGCGCGTCGAGTCCCGACAGCTGTAATTTCCTGTCGGAAAATAATAATAATAATAATAAATCACACTAACATCCAAAGAAAAATAAATAAAATAGAATCTAATAATCTCTCAAATTTCTTCCAGATCTCAATTCCAAGGGTTCTCAGTTCTCTATTCTCAAATTCGGCATTGTTAGGAACTGAAGCGAGACCGGATCGGGTCAAAGAATCGATTGATGATGGAAAATTGTTTGGGAGCTCAAAGATCTAGAAAGATCCAGAGAGCTTTCAGTCAGTGCAAGGTCACGATCCTCTGCCTCCTACTCACCGTCGTCGTCCTACGTGGCACTATCGGAGCCGGGAAATTCGGGACACCGGAGAAAGACTTGGCCGAGATCCGCGACCACCTCTATTCCCGGAAACGCGCCGAGCCGCATCGCGTCCTTGAAGAAGTCCAAACGACGTCGTCAAATGACCACGCCGGCGATGACAAGAACGCCGGCACCAACAACTACAATGAGTTCGACATTAAAAAGATTTTAGTCGACGAGGAGTCCGACGACTTGAAACACGATCCTAACGAGCCCTATTCACTCGGGCCCAAAATCTCCGATTGGGACGAACAGCGATCTAGGTGGCTGAAAGAAAACCCTAATTACCCAAATTTCATCGGTCCAAACAAACCGAGGGTTCTCTTAGTCACTGGGTCGTCTCCCAAACCTTGTGAGAATCCAGTCGGTGATCATTATTTATTGAAATCGATCAAGAACAAGATCGATTACTGTAGATTACACGGGATCGAGATATTTTACAATATGGCGCTTTTGGATGCAGAAATGGCAGGGTTTTGGGCGAAATTACCGTTGATTCGAAAGCTTTTGCTGTCGCATCCTGAAGTTGAGTTCTTGTGGTGGATGGATAGTGACGCCATGTTTACTGATATGGCATTTGAGGTTCCCTGGGAAAGGTATAAAGACTCCAACTTTGTTATGCACGGTTGGAATGAGATGATTTATGATCAAAAGAATTGGATTGGACTAAATACTGGGAGCTTTTTGTTGAGGAATGGGCAATGGGCACTTGATATTCTTGATGCTTGGGCTCCAATGGGTCCCAAAGGCAAGATTAGGGAAGAAGCAGGGAAAGTTTTGACCCGGGAACTCAAGGGTCGACCTGTTTTCGAAGCCGATGATCAGTCTGCAATGGTGTATTTGTTGGCTACTCAAAGAGAGAAATGGGGCGATAAGGTTTACTTAGAGAATGCATATTATTTGCACGGTTATTGGGGGATCTTGGTCGATAGATACGAGGAAATGATTGAGAATTATCACCCTGGTTTAGGTGATCATCGTTGGCCATTGGTGACTCACTTTGTGGGGTGTAAACCTTGTGGAAAGTTCGGGGATTACTCGGTCGAGAGGTGCTTGAAGCAGATGGATAGAGCATTCAATTTCGGGGATAATCAGATTCTTCAGATGTATGGGTTCACTCACAAGTCTTTGGCTAGTAGAAGGGTTAAGAGAGTTAGAAACGAGACCGGTAATCCGCTCGAGGTGAAAGATGAGCTTGGACTGCTTCATCCGGCTTTCAAAGCCGTTAAGGTATCCTCTTCTTGATGATATAGGCTTTCTACGAGATCTTATGCCGATAAACAGTAGGCTACGATGTTGTGTATGCAATGGGAATTTTGTGTTTTAGGTATGGTGAAATAGTATTCTTTTGTTACTTATTTGTCTTTAAATTATGAGTTCTTAAATCCTTCCAAAGGAAAACTTAGCCCATAATATTGTCCACATCTATTCATATTTGTAGCCCATAATACTTGGTGATACGTTGTCACTCGTGTTTCTGCATTTGTAATTTGATCATTACTACACAATGTTCATCATTTTCAGCAGCTGGTATAATTTCTTATTGCTTTATAGTTTATACTCAGCTGTTAGAAGCTAGAAGCATTAGCTAGGCGAATAGTCGGGTTGAATTTTAAATTGTTGTGGTTAATTGCCTGTTTAGATGGTAGAAGAAAGTGGGGAACATTTTATTGAGGTATCATATCGATGATCGTTAGTCTCGTTCTCGTTCTCTATCTCGGTTCTTTGGTTTGGACCATTTTGATCCCCATGGAGGAAAATGAGGTTAAGAATGAGGAAGAAAAAGAGATAGTCTTGCAAGGAATAAGATGATCTCGGGCTGCACTTTCCTACTTCTATCATTTTAATGACCAATATTTATGTTGTTCCGATTTTTCGTTAAATATCTGCGTCTAACATTTGTGTTCGACACACATCTAAATATGGTTGTCGGAGACGGATACGAGCTTCTAAATACATGGAAAAACTTTGAAAAACTGAACCGACTCGTGTCGGACAGTATATGTGCACACCCAAGTTTGAGTAGCATTAGTTTGGGACTCATTTACTTCATAATTTTAGTAAAAACATATACAAGGATAGTTCATAATTATTGATAGAAGTTGGCGAATTGCAGTAGGCGAGCATCTTTACTCTTCTTGTTCTGTTGCTTATCAATGGATTAATCTTTACTATTCCTCTTCTTTAAGCAAGCCTGAAAATCATTTTAAGAAGGTCAGAATTGAAGTATAAAGTTTTAGGGATTAAAATGCAATTTCATCATTGTGTTAACATATAATTTCATAATTTTTAAAAGGATTAAAATGCAGATTTACCCTTTTTTTGGGTGCCAAGGTCAATGTACCCTTGGTGCTGTTTAGGGGCGGATCTCCCTTGGGGCAGGGGGCTGGTCTATGTTATAAATTTTAAATATTCCATATATTTTGGTTTAATAGTGATTTGGTTCCCGTAAAATGATAAGTATTTAAATTAAAAATATAAAAATGAATTAAATATTTAATCAAATAGAGGTTGGACCAAAGAAAGATGGGTTTGTGCCCATCAATTTTTTTTTTGTCTAATAATAATTTAAATTTTTATAAATTTAAATATTAGATAAATTAAACATTGTCTTTGAATATTTGAATTTAATTAATTAATAAGTCATTGTATTTTTTAATTTAATATTTTGCCTCTTCTAAAAACTTATTTTTTTAAAATAATGAACATATTCTTGTTAAGCGTAAACTATATATTTATACCTGAATTTATATCCCATGCTCGTGTATTTGAAATAAATAAGAAAACAAAGAAATAAGCTTTTGTGTTGGACACATAAGTTTTCAAAATTTGAACACAATACTATTATCATTATATTAAAATAATATAATATACAATTATATATATATATAATCTTTTAAGCAAAAATTGAATTTTCTTGTGTCATTCTATATTTACAACGTGTAATATATAAATGATTGACACATCAATGTTAAAGGTTAATAATAATAATAATTGTTTTATTAATAGCTTAAGATCTTAAATACCCATCATACATTAATAAAGTCCAAATCAGCAGAAGGTTCAAAGAACACATGCAATCCACATCCAACAATTTAATATCCTTGTCAATAATGTAATTATATCTATTGTTTATTTTCTAAACCAATTTTTAATTGATATTATAATATGTGTACTTAAAAGTGCAATATTTGTTATAATATTTATGATACCTTTTCCTTTAAAACGTAAAATAGTTACAAATTCAAATATAAATAGTTAAAACCAATCGAATTATTCAATTTAAACATCTTCAATTAATCAAAATTTAAACTGAAAATCGGCGAACTCATTATCTGACACTTAATGAAATAATTACGACAAAACTACGACTTACAACAAAATGACGATATGAAAGAAGAAAATGAGACTAAATTAAAACTGTCATTATATCAAGTTTTGTTAGATATTGTTTGTATTTTAACGTATGAATAATTCTAACGTAACTAAACTTTAATTGAGTGACCAGATTATAAGTTCTAATAATTGAGTGAACTGTTTATAACTTTACTAATAATTTAGTGATTTCTACCATAGTTTACCCTAGAAATTACCAACGGGCTCGAACTCTGTACCGAGCTGTTCGCCTGAAATATAATAGACTGAACCAGTGACTCTCCAGCGAGCAAAAGAGGTACATAATTTTCGTAGGAAACTAAGGGCAATTCGAGCTGACTCAGAAATGGCGATATTTGGGAATTTACGTGTCGATGCCACTCTTGCTTCCTATAACCCACACCCTTTTCGGAGCTCTGTCCCTTCTTCAAAGGTCATTGTCTTCAATCCCTCTCAGCTTACCTTTTCTTTTCATTGAATTTGAAATATTTGTGTAATTTATCATCTGCTGTTCAATTTAGTGTTAGGGTTGCTTAATGGAATTGGGGAAGTTCAGTTATTCAGTTTATTTTTTAGGGTTATTGTTGGAGATGCTGTTCTAATTCGTTAGCTATTCTTTTGTAGTAATCAGAGAAAGAGCCAATTGGGTTTTCCTGATTTGAAGCAACATTGTGGGGGTTGCAAACCCTTACCGGTGGTCGGTTTTCAATTCCAGGAAGAAAAAAAATCTGGGTTTTGCTTCCTTGATTTCTCATCTAATTATTTTGGCTTTTTTAGTCTGTTCAATATTGGCCTTCTTGGGTTTGTAATCATCGATTTCAATCCCAATTTGTTTTCCAGTTTCTAGTTGTTTTTTTATTGAGAATTGCACTTTATCATAGTCATATTTGAATGTTGATAGAGGGCTGCATTTCAACTCCTGAAATGTGTATGTACCAAGAAATAGTAAGGGAAAAAAAGACATCGACGAAAGATCCGAGCTTGATGAGTTTGGTGTTAGTGATTAGGAACTAAAAGAAGATGCATGCCATTGCTTGTAGGTTACATTGGGTGACGATGGCTGCTAATCTGCCGCTGATGCCCGAAGAACCTTTCTATTAATGTGAGAGTTGTAGTAGAATCTCTAGCGTGTGATAGCACTGAGTGAAACACTTTGGTGCGTTACCGGTGATGAGCGATGACTTTATGTTAGATTATGTTTAAAGAGATTATTGTTTCAAGTTTTCAACCGTAGTGCTGAGCTCTTAGCTGCTTGAATCTAGCTGATTCTGTAGTACAGTGGAATTTGTTATTTTTGCATAGCTATTGAGCATTGGCTTTATTTATTAATTGTCTGACGAGATAGTTCATTGTTTCGTGTTCTACATGTGTATAACAGCTATAGAAAAGTGCAAACTCTCGTCTTTTTTATCTAATTCTGGTGCTCTATTATAGGTAGATTTCGTGTGTTTCGTGAATGGAGGATCAAGGTTTCCCGAAATCACACCAAAATGGAATGGATTGACAATAAATTGTCGGAGCATTGGTGGCCAAACTAAAAGATCAGCAGGGATCATGGGAGATTACAAGTTATCTCCAAATGCCGTCCGGGAAGATGTTGAGAGCTTCCTCTTACATGCCATAAACATGAGCTTCTTCGAGCGACTTAACTTAGCTTGGAAAATAGTATTCCCATCTCCGGCAACTAGAAGGAGCTCTAATGCAAATATAGCAAAGCAGCGCTTGAAGATGATCCTGTTCTCTGATCGCTGCGCAGTAAGCGATGAGGCGAAACAGAAAATTGTCAAAAACATTGTGCATGCTCTATCAGATTTTGTTGAGATAGAGTCGAAGGACAAGGTTCAGCTTAGTGTCTCAACCGATTCTGATCTGGGAACCATTTACTCCGTCACGGTGCCTGTTCGGCGGGTGAAGGCAGAATACCAAGAGGAAGATGAAGCTGGGACGATAACAAATATCGAGTACAAAGATACCGGAGATCGGTCTGGTTCTGTTGATGTCAGGTTTGATTTCTATGTTCCAGATGAGTAAACACATATTCCCGGGTCTTGGAAACCATTTTGCATCCGTGTAGTTTCTGAATTATCTTTTCTAATTTTTTGATGTTTGCACTGAAGCTTTAGGTAGCAATGCAACTTTACACTTGTTTGTATATATATGGAATTTTAATTCGAGGTGAATTTTTTTATTTGCCCTCATTTTCTTTCCGATATCTTCCATGTCCGTTTTACAATTTACGGTCTCGTTTGACCTCATTGTATCTCTAATTTGATTGATGATTGGCTTTCATAGGACCTCGGGCAAAAGAATAAAAAGATGGTAGGATGTATCTCAAATCACTTATTATTAGGTTGGTTATAAATAGATTATATTTTAGGCAAAATGATAAAAGATGCCCTTAATGTTTGTATGTTTTGTCATTTGGTCTCTTATTCTTTTTTTTGGTTCAAATATGTCCCCAACATTTTATTCGTAGTCCAAATATGCCTCCAACGTTTTAATTTGGTCTAAATATGCCCCTATTAGATGAAAATTGTCAATCAACTGACGTTCAACAGCTGATGCTGACTAGACTTGCCACGTATTAAGATCTGATGATGCCACGTCAAAAAATTTTATAAGCCGTTTACCTTCAGTTGATTGATAGTTTACATCCAATAGGGGCATATTTAGACTATAAATAAAACGTTGGGGGCATATTTAAATCAAAAGAAAGAATAGGGGGCCAAATGACAAAACAAGCAAACGTTGGGGGCATATTTAAACAAAAAAAAATAAAAGGACAAATGACAAAAAATAAAAACGTTGGGGCATTTTTGTCGTTTTGCCTATATTTTATCTAAAAGTTACAATTTTATCATTTAATTAAGAAATTGTTACAAACAAATTATATATAGTTAAAATGGGTGGAAAATGTTGTGACATCGTAGTAATAATAATAATAATTTTAAAATTTATTCATTTTATTAATTTAATTATAATTTAATAAATTTAACATTTTATTAAGGTGCTCGGCTTTAAATCAAACCATCAAGGAATACTTTCGAGACATTATCTTATCGGAAAGATGGTAATAACTCGTAGCATAATATTTCGTATTAATTAAAATGCTTAATTATTTATCTTGTGTTTGGCTCCTATTATAAGCGATATTTTTTTAAATATTAAATATTAAAAAAATCCGATTTGAATTGATACTGAATCCAAAAACAAGCCACGTGTAAACATCTGAAGCAGAGTATCAGTTACGCGCACTAACTAACTCACTCACTCAGTCACTCTCCTTCCTCTCTTCCGAGCTTTTGCTTTGATCCGAATCTCTTCCGTTCTCCAAAACTTTCTGAATTTGTTTAAGCTTGGCCGTCATGACTGAAGAGGATCACCATTTCGAATCGAAAGCCGACGCCGGAGCTTCTAAAACTTTTCCTCAGCAGGCCGGCACCGTCCGTAAGAACGGTTACATCGTGATCAAAGGCCGTCCTTGCAAGGTTTACGATTCTGATCCACAAATCTCTCGTTTTGAATTTCAATTTCGTTGTGTATATGTGCCTTCTCTTTCATGCCTCTGTTTCTGCTTTGGATCTCTGTAAAATTCTCTTTATTTTAGATCACTAGAATTTGAAATGCAGTTATCAAAATTCTTCGATCTGTGATGTCGATAATTATCGATTAAGAAATTATTTAATCTTTGATGTCTAGTTAGTGTTTAGCTAAATAAGTATTTGATTCGCTGTTTTGGAATTTCAACAGGTTGTGGAAGTTTCGACTTCCAAGACTGGAAAACACGGGCACGCGAAATGTCATTTCGTCGGAATCGATATCTTCACCGGAAAAAAGGTCGAAGACATCGTCCCTTCGTCTCACAACTGCGATGTAAGTCTTCTCTTTCGTTCGTTTTACGCGTTACATTTTAGGTTTTCGGAGGCTAATGTTGATGTTGTTTGTTCCATTTGTACAGATTCCTCATGTCAATCGAACTGATTACCAGCTGATTGATATCTCCGAGGATGGATTTGTAAAGCCATTTTTGTTTGATTTGTTTTTGAAATTCTTTAGGTTTAGATGATTTTCCTGATCGTAATGTTTGATAATGATTTAGGTGAGTTTGCTTACTGAGAGCGGCAACACTAAGGATGATCTTCGGCTTCCCACTGATGATGTTCTGCTTACACAGGTTAGTTTGCATGTTAAATGGCATTGATCTGAGTTTTTTCTTCTTTGCTGCAATGAAATTGATAAATTCATCCAAGTTCATTTGGACTGTCAAATGCTGCTAGTTTCAGGATTTTATTTTAGGGGCTAACTTATAAAATTTAGGGGTGAAAATAAATTTTTAATAAAAAATATATAAAAAATCTTTTAAAAAATAGATCGTTTATAAATTTCAAATTTATAGGGGGCGGTTGTCCTCTCCGTCCCCCTTTCAGTTCATCCCTATCTATTTCTTCTCTTGAACTTATTTGATTACGATGTCTATGATTTATTTTTCTTGAAATATTCGTTTTTGACACTTATATATGACCCATATAAATATGAATATATGAGAATATACTTTTACAAAAACTTAGAATACATTATTTTTTTTAAAAGGATCGATTATATACATATATTGAACGATACTCGTGTCT
Source organism: Hibiscus tridactylites (assembly GCA_958450335.1). Classification (NCBI taxonomy): domain Eukaryota; kingdom Viridiplantae; phylum Streptophyta; class Magnoliopsida; order Malvales; family Malvaceae; genus Hibiscus; species Hibiscus tridactylites. The sequence continues at coordinate 3,083,409 of OY288273.1, forward strand.
TACACTCAATTGAATTCGTATAATATACGGTAAAGAAAACTAAATGCATTGTGATTAAAATTAAAAAAAATGTTGTGTAATCTTTGGTCTAGTGACAAATTCATCTAGTTTCCTGTTTGGAGCCTTTAAGTTAGGGTGAGCATTTGATTGAGTCGAGTCGAGTAATTCTTTTTTTTTTAAGTTAGTCGAGTCGACGATTTATATTTTACAACTCAAATTTAGTTGAAATTTTTTTGAGTCAAGTTTATGAAGTTTAAATTGAGTCGAGTTGTTCAAGTTTCTGTTCAAATATAATTTTATGTATTTATAATGTTATGGTTCTATAATCATATATGATATACATTTATATTCCTTCGTATATTTTCATATGTGATATACATATATCAGGCAGAGATGAAGGACTTGACTCAAACTTAAAAACTAATCCACTAATTATAAAATATTCGAAGTATTTAAGTCTCATTTTATAACTTAAACATTATTTTTTAAAAAATCGAGTAAAGTTGAGTTTCGAGTTTTTGTACAAATTTAATTGTACATATATATTTCTTCGTATACATATTTTTATATGCATATACGTAGCGGTGCATGCATATATTTAGGGCTAGACGTTGCACATATTTATTCCAATTTCAACGGCTTTATATATATATATATATATATATATATATATATATTTCTTCATATTTTCACATGTGATATACATAACATATTATACATAATTGATAGAATCGACTCAAACTTAAAAATTATCAACTAATTAATAAAAAATTCTGAGTTATTCGAATTTCTATTTCATAACTCAAACTTTATTTGAAATTTTTTCCAGTCGAGTTTATGAAATTACGAGTCGAGTCAAAACGAGTCAGTTTTTTTCGCCTCGAGTCGAGTCGAATAATTCGGTTTTTTCGAGTCGAATTTTGCTCACCTAGTGTGGATGCTCAATTTAGTTTTATTTATTTAATACTTATTCAATATATTCTTTAAAATATATTAAACATCGCCACGTTTAACATGTACACGTGTTTGATCTTTACAATCGAATTCCGAGTAACATATATGTTAAAAACACACAGACAAATAGTATGTGTGATTTCAGAACAATGTGTTGTGATGCAGATAAAGACTGGATTTGCTGAGGGGAAGGATCTAATCGTGACTGTGATGTCAGCAATGGGTGAAGAGCAGATCTGTGCTTTGAAGGACATCGGCCCCAAGTAAATTCCGATTCCTCATAAAAATGGTAATGTTCAATTTTTACTGGGGTTCCATATGGGTTACAATTGAAGAGTTTTGCTGATTAGTGCATTCTTTGAATTATTTGATTTATCAGTTTAATAATGTAATCTGTATGGAGTTCAATAATTGACAATTTTATCTGTCATTTTTTGAAGATATTATCGTAGGTAATAATTTAAGGATGCTAATAATTAATGTTAAAAGTTTTGACATATTTTTTTAAGTCTATCAGTATTTTTTTATTATGAGAATATTTTATATATTGGTGGTGGTGGAAAATTTATTCTTTATAAGCGGATTTAATTTAAGGGTTAAAATTTTAGAATTTTAGAGCTTAAGATTTGAAATTTAATTTTTATATTATGGAGTTTAAAATAATTTTATATAAAAAATACATTGGTAGTGCATAAATATTTATTCTTTAATTAAATATAAACAAATACTACTTTATAATCATTCTAAAAAAAATTATTCTTTTAATTATTTTTTTTTCTTATTAGGTTTGTATCGGCATTTTTTTTTACTTTTTGAATTTAAAATCATATGTTGTGTCATATGATGACAGCCTAATCATTTGACAAATTGACAAAATATTATTAGTATTTAGTGTTTTCACTTAAAATGTTAAAAAGTAAATTTTTATTTTTTTTTCATTAAAAATCCTACGCATACTCCAATCATAAAAAAAAATGTTTTTTGTCAGAATTTCCTGCTTGAACCGTTCTTTTTTTTTCTTTTTTTGTTGTTGTAAATCATGTGTTCCATTGACAGAAAATGTTAATCGTCAAAGTACAGTGACGTTTGGGCATATTTTAACCAATCTTGCGACAAGTTTTGAACTCAACATTTCTACTAATTCCTTTGCTGCTGTGGAAAGTTGAAAAAAAAATACAAGGCAGGAAAAACAAAATATGAATGGATGCAAATAATGGTGATACAGATGAATCAGCTTTGTTTACATTTTAAACCTGTGCTATTTAACCATCTTTGACAGTTACGATGGTAGGGATTTGGCCATGGTTTACAAAATCAATCTTGTTCAACCGCAAACAGCACAAGGTTTGCTCCGGTAATTCCTCTGGTTTCTGTGCCTGCAAACGTTAACAAACCCCAGAAAAACACAAAATGTTACGAATTTCTTTTTCGGATTCGAGGTTGTTTAAAATCAGAGGGAAATAGGGAGAACTGACCTGAATAGTCAATCCCAGATTAATGATTCCGTTCTTCATACGGTCTAGAAATGATTCCAGTCCTTTCCTAGATATGTAGCTAAATCTGTGTATGTCAAGGTCGATCTCAAAGTAACCTGGACCCTGGAGCCATAATCAACTGATCAGGTACTACAAAGACCCAGTATAGGACAACCTCTTGATCTAATTTATTCCTTTTACAATATCAAAATCCGAATCATTAAACTTGTTTAAGGAATCTAAGCACTAGGTTATTTTGATTCTTCTTCCAAGTATTTGTGTAATATCCAAATATATGAAAAAAATGGATATTCGTATGGGACATAAGTCTTAACTATGTTACAGAAATCCTTAACCCCTTTTTAGTGCCCTTATATATGCTCTCAAACTAAAAGTTAAGTTTAGAGTTTAAACTTCAAAGTTAGGGTTTAGAGTTCATTGTGTAATTTTTAGGATTTAGGGTTTAAAAATTAGGAGTAGGGCATAGACTTTAATTTTTTAGCTTTGAAACATATATATGGGTCAGGGTTTTAAATAGCGGTCGCAATCGCGGTGTTATATCGCAGTTTCAGACAAAAGCGGCTGAATTGCGACGATTGCGGACCGTTTTTTACCCCAATCGCGGTTTCGAACGACGACGCAATCACGGTCGCGGTCCGCTTTTTAAATCCTTGATATAGGCATCAAAACGGGACAAAATTTTTGTTCATAGATATTAGATCATGTTATAGCAAATTTGCCTACATTATCTAGACATCACTAGAAATAATTAAATTTGTCACGATTCATGTTTTTGAAAGGTTTTCTGTCTAGATACGTGACAGACACGAATACTTCAAGAAGAATGATAATTCGTAACAACCTAGAATCATTTGAATGCATGTAGTTGAATTCCATCAAAACTAAAGCAGCAATTGGAAAAGATAAAGATTACCTTGTAAAAATTATGTTGAGGGCGCGACAGCACTGGCTTATCATTATAAGCTTGAATAAGCTTCTTTTCAGTAGTACTTAACTGAAGCTCATCCGGGTTAGCTAAACCGGCCAAAATTTTTAGCCTCTCTCTGTAAGGAACTGTGGACTCTTTTGCAAACCCTTTAACCTTTTCCATTTCGTCTTCAATAAATTTCTGTAACAAAGCACATACACAAATATCAACTAAAGAATAGATCCAATTCTATGTTACATGGATTCAAGTGTGACTGTTGGACATAGATTTGTTTCCGACACGAGTCTATTCAATTTTTTCGCGTATTAGAAGTGTCCTTGGAGAACCGTATCCCCGTAACAAAATCTAGATATGCATCGAACTTGGATAATACAGAAAAACAGAAGAAAAACTAGAACAGCATAGAATCAAAATGAACATTTGATTATGAAGTTTTATGAGACGGTGAAGGAAATACCTTTATGCTGTCCTGGAAGTGAGGGGATATGTCTTTGTCAAAAGTATCTGAGACCTTAAAATATAGGACTAGGCTCAAGCCTTCCCCATCGGCATCACCAAGAAATATACCAGCCGGGTAAGTTGGAATCTGCAAGAAGAAAACCAAACGACTTATAGATGTAGTAAAAGTTGATCTAATGCATTGTAGCCAACAATGATGAAAAGGGAGCATTTTCCGAAACAGTAAAAAGCAAAAGAAGAACCTGTATGTTGAGAATAAGAAGTGCAGGCACTTTTTCGTGCGGTTTTACATGGGGTAGTTCGAGGTGCTGAGCAATGTGATTCACTTTCCGAGGGCAGGCAAATAAATTGACACCGATTGGTACATATGGACTACAATCTGGAGCAGGTAACTTTTGTTTATCTCTGCACGGGAAGGTTCAACTTCAGTTGTATGCGTGAAGGATATGATATATTGCAGAATGCGAATAACAGAAAAGTGGCTTACCGAAAGTAATTCTTGCCTCGGAGCTTAAAAAGTGATGGTGAAACCTCCGACCAACTTCCTACGGTTGGCTTCTCTACCGAGCAAGGAATTATAAGTCCAGCTCTTGGACGGTACAAGTATCTCTCAGCTGCACCTGCTATTCACTCTGTTAGTTAGCAGAAGCAGCACAGCAGGCATTAAGGCATTACTATACAAAATTTTGTGATTTCGTTACCTTCAAAAGATTTCCTCTTCACGGAAAGCATGATAACAGTTGATTTCTTTCGGCTCTCTTGACTTTTGTCTCCCGAATTGACTGAACCATCTCTATGTCCCTTGCAGCTGTAACTTTCATAAAATCTTTCATGTTTAGACCCGTTCTCAACGATGTATGAACTTTCATACTGAACCACTTGTGCATTTGAAATGTTCCCTACTGAACTACCTAATGACGAAAATGCATCTGTAGGCACCGGCAGAAAGGATGCCAAAAGAGATGTGTCAGCTTTTCCAACCAACCGGGTATCGAAAATCATAGTTTAATGAAACAATCAATTGGTAGCAATAAGATGCAGCTGCATTACCTCCGTATACACTTCCAGAATCATCATCTGACTCGGACTCAATAATGCTAACAGAATCGAACCATACTTCCTCTTGGCACCTTCCTGCATAATAATTTCAGTTCTCAGTTAGAGATTGATTGAAAAAACACAGTTGCTTCAACCCAGTGAACAAATAGCCAACATCTTTGCATATGTAAAAATGTCTCCTAGAATGAGCACAAAATGCAAAAAAGGTATTCACTATTCAACAAGCATATGCATATATGTATTCATGGATATAAAAAATGTAAGAGCAAGAGATGAATAGAAGAGACCATTGGCATCCATTTGACTGTGGTTCCATTGTAGCTGCCTTAGATGAAATGACATATTAGACATCTCCGAGCGCTTGCAATTGCAGGTGGTTGAAGCACCCTTATCGAAGTCGAGATGAACATATTCACTAACAGAAATTTCTGTCATATGACTCCCAGCATCACTCATCCTTTTCACACATACATCAGGAATGGAAGAGGCAATTTTCCCATGTCGCTTGCAGAATCTGACAGAACGTTTTTTGTGCGACCTAGATTGTGCCTTCTCACTACGTAACGAGATGCAGCCACCCATTATGTGGATAATTACACTGCTACTAGTGAAGATGAAGCAGGCACAAAGCAGAAAAGCTCCAAGGAAGCACCTGATCAATCAATTAATCCGGGAAAAATGAAACAAACGCTGCAATAAAATATCAATGACGCATGATATCCGGTAACTTCCAAACATAAATACTATCCTATGGAAACAACCTATCAATTAAAATTCCAGGAAAGCAGTATACGGAAAGCTCGTCGGAGAGTTCACCAGAATAAGAGATTTGCCTTTTAGACCACAAAAGGGACATGAATCAATACTAAAAAAACAAAAGGACTCGACAATATGAGTGAGTTACTCCAAGCTGAAAATGTAGTATGTTCAAAGTTCTTGAAAATGGAACCCTACCCCCAAACCCTAACCTCTGATATCCCTAAATGCAGATAAATCCATCGGGACATTCGGCTATGAACCAGGATTTCCATTACAATACCAAGAAATGCACAAAATATGATAGAATTTTTTTCCTAAACAAATTAGTAAATCAATATAAGAAAACTGGATCATACCTTCAACTTAAAGTCATTCCAAAAGAGTAGAACACTCGATTGGAGCTTCCTTATCCAAGCAAAATCTTATGAAGCAGAGGCTATTTCATTGATTTGCTTAAGCAGCCTCACCAAAACTTTAACACTACCTGAACATCAATGATAAGAATAATTAAAATACAGCTAAAAACAGTATGATTTCATCATATATATATTGAAAAATTGGCAGAAACAGCTGCAAAACATCCTAAATTTCAAAAACCTAAAGTGGAAACTGTTGACTAAGATAACAACGCATGATTTTATCTAATCATTGAAGTCCCCCTCACGCCCCACCACATGATTAGATCCTTGAATACAAACAGATCATTCAGTAAAATATATTCAGAAAACAGATAAAACCATCAAAATCACCGTAAAACACACATAACAACAACAAGAAGAAGAAACGGAAACGATAAGCTTTCAGCAATAAAGCTCAACGAAGTTTGAAAACAAGCGGAGAGAAAAACCTTCGAATGAGAAAACGCCGTTTCCTCCGCTTAGAATTCCTCCGCCTGTCTCTGTCTCTCCGATTCTAAATTTCAAGCAAATATGGAAACAGAGCTGGGGAAAAAAGATTAAAAAATTATATACCAAAAAAGGAGAGAAGAAATTGTGATGAAATCTTCAACAAGATCTCATAATCAACAAAACTCTCCTAATTAAATATCTCCTCTTCCTTTTTCTTCAATTCAATTCGAGCCGGGTTTTAATTATTTTTTTTAAATTCATCTGTAGAAGATTTCGCGCTTTAATTGTATTTATTCATGAAAAAAATTTAAAAATATATATTAGTTTTATAGATTAGTTGTAAAGTCCAAACTCTCTGCCCAATCTCATTGGTTCATTGAATCCATGTTTCCTCTTCATTAATTACTTACTAATCCCTAATCAACTTTTTTTATAAAACTTTCGTACTAATACAAAATTATTTGTGAGCTTAGAAGGGACACGTGTTTGTCATCAAAAGCATCAAATATGTATGTAAATAATAATAATAATAATAATAATAATAATAATAATAATAATAATAACCTCTGGATTTATCAGAAGTATTTTTGGGGAATGGTTCATGTGTAAATAAATAATTACTCAGCTTAAAAATATATATACTCTAATGTGCGAACTCTGGTTCTCTAGAGTATTTTATTTGAATTATTCTTCCCAAAAAATCTAATTAAAGTCGAATTTTATATATTTAACTTTCGAATTTGTTTTATTCTTTTAAATTAATATTTAAATAATAGCATCAAATTTAAGCATCCATATTGATAGAATCTCAATCTTCATTTTTCTTTATAAATAAATTCAGATTAAATGTATGATAATTATACTATTGGAGGTGGAAACTGAAAGTTTTCACAATCGCTTTAGTTTTAGAGTATAAAGAGTTAGTTTATGGTATAGAGTTTAGGTGTAGGGGTTTAGAATTTAAGGATAGTTGTTTCAATTTAAGGTTTGGAGTTATAATTTAGGGTTTAGTTTTTAGGGTAATGTGGTGAAGATTTAGGTTTTAACTTATAAACCCTAAATTATAACCTTGAACTTTAAATTGAAACAATTATCCCTAAATTATAACCCCTAAACCATATACCCTAAACTAACTCCCTATACCCTAAAACTAAGTTGATTGTGGAAACTTTCAGTTTTCACCGCCTGTGTATAGAATATTTATCTTAATTTTTATATATGGTACGTGTAGATTTTTTTTACACAAACATGTATGAACTTCACAATATAAAATTTAAATCTTCAACTTTAAACTCTAAAATTTTAAACTATAGCCCTTAAATCTTAATCTCTAAAATCAAACTTTAAATTTAAAATACTAAAACATTAGATCATAATCCATAAACCCTAAATTTAACTCACAAAAAATAAAATCTTCACCGTTGCATAAAAATATTCTCTCTATAAAATAACCTTAATCATAAACCAATTACTAATATCATATTATATCGAATTCCATATAAAATATTTCTTCTCTCTATTTTGTTCACTGTCGTCGTTGTTTTTGCAATAAAACGATGCACTACAATATTTTATGATTATAAGTGTAAATATAATTATAATCAAATCAATAATTACAATTAATAAATAAATTAATAGTTAAAATATATCTAATATTATTACAATTATTTTTATAATTGGAAGAAAGACATGATTCCAACGTTACGTTATATAAATTATAATGTCTCTTTATAAAAATGATTCTCCCCTGTAAAGTTTTGCATCAAATATTTTTATGTAATTGTCTCTAACACTCGATTTTATTAAAATATATATTTAAACATAAACATTATGTAATGAGATATAAATAAAAAACATGTATATAATTAGTATATAATAAAATTTAAATATCTAATCATATAATTGGTATGATCTCGACTTTATTATTAAATAAAAAACGCTAAATCAAACATTATAAATATTTTTTTTTTGACAAATAACATTATTGATAATGAATGTTGGATAAGTCAATAGGAAAAGCATAGAAAATGTCCCCATCATGGCAGAGTGGCAAAGGGCCAAATTACGATAGCGCGTTCGTGTGCAGCTAATCCATGAAAACGACACCGTCCGGTATGAAACAATTGTATAACACCGGTGGATTCCGGCTTGTTTGAGTTTGATATGTGGATTATTTATTATTAGGCAATTTTGTTTGGTTAATTTTGGTTGAATATTCTCTTTTGATAATTTATTAGAAAAAATATTTTTTTTCAATAACAATTAGAAAAATACTTCTATTTCAGGTCCATAGGGTAATGTTGTGTTTTGCAAAATGCGATTTTTAAAGTCGCGTTTTACAAAACGTAATTTATGTGTATTAAAAACTTGACAATTTTTTTTTTTTTGTTTTAACTATCCAATCAACACGAAAATTGCGTTTTGTAGAACGTAAACTTTAAAGTCGCGTTTTGCATAATACGACTTCACTTTATGTGGTCTGAATGTGAGGTGTTTTTTCAAATGTTATTTAAAGAGGAATATTTTGCCAATAAATTTTCAAAAGAAAATATTCAACTAAATTACCCAATTTTTTTCCAATGATGTGACATTTATAACAAACTACAATATTTTACAAATTAATGTGTATAAATAAATAATTGGATTAAAGGAGTCCGATCAATTCTATTGTATTGCTGACTGAATTTTAATCTGAGCATTATTAAAATGAAAAGATCTTCTATGAACACGACAACAAATTAGGGCATTAGAGTGGGAACTTTAGATGAATGACCACGCAAACCATATATTATAGAAATACAATGATTGGTTCAATTTTGTCTTTTGTTCAAGTGCCATGCATATCATTTAGAGCACTTAAGATTAAAATTTTAAAAAGTGGCCCGGTTGAACCAATGTGGGGAAGTGGTTTAGCCTAAAGTGGATTTTAGCATCGTCTCGGAGGGAGAGTAACATAAGAGTCCGTTTAATTAACTTTAATAATATTTTAAGTGGTACTTATAAATTAGTTATTAATTTTTATTGTTTTAGTTGTATTTAAGGTGTTTTTTAAAACAAAACAGTGAAAACAGTAATTTATTAATAAAATATTAAATTGATTGTTAAAGTAATGAAATATGTTTAAGTTTTACAAAGATTCATTTTTGAGTTCACATTTATGACCCCAAAAATATTTAAGACGACTCTGACCTCGCCAACCTATTGAAGAAAGAACCGGATGGTAATTTTTTCCCCTTAAGCTAACAAAATTAGGTATTGATATATAGGGTTTGGATCCGCTTACACAGAGAATTTTTTTAAGTGTTACACTTTTTTGGATCGTTGGATGGGAGAAATAGACGGATGAGATTAACTCATTACTTTTTTTAAGTGATAATCTTCACATATTTTACTGTTAATCTCAATCATCCATTTTACCCATCTAACGATTAAAAAAAAGTGTAAAACTTAAAAAAAATTACACTGTGAAATCGGATATATATATATATATATATATATATATATATATATATATAGAGAGAGAGAGAGAGAGAGTACATAGAGAAAAAATAATAATAATAATCTTAGTCATTTATTACCATCATTTAACGATCTAAAAAAATAAAAAAAATTAAATTTTACATAATATAAGTAAATTTAACGTATATATTTCAGCCACCAACTTATGTTGTAGAAAGGGGCAACTACCACCGATTTTTTTATTATTAAAAATATATTGGAATATTATTAATATATATTAGTTGTGATATTTATTTGTGTAGACCCTTTTTAATTTATTTAGACATTGTTATCTCGTTTTCTATTTCTAGTTAATATATTTTGTCCTTTGAGCTTGATTTTTGGCGTTATCACTCGTATAGTTCAAAGTCAAAAGTTAGAGTTATGACTAATTGATACTTAACTTGGTTGATATTAACGGTGAAGTTAGATTTTTTTTAATAGCTAAAATTGAATTAAAACTTTTATGAGAATTAAAATACAATTTTATCACTATAATAATTTATGTCGTTACAATTTTATAATGACTAAATTAGAGTTTTTTGTGAGACCAAAATACAATTTGACAATATATAAATTTATAATTTTATCTTTTCAAAGGAGTTTATGTATATTTTTGCCAGTTTAAGAATTAGTTGTGTCTATTGGTTGACGCCTTCGTAACTGTAACATTTTAGAGGTTGTGTGTTCTAAAACGTTTAAGCATGTGATATATTCGACAACAATTTAGATATTGTAGGAAAAAACCTTATAATTACATACTAATACAAACACACGCACAAAGGGAAAGAATAAGTAAAAAATGGATAGTAAATTACAAATTACAAAGGTTGAATTTCAAAATTATTAAAAAGTTATTTTTCAAATGTGATTATATAAATAATCTAAATTAAATTTTGAATATAATAATTAATATGTAATTTTGTGCTATTTTAACCTAACTAAAGGTAGCTAGTGGCAAATGGAACAATAGAATATCTCAAAACAAAAGCATAAATGGAAGAATAACTTATTTATTTATTCATATTTGTTTGGCACAAAGTAGACCAAATCCAAAGACTTGGCCAAAGAAACATATATAGGTTAGTGCCTTAGTGGAGGGTCATCTCAAAAACCACTAAATAATAAATAGTTTAAGAATAATATTAATAGGGAATTAAACCAAACACATCACTCCCTTACACCTACTCAATTATTTTGCATTCAAACTTAGCTATAATACCACTAATTTTTTTATTTTTTTTTGCATTTCGTTCTTACATGTCAAGCTTCATATCAAAATTTTTATGAATGTTTTCATTCTATTATAGTTTTCAAACTATACAAAATGCAGCATTAACAATATCTATCCGATGTAAACTCGTGTCAGAAAGTTTAGGGTGAACTATCTTCCATATATGTTCAACAATCTCCATGACCGAAGCCTTGTGGTTCTGAATGAGTCTTCGATTGCGCTCCTTCCAAATAAAGGCGATGTAATCGTTCTAAGCCCGTCTTTCTTACCAAATTTTAATATAAGAATTGTTTAAAAAAAGTTTAGGTTGCCCTATTAGAAACCTCGTTAAAAAGATATTTTAATGCAAAATTCATAAATTATTGTAATTTCATAAACTCTTAGATCGAAAGTAATTGTATTTAAATGTATCGAAATTAGGAATGGAGCTATGTTTCGGATTTAATTGTTTTATTAGGTCCCTTAATTTTGAATCTAAGTAAATTAGACCCTAGCCACTATGATTGTATAAAATTACTTTTTAGGTCCTCTTAGTCTTGAAAGTAGGAAACTTAAGCCTTCACCTACATTTTTTTTGGTTTAAATACTTTCTAGACCCGTTTCAATTTCAAAACCAATCAAATTAGATCGCAACCCTTTCTTCTTCTTTTTTAATTCTAAAATTGATGGGTTAACAATTAGCTTTGACCATCACTTTATTCGTACTTAAATTTGCTTCCCTAAAATGTTATTTCGACTCCGTCCCGATTAGAACCACAACCTTTAAAAATGTTAATTGAATAAAAATTCAAACAACAAAAAATAATGTGTACTAGGGGTGAGCGTAAAACCCGATTATCTGGTCTCGGTTTCAGATCTGATCGATTTTTACCCGAAACTGATTTTAGTGGGACCAAGACTGGGTCTAAAATTTAAGGTTTGGTTGCGATCGGGAGACTGGATCCTGATTTTCTGGACCCAGTACCCGATGGGTACCCAATGAGACCGGAACTAGTATCGGGTACCTGGTACTGGTCTAGTACAAAGTGGCGTTGAAAAGGTTGGAAACAATTGAAGGCGCTCCTTTATTTCTCCTTATCAAATTTCCTGGTGGTCTTGCTTGCAATAAATGAAGTTCTTTAGTTAATTCTTTCTATTTATGTATGAATATTATGAGTATGGCTCGTTTTAAGACTTCATTCTTCAAGCCTAAAATATTCTGAATTTGTTATTTAATATTATTATTGATGGTTGGAATTTTTCTCCTACTGTTCAAATTTTATTAATAATAGACCAATTGACCGGGTACCCGGTACTGACACCAATTTCTACTACTATCGGGCTCGGTTCCTAAAATTTAGAACTTGATCTGACCATGACCAGACTGATTCCAATTTTCAAGAATTAGTGACTACCATACCAAGATTAATTTTGAGCAAATTAGCCAGGTACCCGATTCTACTCACCCCTAATGTGTACATTTAACGTGCCATACTGGCAATATAGTTCAAGATCCAAGATTTGAGAAAACTTTGCTTTTATTTTATTATATTTTATTTTTGATTTTGATGGGGGGAATTAAGAGTTTTGACTAAGAAGGTGGCAAAGCATTAAATTCGAATGGTGTTAAGTTTATTGAGATCCGTTACTGTATACAGCAACTTTGAATACTTCGACGGGAATTCAATTCCATATCGTTTTTTATTTTATTTTTTATATTAAAAAAGAATTAGTTTACAAGATTCGGGTTACCAAATCCATTGTATATGATTGCCAGTGAACAAGCAATAACGACAATAAAATTAGCTAAAAAACAAAAACAAATTGATTCTAAAACACCTTTGTTGTAGCATATTAATTACACCCTTAGGCCATTTTGGATGGATGGAAATCATCTGCCCTAAAGTATGCCCCCATTTGTGCCTCCACTTTAAAATAGTGGGTTTAGGGTTTAGGTTTTGGGGTTTAAGGTTAGGGCTTAGGGTTAGGGTGTAGGGAATTAGGGGTAGGGTGTATTTTTTTAGGGTTTAAGGTTTGGGGTTTAGGATATGAAAATTAGGGTTATGGGGCAAAATTTAATTTTTAAGTATTTTTAGGCAGGGCGCATAGAAGGAGGCATGGTTAGGGGGCAGGAGATTTTTACTCATTTTGGATGGTATTGTTTCTTTTAGAATTGATGATTTGTTATATTAAAAAGGAAAGTTTGGGCATTAATTTAAAAAAAAAATACTTGATGTATTGAGTAATTTTTTATAAGTTTTAGAATATGAAATTAAAATTTTTAACTCGAAATTAAACTCTGAAACAAATGAATTTGTATTGACTAAAATTTATATCGGTAGTGTGCCAAATATATATATGTTTTTTAAAAATTAAGAGTGCTTTTTATAAGACCTCTAAACCTTAGGTCTAAAATTCTAATTTATATATTTTTAGCTCTAAATCTTAAATTCTAATTTTATACTAAAAATTATAAGTTTTAAAACTTAAACTCTAAAACATATATAAAACATATCAACCTTACAATTAATAGGTTTATGTAAGTAAATACAAGGTTACCACCATTAATTTTTGGGATAAACTACATCAGAAATCACTCAATTATGAGTAATGTTATATTTGGGTCATTCAATTTTTAAAAGTTACATTTGAGTCACTCAAATATAGATATGGTTACATTTGAATCACTCAAATATGCATAAGGTTACATTTCGGTCACTCAATTATGGGTAAGGTTACATTTGGGTCACCCTTCATACTTTAAAAAAATACTGCTACAAAAATTACATTTGAGTCAATCCTCAAATGCTTGAACTTTTGATAATCTTTTGTCTTTGAAATTCGGAAGAACTTCCACGATATCACACTTATTTCTTTAAACGTTCTATTTGACAAGAAAAATGGTTGATCATTAATTTCTCTACTCACCCTTTTATCAATTCAATTTTTTTGTCACTTTTATTGATTGGGGATTGTTATTATTATTTTATTTTTTTAAGTAAAAATATTTCTTTAACAAAATATAATTTTTTATGCTTACTTATCCTTGAACCACCAAAATTAAATTACTGGATCCGCCTATAGTTACTAACACGACCAATGACTCCATCTTTATTCTTTATAAATACTCGACTAATTTGTATGCACATTAAATAGGAGTTTGGTAGATAGCTTAGACCTGTCCTTTGTTTGAGCCTACAGGCTCCGCAGTAATGATGGGTTGTTTGTGGGCTTTTTAGCTTAGTTTTTCTTAATTTAATTTTTATGCATTGTTGCCCTGCATGCATGAAGTACCATAATTCGATATAAGTCTGCATGTTATAAATTATAATTATACCATCCTAAATATGCGTCGAACATAAATATTTTAAGTAGAAGGAAGAGCAATTAAGGACAGGAAATCTAAAACTAACATTATTCAAATCAAGAACTGTTATTGAATTTTGTTTTGCAGTTCATGCAAAATCTTGTTTATTGTGTATAAAAATGAAGCAGTAAGAATATCAAAACTAGTTCATGAAGCTTATATGGGGAAGATCAAGTGAGCTCCACATTTCGCAAGCCGACCAACATTCCATTCCTCGATCATCTTCTTCCTTAGCCTCGACTTCTCGTTCGATTTTCGAGTTATCGGTTCCGAGACAAGATTGATGACATTGTTGTCCGAGCTGTTTCAGCCTTAAACATTCGGGTATGCCATTGAAGGCGTAGAGAGACGCCGAGAATTTACGTTCGTATCGCATTCTCTTCATCGTCTCGCTAAGCATGCACGGATCGTCCCCATTAATGTCCTCTTGCTGCTGCTCCAGTTCTTCCGCAATCTCGAATGGAGAAACGCTATCACACGTCGATAATCCGAAAGAATCCAAGGCCCGGAAATCCATCATCCGGTCCTTATCGATCTCTTCTTCATTCGGACCGACATTATGGGTCGAGTTCGGAGCATCCGAACTCGACCCGAAACTCTCCAACATACATTCACTAGAAGAAGTAGTGCAATATTCAGGACCATTCAAAAAATCGTTCAAGTTTATAGTGTTGCCTTCGTATCCTTGTTCATTTTCGGGCGAATTCGAAGCCATTGGAGTTGTAGAAGAAGCGGTGTCGTTTCTTTCTTTGAGCCTAAGCAAGAGGAGATTGGCGATTTTCGAAGGGAGGGCTGGTTTACAGAGGGAAGACGGCGAGAACGGCCGGAAATTGGTTCGAGTGTTGGCTCCGCGAAGCAAATAAGCGGCTTCGTCGTAAGCTCTGGCGGCTTCTTCGGCTGTGTCGTAAGTTCCCAACCAAACTCGTATCTTTTGTATCGTGTCTTTTATCTCCGCCACCCATCTCCCCGACGGCCTTTGCCTCACTCCGACGAATCGTTTCCTCGCTCGGCGGACTTCACTCAATGCTGCGGCAACCGCCGCAACATTAGCATCGGTCTCTTCAATGGCGTAATTTCTTTTCTCTTCTTCAACAGCATCGTTGATATCCAGTTTTCTCTTCCCCATTTTCATGTTCTGTTTTCCTTCCTAGTTCGTCGGTATATTTATAAGGGAGAAGAAGAGATTTCCAAATTATGAAGTTGTTGATTGGCATTAATAAAAGGTAATTTTGAACATGAAGGGATCGTATAAAATTTTGAAAAAAAAAACATGTATAAATTAAATTAAATACTCATTAAATTTTGAGTAGCATTATATTTATTTTTTAATTGATGTTAAAACTCGTTACTTATTTAAAAGTTAATCTAGTGTCTTTATGTATACTTAATACTAAAAATTTAAGTTTAATGTTAAAATTTAAAATGTAGAGCAGAGACGAAATTAAAATTTGGATTGAGAGTACAAAACATAAATATTTAAAAGTATAAGAATAAATGCCTAATTATTACATTTTTAAAGAAAAATACATATATGAATAAAAGCAAAAAAAAAAAGTTACTGTGCGTGGGGCAACAGCCCTTTCCAATCATCAAATACTTTCTGTCACTGGTGTAGAGTTTAATTTAAACTGCTTTTTTTGTATTTTTATTTATTTCACGACACTAAAAAATTAAACTTTACGCTATAATTTTATCTCTTAAATCTTAAATTTTAAATCATACACCCTACAAACATTAAACACCAACCGTAGACTATAATCCTTATTTTTAATGTTGAAGCATACATATATAGAGACGCCAAAAAGGGACATATAATTTATATTTGTATCACGTACACAACAAGTTAATAAGTATTTATTAATTCTTAAATTGATAATCTAATTTTAATGAATTACACATAACTCATTAATTTTTTTTACTAGCCTAAATGTGATTACAAGGTAGTATATGTTCATAGATATATTTAATTCTTTGACAATGCACACACACACTTTATAAACATTACGATTGAATCCGAGTATTATAAGATGAATATTATACGTTTTTTCACTGAAATCACTTTTTAAATCAACTCTACGATTGATTAATATTTTGTGAGGGCCTTGTTGCAAGTATTTCTTTGTTTGCATGCTTAATTCGGCTTTTCATTTGTTTGTTAATTTTATGCTTTCATTTCACTTTCATGCAAGGAGGAGATTACAAGGAAATTTGAGGTGAAATCTTTTAACTTTGATTTAATCAGAGAATGTTTAACCAGTTAAATATTTGTTCTAATCACTATTATTTTGCTCCTAACGATGAAATATTACCGCCATGTTTGGACAAAAATTAAAAATTTGACCAGTTAAATTCGCTAATATTGTTGTTTGGTGAACAACAGATTGAAAGAGCGAATTGTGATGAAACCGCTAATTTTTAAAATGTTCGTAATATGAGCTTTTTGATATTAGAGATTTGATATTAAAGTTGTAAATATTCTTTTACCCTTAATAGTTACCAAAAATCTAAAAATAACTTAAATTAAATATTTTTCTAATCTTATTTATAAGCTAATCCTATTTACTTTTTTCTTTTTATTATCACATATTTATATGTGTTTTTAAATTTATTAATTAATTAAATTATATTAAAATAATTGTATAAATAATAAATTAATATATAAATCATTCAAATATGTTTAAAAAGTTATATTAAAAATAATTTTATAGATCTAATTAATATTAATTAGATACAAAATATTGATAACTAATAAACTATTCAAACAAGTATTGGATATAATCATGTACTTATATGTCATTTTGTTTATTTAAATAATCTAACAGCTATTAACTTTTCATTAATTTTACCAAACACTTTTATACAATTAGTTAATACAATCCGCTAGTCAAATCAGCTGATGCATTTAGCTATCAGTTAATATAACCCGCTATAAGCTATACGCTAATTGTCAAAAAGGGCTTAGTGTCTCAATGAGTTAAAAAGTATTCTCTACGTAAATATCATGGGTAATTTTTAAATTTATTTGTTTAGTATGTAATTTTAAATTTATTTTGATTTGTAATTTATTCGATTATCAATATGATCATACTTACAATTATAAACCTTAATGAGTTAATGTCTTATAGAAAAAGTATTCGATGCATATGATGTGTGATTCTCTTTATGTTTTTGTGTTTATAGATTTAGTTTAAGGTTTAGAATTTAGAGTTTCAATTTTAGGGTTTAAGAATTTAGATTTAAAATTTTAAAAAATAAATATGTAAAATTATATAATTTTTTATACAACATATGTATCAAAAACTACTAATCCTTATAACTTCAAAACAATTTTTACATGATGTAAACTAAACCTATAAACCATAAAATTGTCAAACTTATAAACTAAATTTTATATAATATATCAAAATATTTTCCCATTAAATGTACACGTTAATATTTTAATATTTATATAAATATCTAATTGAGGAATTGTCGACTATCCAATAAGCTTCTGCCTCTTTGTTTAGGGTACATTCCAATATTCGTTATCTTTGATATATTAAATATGCATACACTTAGATATTTGGCCTGCTAACATCATCACTCGTAAGATTTCGTTTTAATTTTAACGCCAACATTTTTATTTTATTTCCCCCTTCTTTTATTTCGTATTATTTTTATATTTTATCTTGAAAATAACATTTTTTTATTAAAAATTTATAATCGATAATATTAAAATTCGTTTGGTAGGAAGCTTAGGTTCGTTACGCTAAAATTTCAAAGCGTTTTTTTTCAAAGAATAAAAAATAGTCGAATAAGGTAAATTCAAAAGGATTATTATTCTATATACTCGTGGTGTAAAACAAAGTTTACACAAGCGGGGTTATTTAAGGGTTTAAAGTTTTAGTTTAAGGTTTAGAGGTTAGGGATTTTGGTTATAAGGTTTAGAATTTAGAATTAATGGTTAGAATTTAGGGTTTAAGGTTTAGGGTCTGTGGTTAGACTTTTAGGGTTTAAAGTTAGAATTTTAGATTTTAAATTTTAGATCTAAGGTTGAAAATATGCATGTTTGTGTAAACTTTTTTTACACTGATAGTGTATCGAATATTAATAAGGTAAAATGACACTTTATTCTTTAAACTACTTATATTTTTTTACATTCTATAACTATTTGTATTTTTTTATCTTTTTCATGAAAAATTATGCTCAAATCTGAATTACCGAAGAAAATAAATTATTTTATATAACTAACTAGTGAATCATAAATTGAAAAATTAATTAAATACCATCAATAATTTTTAGAGCGTGTGGTTAAAAGTTTTCAGTTGGCATTGTCCTCTCTTCTTCAAGTTGTGAGTTTAATATATATTAAGAGCAAATTTCCCATTCTCCTTAGATAAAAATTGTTTAAAACATTAAATATCAATAATTATATAATAAATAAAATTGTTCAAATCTGTAATATTTAATTTAAATTAATAAATTGAATATTTGTGATGTAGAAAGAAACTTGAAGAATGAATCATAAAAGGAAATGAGGGCAAATTCCAAAAGAGGAGACGAGAGAAGCTTGGTGAATGCATGGAAATATAAAATAGTAATAATGATGGATTACGGTTTTTGTGTTGTTATTATATTTCTTCGAAATTACCGCCCATGATTTAACACATTAAATATATAACACAAGTCCAGTTAAATATTGGGCACAATTTATGCTTTGTTTCAATAAAAATTAGGATCAAAACTTATGATTTTTGATCCTAATTTTTTTTGAACTTCTTTTAATTAATTTTAGTACATTTTTTTACAAAATTATCAAATTAGAGAACATGAAAAAGCTATAACTAATGTATAATACAATAACTAACAATAGAATTTAATTTAAGAAAAATCTACAACGTGCGACGAACACCGATGAACACCACTAATGATGAACATCGATGAACATCATTAAATTAATTAATAAAGATGTAAAATTTCAAGGACCCATCATACAATTAATAATTATTTTAAAAAATTCAATTAAATTATTTTTTATATACATTAAAATTTTATTTTTTAATAAGGGTAGACTATATATTTAGTACCTCACCTATTTTCGTATTTCTATTGAACCCTCATTATTTAAATATTATTTCAATTTAACCATATTCTTTATAAAAATAATTTAACCCTTAACCATCAACCTAAGACCCTAAACTATTAAACCTATACCCTAAACCATATACCATTAAAAATAATTTCACCATCATCGATTCAATTCAATTCAATAAATTGTTGAATTCTCCTAAAAAATTCAATAATCAACAGTTTGAAAAAAAAAAGTGATGATCAAAATCGGTACAAATTTTTCATTATGTGATATCACAAAGATTAAAAAAATGAACTTGAACTCTTTAAATATGACTCACTGTAAACATCGGTAAACATCGGTGATACAGATGATTCAAAAAATTTGTCATTAAAGTTCATGCTTGGCAATTGCTGTGTTGCTGCTGCTGGGATAATTCTCAGGGAAAAATCTATGAAATTGGGTGAAGAGTACATAGGGTTTTTTGGTCGGGTGATGCAAATATACAAACAAATAAAACGAGATGCATCCTAAAAACGTTGGCGTTATAATCTGAAACATTCATTTAGTGCAGGCGAATAAATTAATATATATATTTTTTTTCTTTGAGATGTATCCTAAAAACGATGGCATTATAATTTTTTCTTTGAATTCAAATCAATATATAACCAAAATTTAGTTTGTCAATGATCACTTGTGATCTTGATATTTGCAGGACAAATGCGATCCAGTAATGACCGCATATAAATTGGTTACAATAAATGCTCCATATTAGGGATTTGGTTGTAAACTCGAGCAAGCTTTACTAACGGTAAATTTCTTGGACTTCGATCTTTAGATGTATTATTCAGTGAACTTCTACATTAGTCATAAATTTTAGGATGCATTTTCTGGCATATAAAAAATAATTCTAAGAGATTGAAGTTTAATTAATTTAAGAGATACGAGTTTAATTAATTTTGATATATGTAAAAAATAATTTAATTAAAATTTTTAAGAGAATTCAACAATTCATTGAATTGAATTGAATCGATGATGATGAAATTATTTTAATGGTATATGATTTAGGGTATAGGTTTAAGAGTTTAAGGGTTTAAGGTTTAATAGTTTAGGGTTTAGGTTGAGGGTTAAGGGTTAAATTATTTTTATAAAGAATAGGGTCAAATTAAAATAATATTTAAATAATGAGGGTTCAATAGAAATACGGAAATATGTGAGGTACTAAATATATAGTTTACCCTTATTAAAAAAATTTAATATATATAAAAAATAATTTAATTGATTTTTTAAAATAATTATTAATTGTACGATGGGTTCTTGAAATTTTACATCTTTATTAATTAATTTAATGGTGTTCATCGGTGTTCATCATTAGTGGTGTTCATCAGTGTTCGTCGCACGTGGTAGACTCATCCTTAATTTAATACATTTCATAACTCTTGTATGAGTTCAGATCCTAACATAAAAATATAATTTTTATATTTAATAAAAAATAATCAGATTAAAGTACACGAAGTAAATTTACAACTTATACCTAACACATATATTAGTAATAGAATTTAACCCAAAAATTACTATAAATGTAAAAAAAGACGTGGAAAAGAATCGACAAGGTTAAAGTTTATTAGGTCTTGTATTATATGTAAAAGGTCATTTAGTCCCTATACTATACCTAAAAATTTATTTTTAGTTCTTGTACATTTGAAAAGTTAACATTTTAATCCAAAA
The DNA here is from genome assembly GCA_958450335.1 of Hibiscus tridactylites. NCBI lineage: Eukaryota > Viridiplantae > Streptophyta > Magnoliopsida > Malvales > Malvaceae > Hibiscus > Hibiscus tridactylites. Next base: position 3,104,768 of record OY288273.1, read on the forward strand.
ATGATTTACGTATTTTGATTTAAACATTCTTTTTAGGTCTCTCAATTTTAAACTTGAACAAATTAATCTCTCGAAATAATTTTTGTGTGATTTTTTTTCATAAATTTATTAAATACTTATGATATCCAAATGCAAGATTAACTCGTATACTAACTTCAAATTTCATTGTTTTCCCTTACAATGATTACAACTACAAGCTAAAACAACACAAAGTAGTTTATTACCAAGAACTGAGACATGATTAGTGGAGGATCAAAGCAATGGTAATTGAAGGGAAATTTTCAGGCCAATTTAGTCAATCTATCTGTAAGTGTGTATTAAAATGGTATTTTAATTATAGTTCATTAAACATATTTAAATTTTTTAATGTGCAATAATATTATAAATCAATATTATTAATGATCACAATTTAACTTTTCAAGTATTAGTGGCTAATACAAAAGTTTAGTCAAAATTGAGTGATTATATGTGTAATTTATATAAAAAATCAACATGGAATGTACCTGGGGCAAATTTAGTGGAATAATGTTGAAAAAAAATAGTGAAATGGGTTAGTTGGTAATTATTTAGAGAATTGGGGTTGTTTATACAGTGACTACCAAAGACGTCGACTTTGATTTTTTTTTTTTGCATTTTAGGACAAAATTGAAAGGAAGTTAAAATTATAGGAGTTGAAAATAAAGTTTTTCAAAATAAAGGCAAACAGTGCGTTTAATGTGTTGTTGCCGCCCAATTTCTTAATCCAGTCCCCTACTTCTTCAATTTCTCACTCCAACATCCCAAATTTATCTTCTTTTCAATTTATCCCAAAATAAAAAAAAATAGAGAAAAAATCGTCAAGCCAGAATGATTGGTTTGATATGATTTTAATAAAATAAATTAAAAATAAATCGCCGGAAAGATTTAACAACTTATACAATATCGTCGGAAAAGTACAACAAATTTCACGATCACCGTATAAATAAACCAAATCAGCAAATAATTTTGAATAATCTCATTTTTATATTTCTTTTAGTTGCTCTTGTGGTTCCTTAGAGTGTTGTCTTAACTAATTCTGATCGACCTGTATTATACACTTGACTTTGATGGATGAATCTACCAATCAACGAAAATTTTCTGCATACACAATACCTCAAACTTGAAACTTATTTAGGCAATATCAAATTGCTTACATTCGAACCAACCCGATTGATTTTTATTTATTTTCTTCTCACAACATTATTCCCCACATTTTGCCGTGAATTTGACGATGAAAAGTGGGTTGGCCCACATTCCCACAATAATCTCCAAACCGAAAGACCCAGCAAGAAGCAGATAAAAATCATTAAAACAAAGCCATCAATCCAAATCGATTCCAACTTTTTGAAAAGCCCCCCAAAGATATTTTCTTTATCATCCAAACCCAGATATTTCTACTTTTTTTAAGCCAATCTCACACTACAAGTCTACAACCCGAATTCCCGCACCATTCCTTTGAGATAAACCATGGACGATGACTTCAGCGACTGGGAACAAATCCAAGTCCCAACACTTCCACCACATCCAATTCCAAGTTCAACACATAACTCGACACCGTCGCCTGAACCGGATACGGTTTCCGAGATGCCATCAGCCGATGAAGCGGAGGTGAATTCTCCGGTGGCATCTAACAATGGGGTCGAAGCGAATTATCAATCAGGAACTTTGAAGAAAGCAAACGAGATCGGTCGAATCCTGAGTAATGGGGTTGCGAACGTTGCTGCTCGATTTCGATGTTGTTTCGGGTTCGGGTTTTGGCCATTTGGGGCAATTGGTGGTGCTTTGGCTGCTTTGTTGGTGTCGTTTGTGTATGCTAAAATGAAGAAATGGCGTGCAAGATTCAAGCAAGAAAGCAAGGATCGATTGATTGTTTTGGTTCAAGAGAAAGACCAGGTCGAATTCTATTGCTCTTAATTTAATCTTTTAGAAATTATTTACTCGATCATTATATATTCATACTTTGATAAGTCGTATATATAGACAAATATTTTATGCACTAATGGTGGAAACAAATGATATCTACAATTATCTTAATTTTAATTTTTAATGTTTAAAGATTTTATTTAGGGTTTAGAGCTGGTTAAATTCATATATTTACATTTAGTCTTTTTCCAATTTTGATGGTGCAGAAGATTAACCAGCTGCTGTTTCAAATTGCTCATATGAAAGAGCTAATATCTGCGCGACGCGGGGTACCGGTGCTTCGAGTCAACGGTTAAGATATTGTAAAAGTAATAATGTCAACTGTTTTACTTTGTGATTTCTTTTGTATTTTTGTTACACGTGTCAACAGTTATTGTACGTGCATAAATATGTTCTTACAATTATATTGTGCAGGAGTATTAAAGTAAGAAATTTAGTTCGATTATAACTCCTTTGTAATTAAATATTTGTTCCGATAAATATATACTTTGAGTAAGAGTTAAAATATAGTCGAATAATTCATAAGTTGTGCTAAGTCACAATTTTTTTTATTTTTATTTTTTTAATATTAATTAATTTTTTTCTTTTCGACATTAATGAGGCACATGAAAATATTTTTTGTATATTTTTATCTTTAATAAAAGCATACATTTTGATAAAAAAATTCACGTGATTCTTAATATTTTTTACGCAATCATATATCTACATTATTTTATAACAACATCCATATTTGTATACAATTAGACGAATATTAATACTAGCATGCAACCATGAATTTATTTGCAACTTCGGCTTGGTATTTTCTCAACAATTAAGATTATCATATTAAATTATTTAGTGAACATGAAATTAACGAGTGATCCCAATAAAAAAGATGATGATATTCATCTTAAAGACTCATGTTCAATCATCATTGTTTACAAGATGTGTGTCTTGTCAAAAGATTTTAAAAAAATATGAACATCTAGTCCATAACTAATTTATGATATTTCCTTTATAAGTATTTAAGTTAATTCATTTTGTGTCTTATTTTTCTTGGGACCTTGTATGATCATTTTGATTGCATTCGTCAATATTGACTCCTAATTTAAATGATTTTCATGAATCGATGACAAGTGTTATTTTAATATTATTATAAAATTTAAATAAATTCATAACCAACTATTATATTTGTAAAATCAAACGTTTAAATCTTTGATCTAAGAATTGATTATCGAATACTTATATAAAAAATCAAAATTTTATATATGAAACACATATTTTATTTAGGGTGAATATTCGATATATTGTTAGTGTAAAAATAGCATACACAAGCATGATGTGTGCATATTTTTAAATTAAAATCTAATTTTTAATTCTAAAACTCTAACCCTAACTAGTAAATTTTAATCTTGAACACTAAATTTTAAACATGTAACTTAAATATATAAACAATTATAAATTCGTAGATAAACTCTTTTGAGAATTTTTTTTTTTTGCGTAAGCGTATAAGATAATGGATGAGTCTACCACGTGCGACGAACATTGATGAACACCACTAATGATGAACACCGATGAATACCATTAAATTAATTAATAAAGATTTAAAATTTAAAGGACCCATCATACAATTAATAATTATTTAAAAAATTCAATTAAATTATTTTTTATATATATTAAAATTTTATTTTTTTAATAAGGGTAAACTATATATTTAGTACATCGCTTATTTTCGTATTTCTACTGAACCCTTATTATTTAAATATTATTTTAATTTGACCCTATTCTTTATAAAAAAATAATTTAACACTCAACCTAAAATCCTAAACTATTAAACCTTAAACCCTTAAACTCTTAAACATATACCCTAAACCATATACCATTAAAAATAATTTCATCATCATCAATTCAATTCAATGAATCATTGAATTCTCCTAAAAAATTTAATTAATTAATTATTTTATATATATATATATATATATCAAAATTAATTAAACTCGAATCTCCTAGAATTAACACTATCATCTTATTTGAGATGAAGAAGTCATCACAATTAATCATAATTAATTCAATTCATTGAATTGAATTAACACTATCATCCAAAAACAAGGAAGCAAACAAGTGAACCATCCAAATCGAACCTAGAGCAGTGCTAATTTGTGCAAACATGACTAGAGTTGGAGAATTGAAGATGAAAAAGATCCTCAACCAATTCCACCCCTTGGAACACAGGGGAATTCACAAGTTTCATGTTAACAGAGGGGAATTGTGCTCATAAGAAGAATCTATATGGAATCCTTCAAGTCATTACGAGCAACACCTGATTCAACTTGTATGTTCATATGATCCAGCTAACTTTTTTTTCTCCTTTTCAAATTATAAGTTTCTAACTACAAAAATACTTCTACATTAAAAAAATTTAATTAATTTCTTCTCCAACAAATAATAAACAAAAGATTTCAAGCACAAAACCCATATCTCAAATCACAACTAAACTCTACCAATGCTAAAAAAAAAGAATGGACATGAAAAACCAGTATTTTTTAGCTTCTTAGCATATTTTGCACATCTTAGTAATTATTTATTATATTTTATACTTAGTTAGCATCAGATTCAAGGTATCAAAATTACTTTTGTAATCGAATTAGTCAATTAAGCAGATAATCGCAGCTGTTGGATTCAACCTAATATTTTAATCACTGCACTCTACTATCCAACTTGAGCTAACTTCAAATCTGTGCTTAAAAAGAAAAACACTATTTTTGAATGCTATAATTAGGACGAGAATTGCTCAAACAAGTCCTCCGGAAATAATAAAAAACAAAATCCCATGTAGTAACTTTATGCATCTAACATAGATTATGAGAAAGAAAATGCAAAGTTTAAGGTATTCATATGATTGAGTAAGTCATGGTTAAAGAGACTTTACGTACGAACCAAAATCCAAAAGATTTATAAGCTTACAAACAAGATGATAGTGTTAATTCGATTCAACGAATTGAATTAATTATGATTAATTGTGATGACCTCTTCATCTCAAATAAGATGATAGTGTTAATTCTAGGAGATTCGAGTTTAATTAATTTTAATATATATAAAAAATAATTTAATTAATTTTTTTAGGATAATTCAACGATTCATTGAATTGAATTGAATCGATGATGGTGAAATTATTTTTAATGGTATATGGTTTAGGGTATATGTTTAAGAGTTTAAGGGTTTAAGGTTTAATAGTTTAGGGTTTTAGGTTGAGGGTTAAATTATTTTTTTATAAAAAATAGGGTCAAATTGAAATAATATTTAAATAATGAGAGTTCAATAGAAATACGAAAATAAGTGATGTACTAAATATATAGTTTACCCTTATTAAAAAAAATAAAATTTTAATATATATATAAAAAATAATTTAATTAAAATTTTAAAATAATTATTAATTGTATGATGGATCCTTTAAATTTTAAATCTTTATTAATTAATTTAATGGTGTTCATCGGTGTTCATCATTAGTAGTGTTCATCGATGTTCGTCGCACGTTGTAGAATTTTCCATAAGATAATAATCTTATTTACTTATTTTGCTTATAAAAAAGAAAAAAAAACTAATAAAAGCTTTCAATTTGGTAAGTCCTACGGAAAGGCCCAAATTACTTAAAAGACCGAAATTATACAAAGCGAAGTTTAATCGACGGTATCTGAAGTTTCTTGCTGCATAAAACTCTTTTGAATCGGGTCGGTTTGGACCCAAAGAAGAACCAGTTAAGTCTACAGAGCAGCAGATTCTGAGTTAAACAGGAAAGTGTAACTCGGGAAAAGATCGATTCGTCAAATCTTCTTCTCTCGGCAGAGGTATGATTTTGACAGTTTGCTTTAGTGATTTGATTTTTTCGAGGCTAACCATTGATTTGATGTTTTTCGCCGTCGGATGTGTGTGCAAATTTTCTTAGACCACGTAATTTTCGTTGTGATTTAGTTCTTTGTACGACTGTTCTTCGATATGCTCTATTTTTGTTCGATTTTGATGTGTTATGTGTTCGCCGCGGTGCCGCCGCCGTCCTGCTGCCTCCACCGCCGATATGTCACCGGATCATCTGAGTTCAACTTTTAGTCCCGTTTCACTTTTGAATTCACTAACATTAGATGACTTAGCCTTTTCTTTCCTTGTTAGCGAGAAATGGAACCTTGAGTAGCTAATAATTGAAGTTTCAGATTCCACAAGATTGAATGTTATATTGGGAATGCTTATTATCTCTTGGTTTTGATCTCGCATGGCTGTTTCTTCTGTGAGAAACTGCATTGACATTATATTAGTTATTTGAGGCTTGAAATGGAACTTGAGTGGGTAATTGTAGATCAGGAAAAAGAAACCTAATACCATGTTTTGTTGTTCTTTCGCAATTCGTTGAACCATATAGCAATAACAAGCTTTGTTGTTGCGGATACGTAGATTGTTTAGTGTGTTCATTTCCAAAGAGTTGCTAATACAACACTATCTTCTAGTAGATCTCTGTCAAGGCACATAAGAATTAAGAATAGTTCTGGTTTTGTGCGAAAAATCGAGTTGTTTGGATTTGATGTTCTTTGTATTGAGTGATGGTAATTTAATTAGTTGCTTTTAAATTCCGTTGACTGTTGTTTGTTGAGTTTATCCGATATAAGATTTACTGGCTAGGATGGTTGCATTTCATGTTGTCGAAGAAGCTATAATTTTCTTGGGGTTTAACCTTTGTATTCCGTTTTGTACTGGAATTTAATTATTTATGAAGGTTCATCCATGTCAAAATGATTGTCGATTTTGCAGGTTTTGGATTTTTAAGCATTTACAATGTCTTCATCGTATCTCCCGGCAACCACTGATTCGATTGCTCAGGCCTTAGAAGCCAAAACACCATCTGAAGCTATCTCAATCCTCTACCGTGTATTAGAAAATCCTTCATCTGCTCCCGATGCTGTACGGATTAAAGAGCAGGCCATAACAAATCTATCTGATCTTCTTAGACAAGAGAACCGAGCGGAGGAACTGAGAAGCCTTCTGACACAATTGAGACCTTTTTTTGCACTGATTCCAAAGGCGAAAACTGCTAAAATTGTCCGTGGTATAATTGATGATGTGGCTAAAATACCAGGAACATCAGATCTCCAAATTGCTCTTTGCAAAGAAGTGGTGCAGTGGACTCGTTCCGAGAAGCGAACTTTCCTTCGCCAACGAGTTGAAGCAAAGCTTGCAGCACTTTTAATGGAGAACAAGGAGTACCCGGAAGCACTGAATCTCCTTTCCGGCCTAATCAAGGAGGTCAGAAGGTTGGATGATAAGCTGCTTCTTGTCGACATAGATTTGTTGGAGAGTAAGCTTCATTTCTCTCTCCGAAACCTGCCCAAAGCCAAGGCATCTCTAACGGCTGCAAGGACTGCAGCAAATGCAATTTACGTGCCACCCGCTCAGCAGGGTAATATAGATCTGCAAAGTGGAATCCTCCATGCCGAGGAAAAGGATTACAAAACTGCTTACAGCTATTTCTTTGAAGCATTTGAAGCTTTTAACGCTCTCGAAGATCCTCGTGCCGTATTTAGCCTGAAGTATATGTTGTTGTGCAAGATAATGGTGAGCCAGGCCGATGATGTTGCTGGTATAATATCATCCAAGGCAGGGCTTCAGTATGTGGGGCCTGAACTTGATGCCATGAAAGCTGTAGCTGACGCCCATGCAAAACGTTCCCTGAAACTTTTCGAGATTGCCCTTCGTGATTTCAAGGCTCAACTAGAGGAAGACCCTATTGTTCACAGGCACCTTTCTTCGCTATATGACACACTATTGGAGCAGAACCTCTGCAGATTGATCGAGCCTTTCTCGAGGGTTGAGATCGTTCATATTGCTGAACTGATTGAGTTGCCAGTAGATCATGTAGAGAAGAAACTTTCTCAGATGATCCTTGATAAGAAGTTCGCAGGGACGCTGGATCAGGGTGCCGGATGTCTCGTCATCTTCGATGATCCCAAGATTGATGCCATATACCCTGCAACACTGGAAACCATCTCCAACATCGGCAAGGTGGTAGATAGTCTCTATGTGAGGTCTGCTAAGATAATGGCATAAGATTCGAAACTTACCGATGCTTATATGCTGCTCGGTTCTAGCCGAAACAAGTGTTCAGTGACACCAGGTATTCACATGTTTTAATGTTCCATCTTTTTAGTGGCATTGCGGTGGATTATTTGATGCAAAATGTGGATTTGATTCCGAGAGTCTTGTGTTTGCTCACCAAATGCTTTTCTATTGTCTGTCTTCAATTAGAGTTACCAATAGCAAAGGCATTTTTCATAAACCAAATAGAAAAGGAAACTGTTATAATACTTGCACATTTTTTAATTTTAGAAATTATAATATTACGAGTGCCCTTTCATTTTATTTATTTATTTATCTTATCAGATGCAAATTTTGAAGAAAAAATATATTAAAAATTCAAATTTACTATTAATTTTTTAACATTCTTAATGTAGTCTAGTATATGTTTTGTTTTTAATCATTTGATAAAACTCATGTACACGTTGTCGATAAAGCTATTCAAATCTGAATATAAGAAACAATATAGTATCTTTTCGCTGAAACAATATAGTATCATGCATAAGTTTCAAATTTATTATGTATTTTAATTTGGTATTTTAACCATTATTTTTAATTTTGACATGTCTTTATTGACTTAAACTGAAACTAGTAAGTTTATGCAACTTTTGTTATTAGTTATTGTAACAAGTATAAATGATGTATTTAATTTGAGTTATTCAATGTGATATTTTTAATTTTCTTAATTTAATCATATTGGCCTAAAGTATGGAATTAAAATCTTAAAATTGAAAGATATGTAAATTAAAGTTGACCAAATTAGAGTACAATGACTAAATTTATAATTTAAGTAAAATAAATAAATTAGTGAAACAATTTAATCTAAAAACTTCATCCAATATCGTCTCTATGATTGCCATTTAATTTTTTTTTAAAATATTGAGACATGTCCTACTAAACACCTAACATTTGTTGATAAAATGCAATTATTGTAGTTGAATGAGTTAATATAACTTTTGGTACCTAACTTCTACATTGATATGCAATTTGGCACTCAATAGTTTTTGGTGTAATTAGATATTTTGACATTTTAAGTAATGTAATTAGATACTTACATTTTTAATGGTGTAATTACTTATTAGGTATCTAACATTTTTAGTTACAAATATTCAATTCCGATTAATTTATATTTATAATTTTAATATCGTTTATTTAAAACGATAATATGTATCGTGAATTTAAAAAAAATGGTTACCCTTCAAGTTCCCAAGGTTTCACCCTGATTACTCCGAACGACTCGTATCGCACACCTAGTTTTTGTGGGTGAGCCTCTCAACAAAAGTTTTCTACATGTACAACATCTCGAACTCAAAACCTGCTTATGATAGTTACCAAAAGTTATTATTCATCCTAGTTGAATTAGAAAGGTTTAAAACGCACCGTTTCGAACACAAAAAAACGACCAATGCGGCAACACAATAATAGTTAAGTTAACCAACTAAACTAAACACGAGACAGAATCTAAGCTGTCCGAACGAAGCTTATGATCTTTGTCCAGTTTTACGTTTCGCACCCAATAAAAAAGGTCAATTATATTCTCGTCCTTTACTCTTCTCAGTTGAAGAGCAAAACTTTATATTATTTTGCCTAAAAAATCCCCAACTTCCAACAACAATTTTCTTCAATCAGATCTAAATCTTTCGATTTTCTCTTCTCTTTCCCGATCTAATCTTTTCCTGGAAAATTTGTCGAAGATGAGTGAGGTTTTCGAAGGTTATGAGCGACAGTACTGCGAGCTCTCCGCCAATCTTTCCCGGAAATGCAACTCTGCTTCTGTTATTCAAGATTCAGGTATTTTTCCTTCCATGGATCGATCCGTTTCAACTCCTACAAAAAGGGCAGTTTTTTAATATGTTTTTTTTTTTCTGGTTTGTTAACCTTTTTCAGAACAGAAGAAACAGAAGTTTTCTGAGATAAGTTCTGGGATTGATGAGGCTGATGTCCTGGTACTATGTTGTTGTCTGATTATTTGACTTTTTTTCTGGGTTTTTGTTCTTAATATTGATTTGGGTTTTGTTTTTTTATTGCTAGATTCGGAAAATGGACCTGGAAGCCAGAAGCTTGCAACCAGGGGTTAAGGCAACTCTACTTGCTAAATTAAGGGAATATAAAGCTGATCTGAATAAATTGAAGAAGGAATTCAAGAGAATTTCTTCACCTAATGCTAATCAGGCTGCTCATGATCAGTTGTTGGATTCGGGAATGGCTGATGCGCACTCGGTAATTTCTGGGATTTTTTTGAGGAATGCTTATTTGTTTTTATAACTCTATGCATCTACTTACTTTGTTGCACCGTGACGACGGCGATCGGATTCGATGAGTGTGTGATATGAGTATGTGTTAGGCACGGTTATGTTTGATTTTTGTCAAGTTTTTCTTTCCAACTATTCGGAGGGTCTTTGAAGGGTTATATATCCGTATTCATATCATATCCGGAAATGATGTCGAGGTAATGTAGCTTAACGTAGCTTAACGATTGTCTGGTAATTCTAAGTTGGGGGAGAAAGGGTGAGTCTTGGTGTAGTTACGTAAGGTCGTTCCGTATTTCATATGATTTTGAAGGGCTGCTGTTTTAGTAAGTTGGGGGTAAAGTGGAATTTGATAGATGGATTTGTTTATAATTCGGAATTCGGAATTACGAGAATTGTTCATGCCTTCTCATTTCAAATGTTTTCAGTTTATCTGTGCATGTTGTATTTGTTACTTGGCTCGGATGTTGAGTATCCAAAACCGGTGTGTTTCAACATGGATATGTTCAAATTTTGCCTTTTAAGTTATTCCATTTAGTTTCACGAATCTTATATTGGACACGAGTGTCAAACACGATGACTTAGTAACCGAAAGCCCTGGAACATCGATTAAGCCGAGGTCTTAATGGCGTGCATACTTGTTATTAACCATTAAGCGACCCGGTGAAGATATTTGTATTGAATTGTGACTGATGGTGCAGGTTTCTGCCGAACAAAGGGACCGGTTGTCGATGTCGGTGGAGAGACTAAATCAGTCGAGTGACAGAATTAAGGAGAGTAGAAGAACTGTTCTGGAAACAGAAGAGCTTGGTATCTCTATCCTTGAAGATTTGCATCAACAGCGACAGACTCTCCTGCATGCCCATAACAAGGTCCTCCGACTTAACTTCGATAACATATTGTTCTTTATCTCCGAATCTCGATTTCTCTATTGTCTCTTTTTTTGTCAGTTCGGGTCATGTTTAGCTAGTTGGGGTGGCTGGACCTTTTGCTCGTCTCATTCCCGGCCCGACATTTGAATATTTCACTCATACCATTTTTAGCTTGAACTTAACTTTGAGCTCTAACATCCAAACCCGACCCTGGAATGAAGAGATCACCCATGCCCCGAACCATCTTGATTCAAAACTTAAGCTCCGTTTTAGAAAAAAAAATGACTGCATATTTGGTAAATATCTCAGATTAGGTAGTTTTTATCTAAGACTGCCTAACCCGAACCCGGAAACTTCAATAAAAACCTCCAACCTTGAACTTGGTTTTCACACGCACGCCCGAGTTGAAATCTATCTAATTCGGATTATTTTATCCATCGCATGTATATATATATATGTGTCATGTTGTGATGCATTTTCTTTGTTGTTGTTTGCAGCTTTATGATGTGGATAGCGCCATTGACAAGAGCAAGAAAGTCTTAACGACCATGTCGCGAAGGATTACCAAGAACAAATGGATCGCTGGCTCGGTAATCGTAGCTCTCGTCCTTGCAATCATCTTAATCCTTTATTACAAGATTTCACGTCGTTGATGAACTCTTTCGAACCACTGTTCTGCAATTTGTATATGCTCACCCAGGCATTCGAGACTTCCGTCTTTATGTAATGTTTCGACACTTTGATCTGATTATCATGTTATGTATACGTACTCTACGTTCCTGTTTGTTTTATGTAAATACATCAACTGAAAGTCTTGGTTACTTCGAATAAGTATGAGCGTTATGTATCGATGTCCGGTACGGATATGCTTAGTTAATAGGCTTAAAACTGATCGAACCAATCGATGTTAAGTTGATTCGATTAATGTTGGATGTTGTCGTTTGAGTTTAACTCGATTAAATGATCGGATGCTGACCTGTAATTTCAGTTGAGGTCCATCTTGAAAAAGTGAAGTCGAAAGCATACCAGTTTGAATGTTACTCAAACTGAAGTCCTATGGGTTTAGTATATTTTTTCTAATCAGATTTTCATCTGTATCTATTTTAAGGGTTAATTGTACTACATGTCTCTAAACTATGACCTTCATTTTAAATTAGTACCAAAGTTTTGAATGTTTCAATATCATCCTCAAAATTATAACCCTCATTCTAAACTGTACCTAAGCTTTTTGAACATTTCACTTCCATACCCAAACAATAACTCTCATTCTGCTCTCCAATTTTAATTTCATCCCCAAATTAGCAGTATTTGCTAATCATATTCATGTTAATAAAATTATTTATAAAATTGGTAAATTGTCATGTAAACAATGGCGTGTATCATGTAATAGTATGATGTGACATAAAAGATAATTTGGTGATGAAATTGAAAAGTTTAGAAGTACATGAATCAATTTAGAATGGGAGCCAAAGTTTGGGATGGAATTGAAATATTTTAAACTCTAGGGATCAGTGTAGTAGGAGAGTTATAGTTTAATAACATGTAATGTAATTAAATCCTATTTTAATATTAATTAAATTTTAATTATAAAGTATTGGAATATTAATATGGAATTTATTTTTAATATTGAACGAAAAATAATTCTAAGGCTCCATTCGGCGCGCTGCTAAAACCCTGGGTTGAGTTGAGAATTCACGTTTGAAGAAAAGTAATTTTTTTTTACTTTTTCAAACACAACTATTTGACGAAAAAAATAAAATACGGAAACGCTAAAAGCAGCTCGTTTAGAGAAACTTCTCCAAAGATTAATAAAAACCTTCTACCATTCAAGCTCAAGCTCAACTGTCCACAGATCTGGTAGATAAATGTATATTGCATTTTATAATTTTTAGGAATAAATTTTAAAAATTATATATCTTAAAAGTCAAACGTCAGAACTTGTAGGACTCCAAAAAGAAAAACCCTCGTAAACCGTAAACAAAGTAAAAAGGTCTAATTATGTTTTTGACCCTCTATTATGCTATTGTGAAATCTAATCCTTCAATTTTTTTGATCAAATATTCTATTTTAGTTTGACATAATTTGGTCCTCTATTTTTATATTTTTCTTAGTTGGATCAATTTAATGATATCATTAGTTATTATTGTGAAAATGTAGACATAGACATGCTGTTTTAGTACAATCTTAATATAATAAAGAGTAAATTATACAAATCATCACTGAATTTTATTCTCTGACCTATTTTAAACACTAAAGTTTTAAAATAATTATTTTACTCACTAAACTTTATTTTCCTATCTATTTTGATCCCTCCGAATTGTTTTGTTAATATTTTAGTATGACTTATCATATTTTATCATTATTAAATATAAAAATAATTTTTAAAAATATATTTTATTTATTATTTAATACAAAATTACAAAATAAAATACAAACATCTCAAACTCCAAACACCCAAAATCTTTCCTACCTTCACTAGAGTCACTCAAAATTATTCATTATTGTTTGAGGTTGTTAAGGTGTTTCGATGACATTAGAACAAAAAGGAGGCAAAAAAACTTAACTGAATATGTAATTTAAGAAATAAATGAAGCCGTCGTCGGTGGCGGTATAAGACGACGAAGTGATGACCCACGGTGGAGTGGTGGGTTTTTGGAAAAATATATTAGTATTTTAATTAATTTAACGGTGAGTGGTGGTGACGCCGGTAAGAGTGACCTCGGCGGGCGAGAGTGACGTTGGTAGAGATGAGAGAGGTTTATAGTGTTTGGGGTTTGGGATATTTGAATTTTATTTTTGTATTTTTTGTATTTAATAGTAATAAATAAAATATAATTTATTTTTATTTTAAATTATTTTTTATATTTAATAATAATAAAATATACCAAATTGTACTAAAGTATTACTAAAATAATTTAAAATGATCAAAATTGTCAAAAAAATAAAGTTTCGTGGGTTAATTGGTCGTTTTGAAAATTTAGTGACCAAAATAGGTCATAGGGTAAATCTTAGTGATGATTTGTGTAAATAAGCCGACGCCAACGCGTCCTCACGCGCGCACTCACCGACAGCCTCTCCTTTCGAAGTAGTAGTCTTCTCCTTTCCTACAATTTATATCCCAATTTCATTTGTTATATCTCCGAAATTCGATAAATAAAAATAAAAATATATATATATATACTTTGCAGTTCATCAACAAGACAACAGATCTTTGACTATGAGCTCAGGCGCAAGCGGCGGGGAGTCGCCGGCGCAGGCATCGAGTGGGAAAGCTAGCTCGGCATCGTCGGCGGACAAGCAAAAGGAGAAGGCGAGAGTGAGTAGGACTTCGCAGATCCTATGGCACGCTCATCAGAACGATGCCGGCGCCGTCCGTAAGCTTCTCGAGGAAGATCGGTCTTTGGTTCACGCTAGGGACTATGATAACCGTACGCCTCTCCATGTCGCTTCACTCCACGGTTGGATCGACGTCGCCAAGTGCCTCATCGACTATGGCGCCGATGTCAACGCCCAAGATCGATGGAAGAATACGGTGCCAATTCAACTTTTCCTTTTTGTTTTTTTTCTCTTATTCTTAGGCTTTTACTGTTTCCGCAGCCTTGTTTTTGGATTTGACTTGAAGTTTTTTTTTTCTTTTTTCCCCTTCCGGTAATTGTAGCCTTTAGCTGATGCAGAAGGAGCTAAGAAACGTGACATGATTGAGCTATTGAAATCGAATGGTGGATTATCTTACGTAAGTTAAGCATTTTTTTTATTTGCAAAATTTCATTTATTGAGATTTTTTAGCTATTTTCTTTCAGTAATCAGTACTTGGTCTAATTTTAGAGTTTTTAAAATGCATGTTCTCTAATTGCATCCCTTCATTGTAATGAGCATTAACAGCATGATGAATGATTAGTTCCAGCAATACCAATTTGAATCATATTTGATTTGATCATCATAAATTCGGATTACTGTTTAGTATATATTTACTATTTAGTTCATTTTATACTTTTTAAACTTGGTTGTTTGTCTAAGGAATCAAAAAACTTTTAGATGTAGGGGGCTTACTTAAAATTGTGGATGGCCTTTTAACTTTCCAATAACGTTCCCTATTTTTCTATTAATCCATCTTTAAGCATTATTTTGTTTGAATGCCTAGAAATACACCCTTGGTGTCAGTCACTTGAAGTTTGCTGAAGTTGTCAATCATATATGCTTGTATATGTGTTTCCGTATCCATACTCAATGATGTTTACACTTTACAGTAATTCATGGACAATTTTCTTATAATGTAAATGCACACTGATTTTGGCTCTCAATTCTTCATTATCCCTTCTGATCTGATTTTACTGGAGCTAGTTAAATAGGTTTAGTTGATAGAAACACTTTTGGACCTTGTTAGTTTTGATTTTAACTGCTTTTATGGGCTGAAAGTTAAAGTTTTCATTGTTGCAGGGCCAAAATGGAAGCCATTTTGAACCAAAGCCGGTTCCGCCCCCTCTACCAAAAAAGTGTGACTGGGAAATTGAGCCTTCCGAGCTGGACTTTTCAAATTCAAATATCATAGGGAAGGTATGCTTTCAATTTCATATTGTTACTAATTTTTGGAGCAAAGCTTGCTTACGGACTGTTTTAAGTGGAAAACCATATTGACAAAAATTCTTGCTTCAATTGTAGCATGATGTGTCTTGATTTTAGGCTTTGATTGGTACGAAGGATGGGGAATGGGAGGCCTCAAATATGTTTTTTATCCAATGTTTAGGTTTCATAACCACCTTCCATGTTTCTTAACTGTTGATTAAAACTTTTTTCTTCCACCTTTCAGTTGTCCACTTGTCCCAACCTAGCAAAGCCTTAATTCACCTTGTCATAACTAGGATCTAGCGTCTCCTATAATTTTGTCAAGAGTGCATGTGATTGCTAGTCAAACCAGAGAGTGTTTGTTATGGTTGTAGATGTGTGGTGTTTTCCTAAAGAATATAATAAAGACTCTTGTGATTAGCATATTGAGAAGCAGCTCTCATAATCATTTGATGACATGGAGATTTGATCTGTCTGAATTTGACAATCATCATGGGCAATTACAGCAACACTGTCCCTAATCAGGACATGCTTCTTTGAAGTATGATCCCATCTCTTTGTGCTTGGAGATAGTCGAATGTATACATCCTTTTCTGCTTATTAGAACGTTTGATTATTATTAAATTGATACTTAAGAAAATGTTTCTTTGGGCTATTCTAAGTTTAAATTAGCTGTCAAATGTCTATAAGGTTTTAGTAGTCAAGGTGTCTCGTTAACGTGTAAGTTCCATCTGTCAGCTTGGAACTTGAATTTATATATGAGCTGCTTATATTCTGGTTGCCAACAATTCAGCATGCTAGTAGCATCGTTCAGTTTCCTTGTATTATCTGGTATGTGCTTTCACTGATTATATTTCATACTGCCAGGGTTCATTTGGTGAGATTTTGAAAGCTAGTTGGCGAGGAACACCTGTAGCTGTCAAACGCATTCTTCCATCACTTTCAGATGACAGATTGGTGATGTAAGGCCTCAATGTTTTAAATATATAATCTCTATAGTTTGCACTGAGGCCCTTTCCCATGAATGGTTACCTTTTTTTTTCCAGTATAATCCAAAACTATGTTCTCATTGACGATGAATAGTGATTGAAGAAAAATATATATTTCACTTGAGTTTATTCAGCAATGCATGAAGCATTTACTTCAATGTCTCATAGCTCTCCTTGGTGTAATTAGCTTCAATTTTGAAAGTCCCTTCTGCATTTTACAGGGTTTTGATGCCTGTCATAGCTATGCTTAGTTTCCTCCCTATCCTTTTTTTATTGTATTAAGAATGCAATTATTTGGGTGCGTTCTGTTGTTCTGATTCAGTCAGGATTTCCGGCATGAAGTGAATTTGCTTGTAAAGCTCCGCCATCCTAATATAGTTCAATTCCTCGGAGCTGTCACTGATAGGAAGCCTCTAATGTTAATTACCGAGTACTTAAAAGGGGTATGTGAATGCACATCCCCCCCTCCAAATAGTTTAATATTCCATTAGAAATCTTAAATTTTACTTTAATTATATAATGTGCTATCACAGGGTGATCTTCATCAACATCTCAGGGAAAAGGGTGCACTTCAGCCATCAACAGCCATCAACTTTGCTTTGGACATTGCTAGGTATATGAGAAAGCTTCTATTTTAAGTTGTATTGTCTGTGCAGCTCTCCATGTCATGCTCATGATATCTTTTGTTTTAAACAACTCCTCCGAGCTACTCTACAGAATATGTATCATCTACGTGACTAGATTGAATTTTCTCTCTTAAGTATGCTATTTCGCTAACCAGGAATTTATAAATTTTGTTGCCAGGGGTATGGCTTATCTTCACACTGAGCCAAATGTCATTGTTCATCGAGACCTAAAACCCAGGTGAGTCGGTTGCTATTTCAGTTTTCTCGTGCAAAAAATCCAGTTCTTGTTCTACTAGCTATTGGTTCAAGGCTCTATGCATTTACAGTGATGGCACGGCTATGTAGTAGAAATTACCTCTTCAATTTTGAATGTTTAATGCACTTTTGCTTTTCTCTGAAAATAAAAAATATTTTCCCCATTTCTCTGGTTGATTTATTTTCTTTCTTGCTTCCATGATTGAAAACTTTGAATTTCATTGACCTTTTCATGTGAAACTTTATTTATTTTTGTCAGGAATGTGCTTTTGGTCAACTCCAGTGCAGACCATTTGAAAGTTGGAGACTTCGGACTGAGCAAGCTCATCAAAGTTCAAAATTCTCATGATGTGTACAAAATGACCGGCGAGACAGGGAGTTGTGAGTATCATGTATATTTCCTTTGGATAAAATATGATCCTCGGATACTTACTTTCTTTACTTTGATTCGGAATAGATCGTTATATGGCTCCTGAAGTTTTCAAGCACCGGAAATATGATAAAAAGGTTGATGTTTTCTCTTTCGCAATGATACTTTATCAGGTATTCTTCCTCCTCTCTCGAAATGATGTCAATCATGTAGTATTTTTGGGACTAGTTCTAATGCACGTTATTCTTATTTGGAACAGATGCTTGAAGGAGAACCACCATTGTCAAACTATGAACCTTATGAAGCAGCTAAGTATGTCGCTGATGGACACCGGCCTATTTTTCGATCAAAATCATACCTCCCTGAACTCAGAGAGTAAGCCATCGGTTCCATTTTCTACTTTATTAGAAATTTTCATAGTTTGTTTGTCTAGGGTTCATGTTCCAACCATAACTGAGACTTGAAATGATCAGTTGGTCACAAAAACTATCATGTCTGCGTGAAGATTTCGACACGGTTCCTATTTATTCATTACTAATTAGCATCTCGACACCCATCTCACGGGTCACGTTAATACCGCCCCTATGTTGCTCCAACGCTGCATTTTTCTGGCCCTTTAAAATACGAAAAGGAACATTTTTTTAAAAATGATCATATCCATGTCGGACATATACTTTGGCCTTTTGCCTTTCGTTTCTTTAGTAATCCCTTTTCTGATTGTTTTCTTTATTGAATCTTCTTAGATTAACAGAGAAGTGTTGGGCTACTGACATGAACCAAAGACCTTCATTCTTAGATATACTCAAAAGGCTGGAAAAGATCAAAGAAACTTTACCTACAGATCATCATTGGAATATATTCAACGCATGACGATCAAATGGTTCGATGAAACCGATGATATGCACCTGCTCGACCGTCAGTGCAGGTGAGATTGTGAATACGTAAGCAAGCTTTGTGGTAATAGATTTTTTCTATGATCGAGTTTCGTGTATTCGTTCCGAATTCAACGGTGAACTAGGTGTGCAATTCTAGATTCTTAAATTCTCACTTAAATTGACATTATAAGAGAATGTTGTGTCATCTTATAGAAATATATCTTAAATGCTTCAATTGTATGTAATTCCTTATAATCATTATTGATTATGAGATGTAATAATAGAGTAGAAAAATCATATGGTGTATTTTCTGTTTGGAAACAAATTCTAATTGCATAAAGGTTGTTGTAAATGTAACCTTCTTTTCCCCTAATCTATCTCCGGATCCTAAGATAAAGATTCTTACTTACATAAAATATGTATTTAACTTTTTGATAACAGTGTGATTGAACTCGGGTCTTTTAGGATAAAAATTATCTTTTTATTTTACCAAGACTACTTGTTGGGTTCAATTAATATTTGAATTTTAAATTTATTAGTTTACTGGTTTTTAACTATATTATATTAGATAAAAATCTTCTTCCCTTTTTCGGTGCTCTTACTTATGCTCCAATACTAAAAAATACTACAAAATTAAATTTTAAGCTTTAACCTTAAACTCTAAATCCTAGACTTTACACCTTATACCTTAAAAAATATACTATACTCTAAATTTTCTTAACCTTAATTATAAACCCTAATTTAAAACCTTAAATTCTAAACTTAATTTTGTGCCTAGAAGTATAATTAGGGGCACCGAAAAGATAGAATTTTTATCTATATTATATTAGTAGAAGAGAAAGTTCGAGATTAAATACATAACCTAATGTTAACTTGGATTAAAACGACACGTGTCTTAATATTCAAAAGTTTGGTTGACAAAGTCGCGACGAGTTCAGAGTCAAGAGTGTCTCATTTTGTTAAAAAGGACAAACTTGTTAATGGGGGACTGAAAATTTATGCTCTATAGGACTTAAATCCATATTTTTGACGGGTTCTCCTTTTTTTAAACAATACATTACACTGTTGATAACATTCAATAAAATTGAACAACAAAACCCTAACCGGAAATATATTATTGATCATTGAGTAAAATATTTAAATTATCACTCAATTTTGTTCATGATTTATTTTGACACTGAAGTTTTAAAACAACTAATTTACTAACTGAACTTTATAAATTAATTTTTTTGTCACTCCGCCGTTAAATAATTAATAGTGTTATGACATAGCACACAAAACTAAAACGACATCAGTTTGGGAAAATTCAGTTTTCATCAAAACGACCTTATTTTATATCCCTATAAAACATTTTTAGGTGAATTAGAACCCTTGCCGGGTGTCAAGCTTCACCTTTTCTTTCTCGGATCTTCGACTGTGAATTAGGGTTCTCTGTTTCGATTGATTCACAAAGCAAGGAGGCCCCTGTGAATTAGGTTCTCTGTTTCTCTTCGTATGAAAATTCAACTTGCTTTTCATTCTGAAATTTCAGTTCTTATTAAAAAAAATGGTATGGAAAAAAGGGCAAGTGGAGGGGGACCAAAAACCAGATATTTGACAATCCAGCGGTTCACATTGGTAACCTTGTTTAGTTAGAGGTGGTGAAAAACAAAATTCAAGTCAATTCAACGGTAAAAAACTTTCAGTTAGTTTTTTTACTCAGATTTTGTCAAAATATAGAGTACTTGATTTTGAGTTTGATAAATATAAACGAAATTTTTTGATATACAAGTCTTTTAGTTTTAGGTATTAAGAGTTTAGTTTAAAGTTTAAAATTTAGGTGTTTAAAGTTTAGAATTTAAGATTACTGTTTTGAATTTAAGATATATGGTTTAGGGAATTTGACTTTTATAGTGTAAATATGCAGGTTTGTGTAAAATAATTTTTACATAAAATGTGTATCAAAATTTTACCCTAATATTAAACATATAAATAATCATTTAACATACGTAGTCTAAATTTTATAAGTAAGATTAAGAGAATGTTACAAATATATGACGATTTTTAATTTTTTTGGAATTAAAAAATTATATTGTCAGTATATTATCTATATTTATTTTTAATTTAGTTTATAGATCAAATCTCGCCACACTTATTATGCGAGTATAATAATAATAATAATAATAATAATAATAATAATAATAATAATAATAATAATAATAATAATAATAATAATAATAATAATAATAATAATAATAATAATAATAATAATAATAATAATAATAATACTAATAATAATAATAATAATAATAATAATAATAGTAATAATAATAATAATAATAATAATAATAATAATAATAATAATAATTAACTCAAAAAATTATCACAAATGAAGTGGTAAAGAATTTGTATAATATACAATCAAATTAATAATTGAAATTAGAACAAATCTTGATAAAATTCACACAGGGTGAAACTCGAACTTAAGAATTAAAAGTTTCTAAGACTTCAATCTTATATATAATTTAATTTTAAATTTGATTTAAAATAGAATAATAAAAGCTAATCGTAATTAAAAAAACGAATCGTATCCTAGTTTGAATAGGTATTATTAGTTAATTGATTTATATGTAAAATGTAATGAATTTATTTATTTTAATATGATAAACATAATATAGAATAATCTTTGAATCAATACCTCTGTTAATTTAGTCTTTAAAAGAAAACTTTTTACATTCAATTCAATATATTCAATTTTAAGTGTAATACCCATTTTATGTCCGGGCCATTAACATTTATTTTTCGTTAGAATGTATTATTTTATACTATTAAAATAATAATAATAATAATAATAATAATAATAATAAAAGCAAAAAAAAAGAAAAAAAAAGGTAAAAACCGTGGATGCCATGCAAGGCATCCACGTGAAAGTTACAAGTGACTCACCCCTCCCCCCAAATTAGTATAAATAGGGGGAGGCAGCCATCAAGGGGGACACGGCCACAAGCACAAAAAATGGCCAGGAAAATGGCCGGTGAAATGCCATCAAAGTGGCGCAAGTTTTAGGGGCAGTGCCCCTTTCGAACCTTAGGGGTAGTGCCCTTTTAATGGTTCGAACAGTTGGTTCGATCAGAGGCCCTGTCAAGGTTCGTTCGAATCAATTTTTGAGTTATAGTGAGGTGATGCGGAGATCTTGCTAGGGGTTCGTTGAGGTTCTCTATTCGGGCTTCTAGTAGGGTAATTTCGATCTTTGTCCTTGTATTTATTTTAATGTTAGTTCTTTGTAATAAATATTTTTGTATGAAATATATGATGTTTTTATATTTATTTGTGTTCTTTTTTTATTATGTATGTTATGTTTATTTATTCGTTATATTGTTTAATTAAATTTTAAATTAAAGTATTTTAGGGGTTATCATGAAAAACGCACCCCGAGTGTAGGGGTGCCGATTTCTCTTAGTCCCTATTACAAAAATGTTATTTTTAATTCTAAAACAATTTTTAAAATAAATTCCCATCAGTCGGGAATTTAGCAGAAAATTATGCCCCGAATGTAGGGGTGTAAATTCCTTGTATATAAGAAAATTATGCCCCGGTTGTTGGGGTATAAATTTTCTTTTCTACAAACAAATATCCCTTTAAATATTTTAAGGGATCACATTGATAAATTATATTCGAATTTATAATTCCACCGTTAAGACATTACGTAATCGATAGGTACCAATTTTGGGCGTTGTGGGGGTGCTCATCCTTCCCCACACGTAACCGACTCCCGAACCTATTTTTCTGGTTTCGCAGACCAAAACTCGTTGTTTTAATAAAAATGACAAAAACAAGTTTTATTAAAATAACCGGGTTTTCAGGTGTTCCAATCGCACCTAAAGTAAAACTAAGGATTGGTGGCGACTCACCCGTTGTTACAGCTTGGCGACTCCGCTGGGGACCTTTTTTTAGAGAGTCAAGCCACAAGCCGATTACTTTTTTGTCTATAGGTGGAAATTATGACTTCGATTTAATTAATTTGTGATCTTTTTTTTCTAAAATTTTTACAAATTTTTTATAAATTTATTTTCTGAGTTTTCATATCATGAGCTCTATACCCGAGCTCCGTCCCTTAAGTGGGAGCGAGAAACCACGCCTTCGTGAGGTACTCCCTCCGTGTAGGATGGTGAAACGCTTCCGGGATATAGGTCCCTTTGTCTTCGTGAGACCTCTGTCTCCGTGCAGACCTAGGGAAATGTATCCTCCCGAATCAATGTCCTAGCGACAGTTCGGGTACCGTTACTTTAGAACCAAAACACATATAGTAAACCCTAACAGCTTACCCCTTGAAGCCAAACTAAAACTCTGCCCGTTAGCAGTCACCCTGTTTAAGTTTTGATGCCTTTATTTGCTATATGTTCAATTTTCTTTGCTGCTAATTTTTGTTTTATTCATCATTCAATTCATTCATTTAATTCTCTTATTATGAACTAACCCGTTTCTTCTCTTTGGTGATCATGTTGCATTAAGTCATTCATTCCACATTAATTACATGACACCATTATAACATTTTAATTTTTGCATTTCATCAGCATGAGGTATTGATTCACGTCTGGTTCCCTATTTGAAAAATTATCATCGGGAGAAAACCTAGTACCCTAGATATCGATGCAACATTCAAAAGTTGCGAATAAATCCCGTAAATTCAGAAGTTGAACCAAGGGAACCATTTTTGAATCAGTGCTTTATCATCTAGGACATGCATTTTCCATTTACATGCATACATTCTATCATAAATTAGTACCTTCACATCTAGAACATGTACCTTGCATTTACATGCATTCATTTCAGAATTTTGAAATCGGTCCCATGGATGCTCCATGCCAGCAATTACCTGATAAAGCAAAGTCGGCCAATCTAACATCATGTTGAACTTATGCAAGAGCCTGGTCCAAAGGCATTTTCGAATAACCTCTATGTTCATACAGACATCATGCCTCTACAAGACCCTAATTTGAGAGCATTCCCCGATGAGTTCAGAAAGCAAGCCTCCGATGCCGAGTCAAACTTCTGCACCCTAGGCGACTACATCAATTATTGTCTGTAGCACTTTGCCAGAGCCAAAAAGTGATTAGCTACCGTGAACCAAAAACAAATTTATAGACCTGACCGGGGGCAACCTAACGTGTTCACAAGAATAATGACAACTCTTCAAGAAGAGATGAAAACATATTTCAAGCTTCGAGTTCGCTTCAAGAGCAGTCTTAGAAAAAATGTTGAGGCATTCACCTAAGGAAGTAATTCAAAAAAAATGATCAAACCCAAGGAAAGTTAGGTCATCCTTACAGACAAGGCATTGAGCATTGTTTAATCAGAAGCAAAGATTTGGCCAACAGATAATTGAGGGCACCCTTTTGGGATCAAGAAAAATCATGTCACAATCATATTTTTGTTTCATACTATCATCATGCATTTAGATTAAGTGCATACACCAAAATTATCATGCATTTAGTTTGACATACGCATTAGACATATAATTAGGAGCATTCATGATGCACTTATTTTTTGTTTAAACGCATAAGCAGATCCACGAAAGAGACCGAAGAACCTTAACAGTGGGGGGCAAGAATATAATTACCGACCATTAACCTTGAAAAAGGTCAAAACTCTCCCTCATGAAATAAAAGGACCCACCTTTTTCCAAAGTACACAGGTAGAAAAGCATGATTAGGTATGATTGTTTTTATTCGAATAAAGCTTGTCAACTTATAGGTTCTTTACCTTCTAATTTTTGCAATACATTATTGATTATTCTATTTTGTACTAACTTGTTTTATTGTTGCAGAGCATTAACATTGCATTTTGCAGATATTTGCATCACATTATTTTGAAAAACTCATTTCCGAATCGAGCCTTTAATTTCGAGAGAATTTCATCACTTTAATTTTGGGGCATCCGAGTCAGCCAAGTTAGCATCAGTTTTTCACTCGAAGCAAAGCCAAGAGATGATTGTTTGGAAAAAGTTGCAAAAAGCGTGTAAAGATCAGAACAAACAACCTTTGAGGGGACGCTGATTTTTTTAAGACATCTGTGTAGTTTAAATCTCTTTTTGAGTAATGCTTGAATAAACCTATTGCCTAAGCCCGAAGGCAAAAGGGGAATCTTTTGAGCAACATTGATTTCAATCCGGAGGTTGATTTCGAGCCATCTTGTGTCCAGAAGAAATCGAGCGAGGTGAAGATGAGGGAGATATGACCCATCTTCCAACCTACTTAGGCCAACAGAAGGACAAATGAGTGTGTTAGGGAGCAAAGGAAAGGTCTCAAACACAAATCTTGAGTGAATGTTTCCTCTCAAGCAGTGTTGTCTAAATTTTTTGAATATCTATCCAACTGAAAACTACTCTCCCTTGATGATATCTATATGTGGGGTGATGTTTGTTGTCTCCCAACCATGGATCACCGCCATACCGGGGCAAGAAAAAGAATCTGCTTTTACTAGAAGATGAATAATTTTGATATTTTGATTATCCCGAGAAGATTAGTTCATGAAGGAGCCTGCGATGAAATATAAGAGGTAACATGTGCTCAAAGTCTGTCAAGTCAAAAAACCAAAAAAAATGGTCAAAAAAGAGAAACCAAGGTAAAAACCCGTGTTTGCTTTGGAAATGACTTTTGAAATATCTAAGGCAAAAACCCCCCAAAGGGCACTTTAGATGAAAGGAAGGAAGAAGAAAAAATGAAGATGCCAGATAAAAGCGGAGCTTTCAGACGAGGAGCAAGTGCAGAACCTTCTATCCCTACTTAAAGAGGCTTAAAAGTAGACATCAATATTCGGCCAGAGCACAAGTTTGCTTGAGCTGAAGAAAGAAAATGAACTCTAGGGTGAAAACTCGAAAAAGGTCAGTCTAGAGCGATCCAGAAAGAATGAAGAAAAATGATGCAAGTACGGCAGAAACAGTTTTTCAGAATCGCAAGCTCTGGTCTACATCACATCTCCAAAGACTATTCTAATCGTACATGGATATCTACGTTGGGAAAAGTTTGTCTTCAGACTACATCCCACCTTACGGAGTCATCCTTTATTCCAAAGATTTGAAACTTCTGAGGCTTGATTAAGGTCAGAAAGGAGGGAAGAATAAAATGGGGAGTTCGTGCGGCAAAGAGAGCCACCCAAATTGGTTAGAAGTTAGGTATATGGGAAATGACCTTCTCGAAAGCCTAATAGCCTGGAAGGCATTTCACATCTTCAGACATTGGCACAACATTCAAGGTCCTCTAGACACAAGCTACACTTGGGATAACCCTCGGCAAGTGGGTTCAAAGATGCTCCTACACATGTACATGGGGGCCCGCCTTTTGAATCATATTTTTGAAAGAAAAAAAACAGAAATTCTTTGCTCATTCATATAAGCATTTCTTGCATTACTCTTTATAGAGATTTAAAGTACTAAGAACTGAGACAGATGTCTAATCAGATCGAAGTTCGAAGCCTTCAAAGATACTCAACAACGATGATATCCGAGCCTAAAAATGAGTGGGGCGTTAAGGTAGAACTAAAAGATCTGGCCAAGAGCAAAGCCTTTTCCCCCGAGAAGAAGAAAAGAGACAGTATCAACAAAGGTCATTCAACTCAGGATTTCAAGATCAGAAAAGAATGAGGTCCAGCAAAGAGATCGAAGACCTCAACTATGGGGGAAACGACATGATTTAGCCATGAAGGAGGCCGAATACGAAAAAAAAAGCTCAAACATCCAGGTAAAAAATGACAAAACTTTCCGAACATATTACTAACTAGTATTCCATTTCATTTTCAGGTCATAACTTCATGCGATGAAGTTCTAAAGTCAACTTTTTCCCGATCTTGCCTCCGTTAGTGGTGGTAATTCAATTTCCCTTGAAGAAGGAAAGAAGAAGATAACGTCGGAGTCATTCACCTTATCCAGAAAAGGACAAAGAAGCTTGGGGGGCAAACTTTTGTCGGGGAAAATTTCAAAGAAGAATCAGAAAATCAAACTAAGACCAAAGAATGAGACTTCTACAAGAACTCCGTGCATCTCCATGAAGGCATACATGGAAACATACGCATCATCTCATCGTAAAAAATGTTCATACATCATGACATCTAGTGTTTCAGACATGAAAACATATGCATACCATTTGCATCATCATAAAAACGTGCGCATGCATACCATTTGCATAAAAATACATTACCAGAAACTAACCTTGCACTAGTTAGTGAAAAGAAAAATTGAAACCAAATCTTTTCATAAGGACCCATTTTCCTCAAAAACATGAGTTTTTTAACTCTGTCCTTCCTTAAGGACATTTTCTCAAACTCGGGAATTTCTTAATTCCATCCTTTCATAAGGATCATTTTTCCCTCAAAACCAGAATTTCTCAAATTCATCCTTTCTTAAGGATCGATTTTCACAAAACACAAGAATTTCTTAAATCCATCCTTTCATAGGATCGTTTTTTTTCTTCTCAAAACCAGAATTTCTCAAATCCATCCTTTCTTAAGGATCGTTTTTCACAAAACACAGAATTTCTTAGTTTCATCCTTCCTCAAGGATCGGTTTTTCTCAAAACCAAAATTTCATAAGTCCGTCCCTTCTTAAGGATAGTTTTTTTCCTGAAACAGGAATTTCCTAATCCCATCATTCTACAAGGACATCTTTTTGAAAACCAGAATTTCTTAATTTCGTCTTTCCACAAGGACTTTTTCTCAAAACATGAATTCTTTGCACGATGATGTTTTTCTAAATTTTTTTGGATATTTCCTCAAAGATCTTTTCTTAAATCAACTATACCTTTTCTTACAAATATTTGACCATTTCTTAAAGAACAAAATTTGCAGGTCTAATATCCTCACACAGGAAGGAGCAGATTGTTATTCTAACATCCTTGACACGAAGGACTGGAGCAAATATGGAAATGTTGACTGACGCCTTCAACTAAAGAAAGCACAAACAATCGTTATCAAGATCAAACATCCTTGACACGAAGGAATCAATAAGCCAAATCAAACATTCAAATCAAACCTTATAGTTCATGAAATAATTAGTTCATGACTCATTTTGACCAGTCACTCTTTTAACTTTTGCAGGTCCTATCTCACCCGTACCATGGTGTAGCGGATCAAATTTTTCAGATTCTGCCTCCCTGTCAGAGCGGAATAAACACGACAACATTTTCATCTCCCTAAGTTTGTAGCGGAATGAGCACAGAAAACAAGTTTAGCTCCTTGAAATTACGATGGAATGAACACAACAACAAATTTGTCTCCCTGAATTTGCAGTAGAACAAGCTTCAATAATTTCATCTACTTGAATTTGCGGTAGAATAAGCACGACAAATTTCATCTCCCTGAATTTGCAGCGGAATGAGAACGCCAAACAACAATCTTGTCTCCCCAAATTAGTAGCAAAACAAAGCTACGACAAACTTGTCTCCTTGAACATACAATAAATTAAGCACGAACATAAGTTCATCTCCATGAGGGTACAATGAGATGAACGCGATAGCAAATCTGTTACCTTGAATTCGCAGTGGAACAGATCATCTCCCTGAGGTTGCAGCGCAATGAACATATCAACAGATCATGTCTTCTTGAAGATGCGAAGAAACAAGTTACCTAATTCTTGCTTATTACTTTTCCAAGAATAGACAAGACGATCAAAGCCCAAGAGGGTTGTCACTCCCCGCCACGATGTAACATATCCTACATCCACTAGAGTTCGTTTTGATAATGCAACACGCCAATTGTTGTTCCAGGTTTACTTTCGCCATTGATGGTGCAACTAGACCAAACATTTTCTTCTGAGCTCATCCTTAGATTTCAAGAAAATAAAAAATCCAGAAATGAAAAAGAAAAAACACAACAAAGTGAAAACCTGAAAAGGAGCTTTGACAAAATTAAGAAAACAAAGGTTCAAACCCGCAAAGGGCGTCTTGATACCAAAGAAGATTTTGAGTTGAAAACCCGAAAAGGGCAGCTCAAATTTTGAACAAATTGAATCTGAGATCCTACTTCTTCGTCAGTGTCGTAGAAGATTAAACCTCGAATCATGCTGCTTCGTCAGAGTTGCAACATGCCATATCTTTCAGGTCTAGTTTCGCCGTAGTAGGTGCGACTAGACCAAAATCCAAATCATACTACGTCGTCAGGGCCGTAGTAGATCAAATCTCAGATTATGCCGCTTCGTCAGAGTTGCATCAGAACATATTTCCCAGATCTAGTTTCGCCGCAATAGGTGCGACTAGATCAAAGTCCAGATCATGCTATAACAACAGAGCCATAGCATATCAAACCTCAGACCATGCCGCTTCGTCAGAGTTGCAGCAGGTCGATCATTTTTCAGGTCTATTTTTGCCGTAGTAGGGGCGAATAGATCAAAACCCAAATCATGCTACGCCGCCAGAGCCATAGCAGATCAAACCTCAAATCATGCTGTTTGTTTTTCAAGGTCTAGTTTCGCCGCAATAGGTGCGACTAGATCAGGATCTAGATCTCACTACGACGACAGAGCCGTAGCAGATCAAACTTCTGGTCATGCCTCTTCGTCAGGGTTGTAACTTGACCAAACTTGAACTCTCGATCCTGCCTCCTCGTCGGTGTTCTAGCTGGATCGAAACAACTTCAGGTCGTGCCTCTTCATCGGGTGTCGTAGCCCGGTCAACTTCTGGTCATGCCTCTTCATCAGGGTTGCAGCTCGACCAAACTTAAACTCTCGATCCTGCCTCCTCGTCGGTGTTGTAGCTGGATCGAAACAACTTCAGACCGTGCCTCTTCGTCAGGTGTTGTAGCTCGGTCAACTCCTGGTCATGCCTCCTCGTCATGGATGTAGCTTGACCAAACATGAACTCTCGATCCTGCCTCCTCATCGTTGTTGTAGCTGGATCAAAACTTACTTTAGACCATGCCTCCTCGTCGGTGTTGTAGCTTGGCCAACGAAAATTATTGATTTTCTTCACCCAGGTTGTATATGTAAAAAAACGGAAAAATAATCATGTTCGACATATTTTGCAGAATTGCGGCTGAATCGAAGCTATTTTTGACAAGTCCGACAAAAATGTCGGCACAACGTTCTTAAACACGGTTAAGTTTAAGACAATGGACAATTCAAATGTCCATCGAAAATCCATTGTCACGAATGGTCCAAGGAAAATAAATCCTTGGGAAAAATCCAATCTCATGATTGGTCCAAACTGATTGTACCCAGGGGAATGGTACAACTAGCCCGGAGCAAACGGCTACCGGTAAAGGCAAATCAAAACCGTTGATCCCTGTGTATTTGGGAAAAATGCAAATCCGAAAGCTGACAGAAATGTAGGCATAACGTGCTTAAACACGGTTAAGTTTAAGACAATGGACAATTCAGATGTCCATCGAAAATCCATTGTCACGAATGGTCCAAGGAAAATAAATCCTTGGGAAAAATCCAATCTCATGATTGGTCCAAACTGATTGTATCCAGGGGAATGGTACAACTAGCCCAGAGCAAACGGCTACCGGTAAAGGAAAATCAAATCCGTTCATCCCTGTGCATTTGGGAAAAATGCAAAAGAAGTGTAAACCAAGGACACTCTTCTTCGTCTCGTTGACGAAACTCTAGTACTAATCAGATCTTTCGCATCAATGGAGTTGCAGTAGATCACCTTGTCTTCAGATCTTCTCGCATCTATGAAGTTGCAGTAGATCGACCCTTCTTCAGATCTTCTCGCATCAATGGAGTTGCAGTAGATCACCTTGTCTTCAGATCTTCTCGCATCAATGGAGTTGCAGTAGATCGACCCTTCTTCAGATCTTCTCGCATCAATGAAGTTGCAGATGATCGACCATTCTTCAGATCTTCTCGCATCAATGGAGTTGCAGATGATCGACCCTTCTTCAGATCTTCTCGCATCAATGGAGTTGCAGATGATCGACCCTTCTTCAGATCTTCTCGCATCAATGGAGTTGCAGATGATCGACCCTTCTTCAGATCTTCTCACATCGATAGAGTTGCAGATGATCGACCCTTCCTCAGGTCTTCTCGTATCGATAGAGTTGCAGATGATCGACCCTTCCTCAGGTCTTCTCGCATCAATGGAGTTGCAGATGATCGAGCCTTCTTCAGATCTTCTCGCATCTATAGGGTTGCAGTGGATCAATCTTTCTCCTCCAGATCAAGATACCTTGTTAAGTGTTCTATGTTACAAATGGATCAAGTTTTGTAGACTTCGCCGCTCTGTCAGTGTCGCAGCTAGGTCAAGTTTTCTCCAGGTATTCGTTAATGTCAGAGACCTAGCAAGCCAGACTTATTTTGCTTCTCCCACGGGTTTCCGTAGTTTAAAGATCATCTCCCCAGCGGATCATTCCATTTTGAAGATTTTGTCTACAAGAGCGGCCGAATAGATCAAGTGGAGTTCAAGAAGGAGCGTGGCAAGAGAAAGGAACCCAGACCCGAACGAACATAAAATGGTTATCTTTTTATCTTTGCTATATTCCTGTTACACAGCAATGAGCAAAGGGGAGCAGCTGTAATACCCATTTTATGTCCGGACCATTAGTATTTATTTTTCGCTAGAATGTATTATTTTATACTATTAAAATAATAATAATAATAATAATAATAATAACAAAAAAAGCAAAAAAAAAAGAAGAAAAGAAAAAGGTAAAAACCGTGGATGCGCATGGCATCCACGTGAAAGTTACAAGTGACTCACCCCTCCCCCCAAATTAGTATAAATAGGGGGAGGCAGCCATCAAGGGGGACACGGCCACAAGCACAAAAAATAGCCAGGAAAATGGCCGGTGAAATGCCATCAAAGTGGCGCAAGTTTTAGGGGCAGTGCCCCTTTCGAACCTTAGGGGTAGTGCCCTTTTAATGGTTCAAACAGTTGGTTCGATCAGAGGCTCTGTCAAGGTTCGTTCGAATCAATTTTTGAGTTATAGTGAGGTGATGCGGAGATCTTGCTAGGGATTCGTTGAGGTTCTCTATTCGGGCTTCTAGTAGGGTAATTCCGATCTTTGTCCTTGTATTTATTTTAATGTTAGTTCTTTGTAATAAATATTTTTGTATGAAATATATGATGTTTTTATATTTATTTGTGTTCTTTTTTTATTATGTATGTTATGTTTATTTATTCGTTATATTGTTTAATTAAATTTTAAATTAAAGTATTTTAGGGGTTATCATGAAAAACCTACCCCGAGTGTAGGGGTGTCGATTTCTCTTAGTCCCTATTACAAAAATGTTATTTTTAATTCTAAAACAATTTTAAAATAAATTCCCATCAGTCGGGAATTTAACAGAAAATTATGCCCCGAATGTAGGGGTGTAAATTCCTTGTATATAAGAAAATTATGCCCCGGTTGTTGGGGTGTAAATTTTCTTTTCTACAAACAAATATCCCTTTAAATATTTTAAGGGATCACATTGATAAATTATATTCGAATTCATAATTCCACCGTTAAGACATTACGTAATCGATAGGTACCAATTTTGGGCGTTGTGGGGGTGCTCATCCTTCCCCACACGTAACCGACTCCCGAACCTATTTTTCTGATTTCGCAGACCAAAACACATTGTTTTAATAAAAATGACAAAAACAAGTTTTATTAAAATAACCGGGTTTTCAGGTGTTCCAATCGTACCTAAAGTAAAACTAAGGATTGGTGGCGACTCACCCGTTGTTACATTAAGAATCTAAACTTTTCGTAAAATATATAAAATTATAATATAAGATTAGTTTTTAGGAAATAAAATCAATGTAGAAGAGCTAATTATATTTAATTGGTCAAAAAGTATATTCATGCACCAAAATAAATAAGAAAAATGAAAAAAATGTGCTTTCAATGAATCAATGTGTAACTAAGGGAAAGCAAGGAAAAAACAAAAGAAATAAATCTAAACAAGGGAGTGAGAAAGGGAAAAACTTGGAACATTTTGACTTTAAAAATTCAATAAAAATAAAGAATATTATTTTGACATGATGACGAAGAAAATGATAAGCCAGAGATGATCATTTGACCCAGACTCGACGAGTTTTGACCTGATCTTATAGAGTCGGGATTTTTAAAAAAAATTGGGTCCATGTTTGGTTTTTTAATATGAGGTCGGGTCGAGTTTAGGTTTAAGGTAAAAAAAACATCGGCCAACATGAAATAATATTTTAATTTTATTTTAAATATTTAGGTGTAATTGCTATAATGTCTCTCTCTTTATATATATATTTAATTATTTTCCTCTTTTGTCTAATAAAAATAGAATAATTATTATAATGTCTCCTCTCTATTTATATCTTTTCAATTAACTCCCTATTTTATCGAATAAAAATAAAAAAAAAATATTTATATCGGGGCAGGTTCTAATTTTTACTCTAAAATTCAGATTGATTTCGGGTCGGTTGAGCATCATAAAATGTTGGCCAAGTTCATGCGAAGATGTTAAATTTCCGATTCTAATTCAGGTGGCCAAAAAATCGACTCAACCCGACCAATCATCATCCCTAATACCAACCACGAACATGATAATGTCGATATTAAATAGTTAATTGGTTTGGACCATTATGAATTCTGTTGAATCAAATTAAGGTTTATTTTGAAATTATTTTTAAAAAGCGTAGTAAAAAATATTTTTAAATTATCTAGTTTAAAGTTTGGGCTGTGTTTGATATTACTGTCAATTATTTGATAGATAGTAGTATTTTTTTACGAGTAAACTTTAACGGAGTTCATTCAATTATGGATAAGGTTACATTTGGGTCTCAATTTTTTAAAGTTACATTTTGGTCACTCAATTATGAGTAAGATTACGTTTGTGTCACCCTTCATATTTAAAAAAAGTACATCAATTTAGTTATTTTTTCTTACATCAATTTAGTTATTTTTTCTTCCAAATCACTTGTATACCCTTGTTAACATTAGAATATTTCATTTGAAATCATTAATTAATCTAATACACAAATTGATATGTATTTTTAAATATGAAGGGTGACCCAAATGTAACCTTGCCCATAATTGAGTGATCCAAATGTAACCTTACCCATAATTGAGTGACCCAAATATAACTTTTAATAATTAAGTGACCCAAATATAATCTTACCAATAATTAAGTGACCTTCATTTGTAATTTACCTTTTTTTTACAAACTTGACATCTTCACTGTTTAATCGCGTGGTCTCAGTTGTAAAAAAATATCATCGTTCCTTTTAAGTTCTCGGGTTTAAACAATATAATCTGTATGTTAGTTTTTTCCTTCAAAATTCCTAAATTAAAAAAACAGTTAAATACATTGGAATTGTTTTTTTTAAAATTGATATTGTTGAAATTCAAATTCTCACGTTCGTAGCTTCTTTTTCTCAACCCGAATTGCATTCTTTTGTTTTTTTTAATTATAACTTTCAACTATATGAATAGTTATAATTAATATTTAAGTCGACCAATTAATTCAATTCAACTAAAACTAATTATAGAGTTTGAACATAATCTGTAAAGGGTGGTATACAAAATTGAGACTTAGATTATTTTTTTTTACAACAAAATTGAGACTAAGGTTTGACTTTAATATATAGGTGAAAACATCATGGAAAATATGGATTGTGTCAATTTTAAAAAAATAAGTGATTCGAACATTTTCGAAGTCTTGTACGAAAAGTAAAAAAAATTATATAGAATGAAAACGATGAGAAACATTAACTACTATCACTTAAGAAATTACTAAAATTATAAAGATAGAAGGCGAGATCCCTAAAGAGGGAGGACAGATTGTGATAGTTAAAAAGGGTGATAATGAAAATAAATTGATCATCTATTTACGATTCATCCTTTAAAAATTGAACGAAATGTCATTACCGGCGGCAATGATCAGTGCTCTGATACGAAGAGGGAAGAGGTCTCAAAATAAACTTATTAAAAAATGAGAAAAAACACTTCTTTTGTCGGGAGAGAAGAAAGTTATCCTCGTGTTTCTATAATCATAGAATGATTGTTAATGGTGATCTATAGAAGTTCGAACAAATTTTAGGAATATTTTTTTATTATTGGAGTAGACAAATAATTATCGGGATTATTTTTAAGATTGATTTTGTTAGCATAACCAATGAATAGGGGGGGGGGGGGGGTCAAAATCATTGAACAAAATCAGATTCGGGAATTTTGAGGACTAACAATAGTTCAATCCACAGGAGATTAAGTAAAAATTAAATTAAGATTAAATCATTAAAGTTGTAACAGAAAAAGCTTAAGATTGACTCAATAAAATTTATGCTTTTTACATGCCCACCGTGTTCCTCGCTCTAACGCGTAAAATGTTGTTTTCGTCGAATTCTGTAGAACGTCCCTGCATTTTTATATATTTTTAAATTTAGTCCTTTTAATATAATTTGATCATTTCTAATCTCTATTTTTCGGAATAGATCTTTTATGCATGAAGTCAACTTTTTTTTATGTTGTTGTCAATCAATTTGATGCTGTTGATGTCTCAACAAAAGGGTGGTGGTTGATAGCGGTCGTAGATGTTCGTTTTTTTATTAAGCGAAATATCGTTAGCTATGATAATCTGAGATTCGTGCATGGGTAATTCAAGAACATCTATAAGAGTTCTTGTATTAAGGAGAAATAGAGAAACCTTGAGACTTAGATAGAAAGGAAAATAAACCCGTTTTTATTAAAGAAAGAGAGGAATTAACTTTTTACGTATAAAGTTATAGGATGACAATCATAAAATGACTACCGATGATGATTAATGGAGATTCAGGTAAATAATATTATTTATTTATTAGAGATGTAATAAATGTAACATAAAAGGACCCAAAACACACATTTTTGAAAAACAAAAGACTAGAAATGATCAAATTGATCACTTAAATGTTTCTATCAACTTTTTTTTTCGATTCGGCAACTATAAGGGTTTCAACAAAATTCTCTGTTGAAACTTTATTTTGAAAACATATCAAACTCTTTATCACTCGATTCAATTAATATTATTCTATTCGACCAAATGAATTTAGTCTTTTCTATAATCATGCCTACTCAACTTAACTTTGAAATCAAAATGAAACTCCTGGATTTTCCATGTCTAGTTTTCCGGTTATTCCCGTACATGTCCTTACACAGCCATGCCCACTGCTACTGAACCATTATTTTAATATTTTCACACGCTGTTAGAAAGTTCTTAACATGAACACAAAGACAAAAAAAAAGTCCATGTTTTATGCCTATAAATAGACATGCATCCATGTCTGGTCGAGACCAAGATTTCCCTTTCAATTTGTCCTAAATCCATTTTCTGACATTTCTTTCGACCTTCGTTCTTGTCTTGTTCGTATAACAACACTCTGCTGAACGTACAGTGACAGCAAAAAATGAAGTTTGGGAAGGAATTTGCAGCTCAAATGGTGCCCGAATGGCAAGGGGCATACATGGATTATGATTACCTTAAAACCCTTTTAAAAGATATTCAAACTTTCAACCAAAGAACCAAACAACAAACCATCCCACATGGATTGAACCGAAGCTTGTCGATGTACCGAGCTTTCAGTGGGCTGTTGGTTCATAGACACAGTCAACAGTACATGGATCCATCTTCGCCCGACGTCGAAGATCATCCGATTTCGGTTAATTCCGTCGATCGGAACGGCTCCGAGAAGTACGAGACGACGTTCTTTATGCAAGGGGACAAAGGTGGGGAGTACGAATTGGTGTACTTCAGAAGGTTGGACGATGAGTTCAACAAGGTGGACAAGTTTTACATGTCCAAAGTGGCTGAGGTTACGCAGGAGGCTGAGACGTTAAACAAGCAAATGGATGCTCTTATTGCCTTTAGAATCATTGAACACATACATACATACAACAACGTTCTGTACCGGTAGAACATACATACATACATACATACATACATACATACATACATACATACATACATACATACATACATACATACATACATACATACATACATACATACATACATACATACATACATACATACATACATACATACATACATACATACATAACCCTCTGCAATTCTTGAATATTTCTCAGGTTTTTCTGCTGGATGCACATTTGCTCTCATAGTAGCACTTATTCTGATCATTCGTGCTCGGCATATCTTGAATCGCGACGGGACGGACCAATACATGGAAACCATGTGTCCTCTTTACAGGTAACAAATCAATCGTTTTAGCTTAGAATCCAGTCCCTGCAATTTGAGTTGATTTAGTTTGTTTTGGCAAACAATTTTGCAGTTTATTTGGATTCATTGTTCTACATATGGTTATGTACGCCGGCAATGTGTACTTTTGGAGCCGATACCGAATTAATTACGCCTTCATATTTGGTTTCAAGCTTAGGTACCGAGAAGTGCTCCTTGTAAGCTTTGGCCTTGCAGGAATGGGACTTGCTAGTGTGCTCTCTAATCTTGATATGGAGATGGATCCCAAAACCTATGATTATAAAGCTTTCACCCAAATCCTTCCATTCATATTGGTGCTGGTAAGTTTTTGGATATACCCTTTCGGAGTTATCCGAAACAACCTCGACCAGAAGCTGTACTAACCTCGACATAACAGACGTCAAGTTCATTGACCCACCATTACTCTATTCCATCCATCATATCTTCTGAGGTCTAGATTTGGCACCGCTGTCAAAACTCCCTAATATATATATTAACTTACACTGATTTTTGGTGTCTTATTTGATCTGCAGGTGGCATTTGTCATATTGTTCCTGCCAATTAACATCTTGTATCGATCAAGTCGTTTCTTCTTCGTTACTTGTTTGTTTCATAGCATCTTAGCCCCTCTTTACAAGGTAAGCACTCACTTTTCTTGATGAATATTGTATGAAATTATGGATTTGTTCAAGTAATTTGGTTGGCACTTAAATAATAGGGTTTTAATTTAATCTTTAAAGTATTTAAATTGCAGGTCAGACTTCCAGATTTCTTTCTGGCAGACCAGTTAACTAGCCAGGTTCGTGAAGTGATCTTTTCATGTCTGAAAACGATAAGATATTATTGGATTTTTTCTCAGATATTTAAAACATTTTCGAAAACCTTTTTTTTTTCGTTTTAGGTTCAAGCATTTAGAAGCCTTGAGTTCTACATTTGCTACTATGGTTGGGGAGATTTCAGACACAGAGAAAACAGTTGTAAAACCAACGACGTTTTCAACACTTTTAGCTTCATCGTCGCTTCGATTCCTTTCTGGTCTCGCCTTCTGCAGTGCTTGCGTCGTCTTTTCGAAGAGAAAGACGCTCTGCAAGGTTACAACGCAGTGAAATATCTTAACGCCATTGTAGCCCTTTGTTTGAGAACTGCTTACAGTCTTAACAAAGGGTTCAGTTGGGAAATTTTGGCTCTCATTTTGTCGGTGATCGCCGCCATTGTCGGTACTTATTGGGACCTTGTCTATGATTGGGGACTTCTTCAACGTCATTCAAGGAACCGATGGTTGAGAGATAAACTCCTTATACCACAAAAGAATGTCTACTTTGGTGCCATGGTAAGTCTAAGAAATGAAGATTCGAACTCCGAACTTTCTCATTCACATCGTTTACCTATTTAACTGAGGTTCATTCACTTGAATGCAGGTCTTGAATGTTCTACTGAGATTTGCATGGCTGCAAACAGTGTACAATTTCAAGTTATTTGATTTGCATAGGCAAACTATGATCACCATTGTCGCCAGCCTCGAGATAATCCGGAGAGGGATGTGGAATTTCTTCAGGTAACTAAGTGTGTTCTCTCTGTCTTACCTGATAAACTCAAATCTTTAATACAGAATCTGAACCTGACATGTTTGGAAACATTATTTCCAGGTTGGAGAACGAGCATTTGAATAACGTCGGCAAGTATCGAGCATTCAAGTCGGTGCCATTGCCTTTCAACTATGATGCAGATGAAGATGAAGATAAAGATGAATAGATAGTTTAGAATCTGTCTTAGCTCTTCCTTGAAGAAAGAAATACCTGGTAATTTCAACCGATAAACACGAAATTCTCAATACAAGTACACAATCTTGTAATGTTAAGAGAAATCGAGTGCCTTTGTAGTTGAAAAAGAACACAATCTTGTTATAACCTTCATCAAATGAAACTTTCTAATAACCTAATTCATGATCGAATCCGCCGACAAACCCAGATGCACCCATTAACACAGTCATCAAGCAAGATATATTACTAGATAACGATCAAGCTTAGGACAATCTAGATTTCTATAAGAGAACATCTTATTTATCTCTGTAGTTCACCAACAGAAGCCACAGCATACTTAACCAGAGGAATGACCGTGTTCGCTGTTCTGTCCCCGATCTCCACTGCAACAAAAGAAGTGCGGCAACTTAACACGACCGCAGCTCCTGCAATAAAGCAACGGATGGTGATTAGAAATATGCTGACTTTACCTATTGACATTGTTTTGAAAGAGGTTTACAGGGCTAAACCTCACATTACCATTTACGTATCGTACAGTCTCGAATGCTCGAATGCGTATTTACCTTAAACCGTATCCAAAGCTCTAATCAGTGCTTTGGTATTCTTACTAAGGACAGCAAATTCAAGCTAAGATTGAACATTTTGATCAATATGATGAACAACCATTGCTATTCAAGCATTTGAACAAGTAAAGTACTAAACTAAACAATGTTCATTTCTAATTCAAGAAATTTCCAATAACAAACATAAAACAATAATCCATAAATTATTAAAATACTTACTTGCATCTAATTATAACCGGGACGGGTTTCAAAGCCTTGGGTCCATTTCTTATGCCTCTCTTATGGCGACTCACCTACAAAATACAGAAAAAAATGAATCTTTCTATTTGAACATACATAACTGAATTAGTAAATAAAACACGTATTTTTAAAAAATAATTCTTACTTTTCTCTTTGGGACAGCCATGAGCTCCATGGATCCTGCGAAGGGGAAACTAGGGAAACCGGACCCAAACCCGAAGATGTAACAATTTCTGTCGGGGATTTGATCGGACTCGGGTAAAACCAACGGCTGTGATGGCGGGGGATGACTGATGGAAGCTTCCAGAGGTGGAGGGAGCGCTGAAGCATGAACCCATCTCCTCGGTACCAAAATTGAACCGTAGTCGGCGGCAGCGGAGCGCTTTAGCATCGCTAGTCTCGACGCCATTTTTGGAAGGGCGGCGGCGGTGGCTGGTGAGCCAGCCCGTCTAGGTATAGTGTCTTTAAAATAGACCGCGAGGAGTTTTTCATAAACGACACCGTTTTCAATTAGGCAAACACTGTTTGGGTTGGGCTTAAGAAGATCTTGCGTTTGGGCTTCATTCGAGGGTTTTTTTTAAATAATTTTTTCCATAAAGAATTACATGAAATAAGGATATTATTTTGAAGTAAATATTTTTTTTTGTTGGACGGTTTTTTTTTGATAGAATAAAGTTCAATTTATCTAAAAAAATATATTTGTGTTTTTAATAGATTTTGGGGAAATGAGTAGCTCATATAGATTTTAAATCCATAAATATACATTATGTATTTGAATTTAGTTTTAAGGTTGAATTTGATATCTGAATTTTTTTATATATTTAAGTATTTGAATTTGACCTTTTGATTAAATTAGTATTTAAATTTGACTTTTTAGTTTATTTTGGTACTTATTTTTTCTAATTAAGTATGTAAACTTGACTTATTAGTTCATATAGGATTATTTTCATATTTAAACTTGTTTAGGTCGGACAAACTAAGACGAACTTAAATATTTCTTTAATTTCTACTTCGGAAGATTTGTTTCCGCGATCAGGGCCTTCGTTCTTGCTGTTTGTTTGGCCTTGTGCCTCTTGTTCCTCGGCCTTTATGGCTTCTTGTTTGTACATGCTTTGTTCGCATGGTTTCTCTTCTACAATGGTCGTTTGATTTGAATGATTTTTTATTTTTTGGTAAAAAAAGACGAACTCAAATAGACTTGAAATTTAAAAAAATACAAACATTTTTGTTTCAAATGTAATATTGATCGAACAAAAAACTATAAGCAATAAATTGAAAGAAAAAAAAATCAAGTATCAATTTGAACTAAAAAATTATTGGATAAAAGAAAGTTTGGGTATCAAGTTGTACCTTAAAAATTACAGATAGAGGGGACTAAAAAAGTTATCTTGCTTTAATTTATAGCTACCAAATCAGCCGTCAATACAAAAATTGAACGTGAGTTGGGAAGATCAAAATAGTCAAATAAAATAGTATAAGAACAAATGTCAGAGAATTATCGGGACTAGATTATAAATTTTAAAATAATATAGAGACCCCAAGCATATTTAAACACAATAGCAACTGTCAACCATATCAATAATGACAATCACGCCTAATTTTCAATTTGAAATGTTAGATCTTTTAAACAACATCAAGTGTTTGAATATTAGCGTTGTGAGTAAGATAAATAAGATTAGAAGTATTATTTTTATAACGAGTCTTTATAATATTTGATCTAAATAAGTTGATTAATGCGTCGAATACTGATAATTATAAAAAATAATGATGATCATCATATACTAAAATTTGTATTTATAAACATTGAATTTAATATAAGTAAACTTAAATGTATTTAACTTAACTAGAACAAGCTAGAGAACTCATATATGATTTACACGTAATGAAACTTGAACTCGAAAGTAGGGTAGGGTGAGCGTCCGATCGAGTCGGTTCGAGTCAAAAAATTTCGAGTTATTTGAGTTGACGCGTCATATTTTACAACTCAAACTTTATTTGAAATTTCTTCAATTCGAGTCAAGTTTATGAAATCGAGTCGAGTTCGAGTCGAGTCGATTTTTCCAGTTCTAATAAAAATTTAATTATAATTATTTAATTATTTATCATGTTATAGTACGATTTGATTCCAATTTAAACAATTTTCTTTAATCATATAATATATGCATACATATTTTTTTCATATTTTCCATATATGACATATATTTCTTCATATTTTTTTATATATGACATATAATTCTTCAAATTTGGCATATTTTTCTTCATATATATATATAGGAAAAAATGAGGGACTCGACTCGAACATAAAAATTAATATAATAATTACTAAAATCTTCGAGTTATTCGAATTTCTATTTTACAACTCAAACTTTATTTGAAAATTTTTCAAATCGAGTCGAGTTTTTTCGCCTCGAGTTGAGTAAAAAAATCGGTTTTTTCGAGTCGAGTTTTACTCACCCCTAATTAAGGGGTGTATATTCGATCGAGTTGAGACGAGTCGAGTCGAGTCAAGTAAAAAAATTTCGAGTTAGTTGAGTTGGAGAGTATTATTTTATAACTCAAACTTTATTTGAAATATTTTTCGAGTCGAGTAAAGTTTATGAAATTTGAGTCAAACTCAGAGCCGGCTGTGAGGGGGAGCACCCTGAGCGACCGCTCAGGGCCCCCAACCAGCCTAGGGCCCCTAATTTTTAATTTTTTCATATTTTTTAATTAATTAAATAATTAATTTAATGGTAAAAATTAATTTTCTTTCCTAGATAAATAAATAAATTAATCTAACAATGAAAATAATGTGTTTATAAAAATTTAATCATATTTTCATGATTTATTAAAGAAAGGCTTAACTACAAAATAAGTGTACAAACTATACTCTTTTATATTTTTAGACACTAAAATGTTTTTTGGGTCAAAATAAGTGTCTGAAGTTTACTCTGTGGCCATTTCTAAATAACGGCCGTTAAAAAATTAAAAACAAGTTCTCAAGTTATGCCGCCTTTTGTTTTAGGTCTCTATTTTTAAAAAAATTAGTGCCCAAATTATGCCGTTTTTTGTTTTAAGTATCTAAAGTTTCATTTTTATATAAAAAAATAATTATCGATACTTCAAAATGATAATGAAATAAACTTTAGGCACCTAAAGCAAAAAAACATGTATAGTTTAGACACTTATTTTGTAGTTAAGACTTAAAAAATATTACTTTGATTGTTCAAACTAATAAGATATGCTTTTGATATATAGAAGCCAATTTTCTAATTTTCGCTCAGGGCCCCGAAAATCTCCGAGACGGCCCTGGTCAAACTGTTCGAGTTTCTGTTCAAATTTAATCGCTTTTCTATAATCATAAACAATATACATATATTTCGACACACGCACACACACACACACACATATATATATATATCAAGCAGAATTGAGAGACACGAACATGAAAACTGATCCACCAATTACTAAAATTTTGAGTTATTCGAATTTCCATTTCGCGAGATTATAAAATAACGAGTCGAGTCAAGATGAATAGACTATCTTCGCAACGAATCAAATCGATTTTTCCAAGTTGAGTTGTGCTCAC
Organism: Hibiscus tridactylites; assembly: GCA_958450335.1. NCBI lineage: Eukaryota > Viridiplantae > Streptophyta > Magnoliopsida > Malvales > Malvaceae > Hibiscus > Hibiscus tridactylites. The sequence continues at coordinate 3,147,859 of OY288273.1, forward strand.
CCGAGTTGAAACCTCAATATATTTAAATTTTAAAAAATAATTTTGGATGCATATAAAACTGAATTGAATGGTTGTCAGAATTGGACTAAACATACCAATTGAACTGAAAATCAATGACATTGTCTGTTGAATATCTGGTTTGAATTTTAAAACCAACTAAAAAAGAAACTGATGGTTCAAACAATTGGATCACCAATCCAATTTATTACACCATTACTTAAATTTCATCGTACGTAACCCTGTCAATCTAAAATCGACATAGGTCGGACCAAATTAAATACCATTAAGTAATGCTACCCCATGCCTCAATCTAAAATCGCTATCCAATGTCTTATTTCCCCACAATTAAGTCTCACCATAAATATGACATGTCAACATCTCTTGTGTTAGTATACAGACTTTGGGACTACATTTAATGTCATAATGTATGTGTTATAAGTTCACCAATATTGAATAAAAATTATTTGTTTTTTTGTGCCTCTATTTATGTCTCTACGCTAAAATATATGTTTAAAATTTAGGGTTTATGGCTCATCCCCTTGTGTCCTGGTGGCAAAGGTAGATGTTTATCATCCCTTGAGACCCGGGTTCGAGCACCAGTAATGTCATGTTGTGTGTGCCGTCTTTGAAAAGACTTAGAAAGTTGAACAGATGCTACCCTTGCATCGCACCAGCATATTCAAAAAAAAATTAGGGTTTATGACTTAAAATTAGGGTTCAAAGAATTTAAGGTATGATGTGTTTTTAGAGTATAGACAGTAGGATTTAAGACTTAAAATTTAGGGTTTAAAATTTAATTTTTTAGTGTAAGCATAAAAAATAACACAAACAATAGGAAGAAATTTTTATCTTGCGGGGAAAAATGTACATTTATTAACTTTTGAAATGAAAGGTATATACGTATCATTTCAACCTTTATATGATTTTAGTAATTTTCCACATGTTAAAAAAAGTATTGTCGTCTATGGCCCTGTTTGGTAATTAGCGGATAGCTGATAGCTGATAGCGGATTACATTAGCTGATAGCGGATAGCTGATTGCATTAGCTGATTTGACTAGCGGATTGTATTAGCTGATTGTATAAAAGTGTTTGGTAAAATTAACTGATAGCTGATAGCTGTTTGATTATTTAAACAAGCAAAATGACATATAAGGACATAATTATATTTAATACTTGTTTGAATAATTTATCAGTTATTAATATTTTGTATCTACTAAATATTAATTAGATTTGTAAAAAATATTTTTAATATAAATTTCCTAAACATATTTGAAAGATTTATACGTTAATTTATTATTTATATAATTATTAATTTTTTTATATGCACATATAAATATGTGATAATAAAAAAATAGAATTAACTTACAGATGTCACCATATAAATTAGTAGTAACAACAAATAAGTCCAATATTTAATATGTTATTATTTATATTAAAAAAATATTATTATTTAATTTAGGTTATTTGGAGAAATTTGGTAATTGTTAAGGGTAAAAGAGTCATTATAACTTTAATATCAAACCTCTAATCTCAAAAAGCTCATATTAGGAGCTTTTTCAAAATTAGCTTTTTCACTCCAATATGTTCTTTCAATCCGCTATTTACCAAACATCAATAGTAGCGGATTTGACTAGTCAAACCTCTAATTATACTTCAAACCTCTAATTTTTGCTCAAACCGCTATTTACCAAACATTGTCTATATATTTTTAACTCATATAATGGGTATGTCCAAAATCTAGAATCCTATGATTTCATTGATATTTATATTTTTATTAATTCACAAATTTGAGATTCATATTATATTTTCTTATGTTTATTTTAAAAATCGGGATTATTTCTCCTTAGAATATCATATTTAAAATTTAAACATAAATTATGTCGTTAAAAATGTAATATATTTAATATGTCCATCAACTACACTATCATATGTCGATCTTTGCGTTTGTCTTGATATCGAACAATACTTGATCAAGTATTATACATAAAAAAAAATTTATTTGAACATGGCATAATGACTTTTTGGCTCTCTAACTTTACTAATATAGTCATTTTAGCTCTTAAACTTTTATTATATCTCTTTTGACCATTTAACTTTTATTTTTGTCAGATCGACTCTATTTTGATGGAACAATAATAGTGTTCTTAAGCTAGGTTAGTTATTTTGCTCTTTTCTACCACATCATTAAAAAAATCTATTTTCTCCATATTTAAATAAGAACATAAACTTTTTTTTTTAATTTTGTTTTTGATGACGTTGTAGAAACAGACAAACTAAACAATGTTATGTTAATGACATTGTCATTATTCTGTCACGTTTGAGCAAATCGACAAAATAATAAAAATGTTTGAGATAAATAAATAAAAATTAAGAGCTAAAATGACTTAGTTGAAGGGCGAGAAAGGTTATTTTGCCTTTAAACATGGTCTTCTCATACATTAATTGATACCCATTTTATAAGTTCCTTAATAAATGTTGGATCTTCGTTTTCAACGGCCAATCTCTCTGCTCGATCGTGTAATCAAAATCATCCATAGATTTATCAGAAAATTCTTCTGCGACATTGCTGTTTCCAGTTGCACTTGTCAAAACTCCAATGATACGTCGTAGTATCATGCAACAACAACAATCGAGTCACCGAACCTTTCGTTGAGTCCCGGCTATTTTTATGACGGAGTCAGAAAATTTAGATTATAGTGTTCGAATTTTATGGCTTTAACTTAAAATCGGATGAAGCATGATAATGAGTGTTAATTTCCTTTAAAATTTTGAATTAACTTTTTTTTCAAAAAAAAAAATTGTGTGCTAGTTCACTTGGCTCCGCCAATGCTTATTATCCTCACCAATTCCTTCATCAATGCATGCAAACTGAACTAGCTTTCCGTTCGATCAAAGCTCGTTCGACGACATTGCTCGGGATCCAAAATGATGGGGTGTCGACTGTGTCGACGATGAGGGTTCGAGATTATCGGTGTACCGGAGTCGGTGTTTGATTACCATATTTGGATAACCTTGTTTTCTGGAATGCGTGTTCCAGTAGTTTTTCATCTCATTGCCCGTTCGCTTAGGCAAAGAATTTAATGCATGCATGAACAAGGTTTCGGTTCCTATTGGTAAATACAAAAGCTTGAAAGCCGGAATGAATAAAAAAGGAAATAATAAGTTAATATTATACCAACAAAAAAGGGAAATATTAAGTCAAATAAATAAGAAGTTTCAGGTTAATTATGTGTTCGGTTATAAACGAGTTAACTTTTTTTAAGTTATGATTTAGTTATTAAATAAAATTTCATTACAAACCGTCTATTATGTTTTTAAAATTGAAATATGATATAGGAAAATTCTATAACGTGCGACGAACACCGATGAACACCACTAGTGATGAACACCGATGAACACCACTAGTGATGAACACCGATGAACACTATTAAATTAATTAATAAAAATTTAAAATTTTAAGGACCCATCATACAATTAATAATTAAATTATTTTTATATATTAAAATTTTATTTTTTAATAAGGGTAAACTATATATTTAGTACCTCACCTATTTCCATATTTCTATTGAACCCTCATTATTTAAATATTATTTCAATTTGATTATATTCTTTATAAAAAAATAATTTAACCCTTAACCATCAACCTAAAACCCTAAACTATTAAACCATAAACCTTAAAGTCTTAAACATATACCCTAAACCATATACCATTAAAAATAATTTCACCATCATCGATTCAATTCAATTCAATGAATTGTTGAATTCTCCTAAAAAAATTAAATTAAATTATATATATATCAAAATTAATTAAACTCAAATCTCTTAGGATTAACGCTATCATCTTATTTGAGATGAATAGGTCATCACAAATAATCACAATAACCTATAAATTTTTACAAAACTATAACCTTAAAAAGGAGCTGCCATCTGCAACACTGCCAGTGTCCATGATTTATAAAGATCGAAGATTGAATTTCCTCTTTTGCAAATCAAACAAAACTCGACCAGCGGTAAACCAAAATCCAATCACATCGTCGAGTTAACACAATCCGAACTCCACCTCAAAAATACACAAAAACAAAACTACAAATAGATCCCTGCAAATCAAAGAAGAAGAAAAATGGGTCTTTAAATCTGGGAAAAAATATGAAAAATGAAAACCAACCCATCATTGGAAAACAAATCACCTGTTAGCAGAAAGGATTGAATTAAAAAGAAACCCAACGTTTATTTTTTAAGAAAAAATCTGGAAAATAAGAGAAATGTTGGATCGAGTGAAAAGGGTAGTTTGAAGGGTTGATGGGGAAGGTTCAGATTGAAATAATATTTAAATAAGGAGAGTTCAATAAAAATACGAAAATAGGTGAGGTACTAAATATATAGTTTACCCTTATTAAAAAAATAAATTTTAATATATAAAAATAATTTAATTATTAATTGTATGATGGGTCCTTAAAATTTTAAATTTTTATTAATTAATTTAATGGTGTTCATCGGTGTTCGTCGCACGTGGTAGACTCATCCTATGATATAATAACATTTTTAGCCTATAAAACTTATATATTCTACCAATTTGGTCTTAAATCAAAATAATTCAATAAACTTAACATTATGATATTCAAAAATTTTGGCGTTGTACCCTCCTAGTACATCCTCCAACCAACTATCACACTCCTTGTTACTGTCCATTAGCTCGATAACAGACAAATGAAATAGAACAACAAACTAATGATTTAAACTCATTATGACAATGACGTCTCCTACTAGTACACTTATCAGTCACTTCACTGTCGTAATTTTTAAACACAAATAATTAAATTTATTAAATTATTTAGAATTAAAATTAAATTAATAAAATATCAAAATTTTATCATCTATTTCAAACTTATATGGTGAATGAGTTGAAATTATTAATTTGTAATCATTACTATTAAGGGTTGAATTTAAATTATAAAAACATTTGATGTTTTCATTCAAAATTAAATACGGTAAATAATTAGAATGGTCGATAAATATAAGATTTAAATGATAATATAATTAAAAGAAATAAGTAAAATAAAAAAATGTTGAAAATATCATTCATTCAATGATAAAGTAGGCTTTTACCAGCTTGATATTTTTTAGGAGTGTAAATGAACAGAGCGTTTAACGAATTGTTTGTATAACATTTTATGTTCGTTTATTAAGTTAAATAAACGAGTATGAACAAAATTTTTATGTTCGTTTAATAAACGAACGAACATAAACAAAGGTGTGTTTGATTCGTTTATGTTCACGGACAAGCTCGTTTACAGGCTCGTTTATATGATGAAAATGCTTGTGGATGTATGTAAAAACTACTTTTTGTTGTTGTTAAGATTGTTATATAAGTTCTTGTTAAAATGTAAGTTTTATTTTGTTGATTTTGTTTTATTTATTTGTAGCTAGTTTAGTTAACATTTTTGAACATATAAACAAACATGTTCACGAACGAATAAACGAACATGTTTGTGAACACTTAAACGAATATGTTCGCGAACACGTTCACGAACAATAAACAAGCGAACACGAACACCTTCAGAAATAAATAGACAAATACAAACCAAACATGAACACCTTTAAAAAAACAAACGAACACAAACATAGTCTTGTTCATTTAAGCTCGGTTCATTTACACCCATAATATTTTCTATTCTTCTTCATTGAAAAAAATGTTGATATTTATAAGTAGTGTTGTTGATTCGCTAATTTAGTGTGACCGAACCAAATTAAACAAAGTCAAATTAATTAATTTTTTCTTTAATCATTGACCGAATGAAATAATCGAATGATAAATTAAGTAAATCATCGCCGATTGTATCGAGATTTTACGATGAAACCCAGTTTGAGTAAAATTCGGAAGACATAGGTTAATGTCGAAGAGAGTAAATATTTACCGAGGTTCTTCTCAATACTATTCTAATACTCGGTGCACTTTGGGATCATGAAACAATGCCAGTCTGCGCATGCAGGAATCATAACTATCACAACTAACTATCAGTACAACTGCAATAACTTAAAACCTTTGCTTTTATTTACATACTGAAATTCATTCATATCTTTCCCCTAACATTCACTTTTAACATGTAACTTTTTCTTTTTATGTATTTAAATCGGAACCAACAAGTAGTTTCAATAGAAAAGAGGATAATATTCGTTTTAGGAGACCTAAATTCGAATATACATGTGTACCTTATCAGTGGATTAAGTAATCTTCACTAATTACTTATTCTCTCGTTGTCAACATGGTGAACAACACTCATAAAACGTAAACTAAAAATGTTTTTTTTCTTGATAAACTAATGTGCAAAAACAATACAAATAAAATAAGGTTTAATATCCTATACACTGGCGGTGAAAACTGAAAGTTTCTACAAGCGTCTTAGTTTTAGGGTATAGGGAGTTAGTTTAGGATATAGGGTTCGGGGGTTTAGAATTTAGGGATAGTTGTTTCAATTTAAGGTGTAGGGTTATAATTCAGGGTTTATAGGTTAAAACCTAAACCGTCACCATATTACCCTAAAAACTAAACCTTAACATATAAGCCCTAAATTATAACCCTAAACTTTAAATTGAAACAACTATCCCTAAATTCTAAACTCCTACACCTAAACCCTATACCCTAAAAGTAAGGCGTTTGTAGAAACTTTTAGTTTACACCGGCAGTGTATAGGATATTAATCCATAAAATAAATGTCTTAAAAACGCCATGCAATTAAAATTATAGTTTTGTTATAATATACATACATGCGTTAGCTTGAGTAACAAGTCTCCTTTTCCACTTAAAATATTGTAGATTTTGTCACATAAAGTTCCTTCTTGTCAAACAAGTAAACTTCAAATATTACTTTTCGAATATTACTTTTCGAACAAGGAAAAGTTCCTTCTTGTCAAACAAGTAAACTTCACAAGACAATATTGTCTTTATCGAATAAGATTCTTTGGGAAGCATGATATTTTATCATAAATATTTATTTTCTAAAAGGATCTCATTAAAGAGTATCAAATCTATTATTGTTGAATAAAAAATCTGTTTAAATAAGAAATTTTGTGAGAAACCAACTTCAAATTTTTTATTTTCAAACCAATGGGTATTATATGAAATAAACTTCAAAATATATCATACAACAAAGAATAATCTTATATGAAAATACAGTTCGAACTCATACAAAATAAAACATCATGAACATCTTTAATCATTAAATAACGTAAACCACAATTCAAGAAAGATAGTTATACAAACGTACCAACTTAAATTTTATAAAAGATATGTCAAATAAATTATAAATACATGTACGTGTGTGCAATTGGCCCCAACATATTGAATATTACGGTCCAGACAGGCCCATTGAAATAAATCACAAATTTATGAAGTTCTGGATCACGGTTGGGGTAAACCGAAAACATAAAAAAAAAAATTGAAGTTAAAGCTCAGAAAATAATATGAGAAAATGTGTGAATTTTTTAATAAAAAATATACGACTGTTCTAAAATATTAGATTTCCAACAATTTCTACGATATTGATAATAATTAATTTGCAAAGCAAAATTAGAAAGAATACCATGCTAAATATTTTCGAATATGAAAAAGTTAAATTAAAATTTGAATTTCATCTCTAAGGCGTATATGTGTTAGGATCTATTTATACTATGTAAAATTCATGTACGTGTGTGCAATTGGCCCCAACATTTTACATTAATTTAGGTTCATTGAATGAGTATAAATTAATTGTTGAGATTAAAAAAAATTCCCTTAATAATTTACACATTTCAAACTTTTAATTTCAACTATTAATTTACACTCATTCAATGAACTTAAATTACTATAAAACTAAAAAAAATAAGCTTAATGGTTACTTTTGTCATTGTAGCAATATCAATTTATCAATTTTACCCTATTTTTTGCATCAATTTGGGCTCTAAAACTAGTCAAATTGCATCAACATTTCTCATTTGACCGACGGATGGCAACGTTGATGTTAAGGTGTTGATGTGGTGGTTTATGGTGCTGGCGTGATGGTCAACGGTGTTGACATGACAATCATGTGTGAAGATGACATGGCATAAGAACATAATTATTTCGACCGAATTTGAAGGTAAAATTAATTTTCTGGTTAAGTATAAAGACAATTTTGATTTTTTAAGCAATAATAAAATGTTTTGTTAACATATGATTAAAAATTTAAAAATTATTAAAAAAATCAGAAACTACTAAATCATAAATCATTCAAAAATTAAAATTTAAAAATATTTATAAAATATTAAAAATTTGAAAGCATTCGTTAAAAAATTTAGACCATTTTAATTTTCTTTCTCTTAGAAGTTAAAAAACAAATAAAACATTATCATTTATCAATTGCACTTTACAACTCATAAAGTAATTTCACTTGTTTTGCACCTTGCTATAAAATTTGATGTGCAATTTGATTTACAATAGGAGATTCTAAATTATATAACTAAAATTCTTAATTTCTAAATTAAAATTTTAAATTTTGAAATAATTTTACTTGTATAATATTTTTCCATTGACAATATATAGATAATAATCTTATTATATTTGGTAAACTCACATGAAACAATGAAGAAAAACAATGGGAAGTGGACCACAAAGCCGACCATGAAATAATGTGTACAAATTTTAAGACCTATGCGTGTCCAAGTAGAATCACTAGAGTGTGGGTTTTGGATCATCAAATAATGTGTACAAATTTTGTTGTGTCACATAAATATTCAGGTACACCCAATATTTATCTACAATGGTTTATTGTCCTCTCACCCTTTTCTAATGAAAATTCATGACTCCTCATATCTTCTCATCATTTGAAAATAAAGCAAACTTTAAAAAGGTACAATGATGTAATTTATATATATATTTTAATAATTTCATCTAAATTTTATTAATTACCATAAAAAATAATACAATACATAAAAAAAAAGACAAATCACCACTAAAAATCTCTTACAATGGTGCAAAGAAAAACAAACACTTCCATCGAGATTAGCATACTAAAATTCAGAAATCTTCCTGAATCTCCTTATCTCTATCCAAACGAGACATTTTACGGTGTGAAAAAGAAGTGGTGAGCGAAACAAGCTATCAGAAAGATTGCTCCGCTACCCAGGTCTGATTACATCAGCAACCAACCATCAATCGTGTGGGGATCTATCTTTCTAAGACCACCGACAAAATCATAACCATAGGTTAGCGTCGTGAAGATCTTTGTACGAGCACCATGTAATTTATATTGAATACATTGTAGAGTGTAAAATTAATGAATGCACCCGATAAGATTTAAATACGAAAACCACTCGATGTACGTTTTTACGGTTAAATTATGATTTTTTTTGTGATTAAATAGAAAAGTAATTATATTTTCAAGACAAATGTCGAGATTAGAACACATACAAGATGGAACAACATGAACGACTTTGATCACTCGATCAATTAATGAATCTCAATTTATATTTTTCTTTTTCTTATTGAATATTTCGTTGTGATTAAATTACATGATAGTATTTGTTCTTTTACTCTTATCCTTTTAAAAGTGCACGCACCATGCAAACTACGTTACTCAAACCCAGGTCACATAGAAGAAACAATATCATCATTTACCACAAAGAAAATTATTTTATTAATATATAATTATAAAAAGAAGCCAAACAATGGTTAAGTTATAATTATATTATGCCAAATTAGAAAATAATTAAATTATATCGAATTAGCCCATTGATTATAACCCAATTGATATTATCGTTGGTACAATATACATGAAAAACGTAAAATCATGCATACTTAAACGCTCAACATTATCCGTATATATTCATATATTTATCCCCGATGTCACGTTCTTAGCATAGTAGTCGACAAGTCACATCAAGGCACTCCTTATACTTTTTTATAAGAATATTGGCCTCGTTAAAAAACCCCTTCATGCCAGTCGACATGCACTCCTTATACTTTAATACAACTCCAAAATCATACAAAATTAACCTTCCTAAATCTCCACGAATGACTCTCGACACTTATATATTGTCTTAAACCTCCACCAACCATATTATTTTAAAATAAATAAATAATGGGTATCGTTAAATTTCCTTTGGTAATTCAGATCAAATCGAAATTTAATTCGAAAAATATTATTACATAACTAATAAACAATTGTAATATTTAAATCTTCAACCTCTCCAACCACAATATATATCAACAGTAGTGATATTTTTTTATATTTTAATTAATTAATCAGTAAGAGATAAATAGAGTCGGTTTTTCGATTTTATCGATCGTGAATTTCATTTACCATGACTCCTTCAATTCATTGCCATGGTGCTGATTAGTCCTGTTAGCACAAAATTCTATTGTTTCAAACATTACCTCTTTGGGGGAGTATTGTTGTCTTTGATGGTGTTCAATCTTTATTGCTAAATTGTTTTACCTTTTGTGTTGGTGTTCAAATTAGCTCGTTACTGTATTCTACAACTCAATGCAGTGGTAGTATAGTGTGTGGAAAAAAAGTTGGTATATGTCAAAAAAAATGTCTTTAATGTTTGATTGAATAGTCACTTTGACTCATATTCTTGTTTTTAAGTAATTTAATCTTCAACGTTTCATTTTGGGTCAAAATAACCTTTCTGCCGATGAAAGCTGTTAGTCAACTGACGATAATGACTTGAAATGATGTGATAAACCTGAGACAATTTTTCGCATTATGCAAAAAAATAACATAAGATAAGTCGCCGTTGGTGGGGCTTATAATATTTAACTTAGTAAAATATTTAACTTAGTTATTTGATTAATGAAATTCGTACTTGACTATTAATGAATTGATGTAGATATTAAGTTTGATGGTATGATGATTATTGGTGTGATAGAGATGTTTAATTGTTATTTTTAAAAGTTTGAAGGCTTAATCAACATTGAAGGAAAAATAAAATAGAAAAATTGTAAATTTTTAAATATCTATTAATTTTTAAAATATTAAAAGAATAAAAAACGCCATTTTCTAACAAATAAAATTAACCTAAAATTAAAATGCAAATAATTTATGATTTTATCACTTATAATAATAATAATAACAATAATAATAATAATAATAATAATAAATCCTAAAGCAAAACATGATTGTGTGTAAAAATAGATTAGGTGAATGTCAAACTAACATCCCATTAGGAGATTATATTTATATGAGAGTATATAGATTAGATAAATATTAAAATTGTACATCAACTTTCATTAAAATGTGTAACGTTATACATAAAAATTTGAAAATATAATCTTATATATGAAATTTTACTTTGATTCAATTTCTATAAAATCGTAAATTTCTTATCAGCACAATATCGTTTTATGTTTACATAAGTTATATATATATATATATATATATATATATATATATATAATTGTACTTTTGTTCAAGAAATTATATTTATAATTATTCAATATAAAAATAAATAGATGTATTTTTTTAAAAAAATGTATATAATAGGGCAAAATCAAAGATTAATACATATTATTGGCATTGTTTGGCAATTAGCATATAGCTGATATCGAATTATATTAGCTGATAGCTGATAGCATTAGTTTATTTAACTAGCGGATTGCATTAACTGATTGTATAAAAGTGTGTGGTAAAATTAACTAATAGATGATAGTTGTTTGATCATTTGAACAAGCAAAATGACATATAAGGATATGATTATATTCAATACTTGTTTAAATAATTTATTATTTATTAATATTTTATATCTATTAATATTAATTAGATTATGAAAATTAATTTTTTTTAGTATCATTGCTAAGCAACTATGAATGAATGTATATATTATTTTTTTATTTGTGAAATTATCTTTTTAATAATTATTAAATTTATATGTATATATTAATTTTTTATGAAATTATATTTTAAATATAATTTTATTAATTATTAAATTTATATGTATATATTAATTTCTTATTTATGAAATTATTTTTTAATTTTATTAGTTATTCAAAAAAATTTAGATAAATTTCTTATAATTATTAAGGACAAAAGAGTCTTTATAAGTGTTTTATCCAAACATCTAACTTAAAAACTCCTAAAATGAGCTCTTTCAAAATGAAAGGTTTCACCTAATCCGCTATTACAATCATCTATTTATAAAACATCTAAATTAGCAGATTTGACTAGTTAAACCTCTAAAAATACTTTAAATCTCTAATTTTGGCTCAAAAAATTGTTTACCAAACAGGGTCATTTATTTTTTTACAAGATACTTGTATAATTAATAGGCAAAAATCATACAAAGGGAACAAATACACGTGACTCGTTAAAAAACCATCTTAAAACCTAAATAGAGAAAAAAGATTGCAACGTGTCAATACCAAATTTTAAACGATTCGAACGAATCAGCCAAGCAAAATTTAGCAACACATTACAAGACCAAATAGGCACAACCATATCCCACAATAACATTCCCTCTCCACTCCACGCTAGCAACAGACGACTACTATCGAAAAGGACGTGGATGGATATGGAGCCAGGGGTAGCCCGGCTCCCCAAAATTTAAAAGAAAAATCAAGATTTAGATTTTAAAAAATTCAATTTGGCTTCTATAAAATTTAAAAATTCTTATTATGTTTTAAAAAAATTAGAAACTTTTAATTAAGATCTCTTCTAAATTTTTTTAAATTTATCATTAAGTCTCAAATTTTATAAAAGTTTTAGTTAAACATAATTTTCTTTTGAAAATTTAAAATTAAACCCTTTAAAAATTTTAAAAATTTTAATCTAGACCTTATTTCAAGTAGGCTCCCTCAAATTCTGTTGTCAAGATTTACTACTGATGGGTCCTCTCGGCCATCGGCACTCATGAGAGAAAGCACCATACCAAGCAAGTCAAGAGAGACTTAGAAACAGGGAGTCCTAAAGCTCAATGCGACCTAAAATGACAAACCAGAGACAAGCTCGAGTAGTGATGAGCTCGAATCGGCTCGTTAAGAAATCGAGCCAAGTTCGAGCTCATTCAACTCAAGTCGAGTCAAAGTGGTGCTAAGCTCGACTATGCTCGTTAAGAACTCAAGCCGAGTTCAAGATTGAGTCGAGTCCAATCGAGTCGAGTGATGATCGAGCTTTGATAGAGTCGAACTTGAGTAGCTCGATATCTATCTCGTCTCATTTACAACAACAACAACAACAACAACAACAACAACAACAACAACAACAACAACAACAACAACAACAACAACAACAACAACAATAATAATAATAATAATAATAATAATAATAACAATATTTTCGAGTAGCTCGCAAGCTTTTCGAGTCAGGTATCGACTAACTTGACTCAACTCGTTAAGAATCAGAGTCGAGTCCAATCGAACTATGTGTTGATCGAGTAGGACTTAAATAGCTCGGTATCTATCTCGTCTCATTTACAATCTGATTCTTACTCAATTGTTTTTAATTTCTCATATAATAGAGTATCATGTCATTTAAATAATAAAAACTAGGGGGATAATTTAGAAAGGTAAAAAAAACAGAGAGTTGGTAAAAAGATTAAGAAATTCAGTAACAAAGTTGTTTTATTTTATATCTACCTCAAATATAAAAATTCAGATTTATCCTCTTAGGTCGGATTTCTTATCAATTTCTTTCAAAACACAGATGAGCTGGTGAAACATTCGCCAAATCAAGGATGCTGTTCCAGTAATCATTGTTTTCGTCGAAACCAGTAGCATCACGTGTCCCGACATCAAAGTTCTCTGTAGCCTCCATTGCCGGACCCTGCTGATTATGATCCACAGCATTACAGTCCATTAACCTATCCGGCGAATACCCTTCCCATTCCATGGCGTTTTCCGCCCACCATGCATTTTCCGAGGAAACAAAGCCGTCGTCATTGTTGAATCCGGCATACGAGACCGGCAACGTGTTCTCGACGACGTTTACCGTCGAGGTCGGAGATTGGAGGCTGTTCTCAGTTGAATTGAAAGTGAACAATCCAGTGACTACACGTTGCCAAGCTTTGAGCACGTCTAGGCACGGTGGCTTAGTTGCATGAGCAACACCGGCACTTTTATTTTTCAACGGTGGAGGAGGAGCCGAGGAAGACGAGGACCCGAGCTGTCTACTCGTCTCTCGGACCAGTTTAGCTTCAGCTTCTAACCGAGCACGTTCCCATTGAGCCATGTGTCTAAGGTTAGAGGTATCCTTGAGGTTACAAGTGCTCGAACCGAGGGCATCGGTTTTGGGCTTGTGAGTCGCGGGATCGATCCCCATATTGGACAACCTCTTCCTCAGCCGTGTATTCCAATAGTTTTTGATCTCGTTATCTGTTCTTTTCGGCAAATGAGCCGCGATGGCTGACCACCTACATACATAACGTTATACACGTAATTTTACAACATAGTGTCAAAAAATGTCTTTATAGTTTGACTCTCTATTTATTTAAACCATTTTAACTCTCAACGTTTTAAACTTAAGTATATGACAATGCACGTTGTCTGTCATAATTAATCGACTAACAATTTTCATTTACGGAAAAATAACCTGTTCCCAAGGAGGGCATGAAGTTGAATGATGGTTTGGTCTTCCTGCAAACTGAACTTTCCTCTTTTGATATCGGGTCTCAAGTAGTTAATCCACCTGAGTCTACAACTTTTGCCACATCTTTGGAGTCCTATACACAACATATACATATAAGTGAAAAACAAAGGAAAAGATGTAAAAAAATGAGTGAAGAGAAGTGGGAATGGTGACCGGCTTTTGCAGGCAAGGCACGCCAGTTTCCATCGCCGTGCAGTCGAATGTACGACGAGAGTTTCTGGTCTTCTTCCGGAGTCCACGGCCCTTTCTTCAACCCCAATATCTGGTTCATGTTCTTTGAAATTAAGCCAAACCCAATCGGAAAATCAAATTATGTTCCTTCGACAAAAGAGACGGTGGAGATGGTTAATTTAAGTAGCAATATGCTTGCCATTTATAGGCTTTTAGTGTAATAAATTTTGGTTAAGGCTATATGACCATTATACCCTTCGTTTCCTACACAAACTTTATTATACCGATATGAAAATTTTTTTACATAGTACCACCACGTCATCTATGATCCATATTCACTAAAAATAAGTCATATAATTTTCTTTTTTCCATGTCATTATTTTATTTATAATCAACTTCTATGTAACCACCCACCCCCTATTTACTTGGCTTAAAAAGTTGAAGATTCATCCTTTGAAAAAATGACATGGAAAAAATAAATTATGCGGCTTATTTTTAGTGGATATCGACCATGGATGACGTGGTGGTCCAGGACCATTTAATAATTTCTCATACCGATACATATATAAGATAATAATTCATATAAATATACCTCAATTACATATATATAAATAGGATAAATATTTTATACACAGGCGGTGGAAACTGAAAGTTTCCACAAGCGCCTTAGTTTTAGGGTATAGGGAATTAGTTTAGGGTATATGATTTAGGGATTTAGGTGTAGGGGGTTAGAATTTAGGGATAATTGTTTCAATTTAATGTTTAGGGTTATAATTTAAGGTTTATAGGTTAAAACCTAAATCATCACCATATTACCCTAAAAACTAAACCATAATCTATAAACCTTAAATTATAACCCTAAACCTTAAATTGAAACAACTATCCCTAAATTCTAAACCCCTACACCTAAACCCATAAACCACATAACCTAAACTAGCTCCCTATAGCCTAAAACTAAAGCGTTTGTGAAAACTTTCAGTTTTCACCGCCAGTGTATAGGATATATATACTCTTATATTTTAAATTAATATTTTTTTGAATAACCTTAAGGTGATTATAAGGTAGTATATGTTCATACATATTCTTAACCCTTTAACAATGCACACATATTTAGTTGAATTTTTTAAAATTTATTAAACCATTCATCTTAATTCAATTCAATTTTCGATCTTTCATATTTATTTTGGATTTTGACTTTATTTGAAAAAAAGAGCTTCATTTTATGTTTTTTCACATTTATTTGATAAGACTTTTAGATTCTTTAAATAAATAGTAAAAAATAATTTTTTGGTCTGAGCTAATATATCCAGTGTTGATAGTAGTAATTAATCCTCTCGTTATGGATACTCTCACTGACATATAAATAACTGACCAAAAATATATTTAATTCTTATAGATATGGATCGAACTCCTAACCTCATGGTCATAGGCAAAACCATAAATTGTAAGTTAACAAGATCGAGAATAAAAATAAAACACTAAAAATATCTCTAATAAGATTTGATCAATTGACTCCAAGCAAGACAAACCTAGTTTCACTTATACACTTTACCACTAAGGCAAAATATATATATATAAAAACAAATAAAACAAATTACAGCTTGCTCTTTGCTTCTATTTCTCTGGTGTTCATCTTTATCACTGTTTTGTAGCCCACTGAAAGTGTTTTGCTAGTATAATATTTTGCTTTTTCAGTTGTTTGTTTCTCAATTTACATTTATTGTGTTTTTATTTTTTCTGTTACAATTTTTTTCTTTTAACTGTTTTTTCTATTTTGTTTTTAATAAAATTAAGCTGACATATTATTAAAAATACTCATACTTAAAAATACTAATAATTTATATTATATAAATTTTAAACCATTCACGTATTTCTTTTGTATTTTATTTATTTTTTCAATATTATATTTTGTAATTGTAGAAAATTGTTATTATCCAAAAATAATTTATAGGAATGGAGAAATTATTTATTTACTCACAAACAATATATGAACTCATTCATACTAACATTTTGTTGGTCTAGTAGGACGAAGCGTTAAATTCCTTAAGCAATGTTAGGAGTTCGAATCTTGACGTTGTGAATGAAATAAATTAAGTTGGGAGGGTGATGTCATAATAGACCTCTACAGTACTCGATCTGAATTAATCAGCCAATAAATTAGATATTAGTGATTAAATGAAAGAAAAACTATCAAGTATCAACACATCCAGGAATAACATGAAGGGGAATGTTGATATGCAATTTTATCTTTTTAGAAAAATTTAAATTCTCGTATAATTTAAATGTTTTTTATATTTTTTATTGTTAACTTAATTTCATACCCTTTAAATTTTTAATATAACTTTTTTCAAGATTCACATCACAAATAAAATCTTATGTCTATCTTTGGAATAGAAATACTTTGTTTTTCTGGTGTCTCTATTTATGCCCCCACATTAAAAATTTTGGTTTAAGATTTAGGGTTCAAGTTTAATTTAGAGTTTAGTGTTTATGATTTAGAGAATTGGGTTAGGATATATTTTTTATGGTTTAAGATTTATAATTTAAAATTTAAGATTAGAGATTAAAATTTAATTTTTTTTAGTGTTAGACATAAAAATGTAAATTGAAAGAAGGACAAAAGTTTTTTTTTCTATCTTTGACCCCATCATAGAATAGGGAAAGGAACCCATTTATCAAGCCTACATTGCTTGTTTCCACAGTGATTTATACACATAAATGATGAGATTTAATGATTGTTATGACAAGAAATAATAAAGAAAAAATCCTAGCCGTGAACCGAGGTTTTCTGCAGTTTGCAGCCCTGCAGCCTGCAGGGTAGCGTTAACGACTGTCCTTCATTGTCCCGCGAATTGAACCGGTTGGCAAAACACATTCAATCACAGATGGACCGAAATTTAAAATTTATATATGATCGAGAATATTTAAAAAATGTATGTATTTTTTTATTAAAAATGTATTTACCTTAAAATTATGTAGTTTCGTCTATATTAATATAAAATTTTACGTCCGTTCGTACATTCAACTTGTCCACATGATCCAAAACCCATTTTTCAGCAACCATTTCATCAAAAAAATCACTAGTCTGATCATGACACAAGACACACCATGAACCATTTGGTAATATAAAATTTTACGTCCGTCCGTCCGTACATTCAACTTGTCGAATAGGTAAGTCGTGAGATTTAATGATTGCTATGATGAACAATAGAAAGAACAGTAAATTATAGCCATGGTCCAAGCTTTTTCTGCACTTTGCAGCATTGCGGTTGCAGAGCCCTAGTTGTTTTGTTTTTTCCACTTCAACGGTATTCTTAGTATTATGTTTTAAAGGTGTTTTATGTCAAAATATTGTTAAATTTATAACTTTCAAGTAAAAAATTTTAAAAAAATGTTTTATTTTTCTTTTGGCATGTCCACCAAGAACATATATGGGAGCGTGCAATTGTCACAAGGTTATCACCAAAGACGGAACTAATGTATAAGAGTTCCTCTCAAAATATTTTGGTATAACAGTATATGAAGTCTTTTTAAATTTAAATATTAGTCAAATAAAGACTTTGTCTCTCTCAATTTTTAAATTTAAAAGCTTAATAGAGTTTTGCCCCTCCCAATGTTTAATCCTAGCTCCGTCCCTAGTTATTACCCATTTTCCATGGGGCATATGTGATACGATATGAAGTGCTACTACTTTTATACTTCAGCACCTCCTATTTCTTTTC
Organism: Hibiscus tridactylites; assembly: GCA_958450335.1. Lineage (NCBI taxonomy): Eukaryota > Viridiplantae > Streptophyta > Magnoliopsida > Malvales > Malvaceae > Hibiscus > Hibiscus tridactylites. Next base: position 3,166,350 of record OY288273.1, read on the forward strand.
TAATGTGTGATTAGTGTTTCCAGTTAAGTGTCACAAGTCATTATTACGGTTGTTTACACTCTTTATCACATCTGTTGAAATGCTCATCGTTAGATCAAATAGTTAAAGAGATCACTTCAATACCACTTTTGAAAGAACGATAACTCTTTTCTCAAAAAAACATATGTCCTCATAAGATTTTAGAATAATATCCCATAATAAATGGCTACTGATATTTAGGAAATTATTTCCTAATATCCAAGTCAATGCAAGCAATAAAATAGAAATAGATTCTCTGCGATTAATGTAGAAATCAATACGATTCTTATGCAACTAAACATTTTCTAAATTAGGTACTCTTTGTAAACTAGAAATAAGTGTTAATTCTATCAATATTAACATCAAGCAACATAAAGAAATACATAAAAATTTATTTATTTATCTCTATTTTTGTTATATTGTTAAACTTTAACTTTTAACATTTATTGTTCATTCTTCACCGTTAATAATCATGCCGAAATAATTTTTACATTAAAATATGTAGGACCATTATTTTTACAATCCAATATTTTATATCTTTTTAATGTAAGATTAATGATTTTATTTCTCTTGTAAGGTGTGAAATAAGCATAAGCAAATTGTCTCATATTAACGAGAAATTATTAAATTAATCCGACTCATCACATCATTTATTGTCCATTCAATAATATCTACCCATTTCAGTGTAACTTCTAAGTAACTACAAACTCATACATTATTGATGTGAGCACGTTTATGCCACCCAACGATGCAACTTCAAACTTTCAGGGAAGTTTGCTTTTTCATTTGTTACATACTGATGTGTAACATTTCTTATACTTATATTATTTATATCAGTGTGTTTACTATGTATATAGTATGTTTGTTGTGTTTTGAATAAGTTTGATATAACTTATGGTGTGTTTATATTTTTTTGTGTGTTAATAAATAATTGTGCACTTATTTACGATTTGTATTATTGTTTCCATTAAGTTTACAATGCTTTGATGGAAGTTTGTTGCCTTTTGACATAGGTACGTAGCAGGACACTAGCTCAAGTGATTATATGCAGCTCCACTTCAGCTCAAGTGAGCATATGCAGCTCAAATTCAGCTCAGGAGAGTGCAACCAGCTCATTTTCAGCTCATCACACTTTCAGCTAGTTCGTTTCAGCTCAGCTCATTTCTAGTCAGCTCAACTTTAGCTCCACTAGCTCAACTTCAGTTGACAAGTCCAGAAGTAGCTGAAAAGCGTCTTGCATATCGGGGAGTGTGCTAGTGCACATGTGGCAGCCTAGGTGGCATCCGGTCATCTCCAGCACCCATGTGGTAGCTTGACACATGTGTGTGAATGTGCAGCCGAATCAGCCCGTTTTCTCCTTCATTATATACCATTTGCAAGAAAGGATAAGCCCGAGTGGTTATGTTTGAATTTCAAACATAAAAATCACATGTTAAATGTGATTTTCATGTGTTTTGGGCGCCTAAACTTGTGGCTGCCAATTGAGTCCGCCCAAAAGGAGTTATTTTCACTCAAATTCATTTTTTAAACTCCTTTTAATATCAGCCACACAACTTAAATGAATTTAGCAGCCCTTGTACTTATATATATGTGTTTAAACAATGTAATTTGGTAAGATATTTTGGAAATAAAATTTTTGAGAGAGTTTCTCTTGTTCGGTTCTTTTTAGAACTATCTTTTGACATTTCAAACTGAGTTTTGTTGTGTCAAATTTTACTTGATACTTTGGGTTCCTAGATCGCTATCTAGTGGGTCCAAGTCCTCCGACGAGAAGCATATTCGATTCGGGTTTGCTCAGTAGATTGTGCAGGTTCTTTCGAGCTTTCCGTCTTTGACGTTAGACAGATTCGATTCGGGTTCGTTCAGCAGATTGTTCGAGTTCTTTCGAGTTTAACGTTGCCAAACTTTCGCTGATTTTTCAGCAACGTTTCTGCCATATTTTGGTCTCCGTGACAGCCATGAAATCCCGTTGAAGCCTTCATCTTGTTCGAGTCCAAATCTGTCCAGAAATTCTTACACCTTTATTATGTCCTTTTTTGTTTGTTTGTTTTTTTCTTTTTTTATTTTAACTATCTAAAAACGTCCATTCTTGTGTTTTATTGCAGAGAAATGTTTGCTACGATCCTAGATCCGTTTACGAACAAGGAGCGTTGTTTCTGAAGCAACGTACACCTTTTATCAATTATATATAGAAAAGAGGTGAATATTCAGCTTGAAAAAACGAGATGAAAAAAATTCATTAGATTGGATCAAGAATAACGTGGTGAGCCAAACTCATTTAATAATTTTTCATGTTTTCGGGAATGGAACAAAACTAATTAAAAAAAACAATAGCGACTAGTGAGGGTCTTTTTGCGACGGGCTTAGGTCCATAATTTGCCGTTCTAGGCCCAAAGCAAATCAAAATAAATTATGGGCATACATCACTAGTATTTCGAGAGACATGTTTAAAAGTTTAAATCATTTTAACCGTATTATGAGTTTATAGAGTTAAGAATTGAATTATTTTTAGTATTTTTACAACTGAATAATATTAAGACATACTATAATAAAAAGAACATAAATTTAAATTTTAAAAATAATATTGTTAAAGTGAAACAACTATAAATCTCAAATATGCATTAGAAAACATAAACGTAAGACGTCGAAAAATATTTTAAACTTATATTAAATAGCATTTAAATATTTTATTTCCTATGTTTTTAAAATAAAAATTATCTTATTTACTTTCACTAATTGAATGTGTTCCTCGTCTCGTGACATTAGTAATTTAATCATGTTAAAAGTGAAATTTTTTTCAAGTATCTAATGTACAATGTTTATATTAGGTAAACTCTGTCTATGCATAAATCAGAAGATATTTAACATTTAAATATTTTTACCTCACGTCCTTATATATATTGTATCAACGAGTCGACAATATCAGTTGAGCTATACTTGATCCTTAATTCTATATTGATATTAAATTAGAATTATATTTTGATGCACAAACTATGGAGAAAATTTTACACAACCCTTCACATTTAAGCTATAAGATCTAAATCCTAAATCCCTAGCTCTAACACCCTAAACCTTAAACTCTGAACTCTAAATTATAACAATAAACCTTAAATTCTACATCATACAACCTAAATTACAACATAAATCTCTAAACCATAAAATTAATAAATTTGTGTAAACTGTTTACACAAACTTATATATCAAAGTATTTTCTACCAAATTATCCACATTAATAAAAACAAAACAAGTGAACGTCAAAAAAACACAAGCCAACTACTACGCAAGCCAAGAAAAGGCAAATTTAGCCTATCAACGGCGGAGATTCACAGAATATTCCTCAAAGTTCCAAAACAATGTCAACTTGCCACGTGGTGATCTCATCATTAACATGGGATGAATAAAGGATCAGGATTTCACCACCGCCACATTGAAAAAAACTAGCTCCCGACAAATTAAATTAGGCCCACTAATGACGTGGCTAAGTAAGAACCACAAGTTAATTTAAATTATTTGCTTTCCTATTTTTCTATAAATTTAGATTTCGAGCATAAATAATCAAAACGTAAAATCGAATACGAAAATCATATTCATTTTCTACCGAATAATTGATTCTTTTAGAAAAAAAAAACAAACAATTTAATTTTTATCATAACCATATTCAAACTCAAATATATATATATATATATTGATCTCATATTTTTTTGTTCAAAATATATTGATCTCATATAAACATATATGGTCAATATATTTATATTCGAGCGTACGTAGAATACAATTATTAAAAATATCGAAGTTTGAAAAAAATCCAAATATCTCATCCTAATCCATTGAGAATAGACACGCGTCACTTCGTTAATAGGGAGATGTCGTCATACGCCGAATGTTTTCTTATTCCTAGGGCACAACTCCACTCGCTCGAGTAGATAAAAAAACATACTTGCTTTAATTTCCATTAACATTCGCTTTCAAATTTGAGCTTTTATTCTAAAGAAGAAACCTTGAACTAATTCAAGATTAATGCATAGCTTTAAGTTAAGGGGTGAATTTATAAATTTTTAGCGGGTAAACTTATAAAAATTTAGAAGGTAAAAATAGATTTTTAATAGAAAATACATAGAAAAATTTTAATTTTTTTAACTCTTGTAGGAATTTTAAAATTTTAGAGGAAGACGACCGCCCCGCCAACCTCCTCGATCCATCCTTAAACTAGTTTCCAATACAACTTACTTGATAAGATATCTTATAACATTTCTATGTACTACTATTGTATCAGCGGTGAAATGTATTTCTTAAGACCTTACAAATAAAATTAAAAAACATACTTCCTCGGTTCCTCCCTCCCACTTAAAATGTCTCTTTTATGTTTTGAAATTGTCTCACTTAAAGTGTCTCATTGGAAAAATAACTATCAATTTTTTTAGTTTTTCAACAAAACAAACTTCAACTTTTAAAGATAAAATTGTCTTTTTAATTTATTTACGTCACATTTCTTACACAAACTTTTTCTTCCTAAAACTGCGTAAAAAATCAACAATGAACATCTTAAGTGAGACGGAGGGAGTAATAAATATGTGATAAAAACAGTTTATTTTAAAAGATCAAATTTATTTATTAAAAAACTAATATTAAGGAAGATTTAACACATTTCAAACTTATTTTAGAAGATCAAATCACTACATCGAAACTTAAAATCAATATGTGATAAAAACAGTTTATTTTAATATGTCGGCTATATATATATTGTCAACTTGCTTAACAATGGCACAAGGTATATTCATATATTTTATTACAATGTTAGAAGTAGACCTTTCTCTTTGTAGACAGCATATCCCGTGGAAGATAACACTAAAACTACATTACTAAATAATTATATTTTGTTAGCCATTGTTTTAAGAATAAATGAGAATAAAATATTTCAATATTCAGCGATATTAAACGAAAACGCAAAAAAAGTAAAACAAATGCATATGTTATATGATTCTTAAGCTGATTTCGTTTATATGAACTTTTGAATTTAATTTTTTCGTAATGTTGATAACTTATTTTACAATATCAAAAATATCACATTATAAACGAACTAAAAACGAAAAAAAAAACTAAATATCAAATTCAAAACCTAAAAATACTTTTTTTTTTTGAATCAAAAACCTAAAAATACTTTATTCGATAATTAATTAAGCTTAATGATCTCATTGGATATCCCAAAGCAATAAAAGTCTCTTTAATTTCCTAATAAAAGGTGCAATGAACTAAGCACAACAAATCAAAATGAAGAGAGAGAGAGAGAGGCACGTGTTGTCCACGTTCCTGTGAGTGCGTCAACTGATTACAATACGATGTTAATGTCTTAAAAAAACACAAAACAAAAAAGTCAAAGCATCAGCCAATCACATTTCACTTTGAGAATAAAGACAAAAATCCTTCAACGATAAAAGCCATAGCCCTCTCGTTGCAAACATTTCAAAAACCCTTCTTTTTCCCTCTTACCTTCTTCCTCCCAATCCATCGCTCCCACTTCATCTGGATTTCCTGTTTGGATAAGAGGAAAATTGAGTGGGAAATGGAAAGAAAAACAAAAACAAGCTCAAGCTCTGACCTCCCACCCGGTTTCAGATTCCACCCCACAGATGAAGAATTAATCATGTTTTACCTCAAAAACCAGGCCAAATCAAAGCCATGCCCTGTTTCAATAATCCCAGAAGTTGATATTTACAAATTCGATCCATGGCAATTGCCTGGTTAGTTTAATCATTACCCAAATCATCATTTTTTTTTGTTCATAACTGAATTGGAATTTTCTTTTCTTTTTCCGGTAGACAAAGCAGAGTTTGGCGAAAATGAATGGTATTTCTTCACCCCACGAGATCGGAAGTACCCGAACGGAGTTCGTCCGAACAGGGCGACCGTTTCTGGGTACTGGAAGGCCACCGGAACCGATAAAGCTATATACAGTGATTCTAAATACGTCGGGGTGAAGAAAGCTCTTGTCTTCTACAATGGCAGACCACCAAAGGGCGTCAAAACAAATTGGATCATGCACGAATACAGATTAAACGAATCGCGAAAACAAACCAGGGAGAAAAATGGATCCATGAGGGTGCGGTTTTCTTGTCCGTTTTATTCATGTTCATGAACTGTTCGACGATATTACTGTGTGAACTTTTTTGTGTATTTAAATTTTTTTTTCAGCTGGATGATTGGGTGCTTTGTAGGATCTACAAGAAGAAGAGTTCGGCTGGGAAAGTTTTGGATCAGCAAGTTGAAGAATCGAAGGCGGAAATTGAGATTGTGGGGAGGTCCATCGATGATGGTGGAGGCCAAGAATTGTTGAAATTCCCAAGAACATGCTCGCTTTCTCAGTTGCTGGAGATGGATTACATGGGTCCGATTTCGCATTTTTTGACTGAAAATAACAGTTCAGGCTTTGATTTCACTAACAGTGTAGTTAATTCTGGGATTGGAGACGTTGATAAGCTTCCGGTTGGAGAAATTCCTTACAATTATTACGCTACTGATTCTGGGAAATTTCAATTCCATTAGTATATTGGATTGGATTGTCTAAAATGAAAGAAAATGGATCACCTTTATCCATTCTAAAAAGAACAAAAAAATTGTAAAAATTATTTGCTGATTATATATTTTAGATACTCAATTACACGTGGCACAATGTAATAACTCTTCTTTTTTCTTTTTCTTCGTAATTTTAGATGGGTAAAATTTTGATACACAAACCGTGTAAAATTAATTTTACATTAGCATGCATATTTATATTATAAAATTTAAATTCTAAATTCTTAACCTTAACTCTAAAAAACTAAACCTTAACTCTAAAAAACTAAACCTTAAACTCTAAATTCTAAATACTAACTTTAAATTTTAAACTATACTAATTTATACATACTGTGTAAGTTTTTTTTTCATTTTAGATTAAACAATTTTAGAAATATACATAAAACAAAAACCAAAATTCCAATACCAATGAAAGGGTCCGGCCACCATGTGCTACCGTATTCTGGTTTCATCCTAACCGTTCAATCGGATGGTAATCAAATTTCTACTTCTATAATCCTATCTAATTCATTATTTCTAAATTACTTGGCCTAGAACTTTGATAAGACCAAAAATGAGTAATAGTTTTATAACAACTAATATTTGATATAGGTCGATTAATTAAGATTAAATTTTGTAAAAATTTATTATGAGAACAATCATTTCAATTTAATTTTTTTATTTATAATATTAAATTTTGAATCTTAACCTTACTTAAATGATTTAAGACCTTATACTGCTAAACCCACTGATTCTTGCGTAAACAATATTTACTCTTTAAAGATTAAAATCTAAATCTTTAATTTTAAATCATTAACTAATCTTAAGTCCTATGACCTAAATCCAAAAACTTTAAAATCTAAACAAAATATCTAAACCTTAAAATAAAAAGGAAGTTTTAGACCACACAATATATGTATCGAATAATTTTTTAAAACAACCATAAAACTTTGATATTTAGGTGGCAACGACAAATATAAAAAGAAGAAAGAAAGCGAGATTGGCAGAAACTATGGTGGAATCTGGATAAGTACGGCGTGACGGCGTCCCTTATCCAAGAGAAGTATTTAAATAGGGAAAGTGATGACCGGGGAATGAAGACCTTGTGGCCTGTGGGAAAGCTTGCGTCTAGAATTGCTGCACTGCTTGGTTTCGTCGTTTACACGCATACTTCGGGAGATTCTAATGTAAGGCGGACTAATATACAGCTCTTATATTTCCGCAACACTTTCTTCGGAGTTCAGCCGTCATAAAAAAACATTAGCATCTGGAAAAAAATAAAATAAAACAAGTGACTTTGTTTGAACAATGCTGGTTTCTTTGTTTGAATGAATCATACTAAATAGGACTAGCATTTACTGCTTTTGCCTCGCTCTTTCCTTTATGCTTTTTCCGATTTAAGAAAGTTGGGCCGAAATCTTTTCTTAGAGGAAATTATATCATAAGTAATAACCATGGGTGACCACCGGTTGGGCATAATTGAAAAACGCGGGGACTTAAACCGACAGGAATAAAGATAATTGAAATTTTTATTCACGAAGTTAGAAATAAGAAAATTTTTATCATCGAAAAAAATCATTTCTTCCCCATTTTTCTGTGAGTAGAATGATTGTTTTCTTGTCAAGGCTGATCTCAATTCTATGATTTGCTCTTAAAAAAAACTCCTAAAATATTTTCTTCCAGTATTACTAGAGTTATTTTTTGCCTCCTCTCGCTTATGTCAGTTTGAAAGAATTCTTTTATTTCTTATATCCTTGATTGAGTTATTTCTTTAGGTTGTTTTTACATTTTAGTGGATTTCTTAACAATCTAAAAAGACAAAACTAAATTTATCGTTTATGTTCATAATTTTGGAGATTAATGTTGAGTATTTGTTTTAACGTATTAAGATTTATTTATTATTTTGAGATAAGAATCAATCGAAAATTGCGGAGATTCGCAATGGATATGTATGAGGATGAAAAAATCTTCAAAATATTTAATAGAGATTCTTTGAAACTGTACTGACAAGTGTTGAAGATGTGTTGAATAATACAAAATCGTCCTTGCCCCGCCTTATTGCCACCTCTAATAATAATAAGAGACAAAATTAAAATTAAATGTTAAAAGAAATTAGAATTTATCAAATACTTAAATTTAAATATTAAGAGAAATAAATATCTCATTTAATTAATATTTAGACTGAAAAACATAAAATATTTATATACTAAACAAATTTGCAGGGTCACAAACTCTCCTATAAAAAATGAATTTGTCCTTTGCCTATATTATAAAAAGTATTTCGCAAATATGAGTTGAAAAAGTGTGTCACGTTTTAACTTGAAAATCTCAAATATTGTGTTTCTCTGACTTGAAAGTCTCGCAATCTTGTCTTATAAAAAGTATTTTCACAAATATGGTTGGCTAAATACTTAGTTGAAACTCAAACATATGGCACATTACAAAATTGAGTATGACTTAAAAAAAACCTAGCCACGGTCTCTTAAATTTTTGTCGGTTATAATTTTTTTTTTTGTTGATAGTTGGCAATCACTCTTTATATTAGTTGTCGATCAACTGGTTATTTTTTTTTTATTTTAATAAGAATCTCTGCTTTTGTAGCACATGTTTCCTCTGTCCTTGTGACACGTTTATCTTTGATTTTTTGTGGTTCGTTTCAACTGTCATTGTGCATGATTTCAGCATACTTTAGCGGTCGGTTGGTGCTCGTACAAAGATCTTCACGACCCTAATCTCTGATTATGGTTCTGTCGGTGGTCTTAGAAAAATAAGTCCCCACTCGGTTGATGGTTGGTTGTCGATGTAATCAGATCTGGATAGCGGGGCAATTTGCCTGATAACTTGATTCGCTCACCACTCTTTTTTCACCCTGTAAAGCGTCTCGTTTGGATAGAAACAAAGAGATTCAAGAACGTTTCAGAATTTTAGTATGTTAATCTAGATGTAAATGTCTACTTTACATTGCATTTCTGTAAGAGATTTTTAGTGAATTTGTCTCTTTTTTTTATGTATTGTATTATATTTTCTTTCATAATGATTAATAAAATTTAAATCGATTGAATACCTAATGTTTTTGAATATGATCGAAAAAGGGCAAACGTTTTTGAATCGGGTCAAAATAAAAGAAGAGGAATTGTTATAAAAATCTTAAACCTTTGTTTAAGTATATTCGAAAATGTGAGACCATTATCGGACACAATTTTTTTATTCCGAAATTACATTGGAATTAAAAAAAATCCCTAGAAAACAATGAAAATGGCAAATTTTCCCTAGAAAATTTCCGGGTTTGTTTATAAAGGAGAAGACTTGGAAAACAGGGGAAAACAACAAGTTATAATTTTTGTATAGTTTAGTTAATGGATTTCGCTAACGGTGTCTAAGTATACGAACCATACATAAGCTACTAGAAAGCATTGAAATTCATAGATGCTAATTTTTTCGGTACAAAGTAAGGTCACATACTTAAAAATAATATTACGGAAACCCGAATTCGAACCCTAAATCTTCGCAGCGATGGGCCGTAACGTCTCGAATACACCGAGAGACGCATTGTTTCATCGTTGCATTGAATCAGCAGTGAGAGATGGCAATGGCGGATGAAATGATAACGAGTATGAGAACAAATGCCGAAGCGAAAGAGGCGATCAAGGACCCCGAAGTGCGCTCGCAGAACGAATCCAATTGCTGGCAAACTGCGGACCAATTCGCGTTAGCATTCCCTTCGTGTGCTAAGTACACAATGGAGGCCGCAGCTGAAGCTCCGGCCGTGACCAAGGCCAGCATTGCCTGGCACAAAAATAATAGAACCAACATTGGGTTTAGATGAAATTGTGTAATTATGTTATGATATTGATAATAATTTCGATACCATATCTAAACATGATTCGATCCGATCAATTAACACTTTCGATTATCGCAAAAATAAGTCTAAAATAATCTTCACCGTGTCGAACGTGACCAAGATGAGTCGACTGTTTTTGTCTGCTCTTTTGATGATATGATAGAAAGATAGGGGAAGAGAAAGCACAAGATAGGCACACGAGACTGAATTGGCAATCACAAAGAACCTGTAAAAAGTATGTGACACATCGAAAACCTGTTAAATAACGGTCGCAACGTGACATTAAAATTTATATTTTATCGACAACGGTAAATAACTCACGTGAACATAGGAAAATCACTAAATTTAGCATTCAGTAGGACGGACTGAGACAACAACGGAACGGTTTCTTCGGCGGTACCCATCGCCATAGCACTCGCTAGTGTTCCTCCGGCTGCAAGGAATCTCAGTAGGAATTCTAGTATAGCCACCCCGTTGATCATCGAGTTTTTCGGGTGTGCCCCGTGGGATGTTTCACCGGATTCGACCGATAATGTCTTCATTATTCTGTTGTTGAAGCTCTTGTTTTTCCTTCTTTTGGGCCTCTAAGGTAAATGTAGATGAATTAATGGATGAAACTAGATAGAGCAGAGTGGAAGATATGAACATTTATATTATTTTCGATGCCTAAGCAAATTTGGATTTTTTTTCCGTCAGTAAAAAACAAAATCAAAGTGGGGAATTAGGTTAATTTGCTGAGGTTGAGATAATTGTCACGTTTGCTTCTGTAACATATCATGTCATTTTCTTAAATCCTAATCCTACCTGCTCGAATAAGTTGTTTTTGGAAGGGAACGAAATTGAAATTTTATTTATTTCTTTAAAATTAAAAAAAAAACTAAATTGACTTTTTTCATTTTTTAGATGGGCTAAAACTGCAATTGTACCCTTTTAACATAGGGGCCATAAGTGGAAGCCCAACTTTTTGAAGTATAATTAAGATTTTTAGAAAGTCCACTCACCCTTGGGGAATCCAATTTGGGTCCTCGGGTAAGGCCATTTTTACACCGTCTTTATCGACAAAAATCACCGTCTTTATGTTATAACACTAAAATATTAAATATTAAATTTTAAATTCTAATTTTGAATTTTGAATTTTAAACCCTAAACTCTAACTTTAAATAATAGATCAACGAGGCAACAATGGCATATTAAAGGATACTAATAAAAATATGGGTAAATTATTTGGGTGACCACTTAATTATTGGGCATGACCTATTTTGACTATTGAACTATAAAAATTGAAAATTTAATTATTTAACTATTTAATTTGACCTATTTTGATCACCAACTGTTAAAATCTAACTGAATAGTGACGTGAAAGTTAATTAAAATTTGTACAATTCATATTTAGACTTTATTAGTTACCTATTATATCAATTTAGTCAACAAAATTGGTGGTTAGTGGTTAACTGTAATATTATATCATATATTTCCACTAAAATAATCATGATTATAACAACTTAATAAAGTTTTTAGTTAGTGGTTACTCGTATGTAAGGTGTTAACCCCTTTTTTCAAAGTTTTTTCTTTCTTTTTCTCTGCTTTGATTTGCCATTGAAAAATCAAATAAAAATCCAAGCAACAATTAACTATTTAAAAAATCAGTACTTAAGCATTCCCAGATTTTTAAAACCCTAATCTCTCAATTTCCCATGCAAAATTTCAAAATACTTTATGCTGATGAATTATTCAAAAGAATTTTGTCTAATAACAATTTAATTAGAAGCATATTCAGAAAAAGTTAAAAAACCAATTTAATTAAAAACAATTAATACCATAACATTATAAATTTAATTAATCATTTTTTTGGAGGAATGTCATGTGGAGACCTATAAAATATAACTGGTGAGAATTGTTTCCCACAGCTAAATTTTTCAGGCTTAACTGTTGTTGAAGCAAACTAGAGGAAACATAAAGTTAAGTCAATTTCTGCATTACCATATCCAAGAAACAATGAATTGGTGACAAACAAGTTAAAGAGACTAAATTACAGTTTTCTGTTATTAACAATAAGCTATAAGCATAAATAAAACAAAAGCAATTTAAGCAACCTTCACAATGGGACAACCCATTCCAAATTTTAAAACTAAATCCTTCAAAAGAACGAGTACCAACAAAATAACACTAAACGCAAGGAGAGTACACATGAATGTTAAGTGTTGTAATGTTTGTTCTTGGGTGTATTTCTTCGGGTCTGGTTCTGCAGTTTTTTGTATTCCCTGGTTGTTAAACACTCTTTTTTCCCATTTAAGTTTAGGGGGGGTTTTTAATGAGGCTTGCAACCGAGTAGGTGTAAATGATTCACTCAATAAAAATCATTTTATGCCGAGCAAAAAAAAACATAGCTGAGTATAGTAAGTTTATGGGCAGTGGGGCGCTTGGGGGTTGGAGCAGAGTTTACTAAGGCTCAAGTTCAAAGGCATATTGTGGATACTTTAGGGCTACTATGGTTGAGCCAGGGCAAGCTGCTCATGGAGATCCATCAAAGTTTTTATTCCATTTTTTGCCCATATAAAGTTTTGATATAATAGATAACTATTAGAGACCGAATATGTAATTATACAAATTTTAGGTAATTACCACGTCACCTTTTCGTTAGATTTTAACGGCTCGTGGTCAAAATAAATCAAATTAAATAGTTAGGTGGTCAAAATTTAAATTTTTATAATTCGGTAGTCAAAATAGGCCAGACTTAATAGTTAGGTGGTCACACATGTACTTTACCCTAAAAATATTAAATCCCATTAATTGTATTGATCATTTACAAATTTATTTTATTTTTACCGCTATTTTTTTTACAAATTTATTTTATTTTTTTTCCAGATATATTCTAATTATTCGTTCGATTGTACTTTTTAATGATTAGTTTTGATTCCGATCTATTCAGATATGTTTTGCTCACAATTGTGATTGTTTTTACCTTGCATTTTAACGTAAAAAAGTTATGTTCATGTTGGGAAACATATGCCAAACTTAAATATGTTAGAATTTAATATATATATATATATATATATATATATATATATATATATATATATATATATGTAAAAGGTGATTATTTGGTAGTATTTGTTCATAAATATTCTTAATCTTTTGATAATGCATACACCTTGTAGACAAAACGATTAACTCATGTCTCCTAAAATGAACATCATCCGTATTTTTTTATTAAATAAAAAGGTATTACATTCTCATACTGAGATTCGAACCCATACAAAATGAGACAATATAAACATCTTTAACTACTAAGCCAATTAGTAAATCTCATTATGATATCAATTCATTGAACACCATACCATTATAATGCATACATATTTAAATATAAATACAAATAAATTACATATCTGAATTGCAAAAAAGAAAACATATTTATTATTATTTATCTTAAAGCAAAAACAAGTCATGTAAAAGTCAGTATCCACATCAATTTGATGTTAGGAAATTATTAAACAATCATGGTTGGTTTACTAGTGGAATTATTATATATGAAAAATATATTATCTTACCCCAAAAATGTAAAACTACAATAAAAGGAACAGAAAAAGAAAGGAAAAATAGAAACTTTGTTCTTGTTTTTTCTGCTTTTATATCCAAGTGGTTGGCTGTTGGATTCTTTGGTGTTTGAAAAAGAAAGGTGCTTGCCCTTTCCATAACTTCAAAATTCATGTTTATCTGCTCAATTCAGGGCCTACAACACACCTTTCATTCCTAATCCAATTATTCATTCGATTCAGAGTTCGAATCTCGACATTTATATATTAATACGGATCGAAATCATAATCTGGTTTAATCTACAAGTTGTGCCATGTCTCAAGTATTGATCATGGTATATGCCCTATTAGCTATATTGTCATCTCCTTCATGTGTTTTCGTGGAAGTTGAGTGACCGAGACAAGGCTGCCGGGTTCGCTTGCAGCACCGAGAATGTTCGCAGTCGACAATTCCGGTCGTCTCCGGTTTTCGATCGGAAGCCGTCGAAGATACCTCCTGAATTCATGGTGTTCTTGGTTTTGATCATGAGGGTCGCCACCATTGAGCTTTTCGAACTCTCGTCGGTATCGTCGATCCTCAAAGCTTTCGAATTCGAACTCTCGTCGGTATCGTCGTCCCTGGAATGTTTCCCTATGGCCGGCGAATAGAAGGATTCAGGAAAGCCGGGACGGTAAAGGGCCGATGGAGGCGGTGGCGGAGGCAAATGAGAAGAATTGCCGAATGTGAGAACAGCACTGGCTTGAGCTCCGAGGATAGCTTCGGAGATCATAACATTCTGATGGTAATGCAAAGCAGCAGCGGTGGCGGCGGCTGAAGAAGAAGAGCTCTTGGTTTTCCGACGTCCAGCGCCGACGGGAACGTTCCGCATGGCTCCACCGGCTGTCCAGTATCTCTGACAGTTTTTGCAGAAATGACGCGGCTGGTTCACGTTGTAATTGTTATAGTAACAAAACTTGGTTTCGTTGCTGTTACATCTCGGACATGGAAGTATCTTGTCGGGCTTCTTTAATGTCTCGGTTTTCTCTTCGTTCTTCGAGCTTTCTAGCGACGAATGTTTCCTCTCCGACAAAGGGATTCTGCCATTGTCGTCGTCATCAAGCTTGTCCTAAAAACCAGAACTTTAAACACTTAAATTCCAACCATAATTTTCACTTTTTCATGCTTAAACTATCTCATAATCATTTCAAGTGTCATCAATGGCGGATTCATCAAAACAGAGCAAGGACAACTTACTTGAAGATCAAGAAACATAAAAGTAATGTTTTGCTCAGTTGCGTGGAAGCAATCGGTCTTAACCTGAAATGATTGTTTGAAACTGCAAGAAAATAACATTTCTCACAGAAAGCTCAAACCAATCAGCCCAAGCAAGTAGGGAAAAAAAGATTCTTTTTTTGGGTAAAAACTAAAAAATTTACAAATTTTGAAGAAAATCGAATAAACCCATTAATAATTATGAGTTTCTAAACAATGGGTTGTTCTTGGAATTGCCAGAAAACCTTAAACCATCAAGATTTGCAGAAAAAAAAAAAACAGAAGTGAGTCAACGACAAAGCTTCGTTAAGAACCTTAAAAGAAACCAAACCAAACCAACCCATCAAATGATTTCCAGTTTGTAATTAAGAAAAAAGAAATACCTGAGCTTGAATCCCATGATTAGAATTCACAGGGCCTGAAGAATTTCTGTCGCAACAAGCTTCATCCTGGTTCAATGTAAGCAATGGAATCAGCTTGCCGAACAGCTTAAGTTCAGACATGGCTGATATGTTGTTGTAATAATATTTGTAGCAAGAGCAGAGCTTTGTGTTTTGTCAGAAAAAGATTGATTCCAGCCGGGGGTTTCTGAAATGGAGGGACTAGGGAGACTAAATAGGGCCAATGGTGTTTGGGTTAGAAACAAAGGTGGGGAATGCCAAGTAAGCAAGAGAGGATTGAGAGCCACAAATTTTGTGGACTTTTTAGATCTTTTCATGCTCTTATATTCCTCCATTTTGCTGAAAAAGATAGTGCCTTTGCTTCCCTCCCATTGCACATATCCCCCTTAATACTCCACTTTTTCGATAATCATCGGTATTCGATTTATTTAAATCATTAATTAATTTGTATCATATACTACAGAGGTCTAATATAGATGACCCTTTCAATTTAATTTGTTTTATTCACGACTTCAATTACCAATATTCGAACTCTTAATTTTGTTCAAGGATCTAACACTTATTTTAGTACTTAAACTACTTTTTTGACCTTTTTTTATCTTCTATTGAATCCATCAAGTCATTTCAGTGGAAAAGCGGATGGTGTTTACTGAAGAGACCATAGTTCAATTGTTTTGTCTGTAAGGTGTGTGCATTGTCAAAAGATTAATGATATGTATGAACAGATAGAAAAATTAAACCGAGACAAAAAAAATTAAATATAGTTTTCATATTTAAAAAAACAGATAATTCAAAGGCTAAATGAAGATTAAGCCCTTTTTGTGAATACTTGGCTCTTGTTTTCTCAGATCTTTCTCTCTTCAAATGATAGCCTTCACTAACCAACGAAAACCTGAAACGTTTCACATTATTTCAAGCATTATTCAAATTCTTCACTATTCAGCTCAATTTTAATTGATTTCCCATCCCATTCTGACTATATCTTTTTTCTTTTCTGATTTTTTTTAAAATAATAGTTGATAAAAAATGATTTTTAAGGGATTTGCGGAAACAAATTTAATATTAATTAATTATTCGTGTTTTATGGACACATATAAGATTTTTATTAAATAAATTAATAAAAAATAAATTAAAACAATATTATCTCAAAAGGTCACCTTTTAAACATCCAATAAACATATAGCCTTCAGATTTTTATTAAAAAAATCAAGTAGTGCCATGCCCTCCACATTAGATCGATCAATTTTCCCGGACATGGGGACATGGGAGGGGAGGTGAACCCTAACTACTATATCAATACCGGATCCAACTTTGTTTATTAATTCAATTATTTTGAACGGTCTTAAGGTAATTATAAGGTTGTATTTGTTCATATTTTTTTAAAATATTTGACAACAAAATTGATTGAACTCAATTCTTTTAAAACGAGCATCATCATCTTTTTTACTAGGACAGTTATTTTTTAGATAAATGTGTGATTTTATTATCTAAAAGAAATAGAAGCCTACTATAGTCAACAACAGAACAAGCAACTAATAATTAATGTATACCCAACTATAGAAGTATGCCCCCAAATTGTACAAAGTTATAAATTAATCGTATCTCGTGTATCCATAGATCTACTACCGGGATAGTTATTGGATTCTACTAATTCTAACCATTTTTGTTTAAATATAGATGTATTATATTTTTATGTCGAGATTCGAACTCATACAAGATGTGCAAAATGATCATCTTTAGCCACTATATCAAATAGTGGATCTCTAATTCTAACTATTTTGATATATGTATTTGTTACCACTTGCTGCATTAATTGTTTTAACAAAGTGTTTTGGCTAGTGATATATATATTAGGATTCACTTATATTTAATTAATTTTTACACATTTTTTCACAAAAACTTTTACTCTGGTTTCTTTTAAAGTGTAGTTTTCGAAGGTGGATTTAGTGTCGTATGACGTTATTTTATTTTAATTTAAATTTCAACAAAGAATTTCTTTTGAATTGATTTTTTTCATATATCTAACTGTGATTCTTTGTTTGTTTGTGGTATGATTTTCGTTTATCTTTATATTTGTTTGACGTTTATATGGTGATCAACATGGTATATGTTCTAATCAAAAAAAGTTGGTGGTTTAATATGATTAAATCTCATTTTGTGATAATTTTTAATGTAATCAGAACTGTTAGCGAAGTAATATACAATATTAATTTTCTTGATTTTTATTCCCACATCTGTAAAGCGTCTAATTAAATAGCGATATAAATTTTTTATAATGACTGTTAGATTTTCATGAAAGAGGAATAACATATCTAAAGAAATAAAATGTTTAAGAGAATATTTTATTTTTCTTCACTCTCTTTAAAATTAGATTTTTTATTCTTTTCATTATAAATTTTCTTGGTGGGTCTGATCTCCAATATTTTTTTTGGTTGAATTTTTTTTTACCAAAGATGTAATTTATCCAATGCTAGAATATTTAACTAGTTGTCTATTATAATTGTTGGCAAAAAACTCGATTACCCGGTCTTGGTCAGACCTGATAGATTTTTACTTGAAATTAGTTTTAGTGGAACCGGGACTGGATTTAAAATTTAGGTCCTGATTGCAACAAAGACCGGGACTGGATCCTGCTTTTTTGGACCCGTTACCCGGTGGGTACCCAATGGAACCGAGACCAGTACCAGGTACCCGGTACTGGTCTGATACCGAATGACGTTGAAGAGGTTGAAAATAACTGAAGGCGCTCTTTTATTTCTCTTTATGTATGAATATTATGAGTATGACTCGTTTAAAGACTTCAACCTTCAAGCCTATAATATTCTGACTTTATTATTTAATATTTTTTTGATGGTTGAAATTTTTTCTCATACTGCTCAAATTTTATTAATAATAGACTAATTGACTGGGTACTCGCTATTAGTACCGGTTCCTACTAGTACCGGGACCGGTTCTTAAAATCTTAGACTCGGCCTTAACAAACTGATTCTAATTTTCAGGAACTGGTGGTTATCAAGAACGGGACCAATTTTAAACAAATTAGTCGGGTACCCTGTCTTGCCCACCCTAGTCTATTACACATGACCTGTCAATGCCAACATCGACATGGAACAAGCCCATGTGGCAAGGGATCCACCTTGCTTTGCCAAGCACAGCTCAGCACATATTCTTGTGTCGGTCCCCACAAGCTAAAGTGAAACGGCAAAAAGTTCATATTAACCAACGTGTCATCCTCGCCGTTCATTTTTATTCTCCGATTAGAGTCTTGACACGTGGGTTTCTCTTCTGTGACCGGCAACCGACATCATCGGGTTTTCCAGGGGAAGGAAATGGGTGGCGACCGTAAAAAGATTCTTCTTTCTACATTTTAGTGGCTACCCTTTGTTAGAAATCGGGAATGATATTGATATTTGTATTTTGATATACAACACTTGGTGACTGCCACGTGTCCATCTTAGACTTAGAGGTATGACATTGAATTTAAAATTAAATGTATGTCATATGTTAAGAAAAAATTATTATATGATACTGGCTCACCACGTCATCCGTGATCTCATCCACTAGAAATCAACTAATTAATTTTTATATTTTTATATTATTTTTTTCAATTATGAATCTTCGCTTTTTTTAACCATGTAAATAAGTAGTGAGTGGTTATATAGAAATTGATTATGAATAAAACAAATGACATGAAAAATAAAGATTAGTTGGCTGATTTTTTGTGGATAGGGACAATGAATGACATGGTGGGTTGGATCCATATAATAATTTCTCTATATTAAGGGATGTATTAAGTTAATAAGTTTTATACATTTAAAATTTTAATAAAAGAAGATTTAACCAGGGGCAGAACTATGATAAAATTATGGGAGAGGCCGAAACGAGACTGAAATTATGGGAGGGGTCAAGTTACTTATCGTTAAAATTAACAATTCACTATAAAATAACATTGAATAGAGGGTTGAGGTTTAATCTCACTAATTTCAAAATTGACATATCTTAAAAATAATTATACCAGAAATTTTGACAAAATTTAATTTCATTAACTTCAAAACTGAGAAGGTCTTAAAAAATTAAACCAATTTTTTTTAGAGGGACCTATACTTAATTTTAATAGTTTCAAAACGTTTAAGGGTTAAAAATACAATTAACCCATAAAAAATTAGGGTAGGTCAGGTCCCTATGAGTCCACCCGATGTTCCGCCCTTAAGTTTAACGACTGGCTCAGTGAAAATCGAGTAGTATTCATTTAAAATATTTAAATTTGCGCAGTTTTATTTCTTTTATTAAAAAAAATAAAAAATATAAATAAATATTTCTTATAATTACCTTAAGACTATTAAAAATTTAATAATATATATATAATTAATAAAACGTAAATAAAATTATATTAATTTACTAAAATAAATATCAGTGTGCTAGCATGGGCCCAACCAAATATCAATCATAAACAAATCTAATCTAATATATCTTCATGTTTCTATTGTCTTCCTGTACTTTATATATGCTATTTTTTATATTACGTGTGTTGCACGTGAAATATGTATTCGTATTTTTTTATTTCATGTAATTAATAAAATTAATTGTATAATATTAAAGTATTATATATGTTAATGGTTAAGCGGTAGTTATGTTGTTACAACTTACAAGTGTCATGAGATCATTACTTTTTAAAAATGTTTTTTTTTAATATGAGATTATTTGTTCTATCTTTTTATAACATTTCTTTCACGTTTTTTCTCGTGATATTTTTGTCATAAATGTTCATCTTATTTATCTCGTAAAACCAGCCAATCACAAGTGGTTCTAATATTATTTGTCACATAAATATTATTCTCTTACCAAATAATATGTGTGATATAATATGCATAGTCACCTCTTTTATACTTCAAAATTTTCCATCTCTTTTTTTTCCACATGAAATTGATGCTCTTACATATATCAAATTGATCAGTCGATGGTCCAAAGTAAAGAAAATTAACATGATAATCAAATAAGCGTCATCTTCATCAGTCGAGGCGATACCAATCAAAACTTGAGAAAAATGAAAAGAAACGACCAAACGACTATCAATGAAGATTAAATATATGTCAAAAGGTAAAGAAAAAACATATTACAAGGCATAGAAAAATATGTCACAAAGGTAAAATTATTTTTAACAAAAATAATAATATAATATAATAATATATAATAATAATAATAATAATAAATTATCAGCGGTCGACAACCAACCCTAAAATTAGTGTCGTTCCCGCAACTAAATAAGATGAAAAATCAAAGTTGCTGCCAAAGAGAAAATGTCTTTAGAAAACCCTTTTGATTCACTTTGACCCATACATTTTGAAACTTAAATCCATAATAAATTTGGACCGAAACCTACACAATATTTATTCATGGTGGGGCTTGAACTTTGACATCTAATATCCTAAAAAAACCATTTGATTTGCCCATAATAATAGCATTCTTAGTGTTTGAATACCTAAATTAGTTTGATCTTAACATTATTTAACTCATTTTAGTTACATCTATGTCCTTTATTGTCACTTTTGTATTCTAAAATTGTCCTATTCAAATTGTCATTTTAAAAAATCCCAACAACTTTTATTAGATAAATTTACTTTTTTACCCTTTTTGTTTTCCAACAAAAATAAAAGTTAACTTTTTAAGAATAAACTTGTTTGTTAAAATTATTTAACAATACACAACTTTTTCTTCCTAAAATTTCGCGAAAAGTCAACATGTAATAATACAGGAAAAAGTACGATACAAAGTTGAATTTCTCCCCTTAATTTTGTTTTTATGTTTGTTAGAAGTAAATGAAATCTTAAGATAGAAAAGTTAGGTTAAAAACTTAGGAATCTCAAATAAAAATCATAGAGAAAAGAGACATTATTAGTGGAATGAAGAAAGTGGTGGTGGGGAGGATGAGGTGTTGGTCACTTTGCAATCACTTTTTGCTTCCCATTCCATCAACTTTTTTTCCTATGGTACCTTATAGGCTATATGCCCATTATCAAGCTTATCTCCCAAACTTAAATTACTCAAATGGTGCATTTCAAAAACCACATCTTGTCTTAGCATAATGCATCCTTAAAGTAAATTGTACATAAATTCTGTGTAGTTTCTCTTTCATGATATTTCACATATAAAAAGGTGAAGTTAGTGGTGGACTTATATGACCACTAAGGGGGTAATTGTACTTTTTTGGGGGATATTTTTAGTGTTAAATTTATTTTTTTTCCAAAAAATTAGTTTAGTGGGTAAAGAGGGAAAACATAAAAAATTGTATATCTATTTGAGAAAAAAATTGAACCCTCATTCTTTAATTTTTAGATCTGTCATTGAGTGAAGTGAGAGAACTATGTATAATGTGTTCAATTATTATCAAGTGAACTATTAGTGAAAAATAAAAATTTTAAGTTGGTTGAAATTAATAAACAATTTCATGGTTACATGAAAATTAATGTATGAGTAATGCAGCTAACTTCAATTATATGACTAACTTTTAATGATAGGTGACTTAATTGATATTATATAAATTTTATAAATAATCTGATTAATAATATTAGAAGGTTAATGATCAAGATAAAACTTTCTCTATAATTTTATTTTTGAAAACCTATTTTACTTCTAGGTACCTAGGAGGAAAATTTAGGTGAAGTCAACATTTCTGAGTCTTAGGCTTAGTTTGTGGTTGCTTTTAAAAAATGCGGTGAAAAAAGTGATTTTCAAACTAGCTGTTGAAAAGTAGTTTTGAAAAGCTGGTTAGTGTTTGTCATTGATGTCAAAAGGTGATTTTGAGGAGATAAAATGTCTATTTTAGACATGATATTGAAAAGTGAAATTAATTTTGGGTGATTGTTCAAATTTATTAATGTTATGATTTATGAAATAAATCAATTTCAATTATAATAAAAAATTATTTTTTTATAAAATTTAATTTGAAAATATAAACTACATTCTAGATTATATACGGGCATACCATTTACACATTAATAATAAATATAAAATAAAGTACAAATAAAACAATTTTATTTTCAATATAAATATTATAAAATATATATTATTTTACAATTATGTATGCATAAACATTATTTTAACAATAAATTATAATAAAATAATAAAGGTAAAAAAGTAATTTTATTTTCAAACTAACTTTTCCACCCAAGAAGCTATAAAATCCAGCTTCTTGGTTTGGGTTGAAAAGCTGGTTTTAAAAGCAACAAAAAAAGTCTGTTTTAACTAAAAGCACTTAAAAAAGTGATTTTTGGTTGCCAAACGCAACCAAAAATAGACCCTTAAACCAGAGACCTAAAAGGAAGAGAGTATTGACAAATGAGCGTGCTTAAACCACGAGGCTGATCATCGTTATATCAGCCACCTTGTCCGAGAAATCTTTTGGTGTTGAATGAAAGGTTTTCTGAGTCTCTCATTGGTTAATCAACAGGAAAAAACACAATTGTTTGTTTCTATGTACATAGTTTTCCCAAAAACAAACAAACAAACAAATTCTCACAATTCTTCTAATCCTGGATTCCATCTTCATCTGGCCTGGAGGAAACCTCGTTTCCCCCACCATTGTTAAAAGAAAATCTAACCCAAATCTCCCTCTCCTCGGCTCTCTTCTTCCCCATCTCTTCATCCTCAACAGGCATCTTGTACCTGCAGAGTGCAGACAGGACATGAACCATGGATTTTAAGCCATTTCTCTATACATTCGCCATGGAACCTGTGCTTGCAAGGCATCTCCTTTGCAACATCATTAGGGTTCCACTCCCCCAAGCAAACCACACACTCTCCGTCTTCATCTTCACCGATTTCCACACTCGGCCATGGAAGCAGGCGGGTGACCACCGTCTTTGTTAGCCGGCCACCCGCGTAGCAAAGCTTCCAAATTTGAAGCTCCGGCATCGATCACCACCGTGGCTTGAGTGATTGGGTTGACATTTGACAAGGATCATTCTTTCACGTTGTGGAGCTGTTTCTCGGGCGTTTTGTGTTGAAACATCGCCATTGTTGTTGTTGGGGAAGCTCAAGATAAAGGGTACGAACAGATAGAGATATCTGTTCCTTAACAACCTTTCAAACAAAGAAGAAACTTGAGGAGCTTCGTTTTCAGAAGCCATGGAAGCTTTGAAAAAAAGAAAGAAAGGTGGAAACTTTAAGTTCTGAAATGAATCAATGAATGGAAACAAGTGATGGATTTAGGGCAAAACACAGGGAAGTTATAAGGGGATTGAAATTAAGAGAGCCCACAGAAATGAAGAGATTGGTTTTAGAAGGTTGTGGAAGGATCTGGAAAGTTTGATTAATGAAAAACGGCCGTACCATTTACGACTCTTACAAAACACGTTGAGTGCTGTGACATAACAGTTCATGTCTTTGGATTTGATGGTGTTATCCTTTTTTTAATGATGTTTATCACTTTAAACCAACCAAAACAAAAGTCGTTTTCAGTTTGAGGAGATTTTGATGTTACTCATGAAATAAAATTTGTCCGCCCTTTTCAGTGACTTTACATATATTTCAACACTAAAAAATATTATAAAATTAAATTTTAAGCTTTAACTTTAAATTTTAAACCCTAAAAAATACATTATACTATAAATTCTCTAAACTCTAACCATAACCCTTAACCTACAACTCTAAACCTTAAAATTAATTTTAAACGTATAGCATATGTAAAGGCACCGAAAATAAGTAAAAAATTTCCATCCGCTTACTCATGTGCTGATATCAGGTTATCAACTATGTTTTTGATGCCACATGTGTTGTTGTCCACCTTGTCTTTGATATTTTTGCTTTGAGAAAACGGATAGCTTTATTTTTTTTATTTTTTAAAATTTAATTCAATCTAATACTATGAACATCCAAAATAAAAGCTAATAAAAACTTTGATTGTCTATGTAGTTATCAGTATTTGACTCATTATTTAATATGAGTTAATTTTGATCTTGGTTTTTTAGGGCTTTGATTTGATTATTCTGGATTAATCTACATCACACACCTAATTTTAGTGGTTGATGTCGATTTAGTACTACACAACACAAGGTCTCGAACTCAAAACTCGATATCAAACTGCTTACCAATTGATCAATCCGTTGGTTAATTCAAAACTTGTTTGATTACGATTTCATCCTACAAAAGGGATGGAATTCTTCTGTTTCTTTTCGGTGCCACTACTTGTGTTCCACGCTCAAAATTAGGTTTAGAGTATAAGGTTTAGAGTTTATGGTTAGGGTTTAGGGAATTTAGAGTATAGTGTATTTTTAGGGTTTAAGGTATAGGGTGTAAGGTTTAAGATTTAAAATTTAAAATTTAAGGTTAGTGTTTGAAATTTAATGTTGTAGTGTTTTTTAGTGTTGATGGCATAAATAGGGGCACCGGAAAGGATAGAGGATTTTAATCCCTACAGGGCAATATCAGCTAAAACAAAACCAGAATTACATTTTAGAAGTCATTATTTAAGCCATAATCGGAAAAAGAAGTTTTTTATAGGATTAGATGTAACGTTGTGGGTTGTATCTAAGAAGCTTTGGAAGCCAATAATCGTATAGTAAAATATCATGAGCTCTATCTGTTTGTTGAAATGTTTAGCTCAAGTCTAGAATGTGATCTAACCTGCTATAACGTGTTTGCCAAAAGTTCCTCCATGGGATTTCCTTTTTTTACTTATATTTTCAGGCAAGAAGAGTAACATGATAAATCTACCAGGTTCCAATCAGTTTCACATTTGCTGCTAGGGAACCGACAGGTTTCGATAACTACAAGCAATGGCAGTGGCGAATTTCCCGGCACTCCAGTTTAAAACTAGCAACGCTTTTGGTCCGAAATTGAAATGTTTCGAATTCCTTCCATTACAGAACAGAAGTAAGCTTAAACAAGATCCCAACTTATTAACTGTTACTACAGTTTCTGTTCATCTGGTTGTAATGACTTGGGACATGTTTTGGAGTAATGTCTTGTAACTGTAAGCATACATTTTTAAGCTTCGGGTAGAATCTAAATCAAGTGGTTTTCCACAGGTCTTTTTGTTAAGACATTAGTAGTTGAAGCAAAGGCGAATACCAGAACAGAAAGCGCTAAAATCAGGAACAGAAGAATGCTAAATAAGGTATGATTTCATTTCTATGTTACTCTTCATTTTGTTCCAAAGTACTTGGTATCCGAAGTTTATGTTTGGCGCGTACTTGGATATAGGTATGGGATATATAATTCTCATAGGGCCTTCTGAATACGTAGAAATCTGTCCATGTCCGATACTAATGCCGAAGTCCGAGTAATGTAGCATGTATTTATCTTATACAGTTTAATGGCACTCCGAGAAGACCAAGACTGTCGGTATTCTGTTCCGAGAAGCAGTTATATGCAATGTTGGCGGATGACAAAAACAAGTGTTTATTTTACGGAAGCACTTTGCAGAAATCTATCCGTAACGATCCCGCTTGCACCACCATCGTAAGTGCTTCATAAGGTCTTTGAAAGTCTTGAAAATTCCTTGTTTGTGGAGAAAAAGGTTTCAGGTTAAGATAACCAAAGATAGACCTAACGAGTTTAGGCACAACACAATATGGTTAAACATGGTTGTCGTAGTTAACACTGCCCGTATGTATTCGTATTTAAGATGTCGACGCATTCAACAACGTTCTGTATATGTATACGTATGGCTAAACATGATTGTCACCGGTTGCTAGGTCTACAACAAGGAGATTGATCCTGTTGTGCTTGTATTTTCAGGAATCTGCTAAACGTGTCGGTGAAGAGCTGGTAAAGGCTTGTGTTGATCTTAACATAAACGAAATATCATATTATGATCACGATGGGTTTGCGCGTGGAGAAAGAATGCAAACATTTGAGATCGCAGTAGCAAGTTACGGCTTCTTGCCTCGATAGAAACTTCGATATCAGCTTGATGCTTTCTTCAACTGTCTACAGCCTACTTTATTTGTAAGCTTTCTATTTGATTCAGTGAAATGAAAACACGAAAGTGTAACGATCAGGTTCATGTCTTCACTGCGTCAATTTATGTACCGAGATTCCGCCTTCGTATATCTTCATGTATGTCGAACACAGATGTTGGAGAAAAATACTTGAGAAAAACAAAGAATTTAAGTACAGATGTATAGCAGATTGTACTTGGGTAAAACCTGCAAATTCTATACAAGGTATCAATCTACCAGTTGATTACTATGTATGCCCTACAAAAAGGATATCTTATTATACAATAATATGATCACTAACCCCATCCACCTACTACCAAAAAGGCTTTAAAAGAATAAAAGAAACAAAAAGACCACTAAAAAACACCTCTTACCCCGAATTTTCCCCACCCGGATCAATCAAACCAGCAATGACTGATCGGCTTCCTCCTCTATTTCTGGTCAAGTTAAAGTTAGCACCGGGAAAGTGCTGGTTGTGAAATGTAGTTGTCGGTATTTGTTCGCCAAAGAACATAAAAGAGAACTGTTGCATACCCTAGAAGCCCTATGGATCGCCACAGCATCTAGCTCTTTTTGTCTCCTGGAGTTTCTGCCATAAACACATCAACTCTCTTGGACCTTGGTAGTGAGCAATAACATAACCATCCTTGCAACCCTCGTTGAAGATCCTCTCTTCCTTCTCATACCGGACTTCTAAACCGTCTTTTTGCATATCCGCGATCCAAATACCCATTGCCACGTCTTCCAGCTTAAACATCTGTTGTTCATAAGTGATATTTGTTTAAATCCACACAGGGAATGAATGGAGAAAACATATTCCAATAATTTCTCAGGCTTGCTTATATAGTGGCTTGTGACGGTGTTATGCATGAATCGAAATAACAAAAATAGGAAAAAGGAGGTGGTAAATTTTTCATTGTACCTTTAAGTGCACTTCATTGAACCTCTTGTAAACAGCCTTCGCTATGTCGCGGGACACCACATAACCAGGACCATGTGCCCAAGGTGGGTACTTCTCTTCGGACCATTCCTTCATTGAAAATGGTAGCAAGAACATAGTAAGCAGCAGAAGACAAATTTTATCCCGTTACGGGTAAATAATGGTGATTTGTCACTAACATGAAGATAATACAAATTAACAGAAGCTAGCATAGTTCTTCATTCTGATCAGTGCTCATATCAAGCAAAATTTGAGGAAGTTGAGTGAAGAATTACCTCAGGGCTAATATACCACTTGCTATCTGTACTGCGGTGAGGTTGGGAATCTGAGTTGATGAGTCCATAAAGCAATCCATGAGTCACATTATCCTGTTTAATGAAGCCATTACTTCATCCAAACGAACGAATGCATCATCATCAGTCTTCATGACAAACTTCGCCGAAACAACTTCTGTCTGTAGAAGAGATGAACTTTATAAGAAAATGAACAATCTTGCCTATTCAAACAAAGGGGCCAAAACTTTACCCCAAAGGTGCAAATAGCCAAAGTTTTCCAGGTGATAAGGCTGTAGTAATCAACAAAAGGCATCAGCTGTACGTCTCCATATGTCCGTGCTTCATTCCAGAGTTCATCATTCACTATATGGTTTTTATGCTGTAGAACACCTCAAACTCAGTAAGTGATTATGTAAGAGGCTTAGATAACCATAAAACTTAAAACCACAAACTCGAAAATAATTCCAAGAGAGAAACAATACAGATTTTGGCACAACAATTTCCATCTAACTATTTTTTGGGTAACACTGTCTTAACTATTTTATTATATTTAAAAGGATATAGTTGTCATTCACTAGTGGGGCTGCAAAACACTGTAAGCTATCTATTGGTACAGCTATGGTCTAAAAACATAGATGAGAGAACATGATTAATCCTGTCCCAGCTGGAGAGATCTAACAGCAGTTAAGGCTTCTGGCACAAAATCATAAGGAATCTAGAGGTGCAACAATGGCTTGAGAACATGATCGAGATTCAAGAACCATATTATTGATCCATAGAATGTGCTGCAAGAACATCTGAACCCCATGTATTGCTTGAAGAGAATGATTCTCCCTCACTATGATAGAACTAGAATTCCCCAAGCGTCCAAATTATAACTATTTTGAGTGAGAGAAGTTCACAAGGAAACCTTACCAAACCAACAAAAAAGCGCACTACAACCGTCCCAGATCGAACTTCAGGATACTGCATCCATGTTCTTCTCACAGCCATTCTTCTTTTAAAATTATTGGCGGTAGAGAAAACACCAATAAAGAGCTCGACGGGTCTTTGAAGAGAAAGAGGAACTGATTTAAGTGCTTCTATATCAACTGTATGGTCTGAATCCTCTGAAGTCGGTAAACCACTAGCCAGCACAGAGATTAATTTCACATCTCCAGAAATTCTAACCTCACTAACAAGCCATGGCTCCAACGTCTGAGCATAAGAGCAGCAAACAAGCCATTAAGCTTAACAAAACCATTAATTATTGAACAATTCTACATGAGGAGGATTCAGAAATTACTTCTCGGTAAGCAAAGGATGTTACGTGCTTCCCATCGACTGTCATCTGTATTCCCTCCGATCCTACTCGAACCGTTGCAACGAAAAGAGAACCTTGCTTAAAAGGAAAATATCTTCTGGATTTAACCCCTAGCAGCCCCATTGAAGACATCCTTGAACCATGGGAGTGCACTCTAACTGTCCGGTTATCATCTTTACCCACAAACTTATTGCACTGATCCAACTCATCCACTGGAGAAATAAAGAGTAGAGAGTTACCTCAAAGGAACTATAGATGCATTATACATGCTTCATGGATGCAAACAATTAAGAAAAAAGGAAGAAGAGGAAACAATTAGAAATTTACATGAGGTGGAAATATTCTATTTCGTTGCACATAATGAAGGTAAAGCATTTTTGTAGCTAGCTATTAATTGATTTCATTAAGCATAGAGTTTCATGCTAGACAAAGCCTGAAGACAATAGGTTGAAGAACCTTTGAACTTGATGAAACTTTCAGACTCCTTTGATGTGTTATCCAAAAGAGAGGACAAATTACATGGACCTTAATTTAACATAAAACAAGAGGAAAGACCCTTTTTTGGCACTAAAAGTATCAGAAAGATGTAACGACTCTTTCTACCTTTATTATTCTTTTCAGATGTTTCTGGCGGACAACGCTCCTCTTCACCCCAATCATGAGCTAAGGTCCAGGTGTTTTGCACAATTACCGGGTCCTCAGTTGTCTTATCCCCATGAAGTCTAACATTGTAATGCAAAATTATTGGTGGATCCGGCTCCCCAGGAAGTGCTTCCCCTGTTAAATCAATGCGAAAATCACCAAGAACACCATTTGGAATGCCAATGATTGTAATGGAAGAACCTTGAGTGAGGCCACAAGGAACTCGCAACTTGTAGTGACTCTCAGGTTCTGTAGCATTCATTTTACTAAGAAACTGGGGGCACTGCTTCTCTTTTGCTTTTCTAGATGAATTATCATTCGCATAACCAAGCTTTTCCTCTTCGATTGAAGCCATCAGGCTATTCCATGCACTTCCAGCTTCCTTGATAGCCTCTACTCCATTTGGCAAAGCATGAGAATGATTAATTAAGTGCTTCAACAAATTCCAGGTGAGCAAAGACTGTTGCTCTCCCTTGGAGAGGTTCCTCTGAGCAAAGAGACTTAAGGCTATGATATCAAGGGAAATTACTTGAGAAGCATTTCCTGGATTCTGAAGTGCACGTGGAGCTGTAAAACGCACCCATTCAAGTGGATTGGTTCCATTAGAAGAGAAGGGATTCATCAAGTAGCTTTCTTCAACAGGATTTTTCATAAAACCATATCTCAGCAGCAGCAACATAAACAGAGATGCAACTATAGCACCACCATACCATTTCTTCATCCTGCCAATCATACAGTCACGTCAATGTTTTGCAAACAACTGGGAAACAAGTATTCAAGTTTATTTGTAAAATTATGATCCGTAGGCAATAAGTCAAGTTGCTAATGAAGAGTTAGAATACGGGTGCACTTTGGACAGACAGTCAACAGTCTAAGATTAAATGCTGAAGGACCATTTCACCTCTTCAAATGGGGTGTTTCAGCTTTCATTTTCAACCTGCCGTCCAACTGAGCCAACTACCAAAATTTGCAAGCATCACCTTTTGGCTTAAAAGCTCGAAACCTCTTCAACCATGAAGCAATTTCATGAAATATTTATCGCCATGCCATCGCGCATAAGATTATCACACTGACAGAAAATGAAACCAATCAGCCCATTAGAAAATGCATCAGATCTTGCCACTAAAAATAGTAACACATCCATAATACTAACATACAGAGAAACATTCCAACAGAACAAACAAGCACACAACTCCAAAAAAAATAAGGCAAACCAAACCGAAGACCTGACCATCTACTTTTTCCGCTTACAACAAGCCTATTCAAAGTTGATAAGCTATACCAAGTTCATCCTGACACAAGTGTCATACACTTCATAAACATCAGTACCACCACTATAATTTATAAAACACCAAGCAAACAATAATCAATTTGCAACAGCCGCCCTAGACAACCAAGATGTACAAGTCAATTGTATAAAGCTGTAGCACCCCAATTGCTCTTTTGGAGGGAGTTGTTGAACTTACTCTTTCAATGGATATATTATATTCATGTTGACTGAAACAAACAAGAAACTTTAGCCATATGAAATTACATTAAAAAAACTAAATGAAACTAGAGACGCATAACTATAGCAAACAGGAAGAATTTAAAACTTAAAACATTAAATTATTTCTTGTTATAAAATTGCAATTCTCCCCAGATGATTAGTAAAGTATATTTGCTTTAATTGAAACTATAGACTTGAGTTTTATAAAATCGTTTTCTTTATATAACACGAAAATGCCGTTGCCGTATCAGTATTCGCTTTGGCTGGGGAAATTTTTAAATAAATAAATTGAAAATTAACAGTCATTACTCGTTACAGCTATGATTGGTAGGCGAGAAAATGTAGGCAAATAAAGAAAAGTACAACAGAAATAAAATTCCTTTTTTTCGTCAATCAAATCTCGGATTCAACTGTATGATCTTTTCCCTACCGGAACTTAGCTCAATTGCTACCTTGCTCCAATTCAAACAAGTTTCAACTTCCCAGCTCTAAAATTTCCATACAGAAAAACGAAATCAAGATTTCAATTTCCCGCATCTTCTAATCAACTCATGTTTTCCGGCAAACCAAACTAGAACAAAAAAATTGCACCAAACCACAACAAAAAAAAGTTTCGAGACAGATCCAAGCGCATTGAACTAAATCTAAACTAAACAATGCAAACGCGAAAATTAAAAGCGAAAGCAGAGTAAAGGAGCTAAATAAAAAGCATTTCTGAATTAAAAAAAAATCAACAAAAGAAAAACTGAACTAAAATGAACAGTGTAAGCAAAGACGAAGAAGAAAAACTACTAGTTCCGGCGGAATCAAAGACTGAAGCTTACCGACGACGAGAGGAATCGCGAAAGCGTTTGGATCTCTGTCGTTTTGAACTTTGTTTCTTGAACTTTGAAGTCGTTTAAAGCTCAACGGTGGGAAATAAAACCGTTTCCGGTCTTCCCCAAGTAAAACAAACAACAGAAAATTTGCGTTTGTTGACTGACTTGTAATTTTATTTTATTTTTAGTATCCCTTAAACAAATTATAATTAACATATGAAAAATCTAATCTTTTGGGTAAACAACACCATTGGTCACCAAAGTTTCCTGTTTTCCTATTTTTATCACCAAATTATTTTTTGGCAGAATTATCACTAGCGTTACATTTTTTATTTTACTTACCGATCATTAAAAAGTAAAAAAATTATGTTAGCATCACCATTAAATTTTCAACGACGATTTGCTAATAAGTAATTTGGTGAGCTAAATAAAAAAATAAAATAGTTTAGTGATAAATTGTGTTTTTACCCTTTTTTCTTTTTTCTTCTTTTCCACCTTTAGCCTTTTACTAGCATCGGCTGATTAGACTTTGACTGGAATGCCTTCTAATGTATCTACGCGTGGTAAATTGTCGGCTGCTTTTTCTTTCTTTTCAGTTTTGTTTTCCTTAAGAGGTTTAATAACATATTTTATATTTAATGTTTACATTTTTATCAATTTGGTCCAAATTTAATCTACATCTTTATTTTTCATCAAATTGTTGTATTTTAAATTTAATATTTTTCTATAAAGGGGATGAGTTTTTGGGATTGAATCTGGGGTTAATGCTATTGTTAATGAAAGTAATGTCATTTGTTATTACACTACTTGTTTGGTTAACTATAGCTTTTTTTTATTAAAATAAAGGTAATTATAATGTGGTACCTGTTTAGAAATATTCTTAATCATTTGATAATGCACACACATGTTACAGATATTAAATTAAACCTGAATCTTTTTTAAAAAAATAATAATTTATTTTTTCATTGAAACCACTTATTTAATCAACTATAATTATATTTTTAATAAAACTTATGAAATTATTAATTTTTCATGAAACTAACTTGACAATTTATGTGGCAATTTATGTGTACATCATTGTTGATGTAGCACTACTTTGCTAACATGACAAACGCTAGCCACCTGATATTTTTGCAATAAATAATTTTAAATATATTTTTGTAATTTTAAAATTAATTGTTGGTACATGTGCACAATAAAAATACATGTAGACTATTACATAATACATAGGTTATCATATCTAACGCCATGAAAAAATAGGGTTTAACCATCATTTATCTTAAAATCACAATAATTTGACTATAAATACAACCAAAATTAGTAAAACATTAAGACTGAATTAATAAAAGATGTAACATTAATGATTAACTTTATTACTTTATATTCTAATAAATAAGTGGGCCCAATTCATGGTTTTCTCATAAAATTTACATTTTTTACTTTGCATCTTAAAGTTGTTTTTCTTCACAATTTACCCTTTTTTATCTTAATTTATTTAAAAAGTGTTTAATAAAATTGTAACTGGTGATTTTTTCTGGAACAATTTTTATTTAGGAGAAGGAGAAATGAGAATTTTGCTCCAAATAAGTCTAGAATTCATAATTTAGGGTAGTGAAAGTATCAACTGAAAAACTTTTAACTACTTGTTCTAAAAATTGTTGACAGTAAAATCTTATTATTAGATACCGATAATTTTTAAAATCAAATGAAACGAAAATAATAATTTAGGAGAAAAACTAAAAAAATAGAGTAGGGAAGCTTTACTTAAATATGGCAGCTGGTTTTTCCCTCAAAAAAAGTATAGTACTTGTCAGATTATTTTTTAATCTATAACATTTGTTACAGTAGGAGTAAAGTCGGTGGCAAAGGAATTCGACTTCACCGTTCATCCACTACTTAATTTATTTTTTATATTAAAAAATGTTAAAGACGATGACAGAGAGTTTCGACTACAATATAAAATAATGTTCAAAGTCGAATTGTAATATTTCCGACTTCATTTTTTTATAAATCGAAACACGTGGCTCAACACGTTGAAACTTCTGATAGAGAAACAGTGGGGGGCTATTCGAGAAAGGACGTTGCTTTGTCTTTTTATTTCCTTATTTTCTGAATATTTAAAAGAGAGAGGGAGAAAAACGAGGGGTAAAAACCAAAAAAAAAAAGTAACGGCGGAGTTAAAGAGTAAAAACAGGGGAGAATGATCCGTTTGGGTTTTAACGGAGGGAGCAAGGCAAATAACGTGAAATGCCGACAAATCTAATATTAATTTAAATAACGTAAGAGCGTAGCTTAATCAATGAGAAAGCTATGCTTCACCTCTCCTATGTTGCATTTGCACCATACCATTACCAAATCTAATATATATTTTTTTGGAATTTATTAATTAGTACCTCAAAAGCTTTTTAAATGTTGTTTTATATCTAATAAAATTTTGTTTAGATTCGATAATTCGTATATTTACTGTATTATAATTGTGTTTAAATTATTTTGTATTTCTAATAAAACTGTATTATAACGTCACATGCAATTTTTTTATTTTAATGTATTTTAAGAGAACATATATAGTTAATATTAACAAGGATTATTAGCCCATACACAGGCGGTGATAACTTTTTGTTTACACAAGCGTCTTAATTTTAGGGTTTAGATTTTATGGGTTTTAATGTATTGGTTTAGGGTTTAGGATTAAAGGTTAGAGTTTAAGGGTAATATAATTAGGGATTTATGTTTTAACATATAAACCCTAAATTTTAACCTTAAACTCAAAAATTTATCAACAACCCTTGAAATCAAAACTATTACACTCAAACCCCTAAACCTTAAACTATAAACGAGTTTCTAAACCTTAAAAATAAACTATTTATGTTAACAAAGTTCAAACAAGTACTTGTATATGAAATATTTAACAAATGTTAAAGAGCTTATAAACCTAACATATGGACCGTTCTAAAATTGTCAACATGCTATTTTTAATGTATTTTAAATTAAATATTGTGTTAAAATCATCAAATGACAGAAACTTACATACCTAACTTATGGACCGTTCTAAATTCATCTTTAATATGTACTTTTCTGTTTTATTTTTGATGTGTTTAAGAGAAGGTATTTCGTTAATTTTAGCAAATGTTAAAGAACATAAATAGACCTAACTTAGGGGCCCTCAGAATTTATGGACATAAAGTAAATTAAATTTATCAAATTGATATGAAATTATCATTGAAATTTATTACATTATTAGAAAATAATCATTAGTTGTTAAATTATTTAATGATTATTTTATAACAATTTATTATTATTATTATTATTATTATTATTATTATTATTATTATACCGCCGCCAACCCCTTTTACCCTGATTTTCTAATTTTTTGTCGCCACTCATCATCTTCTCACTGTCGATTGCAACTTTTCTCTTCTTTTTTTGTTGACTACTAGATTTTTTTTAACTTTTTCTTATATTTTAATAAGAATCTCTGCGTTTATGGCACATGTTTCCTCTGTCTTCGTGACACACGTTTTTCTCTGTTCTTGTGACATATTTTCTTTATTTTGTGGTTCGTTTCATCTGTTATTTTGACATGATTTCAACATACCCTAGCGGTCGTTTGTTGTTCGCACAGAGATTCTAACGGCGTTAGTTTCTAATTATGATTTTGTCGATGGTCATTGAAAGTTAGATCCCCACTCGATTGATGGTTGTTTGCTGATGTAATCAGTCATGGGTAGCAGAGCATGTGTATGATGGTTTGGGTCGCTCACCACTCCTTTTCACCAGTTATGCGTCTCGATTGGAAAGAGACAATGAAATTCAGGAAAGCTTCTGGATTTTGATGGTATGGTTATCTCTATAAAAGTATTCACTTTTCTTTGTTTTTTGATTGTAAGAGATTTTGGTAGATAGTCCCATTATGCGTTGTAATTGTGATATTTTTTATGATTTTAATAAAAACTCAGTGACTATTATCAAAAGTATAATAATTATTTTATAATTGT
This sequence comes from Hibiscus tridactylites, assembly GCA_958450335.1. NCBI lineage: Eukaryota > Viridiplantae > Streptophyta > Magnoliopsida > Malvales > Malvaceae > Hibiscus > Hibiscus tridactylites. The sequence goes on from OY288273.1 coordinate 3,202,346, forward strand.
TAAATGATTAATGTTAAAAATATATATATATATATTATATTTTAATAATTATTGATATAATTTTTTTTGAATAATGTAAACTGAACTTTATTAGAGAATAATAACACGTATCACAAATACAACACACTAAAAAAAAGAAAAATAGGGACTACTTCGTCCACCAAAAAACTAATACAAAAAATAAAATATGAAACCCAAAGGTGCAAAGAAAAACAAACACTTACGAGGTAAAAAGGAGTGGTGAGCAAAGCAAACTATCAAGCAGATTACTTCGCTACAGAGTTTTGATTACATCGGTAAACGACCATCAAAGAGATCAAATTTTTTTATGACTACCGACAAAATCAAATCAAAAAACAAGCATTGTAAGGAACTATGTACGAGCACCAAACTATTGCTAAAGTATACGAAAATCGTGTCAAACAACAAAAGAAATTTACTACGAAATAAAAAAAAAACGTGTCATAAAGGCAGAAGAAAAACGTGTCACAAGAACATAAATTTTTATTAAAAATTAAAAAACTAAAAAAAAAAACAAAATATAAAAAATTAAGAAAATAATACACACCATCGATCGACAACTAATACTAAAATTAATGTCGTCGTCGATAAAAAAATGTAATATTTAAGAAAAACTTAGCGGCTATGGAGAGGAAGAAAGAACTATGTTTTTTATTTACTTATCTGATGGGTTTAATCTCTGACGGTTTCAAATACCGAAGCATGCGTGTATATTTTCAAAATTATAAATATGTATATTTTCATTCTACGATCTAAATCTATATTCATTCTAAAATTCTTTTTTTAAGTAATCTAACTTTAAAATTTTAAACTATACATTTTAATACTTAAACTATAAATTTTGAACTCATAACTTCTAAACTAAAATTAAATTTCTAAACTTAAAATCACGTCACATGTGAAATAATTTTATTCAATTGTCAATGTATACTATAATAATAATAATAAAAGATTATATATATATATATATATGTTAAATTAAAAATAAAAAATTCAATGAGAGAAAGGAGATGACGAAACAAGGAGAATTTTGAATTATAAATGTTACTTTGTACCATTTATAGTGCTACACGTTAATTTTTCACGGAGCTTTAAAAAAATAATTGTGTGATGTAAAATAATTTAAATGACAAGTTTATCTTTAAAATTATCTTTTGTTTTTGTTGGGAAACTAACAAAAGATAAAAAGTAAAATTGTCTTGTAAAAGTAATTGAATTTTTATAGTAACAATTTGAGTGTAACAATTTTAAAACAAAAAATGACAATTATAATGGACAGATGAAGTATTTTTTTAATATTGTATCACATATTAATCATTGATTGGTCTAAATATTTTTTAAAATAAAAATAATAATTTTTGTATTTTTAAATTTAAATGTGAAATTGAAAAATAATGACAGTACATGCAACGTCAAATTCCATAACAGAAGTTGTCAAAGTGGTTGACGGTAAAATATTTCATGTATGAAACCAAGACAAAATAATGTTTTGTATGACATTTGAGCAATTGAGTATAATTCATATAACCTTTATCAGATTTGAAGCTCGAGAATGCTAAAATTTCATGTCTGAGTTCTATTAAGTCTAATATATATTTATTTTAATTTTAATCTCATTTTGAATTAATTTTATCCAGATTTATTATAATCTAAGCCTAAATATATTTTATTTATCATCTGAACGTACATCGTGACAGTTGAACAACATTAATCCAAATGAGATTTCAGAGTTCAATCATCAATAGATGAACTATATTATAAGAGATACAAACTTTCTTTCTTATTTCGAAATACAAAGATTTCACCAAAGGATAATAAACAATCTGGTGAATAAATTAAGTATAAAATTGAAAACGATTGAATTAAAATATTAAAACTTTGGAAATTGAATGTTTGAACCACATCTAGCCCTTGGCAACAAAGGACACTCAATGAAACCCGACCCGGAAGTGTCCACACACAAGTAAACCTGATAAAGCTGGCTGTGTCCGAATGAATCCACATTGCACTCAATACCAGGAGTATACCCAATTGCTTCCTTTATGGCATCCCTAATGTCCTCCAACTTATAGAATTCATCGTTCGGTTTGATCCCTGCGAACACGAATTTCACGTCAAACTCGTTTATCCGACGTTCATATTCAACACATTCGAATCCGAGTAAAAGAAAATGAATTCTGAGAGTACCTGCATTTGCTAAAGCATTGAGGAGGTTGGCCTTTCTTTTCAACGCGATTGCCGCTTCGAAGTATTGACGTTGGTCGAGTTCGGATTCGGAGCAAGTCCCGTGCTTGATCCATTCGTGAGTCCAGAACTTGATTCCGTCGTTGCTAGGACAGGAAAGAGTGGGCCATTCCTTCTCCATTGTCCGAATCAGATCCGAAATCTATTTGTAATTGTGTATATGATGATTGTGTATTAGTGTGGATAAACAATATGTTGATAGATAATTGGGAATTTGGGTGCAATTGGTATAATTTTAAGTTCCGAAAGACATTGGACCAAATCCAAACATAAAACAAGTTGGGTGGCATGGTTTGGTCTGGTCTGGTCTGGTCCCACTCCCATCGACATGGAAGGTGACGAAATGGGTAGTTATAGCTGTTGTCGTGTAAGAAAAGTATTTTGATTCAAGTAGGAAGAAAAGGTCTCCAAGAAAAATATGTCTTTGTTTTAGGGTTTATACACTGTATAATATCAGAAGTTAAGTATAATAATTTTAAATTTAGGGGATGTTAATAGAATTTTAGGTTTATGATTAAAATTTAAGGTTTATAGGTTAAACCCTAAATCCTTAACCATATTACCCTAAATCTTAAACCCTAACCCTAAAGTATAAATTCTAACATTAAACCCTAAATTTTAAACACCGGCACTACAACCTCTAAGCTCTAAACCCTAAATTGGAACTCTAAACCTTAAAAAATAATACGGCCGTGAAAAGTTTCCACTGCCTGTGTATGTGATAATAATCCAAATATATATACATGTATTATGAGTTATATTTTGGTATATAAATTATGTCAAAAATAAGTAATTTTCTCTATTTGAATTATAAAATCTAAACCTATGAATTATAATTTTTAAACTTTAAAAACTAAACTCTAAACTCAAAAATATTTAATATTAAAAAAAATCTTTATCATTGGTGTATTGACATCTAATTTGATTCAAACCTTACAACAACTTTTATCTCTTCCATGATAAAGAAAAAAAATCCGAATCTGTAGACAAAGTTAAAACTGCCGGTCTTTTAAACCATTTGTGTTCAATTTATTGATAATGTTACAGATATGATGTACCTCGGATTTGTCGAAACGAGTGTCGGGATCACAATTGGAAGGGTAGCCACCGTCGTTGTAATTAGGCCAGAGTCCATGGATCCCGAAATCTGCAGCAGGCTTCCCTGTCTTGGGGTAACAACAATGTTGTTTCGAATCGCAATATGATCCGGGCCACTGTACGATAAAAATGAACTTATTTCATAACTCAAACTCCAAAACACGATTTCTAAAAAAACTAAATACATGTAATAGAAAAAGTGATTTCATGGGATTCATTACCTGTTGAACAAAGTAGAAGAAATCAAAATCTTGTGAAAGACAGAGAACTGAAAAGTTTAGTACTAGGAAAAGGTTGATAATAATGATTGAACATGAGCTGAGTTTCATGTTTTCAGAGGGTTTTATTTTCTGAAACAAATGATGAGTTTGGTTTGGGTTCTGATAGATGGAAATATTTATAGGGCAAAAAGGGTTAAGAACTGGACATGGGATATTCACGGCAGCATACGCTTGCGTGTTGTAACATGTTCTTCTATTGTAGTTGGTTAAACTTTTATTTTATTGGCTTTAAACGAGTTTTAAAGTAATAGTTAGGCAGCCAATTAATTGGGGGGGGGGGGGGGGGGGGGGGGTTATCATGTTGCGTGCGGAAAAAAATCAATAATTTTTCGATGTCTTTATTTATGCTCAAACACTAAAAACACTACAAAATTAAATTATAAATCTTAACCTTAAATTTTAAATTCTAAAACCTACCATGTATAACCTAAAATATACAATCTACCCTAAATTCTCTATACCCTAACAACAAACCCTAAATTTTAAGCGTGAGAGCATAAGTAGGAGTACCAAAAAAGGTAAATGATTTTTATCCGTTGCGTGAAAGTCCACACTTGGATAAGAAACGGGACTCACATGGCCCATCGATGTTAATACCTGAAAGTCGCATGCAATTTTTTGAATAGTAGGTGATTATAAAATAATATTTGTTCATATTTTTTTAATACCCGAAAGCTACCTGCAATGGAATCATTTTGAATGAAGATTGGTTTGCTTTGTAAGGATTATCTTTTATTTTGCTGTTTTGAATGGTGTATTGACAAAATATGTTATTTTACTTTTAACTAATATTAAACGTTGAGTTCAATTCCGAACAATTTTATACTTAATCCCACGTAATGCAAAATTGTGAGATAAAAAGAGGGAAAATGGGTCACTTTCAGTTTGGCTTTGATCTTGTTACAATATTCTTGCTTGTAGAACTTGAGGACGCAATTGAATATTTGGCTTGAAGAAAAACATTCGAAATAATTGCTTGAAATTAGACCAAGGAAGCAACCGTCCGAAACAGTTACCCAGATTTTGAGCTCTAAAAAGCTTTACTTTTGCTTTACATTTTGCTCAATCATAACAAATCATGCTTTCTAAACTATTTTTTAGTGAGATAGGTGTCTAACATTTTATTTCGTTATGCAAATGAGGTTTTTTCGCCAAATGACGTTAAAATTTTTTACGTCATCCAATCAGAACATAACACGTGTTCTGTTCCTTTTCTTTTTATTTCTGATTTTCTCTAAAAATATGAATTTTTTTAAAATTTTAAAAGTTTTAATTTCTTTCTATCAAACCCTCAAATCACATCTCTCTCACCGTCATACATCCTTACACGTCGGTGGTTCAGCGTTCACCACCTATGCGTCGCGTACCTCACCGTTCGACATCTCTCACCCTCTAACCGTCGGGCAGAATTGAACCAGCCTTTTTCTCTTCATTGTTGGATGTTCTTTGGCGGTGCAATCGATGGTTCATTCATCAATTTTCGACAATAAGATGATAAGATTTTTAGTCGTGGGGGTCTGACGAAGGCAAGAGTGACCGATGGAGGTTGAATCGATGGTCAAGTGAGAGAAATTTAAGAATTTAGGGTTAGGTTTTTAGGGTTATTTTAAAGAAATTAAAGATTTTTTGAATTTCTTAATAAAATTAAAGATTCCCCGATTTTTTAAAAATAAAAATTAAAGAAAATAACAAAAATAGACAATGTGTCATGTTTGATTGAATTGCAAAATTATTTTTAACAGTCATGGCGGAAAAATTTTATTTGAATAATGGTATGAAACATTAGACACCTATTTGGTCCGAAAAAAGAGTTCAGGCACATGACTGAAAAAACCAATATAGTTTGGACATTTTTCCGACGGTTAAGCCTAAAATGATTTATAAGATGATTAAAGTGATACATATGTGACAGTCTGACAGAGTAGTGACAACAGGGGATCTAAAAATATATTTGAGGTGGACACACATAAAATCTCAAAATTTCAGGTGGGCGCAAGACATGAATATTATAAAATTTTAAAGACTAATTCATAAAAACTAAGAAAATTGAGAACAAATATGCAGAGTTTGAAGAGTTCAGGGGGCACATGCCCACCCCAGAGTACATGTAGATCCTCCAAGACAACATAAGCAGTTAAACAAATTACAAATACAGTAAATTCTAGCAATACCAGAGATTAAAAGGAATTAAAAGGAACGATGGAATCGAAAAGGGACAGAATATTTTTATCCTAAAAGGAAGGGAATTCTATTTCAGACCTACATTTCCCGCCTTTAGGAAAAACAGGGCATTCGATGAGGCTAGACCCTGCGTTATCAAGGCACAGATACACCTGGTAAAGCTGGCTGTTCCCGGACGAATCTTGGTTGCACTCGATCCACGGCGTATGTCCGGTCGCTTTTTTTATAGCATCCTTAATGTTCTCCAAGCTGTGTGTTCCTTCACCTGGTTTGATCCCTAAAACACCCGGATTCTAATGTCAGAAAATTTACTTGCAGATTTGATAGGGAAGTTGGTCTTCCTTTTTTAATGGATTACCTGCAGTTTCGAGAGCTTGAAGGAGATTGGTTTGTTGCTTCAAGCCGAGTGCTGTTTCGAAGTAGCCGCGCTGATCGAAGACGGACTCGGAACAGGTTCCGTGTTTGTCCCATTCATGAGACCAGAAAGTTTCACCACTGCTGCTAGGACAAGCCAGTGTTGGCCAGTTCATGCTCATGTTACTGATGAGGTCCGAAATCTGCAGTGTTCAACAGTTTTGAACTACATTACTCGTATTACGGAATCAAATTCGGGCACAAACGCGTGTCACGTTACAACGTTGCAACCGTTATTTAAATCCTTGATCGAAAAGTTACCTCGGATTCATCAAAAGGGTTGCTAGGATCACAATTTTGAGGGTAGGAACTATTATTGTAATTAGGCCAAAGTCCATGAATGCCAAAATCAGCAGCAGGCTTCCCTGTTGTAGGGTAACAACAACTGTTCTTGTCTGAATCACAGTATGAACCTGGCCACTGCAAGTAATTAAAAAAAAATCAAAACAATCCCGGAAAAAATACTATATTTTTTTCTTAGCAACCAAACAACTCACTTGTTGAACAAAGTAGAAAAAATCAAAATCCTGGAAAATACAAACTACTGCCAGATAGTGTAGAACCAGAAGAATGATAAAAAATGAAAACTTGGACACCATTTTCTTTTGTCTCTGGTTTTTTCTAGTTAATGTTTGGACTTTGAAGAGTTTGAGAATGATTGATTCAACGTTGCTAAAAGCTGCATTTATAGGCATATAATGGCAGGTTTGGAATCTGGAACGGGATATGCCGTGTTTCTGACAGATAAATTAACAATTACAAATGTTTTTGTTAAGGTAACGTATTCCCCCATCATTTCTATTCCGTGTTCATATTAAGCCATAATAATGTTAGAAACTTTTTTCATAGTTGACACAAGTTCAAGCAGCGTAGTTTGCAGTTTGTACATTGTATACGTATTTTTAAAAAGTTAAGAATAAATAAACATATACTCGAGGGCGGATGATAATGGAAGCATGAGATTTGAGGAAATACCTTTTATGTCCTTTAAATTCTTTTGAAATTTTCATTAAAACTTTAAGTTTTTAAATATTTTAATTTTACCCTTATATATTTTTTAAATTCTCATTAAAACTCTTAATTTTTTTATTAGATCCAATTTTTTTTTAAAAAAATCATAAATCCTTGATTTTTTTTATAAAAAAATTAGTTAGGCCCTCCAAAATCTAGTACCAAGAAACGCCCATGCATATACTAGTATGTAATAATACCATAATGTTTATTGTTCTTATATATATAAAGAGAGGAGATGTTAGGATCCGCTTACACAGTGTATTTTTTTTAAGTTTTACACGTTTTATGGATCATTAGATGGGTGAAACAGATGGCTGAGATTAACTTTTTACTTTTTTTCCCAAGTGATAATCTGCACATATTTTACTGTTAATCCCAACCATCCATTACACCCATCCAATAATTCAAAAAAACGTATAATATATATATATATATATATATATATATATATATATATATTGACAAATTTTTTGAAATGTGATTGTATGATTGGGACTAGGCAATGTTCATGTATTTTAATTTAATGTCTAGTGTGTTGGTTTAGCAGGATGATCTGATACAATATTTTTATAAACAATATTTTGAGTTTGAATAACGACGCTTTGAATGGAGCAAATTGTATTTGAAGAGTACTTATATTATATATGTTAGAACCAAATAATAATAGATATGAAATCTAAACCCCAAGATCTATCATGTCAAATCATCAAGAATAATAAATTGAATAAACTGAATGCGGAAGCGTACCTGAATTCATTGATAGATTGAAAATCTTGAATCTTGATGTGGAAATCCCAAGAACTTTGGTATTGATCTTCCAAGAAGATAGGTTATCTCTTGAAGTAAAACTCTCTGACGGAGAAGGAGAGAAAAACAAGTTAACCTATTTCTTGGGGACCACTACCTCTTTATATAGTTGATTTATTAAATCAACTATTAAATATTTATAACTCTGCCCCTCATTGAATTGTAAATATATCTTACGGTATCTACACTTTTATTTCCATGACATTTTAATACCTATGACACGTTTAACTTAATTGGTCACTTTATTTTGTGTTATACTTTATAATAGCAACATACATTTTACATATGTGCCCACAATTGCGAATTTTAATCCAACAATCTCCCACTTGGGCAACATATGTTTCCTGATAAATGTACAACCTTATGAGCTCAAAATTTTGCTATTATATAATAGGTATTCTATAACAATCTCGTCCATCAACTATATCCATATAGGATCAAAGCGGTCTTTGCCATATCAATCATGACTGGACCCATCAATGGTCACGTATACAAATATAGTCAAATGACATAGATCAATCATGGATGTGTAGCATGGAAAATTACATGAAATGTGAACCATACATGTCTATTTCCAACTGGTCCTCCTAAACCTTAGTGAGATCAACTTTACTGAATTCAGAGTGTGCATAAATCAAAAGAACTTTATTTCTGCAGAAAATAATCTTAAATAACTTTAAACTGAAGTAACTAAAATTGTGTCTAAACCGAATGAGCATTTTTTCAAAATTACAAACTCCCACTAAAACCGAATATCCTTAAATAACATCACACCCACATGAGTAGTGTGCTCATGAAAGACCTAGGGTGACCGTTTTTTAATATGCGCGCAATTATGGAGTTTGTACTAACATGCTCTTTAAACACACAAACACTCTGAATTTTCTTTAACAACTAGGAACGTAATATTTATGTGCTTCAAGTTTGAAGTGTTCCTATTGTGTATAGAATAAATTAATGCATATTTATTGTCACAAAATAACTGAAGTGGTCTTTCTATTCAATCTATAATTAGCAGTCCATGTGACAAAATTCTTTTGCATCAATATTCTATTAGAATCGAAGTCTGTAAACATAATGATCTCTACCTTACCAGAACTCCGACATGTGAACAAGCAATTTTTGTTCTCTAAAGATATCTCATAGCCCCATTGGCTGCTATCCAATGGTCCATAATATGATTCCTCAAATATCTGTCTAACATTCAAACAATGTACACAATTTCCGAACGCATACATACTTAAGCATAAATTAAATTCTCAATAGCTTGTGCATAGAGAATCTTTTGGATTTTCTAAATTTCAAGGTTACTTTTAGGGCATTGAGTAAGATAATACTTATCTTCTTTAGTAATATGAGTTTCACTTGGTTTACTCCCACTGAACTTGTAGTATATACAAGTGTCAACCAAATTTATCTCAAAACCGAATGAGATAATCAACATGAAATTTATAATTTTATTAATAAGAGTCTTACATAAGCTCATAGATAGATTTCTTTAATTTACATATCATTGATATTGTATCATAAGACACAATTCTATGATTGTACCATATAAATAGTTTCTTCAATGTCGTCATTAAAAAAAACAAGCTTAACATCTATCTAATGTAGCTTAAGACTAAAACAAGCAACAAGTGAAGTAATTATCTTGAAAGAGTCTTTCAATAAAAACTTGAGAGAAAGTCTCTACAAAATCAATGTCTTCTTTTAGAGTATATCCTTTAGATACAAGATGTGCTTTATACTTATCCACATTACCATTTCTATCCCTATTGGTTTTAAATATCCATTTACAACCAATTGATTTGCACCTTAAGGTAATGAGACAAGTTCTTTAAACTTTATTGTATTACACAAAATTATACTCTTTTTGAATGACATCAATCCACTTTTGAGAGTTAGAACTTTTATGGTCTGATAAAAAAATGATTGAACATTTTCTATCATTCCATTGTTACCTTATTTTCTTGAAGAAATACAATATAATAATCTGGAATAGTATTTCATCTTTCTCTCGTGGACCTCTTTAATGACACTTGTTTTTTTTTAAGGTTGTTGAGTTTGTTCTTCTGAAACAACTACCTTATCTTAAATGGGAGTTGTTCAACATTGTTTTGTTGAAGTACTTGATTCACTTCTTGATTAATGATAGGTTGAAAACCTAAACATTGTCAAAAGTGATAGTAGGAATTAAATTATAATTCAATTCCTCCTCAATAACAATGTATCTAACCCTATTTCTCCCTCCAAACTCAACATCCTAAAAAAAATTATAAATCTCTCCTTAAAATAATCTTAATTGTGGGATCATAAAATTTATAGTCCATGTATCACTCAAAATAACCGAAGTAGTTGCTCGCTTTTAAAGTTTAATTTCTTTACATGTGTCCTAACTTATACAAAAGAATCAACACTTAAAAAAAAATTATTGTCGTTTCTTTTGGCTAGAACCCTTAGCAAATTTATTTAAATATTTTCTTTATTGCCCTTATTCTTAAAGACACTAACTAAATGAGCACTAACAAAATACTTATTTTTACACTTATAATGCTTCAACCTTTCTTCCTCTTGAACACGATGAGAAATGAACCCAAATAGAGTATATTTCTTCCTTTGACAATTGTAACCTGAATTGGTTAAATTGTATAGGAAGCGATATCAAAACCATAAGAACAAACAATTGTTAGAAAGTTCGATCTTATGTGCCTTAAATTTTGAAGCAATATAAAGAATTTTTATAATCTACTCTCTCACATTTCCTTGACCCTTATACTTCATAGACATCAAAGAAAGCATAAGTGATGTCATCTTAACCTTAATGTTTTGGGTAAAACATTTCTTAATTTCGTCAAGGAAACTCTTAGTTTGAGTAGTTTCTTTAAATTTGTGCTCCTAAAAATAGAATGTTGTACTTTATGATCATTAGACTTACGCGATTCGAACGATTTCACCTCTCAAAATATTTTTTTTATAGGTGCTTACCGCGGTGAGAGGTGCAAAATGTTCTTTCCTTAATACAAAGTCTATGCTCATACAACCAAATACTATATGCAAGTGTCTTTTCTTATTCCTTGAAATTAGTTTCACTAAACATGAGTTTAGAATGTATTTAACAGATATTGTGACAAGAAATGATAAATTAACTAAATATAGAACAAAAATAAATAAATAAAATTAAAACAAGCTCACATAAATATTCATAAGTAAACAAATAAATTCAAAATAATGGCTAGTTCCCCTCAAGATACCAAGCACAACATTAATATCAAGTCTTTGGACAGTAATATTAATTGTAAGCGGTACTCTTGTTGTAGCAATTAAACATTGACAATAAACTATGTCAAACAATAGGCTAATCTTTAGACTAACGTATTGCTCACATAAAATACCTTATAATTGTCACATATTTATCGCCACAGTTGTCGTTGTAATTCTGCCAAATATTAACTTTCCTTTGGGCCAATTAATAAACGCATGAATTACAAAAACTCATAATCATCTTAATATTTTAAATAAACTAATCTACACAAAAGCGGTCACTTTGGTGACATTATGTTTCAATTAATCCATTAAAATATTAGACATCTGAAGCCAAAATATGAATTTAATTGTTTCAAAATGTTTGTCTTAAAATTATCTTTCAATCAAATTAAAAGATAACCAAAATAATAATAAATTTGAATAAAGGTAAACATAATATCAAGATATCGGACACTCCATTAATATTTCATCTTTGGACAAAATATTAACTTGCAAGTGATATCTTGATACAGTAATCAAACATTGATAATAAGAACATGTCAAACAGAAATCTTCCTTTGGGCCGATTTATTGCTCACATATAAAACTGAATAATTATCACATGTTTATTACCACAATTGCACATGTAATAATGTTAATTATTAACCTTCCTTTGGGCCGATTAATACTAACATAATCCGACTTACATGCACAAAACCTTCTATATTTTAAAATAAAATAATTTTCACAATAGAGGTCACTTTGGTGACTTAATGTTTCAATTAAATCATCTTAAAATATATACTATAAATATACCAATATCCAAATTAAATTTTTTTTGTAACAGTCAAAACTGAAATTTCTGATAACACTTAAGTTTCCGAAATAACCCAAAATAAGGTTGTCTGAATGGGGCTATCAAAAACTCGAAAAACCTAAATCTTTGACTGTTCCTTAAAAGAAATGTCTTAAACCTTAAACATGCATTTACCAAAATCAAAGTCGAATTCAAAACATTCAATCTTTAACTGAATTCAAAAATAGAAGTATCATGTAAATGGGTAATTCATATAATGATCATATAAAACCTTTAAATATCCACAATAATCTAATGATCAAAATTTTAATTTCAATCAAACTGAATCGAATATAAATCCACAAGACTAATGACATACTTTCCAAAACAAAAACTAACTATATAACTTTAAAGAACATATACCATAACTGAAGTAAAAATAAGCACTTAATTAATGACTTCAATAGAAATTACAAAATAATAAGCAAGGAAGCATATTATAGAATTTTCACCTTATTGGCAATTTACTATTACAAAGTAAGAGTAATTATAGTTTTTTTTTTTAAAAAAAACACAGAATATATATATACATATATATTATGTTTCCTTCACTGATTTATCCCATTACTATTAATTCCCAAAATTCCCATCGGCAATTCCAAAATTTCCAAAGGAAAAAGAAATTGCCGCGCTAGATAAACTAAATTAGGAGTAATCTATACTAAGAACAGTAATCGAGAATCCCACAACGTTTTAGATATAAACCCTAAAATTGAATTGTCTTGAATTGCTAAACATAAATTGCCTTGTATTGCACAAAAACATCAAAAGGAAGAAAAAAAACTCCGAATATCGCAAATGTCAAACATGAATTGTGTATTAATCGTAACTAATGCACATAAAAACAAAACTGTTCATAACATATGAATAATTCAATCCAATCGACAATTCATTATGATTCAATTCGAGAAATCATAAAACCCTTAATCAAAACCTAAAATTCAAATGTAAATCCGAATCCATAAAACCTTAATACTGAAGCAATTAAAATAGAAACGTAATTCATTCTCAATGATTCAACATGATAAGGCTTTGATGCCACTTGTTAGAACCAAATAATAATAGATATGAAATCTAAACCCCAAGATCTATCATGTCAAATCATCAAGAATAATAAATTGAATAAACTGAATGCGGAAGCGTACCTGAATTCATTGATAGATTAAAAATCTTGAATCTTGATGTGGAAATCCCAAGAACTTTGGTATTGATCTTCCAAGAAGATAGGTTATACTCTCTGACGGGGAAGGAGAGAAAAACAAGTTAACCTATTTCTTGGGGACCACTACCTCTTTATATAGTTGATTTATTAAATCAACTATTAAATATTTATAACTCTGCCCCTCATTGAATTATAAATATATCTTACGGTATCTACACTTTTATTTCCATGACATTTTAATACCTATGACACGTTTAACTTAATTGGTCACTTTATTTTGTGTCATACTTTATAATAGCAACATACATTTTACATATGTGCCCACAATTGCGAATTTTAATCCAATAATATATTCACATTCGAATACGAATAACATATTTCTTTAAAGCTGCAAAACTAAGGGAGATAGTGACACTTGGGAGCAGATGGCAAAGCTGCCAATGGGAACCGAGCATTTTCTAAGACTTTGGATCTACCATTTATTGGTTTAGACGAGATTTGAAAATCAGCAGCACTGCATCTGCTACTGCTTTCACATTCATGGATTAAAGAATTACATTTACACACAACACACTATGAAGTAACAAGTATTGTTGTGTGAATGGAAAATGCAATTGAAAATTGAATTTTATTATCACTGTTTTTTTAAAGTTAGTTTTTTTTTTTCAGAACCAATTTGTCTCAGTGGTTAAAAGAATTGTTGTTGTTTTTAGAGGTCATGAGTTTAAGCACCAGCAGTTGCAGCAGGATATCTAAATAAGAACCCTATACCTCAAATCACTCTAATTTGAAACAACTAAATCATAATCTATAAACGCTAAATTATAACACTAAACCTTAAATTTAAACAACTATCCCTAAATTCTAAACCCCTACACCTAAACCACTAAACCATATACCCTAAACTAACTACATATACCCTAAACTAAGGCGCTTGTGGAAACTTTCAGTTTCCACCGCAAGTGTATAATATATTAATCTATCAATATATATAGCTCGTCTCCTCTTCTTTACCAACTCACCATTAGGATTTTCAATTTTCATCCTCGAGAAATTAGAGGAGGTCCAAAATTAAAGGGATAAATCCTTAGTTATAACGCGGTTAATTATGTAACAACAGAGTGCCAAAAACATGAACAATTCAAAAAGCTTAATAATTAAATAGAAATATTTTAGATTTCAGTGGCTAAAATAGGAGTGAAAAAAAGTTTAGAGACGAAACATGTAATTTATCCAACAACTTATAAGTCCAAACCGGTTAGGAGAAAGAAATTTCTAAGCACGAACCGAACCGGAAATTCTCCATCCCCACCCTGAACTGATAAAAAAGCTTGAAACTTGAAACATAAACTCACAACAAAAATCAGATAGGAGAGAGAGACTAGAGAGAGAGACAGTCTCTCCTCTCCGGTCCAATCCCAATTCGAAGGGAAACCCTAAAAATCCAATTTTCAATCGATTATATCGTTTTATTTTCTTCAATTTCGATTATAATTCCAATTCTTTTTCTTGAGTAGTGTTCTGTTCTTAACAATTCACATGCTTCTTCCCCAACAACATTTGTTGATCTCTTGATGCCACGGTTGCATGCTCGAAAACGGGTCGATTCCAAACCCAAACCCGTCACCGACCCACCTAAAATGGATCCGATTAAGTTCCAAATCCGACCCAGTTCCCGATCCACCGCTCTCTTTTCCCGTCACCAAACCAGGCCAACCCCTTCTACCTTTGCAATTCCAATCGTCACTTCTCTCGCTTTATTGGGTTTTAGTTACGTTTTCCTCTTCTCATCAGCAGAGTCCACAAAATTCGGAATCATAATCGATGGCGGAAGCACGGGAACGAGGATCCACGTGTTTCGATACAGAGTTGGTCGAAGCAAAAACCCGGTCTTTGACTTTAAAGAAGGGTCATATAGCTTGAAAGTTAATCCGGGTTTGTCAGCTTACGGGGAGCAGCCGGAAGCAGTGTCGGATTCTTTGGGAGAGCTTCTGGAGTTTGGGAGGAAGAAAATTCCAAAAGAACAATGGGGAGAGACGGAAATTAGGCTAATGGCGACGGCGGGGCTGAGATTGTTGGATGTTGAGTTGCAAGACAAGATTTTGGAGGAGTGCAGGAAGGTGCTTAGGGTGTCTGGGTTTATGTTTCACGATGAATGGGCGTCGGTTATTACAGGTAATACATAGAATATGATGTGTTCTGAATCCGACATGTGAATAGGAATAGAATTGTAGTAAGAGGTTTAAGTTCATCTTTACTTGTAGGAATTACTAATTAGAGTTTGTTTTGAGTGATTTTGGCTGAAGTCTCATTTCAGAGGGAACCAACGAAAATGATACTAACAAACATTAACTTATTAGGATATGTTTTGAGTTTCGCTTCTCATCTTTTTCGCCTGACTGTATTCGCTACGTATCCGGGGCCTAAATATTTCAGTCATTATGTTTATATTGTAGTTTCAAATCACTGATCCACATTTTGGAGGCTAATTTTTGGATTTTCTAACTGTCTTAGGCTCTGATGAGGGGGTCTATGCTTGGGTTGTTGCAAACTATGCACTCGGTACTCTTGGAGGTAATCCTCTGGATACGACTGGAATTATTGAACTTGGCGGGGCATCTGCTCAGGTTTGTTGTTATCTTAGGTCTTCCCTGCTTCTAGATTCTTTAATTCGGAATTCTTTGATATAGTGTTTCGAATTCAATTGAGTAAATTGGATTCTTCCATACCAGAATTTACAAGTCATTGGAGCTTCTAATTAGTGGCCCTATGCATTAGAGTTCCTTGAAGCAATTTCTTGTTTTATTTTTTGCTCCTTTGAAGCTATTTCTTATGTTTTGAGAAATGATATCAGATTAGTTCATAATCCACTGTAAATCTTTCTTTGTTGAACTTGTAACTATGAAGTAGGTGTTTAGCGTGAGCTATGAACTACACTTCGTTGAACTTGTATGCTCTTTACTTGGTGCACTTATTGTAAAGTTGAGAAGCACTTGTAAGATCACCAGTAACTTGCTGTTATAATTATTTCAGGTAACCTTTGTCTCAAGTGAGTTTATGCCTTCTAAGTTTTCACGCTCCATCGAGTTTGGGAATTTCACTTACAATCTCTACAGTCACAGCTTTCTTCATTTTGGCCAGGTAACCTTTGCATGCATTAGGTTTTTTTTTTCTTTCAAATGTAGGCTTTTAGAAAAATTGGTTTAACTTTCTTGCAATTCGAATTAGATGTTTCGTATGTTTTTCATATCCAAAAATAAATCAAATGGACTGAGAATAATTTTTTGTTTGTAAATTCTGAAACTGATGACTGATTGACTATCCTCCTGCCAATTTTTCCTTTATCCCTTTAAAAACAATATCGATATAATGCAGATCTAACTTCTAACTAGTATTAGTATTATTTTGACATGGCTTTGCATTGTGAGTTTTGTAGCTTGTTATTGGAAATTCTATCAAGAAATCTGTTTGACATAGGAGCTTTTAACTTTTGTCAATATTTTTCAGGATGTTGCTCACGAATCATTAAGGGAAACACTTATTAAAGGAGATTTCAGTCCCGGTATGTTTTGACTTATCTGCTTTCTGTCAAAGTTTTGCAGGCTTAGAAGTACTTGAAATTATGCATTGAACTCCAACTAGGAATTTCTCTCATGCTGGATTGTAATTTAATCATCTCCATGAATCTTGCAAGTTGCAATGTAAAGCTTAAGGAAGAGATCTAGATTTGAGTATGAATTCTGTTTGTATATTACGGTTTTGACTATTTATGCTGGGTGGAATGTTTAAGTCTAAAAGCTGTATTCTTTTACCTTTGGTCTTATATGGATGGCTTATTGGTGAGGGGTGTATCAAAAAGGTTGTTTGAGTCGAAGTTTTTTGTTGGATATTTTCATAGAATCTGTTACCTTTAATATAGATGATGTGGACTTACTAGTTAGTTAAGTTATGTGTTTATAATTATATGGCTCATTATGTTTTTTCTTACCCTGGTACAGCTGCTGACTCTCTTCACAAGGAAATGTATATAGATCCTTGTACGCCTAAAGGTTACCTGCCTCAGTCATCAAATCTTTCATCAGGTTTTATGGCTGGAAAGAGTAAATATAGTTCTGAACTTCAAGCTAGGGGCAACTTCTCGGAGTGCAGATCCGCTGCACTAAAGCTATTACATAAAGGAAAAGGTAGAAACTCTCTTAGAACCACTACATTTGCATTACCTTGTGCTAGAAGATAATAATCGTTATATATTTTGATTTGCAGAGAAATGTTCCGATTATCACTGTTATTTGGGGCCGGTTTTCATGCCCAAGCTTCAAGGGAATTTTTTGGCCACAGAGAATTTCTTCTATACCTCGAAGGTATAATTCATAATGTTCGGTTTCCTACTGGCTTATGCGCAAGCACATCCTAAATCCATGTGATGTGTTCTTAGATGCACTGAGTTCCTGTTTCCTAAAAGGCTTCCATTTCTTTGTTTGTCTCCTCTTGTTTGAGTAGTTCTTTAGGTTGCGCCAGAGGGCATTTCTTTCTGATCTAATGATGGCTGGGCAACATTTCTGCGGAGAGGATTGGTCTAAATTGAAGAAGAAACACCAATCACTCGAGGAGGAAGAACTGTTGCGCTATTGTTTTTCTTCGGCGTATATTGTGGCCTTACTTCATGATAGCCTTGGAATTGCTTTGGACGATGAAAGGTATATTTCCTATCTTACTAGTTGAGTGTCTTCAAAAGCTAGTTCAATGACTTTTTGGGCACTTTGGCTTTCCTCGATACGAAATGTTACCAACGGGATTCTATCATAAACAGGATCAGCTTTGCTAATCAGGTAGAAAATATTCCGCTCGATTGGGCCTTGGGAGCTTTCATATTGCAAAGCACAGCCAAGTTGGACATACAGGAAACTGATTGGATAACTACCATTTCCAGCAGTGATTCGCCCACACTATTCTCCATCGTTGCCATTTCTGCAATATTGATGTTCGTAGCTTGGTCTATATCAAAATGGAGGAAACCCCAGTTGAAGACGGTTTATGATCTAGAGAAAGGACGATACATAGTGAGTCGTATAGGCAGAAGTTGATACCATTGTCCAGAGGAGGTCGAAAACGTGCTTACAAGTTCGCAACCAAGGAAGACAATGCAAGTGCTATAATGGTATGTTATCATTATGCTTCCCTGGTTTACTATGTCCTCCGCTCAGGATCACAGTGTGAGTGGCAAAATGTAAGAAGATTGTATATCATCAAACTTTTAACATAGGATGGAGTGTAATCTTTTCATGGGGATACGAGGATAGAAGACTAGATTCCGAGTTCCGAGTTTGTATATACCGGGAAGTCGTGAACCGAAAACCCTACTATTATAGCACTTGATTGTTCATTTTTACCTATACTACAGGATCAGATAAAAAGGAGTGTGATGTGGGAAGGGGGGTTATTTTCAGAGCTTTGTCACTGCTTCTTCCACAAATGCTGTGTATAATGGCTTGTTTGTTGTTTTGCTCCAAAGTTGCCATTTATTTCTCTTTTTTCTAATTATTGTTGCTATTTCGAAATTTTCATGCAACAACTCCAGTCATACGAAATTTAGAAAGGGAAAATTCTTTTTTCTCCTAAGTTGACATCTGAACTAGACATCACGTAAAGAATTTTTGCTCCTATATCAATATTCAAACTTTAAATTTATCGACTGTTTTGGTACTTTTAATAATTTTATAAATTATTTGTAGAGGATATATGGCGGCGACGTAACTAACATGTGGTACAATTTTATATTATCACACATCAAAAGTTAACATCGTCAATAAAAGTAGCAAAATAATGAATGTAATTAAAGTTCAAATAATATCTACCCTTCATATTTATCGTGGTTAATTAAAACATCTATTCACTCTATCGGTCAACGTACACAATTTAGTTTTAAATCATCATATCTTCTTTTTTTCTTATTTTCATCAAAGTACGTTGTTGTGTCTGGAAAAAATGATTCAGAATAATATGTTTTATCTTTTTCTTTTCTTTTTGAATAAAAACATATCCTACTGAATTAGACAGCATCGGAAGGAATTATCCGAGAAAAAGAGTGTTGTAGGGAGCAAAACTTTTATAAGTATCTACTTTGAAGTGAGTGTTTAATTTAGGTGAAATTATTAGATTGACTCGGTTTACCACGTCATCCGTAGTCTCAACTAATAAACTCTATCTACTTCAAAATAACTACCCAATAACTACTATCTCTTTATAAGCACGTAAAAAACGTAAAAAGTATGTGATAATTCACTTTAAAAAATAAGATGAGTGAATTTTATTAGGTGGAATTACAAATAACGCGGCGAACAAGTCTATCTAATATTTTTTTTTTCTAATTTAGATATCAATTTAGGTGTAATATATTTTTAGGTGCCAATGTCGCATGATGCGATTATTTTAGATAAATGTAAATGTATATTTAAACAAGAGGAAAAAAAATAAAAAGCTTAATTGGAAAATTTCTCTCCTATTTCTTCGTTCTCTTAATTAAACGCAAGTTCGCCATATTTTCCCGCTTTTTAAATATTTTTAAGATTTCTTTTATTTCTCTGTTTCACATCCGTTTTCATTCTCTCATTTGTTCGGGAACCTCCGGGTTCGGTGCTCTAACTCAGCGCGATTCCGGGTTTCCTTCTATTTTTATTTTTTTTCGGTTGAATGATCTAGTAGAAATCGAGGATTTTTTTTGTTATATCTGAATAAATTATGAGTGATCAACTGGTGTTGAATGTCGACGGTCTGGTAAAGCCGGCGGAGTCCGATGCTGTTCCCTCAGAGGAGAATCCGGGGCCGTCGTGCTTGTCAGACTCTGAGGAGGAGGAGGTCGCCGGTGGCGACGAGGAGGAGCCGCTGATTCAGTCGGCCGAGTGCCGCATTTGCCAGGATGAAGATTTCATTAAGAATCTTGAGACTCCTTGTGCCTGCAGTGGCAGCCTCAAGGTAGTTTCTCTCATTATCATTATTTTTCATGATAAGAATTCGAACAAATTTCACGAATCGGCTTTCAATTTAATGAACCTCATAAAATTTGTGCTAATTTCGCAACTCTCATTACTTTGCTTTGGCATTTTAAAAATAATAAACATTACATGAAATGAGGTTTATGCTAAGCATTTGTTGAAATCTATATGTGGTTTAAATTGCAGTATGCACATAGGAAATGCGTGCAGCATTGGTGCAACGAGAAAGGCAATATAAATTGCGAGATTTGTCATCAGGTATCTACTTGCTTTAGTGTCCCCCGTCAAATTCATTATTTTGTTTAGAAACATTCATGGATTACTGCAGCTTGGTTTCATCCTTTTCATTTGTCGCATTAATTTGAACTAGAACTTTAGGCCTTTTGCGCAAGGAATGGGAAGTTTATGGATTTCGAAGTAGTTCCACGAGTAGAAGAGGCTGAAATCGACTGCTTTTAGAATTAACCTTTTGATTTATGGGAAAAACCATTTTTTAAGCCTCCGGTTGGATACATTTAGGCATTTAATCGCTGTACGCCTTGTTAAATTCTTAGTGCTAATGCTATTGAAATTTGGTTGTAATGCCGTCTCATTGCTAAGTTAGTATGTGCTTTTCATTTGCCTTGCAGTCTTATCAACCTGATTATACCGCTCTACCTTGCACCCAAAATGAAGAAACAGCTATTGAAATCGGGTAAGTTTAAGGGCCTCACATGTAAGACACTTTAATGCAATGTTTGGGGATTGGAGGACATTTTGTGCTGATATAACTAACAGCTTATCTGTACGATCTGTTTGGAAGGTTCCATTTGATTGATTTCTGTATGTCTTGTAGTGGAGTCTGGACAATCTCTGGAAGCCCTCTAGACTTGCGTGATCCTCGCCTCTTAGCTATTGCAGAGGCAGAGCAGCAATTTTTGGAAACCGAGTATGATGAATATGCTGCATCAAATGCCAGTGGAGCTGCATTTTGCCGTTCGGCTGCACTAGTTGTAAGCTTTTAGTTACAGAGCTCCTTGACGTATTCAATTTCTAATCATGTTTAGCAATTAGCATGGTGCTCAACATCCTTCTTTAAGTGAGTTTAACATTAATTCCTGAAAATTGGACAACAATCATTTCTATTTGTTAATTTATAAGTCATGTCACAAGGAAATATTTTGATGAAACTGATTTGGCATTTAACTCGACAATCTTTATTTTTTTACATGACTAAGTAATTAAGAGTTCATTTCTAAAATGATTGATTTATTTTCTTCAATTTTATCAGTTAATGGCACTTCTGCTATTGCACCATGCATTGGATGTTCCTGATGCTGATTCAGAAGAAGATGTGGCTACCGTCTTCTCTGTAAGTTTTTCCGAAAGCTGAATTCCGGTATTCACATACGCACTTCTTAAGCTTTCACATTAAATTCATCATCTCGTTTGGAGCCATTTCCTTTTAACTTGCAATGCTTCATGTTTCAGATTTTCTTGATTCGTGCTGCTGTATTTCTCTTGCCATGCTACATCATGGCTTGGGCCATCAATATATTACAGCGACGAAGGCAAAGACAGGTTATTCTCCTATTACTTCTACTTCTATTTTGAAAACCCCATGTTTATTTCTCTTCCTGAGGAGGCCCGGTTGTTTACATCTTTTTTTACCTACCTCCCTTCGCATATTTCTTTGGAACTTGAAAACCAACCAACCATACATGCATAGTTCTTATATTTGTGTTGCTATTGTATTGTATCTGTATCAGGAAGCGGCGGCGGCTGCGGCTGCAACACAGGTTGCATTTGTGCTGCAATCCGGGCAACATGGGGAAATGCATTTTACCATCGCATCAGGAACTACAGTAACCCCCCAGCAGGTTAGTGTTTGAAACATGTAGCCCTGCACTGACATTATATTGGTAGTGGATGAACAACATGATTGTTCCCGTTTGTTCTCGTCCTATCAATGAATCTTTTTTATTTTTTATCCATCTCCCCGAACTTAGTCCAGTACTATTAGAAATGGAGACGAATCAAGCAGCTTCAGTAATAGTTTGGAGCCTGTACTCCTAATAAAGAGATTTTACGGGTATTCCCCACCCCTAAAGTCATTGTCCACAGCTTTGGTTTAGTTCTAAAAGAGCCCTAACTATAGAAACCCTTTTACCATACGAGAAACCCGGGCAACCACCCTCCCCCATGCGCCGGTCGCTAGCACATCCAGGGGCCCGACACCTAGCTCAGCTGGAGAGGCCTAGCCTGATCTAAGAAGTGCTAATTCGGTTCGTCTAACAAAGCTTTGGAGCTCTCCTGATTTCTGCTTTGAATGAATTGCTAAAAGAAAAATCGGGTAACTCTCAGTCATCTCCATATCTTGTAGCAATTGTTGTGTCTTGTATATGAGCTCTGCTCTCATTCTCTACATCTTGATTTTCGATTTCGGTTCGTCATTTTCTTTCATTTTTTCACATGTCCAACACTTGTATCCATTACTTAAAAGATCTGTACAAGTATAATCTTTTAAATATATCAAAATTTTTATTAAAAATTATATATACATATATATATATATATATATATATATATATGCTGACATGTTTCGTACCTGACACTTGTCCTAATCCAGATAGTTTGAGTTGTGTGGTGTGTGGTGAAGTAGGGAGGAATAAACAAAATGAAGCACCAAGTTGTCTTTTTATTTATCTACTCTATTTAACTTCATTAAAGCAAAGTGGTGAAATTCGAATACGATTTCGGAATTGTTAAAAATCCGAAATGCTAATCCCACTTTCAGTCTCCACTAGTTGTTTACATCAATGGATGCCAAAATATTTAGTGGTATTCTCTTTTGAAACAAAAGCAGCACATATTCTCACATGCCCTCGACCAGACATGATCATCATCTATCAGAACAACCTTAAAAGTAAAAGCCAGTTCAAGATTCTGCCTTTAACTTGTGTTTCTGGTAACATTCCATTTTGCAGTCCCTGCCTGGTGAAAAAAAAAACTTGTGCATGTCTCAGATTGCTTCATCTTTCTGTTTTGTTTATATCTTATATATCCATTGTTTATCTTGAAATCTGTTCAGGTTTATGATCCGATCTTTTGATCGGAGATGGACACGAAGTCGGAGGTTTTGTCCCCCGATGCTGTCGAGAATCCTAGTGGGTTCACAGAGGAGCCATGTGAACTCATTAGGACTCAACCCGGGGTCAATAACTATGTTGATAACCCAACTGGGTGAACTTGTCTAAAAGGCTATTGACAGAGCCGGTGACATCAACAATACTAAAATTTAGGGATTAGCATTCGATCGAATTAAGTCAAAAAAATTTGAAGTTAGGCGAGTCGATGAGTCTTATTTTATAACTCAGACTTTATTTGAATTTTTTTTCGAGTCGAGTTTATTAGAGCCGAGTCGAGTTGTTCTCAAATTTAATTGTAAACATTTATAATGTTATGGTACTAATCGGTTTCAATTTAAACAGTTTTATGTAACCATATACGATATATATATTTCTTCATATGTAATATTAATATAGATATATTAGGCAGAGTTAAGGAACTTGACTCGAACTTGAAAATTAATTTACTAATATTAAAAATGTCAAGTTATTCGAAGTTTCATTTTATAATTCGAACCTTATTTGAAATTTTATGATTTGAGTCGAGTCGAAAATTTTAATTTTTTCGAGTTGAGTTTTGTTCTATTTTGCTAAAATTGATCCGATTTTGAGTTAAACAAGAGATTTAGGGTATGGATGTGTTAGAAATGAAACAAGAGATGAAAAGATATTTTTTCTTATATAGTACATGTTTATTTTACGATTTATGTTTAGAATTTGCCGCTCTTTCTCTCAACAATGTCATCTCTAAAGTCCAAACTCGAATTTTCTCATTGAGAGAATAATATATCTTGTGATTACACCCAACTCTGATCATTAAAGATGAAAAGGTTTAGATAAGAGAAATAAAGGGAGGGAATAGATGGAAGATTGGGATTTGGGAAATAGGACTTTATCTTTTTTTTCTTTAAATTGCTTTTGATATTTGGTATTTTAATGGGTGGGTCGGTCAGGGATTCAGGCAAGGCTGACTGTGGATGGTCTCATTGGCACAAAGACCGTCGAGGCTGCCTGGCTGTGCCTGCCTCATCAACCCTTTGCCCCCTTTGGTTTAAATCAAAGTTTTAAAAGTACCCACTTTTAGACCAACCTCGAGAATCCATAAACAGCCGTATTTTGCCCCCTCCCTTTAGCTTTTCCTTTTTTTTTTAAATACCACTAATTTTAAATTCGAATACTGGTTTCGATTTATATTTAATTGGATTTAGATAAAATAAGAGAATAACTTTGATACACAAGCTTACGTAAACTTAAATTTATATAAGCTTGTCAAATTTAAAGTTTAGAGTTTAGTTTAGGATTTTTGAAGTTTAGGTTGTAGGGAACAAAATGTAAGGTTTAGGGTTAGAGATTTAGGTTATGTCTGAAATAGTTCATTGTTGGTTAGTTTTTTGTACCGTTCAATTGGATGATACAAAGTGGAGAATCAGAACATTTATAAAAACCAAGAGGAAGTGAACTGGTATGACCAGCCACCATTATTAGCCCCAACATCAGATCCCATCAGGGAAACAAACTTACCCTAAAGTGCAAGAATTTATGCTTTAGAATGTTCCAAGTTGCATGTGACATTTTGCATATTCTAATAAACAAAAAGAAAAGAAATAAAGCAAAATATATTATATGCATACATATAATCTTGAGGGACAAAAGACAAGTTTTTGATTTTTGAACTGGCTCTTCTTTTACATATAATATATATATGTGTGTGTACTTTCACTTTAAATTTCTCATTCTTTTGATGGAATTAGCTTTGGTTTGCTACTGTTTTAAAGCAATCTAGTAGTTCTAAGTGGTCCATATCCATGGCTTCTGCCTTGACCAGTCGTTTCCATTAAAGGAAAACAAAGAACACCCTTTTCTTAATATCAAAGGAATGCCTTTATTTTTCTTAATACCCTTTGTTTAATCTGCAGCAATCATCAGATTTGTTACTTTGTATTTGTATCCATTATTCTCGTATCGAACACATACTTGTAGAAACTATAATACAACTCGAATCCGAGTTACGTGTGCATTCTAGAAGCCTGCCAGACAGGAATAAGTATTAGGAACTGGTCGGATGATGTGGCAGACAAAACACAGTGGCAAATGATATGTATGTATTAGAAGGAAGCTTGAAAGGAAAAGATACTTGGCTTGTTAAGGGTATTATTCCAATTTCCAAAAACCCTTTATTCATCCATGTCAGATTCTTCTAAAACAACAGCCTTAATTTGCTTAGATTGTTGCAGAGTTATGGATTTTTAGTGAATCCCAAAACTCCCTCTTTTAATGTTGGGTCCCTCCATGGCTTTAATGTGCCTTTAGAGTCCTTTCCAAATCCAACAAGACAGATAAATAACAGGCTTGTGTCTACAGCAATGGAACATAACCAAAGAGTGACACTAACACAAGACAAAGATATTGTGTCTGTCTCTCTGTCTGTCTATCTGTCTTTGCTTCTTGTTTGTTTTGAGTTGAATTGAGTTCGGTTTAGTGAAGCGAGAGAGAAAATGATTTGCAGAGCTAAAACAGTGCTTATGTTTCTTGTGATTCTTGGGTTATTAGCAGTTCAACCAGTTGAAGTGTCTGGTTTGAGAAATATGGACCTTGTTGTCTTCAGACATAACCAACGTGTTCTCCAGGCTGTTGATACCAAGGGAATGAACACCGAGAAGA
Organism: Hibiscus tridactylites; assembly: GCA_958450335.1. NCBI lineage: Eukaryota > Viridiplantae > Streptophyta > Magnoliopsida > Malvales > Malvaceae > Hibiscus > Hibiscus tridactylites. The sequence goes on from OY288273.1 coordinate 3,228,427, forward strand.
AACCGGCTTTCGGGAACAACGGATTCGATCCGAATCGGTCGAGCAAGCGGAGAGTTCGACGAGGATCGGATCCTATCCACAACCGGTCTTGAAAACCTTGATTGACAAAAAGTTTCAACTGGTTTAGTTTCTTCAACAAGGAAGATCAATGACCTCAAAGTAAGTTTCAACACTTCAAAGTGATGTACTTCAGTGCTGATTCAACTTGAAGCGGTCTGATTCCAAGGGTTGGTCCATTGGTTTTCTCTTTGTTTTTCATAGTTTTTTGTTTCTTTCTTTTTCGGGTTACAAGGAGCTAAGTTACTCTAACTCGAGCTTCGAACGAGTTTCGGGTCGGAGTATGTTTGAATATGTCACACGGGTGTCAGATACAGGTACTTAAAGAAAAATGAAGAGTCCGAGTACCATAGGAAAAGAGATATGTGTATAGTTGAAAACAATTTAGTGAGCCAGAATCATGTTTGTATTGTAAGCTGACATCCTTATAGTTGATCAATGAAGCAAATCAAAAGTATAGTTTATTGTTTGAAATTTTCCCCAGAATGATTGTAACATTCATACTTTTTCTTTTCTTTTCTTTCAAGAGAGAAAATCTTACTTTTATTTGCATCTCTGGCAAGTTTCTTGGGAAAATATAGTCAAATTGTTTTGTATAATTCTCTGTCACAGCTAGAAGTAGCAGAAAATTAAATTGAATTTACATGTATTACCTGAATTTAAACAAATTACTAATATCATAATACTCGAATTCGAATCTTAAAAATAATAACAATTTTATGACTCGACTGGATAAAGCCTCGAATTTAAACAAATTACTACTTCGAAACTTACAAAATGGCTGAAAGAAAGCTAACCCCTTTTGCTTTTTCCCGTTATTGATTTTTTTTTACAATATATCCGGTTTTCTTTGTAAAAAGGGATACGGCCCTCTTCCCAGGTTAACAATTACTTGAGGACAGAACCGAAATAAAATATTGGACCTGAATATAAATTTTAATAAAAATGAGTATCTAAATCTACTTGTTAAGTTATTGGTATAAATTGAGCCCCCAAAAATAGGGATATGTGTTGATTTTTTTTTACTTTTAAAATTGACAAGAATTTAAGAAATGTTTAAATAAAAAAATAAAACATCGAAATAAAAAATGTTTGGACTAAGGTCTCTCCCACTCCATTATGTGGTTCCATTGTTGTAAATATTTTTTTATGATTATTAAAATCTGACTCATTTTGTCTACTAATTTAAATCGGTATTATGTTCAATTGTTCATCATAAAATAATTTTTTTTAACTCAATTAACTTCATTGATAATATTAATATTCAAATTCTCATTTTTACTTAAAAACTTAACACCTTATCTCAACGTATACAGATAATTAATCCATCATTGTAAAGACTCAAATACTTGTTGTCATGAATATAAAGGTAATTATTACATGTACAAGCACTTTAGTTTTAGGGTTTTGAGATTTCGTTTAAGGTTTAAAGCTTAGGGATTTAAAGCATAGTAGTTTTGAATTTAGGGGTTGTTGATAGAATTTCATATTTAGGGTTAAAATTTAGGGTTTATAGGTTAAAACCTAACTCGTTAACCATATTACCCTAAAACCCCCACCCTCGAAGAATTTTCTTTTCACCTTTGTCCCTTATTTAACTTTTTTTAAAAAAATTGTTATATTTATGAATTTGCCCCTCACTCTCAAACATTTATAGTTCCCCAAATTTTGGCTTCGTCCCTGACCCTAAATCATAAATTATAACCATAAACCCTAAATTTTAAACCCCTAAAATAAAACCTTAAACTCTAAAATAAGACGCTTGTGGAAACAAAAAGTTTTCGTCGCCTGTGTGTGGGATAATATATAAAGTTTTAGGTTTGTGTAAACTTTTTTACATTGACAGTGTATCAAATATTAATACATACATACATGATTAAGAAATATAAAAATTCAGCATTTTGATAATAATAATAATAATAATAAAAAGAAATCTTGGGTTGAGATTTGGGCCAGAAAACTAAAAGTAAGACAAAAAGCCCAATATAGTCCCAGTTTTGTTTACCCTTAAATATCCTCAGGGGACTGAACTGAATCCGAATTCGCCTCCATTCCAAAAACCCTAGACAAAAAACCAGAGTGCGGCCTCCAAAATGGTTCAGCGGCTCACTTACCGCACGCGTCACAGCTACGCCACCAAATCCAACCAGCACCGCGTCGTCAAAACCCCCGGTAACTTCTTCCTCCTCCTCTCTCGCTCCATAACCCGGATCCGTTACTGGGTTTTTTGGTCCTTTTGAATTCATGGGGGAAAAAAACTCTGTATGTTCGATAATGCATTGACACGGCGGTGATTTCTTTTCTTTTTTTGTATTTGTTGCTATTAGGAGGGAAGCTTGTTTATCAAACCACCAAGAAGAGAGCTAGTGGACCCAAATGTCCTGTTACTGGCAAGAGAATTCAAGGAGTATGACCTCTCTTTTCTTAGATTTTGATGCAAATTTTTGAATTTTCTAGGATTTAGTTTTCTGGGTATGATTTTAGGAAGCTGAAATGTGTTTCATTGTATATTTTGATTCATTTTTTCTGTCAAGTTTTGATCTTTTACAACATTCTAGGTCTAATGACATAGCCCTATTTCATTTTGTGATTTTTCAGCATATATATATATATATAATGTTGGTGTATTTCGGTTTGAGTAAAGTTTTTCCCTTAAATGTGTGTAGATTCCTCACTTGAGGCCTGCTGAGTATAAGAGGTCTAGGTTGCCGAGAAACCGTAGGACTGTGAACCGTCCTTACGGCGGAGTTTTATCCGGAAGTGCTGTTAGGGAAAGGTTTGTGCATTGAGACTTAAGATCTGTATAAGTCTTTCTCATATTCGAATTCGGTTGGTTTATAAGACTTGATCTCGATAATTGCAGGATCATTCGGGCTTTTTTGGTGGAAGAGCAGAAGATTGTGAAGAAGGTGCTCAAGATTCAGAAGGCAAAAGATAAGCAATCATCCAAAAGCTAGAATTTCAATTGGGTAAATTTTAGCTAATGGATTGATAGTGAACCTTGGAATAGTAGTTCGAGTTGATTTTCGATTCGGGTTTTTCTGTTTTTCTGTTATGGATTGTGTTCTACTTTGTCGACAAATCAACTATGTGTTAAAATTTTGTTGTTTTTTGGAACATTCACTTGTTTGCTGTTCTCCTGAATTTTGTATTTCGACCGAATATTGGATGTCTGATCTTTCCCCCATATGTTTGTTTCATTCTGAAATGTGCACATACGTTTTTGAAGTTCTCTATAAGGTCTTAAAATTTTTAAGAATTTTAGTTGGATCCTATTTTTTTTTTAAAATATAAATTTAGCATTTTCCCCATTCCCTTCCCTATATAGATCAGTTCGTTTATAACCATTTGTATCCTTTTCATATAATACTAGTATATAATAGCATTGGATTTGATGTACTAATTTAGGTTATTTATAAATAACATATATATAATCTAATATACATGTAATCATCTTAACTTTAAAAAAATAAATAAATCATAAACCCTAAAAATTATGTTATATCCAATACTCTAACCTTTAATCCTATTCCTAATTTTTTAATAATAGACATAAGTAAAAACACCGAAAAAGAACAAACAACCTTTTTTCTTTTGTAAGATGGTATTAATTAAATTAGTACAACTAATCTAAGTTTCATTTTGATAAAAAAGGTGTCTTCGACTGTTCAGTGTATTTCTACTTTTATTATTATTATTATTATTATTATTATTATTATTATTATTATTATTATTATAAAATATAATTATTTAATTAAAAACATTAAACTTAGTTGGCAACTTTAATACTTATATTTTAATGTAAATCATAAAGTTTATGATTTAAATATAAGATTTAAGGTTTAAAATTTAATTTTTTTAGTGTTTAAGCATAAAAAAAACTGATACTTTTTGTCCCTTACAAACACCAAGATTTGAATTAAACTTACTAGATGAATGACAATAACATAATTCATTAATAAGTTGCCAAACATATCTTATTATTACTTCTATAAACAACAAAAAAAGAGTTCAGAATATAGGCATATACAAATCACAAAAGCAGTGTGGTTTACTGATATAATGAAAAATAAGTGTTGCTACATTTTACGCAAGAAACCCAAAGGATGCTCACAATCTATCTAATTCAATCATCTTTTACATCTTTCCTTGGCCGTGCTTCAAACCCTCCTTCCGCTCTCTTCTCGAGTGAATAAGGCATGTACGTTCCGAGAATTCTATCCCACATGACGAAGAACGGTTGCGAGAAGTTGTATTTGGTACCATAAAGCTGATGGTGGATATCATGGTACGCGGAATTGTTTCTAAAGAAAAAGTGGAAGGGGTTCCCGGGAAGCATTAACCCACAATGGTCATCGACAGTTTTTATGGTGGCAAACGAGAAGAAAAAGATGGAGGTTCGAGGGGACATGCCGGACAGGAGAAATGATAGGGCACCACCAATTGTGTCACCGAGAAGCCCCTCCACTGGATGATTGTACAAAGCTCCAAAAGCATAAGGAACGACGAGCCGGTGATGCAGAGAGTGAATGTGCCGATACAAGAACTTGTTCTCGTGCATGTATCTATGCAGAAAATACTGCCATGTATCCAGAACCACCATTGCTGTCACAAACTGTCTAACTAAAACAATAAACGAAGTCGACTGTTGTGCAGAATCCCCATCATCGCTCCCCACGACCTGCAAATTGCAATGTTTGATAAAATTATATACAAGAGAGACAATTTCACAGCTGAAACTGCTTATAGGGCACATTATACACAGTGGCAAAGATAGGGAAGTTCGGATTCAATTCACAGAAATCAAAAGTGGAGCGAAGATGATAAAGAAAAAAGGAAAATAAAACCGGTCAACAAACCAATTTCAGATTATGCAAGTTAAAAGATCTCTCGAACACAACAAAATTGCAACAACCGATTTAAGAGCGTTTCATCAGGTGACAGTATACAAAGAAACTTACGAAGTCATTCCTAAAATAAAGGAACTTCGACGTAGTTACGAACTTACGATACCTGTTAGATTAAACTTTCTACTAATAAACCAGAGATCACAAACACAAGCCACATTTTTGCATTTAATCTGCCTACCCCATATCTAATAAAAAAAGTTTCAAGACAGATTATCCGGCATACACGCAGAATTACAGTAAGATTTTAGCTGAAAATCCATAATTATAATGACAATTCAAAGCTATGCTACTCCGACATGAGACGAGAATTATAGCAAACATTATTTCACACTAAATGAATACTTTCTATCCAATTTATAGCCTTTCAAGTTCGAAATCTCGACTACCTACAGGCTACAGCTTAAGTTAGTCATCCAAGCTTTGTAATAAGCTTGAACAGATTATATCAACAAAATAAACCAAGTGACAGTCTAATTCTGGAAAAGGTAAAAGTAAAACAAAAGGCAAATAAAGTAAGAATATTTACAACAAAATCAAACAAGATCGCAACCATCAAAATCCCAAATATATTTAGATAGTGAAGAAACCAAATCAATCATCAAGATTTTACCGCGAACAAAAGGATGGCGACAACAGCCTGAACAGATTGCTGCAAAAGGACGCCTTTAACGACTGTTTGTTTGGAAACCAAATTCTTCTCGTCCTCGTCACTTCCCGAATGCAATCTATACTTTTCTAAAGACCCTAAACACATATACATCCCGGAATAAACCCAATAAACAACAATTGGAACGATAGTTCCCAACAACTCATCCGATATAGCGAAACCCATCTCCTTTTACTCAACAAACTTCAATCAAACCACATGAATTTGTAAGAAAAAGGAGATAGAAAAGACGACGACTTCAAAGTTTTGCCGTCTGTTCAAACCTAAATAATAGTCAAAACTGGCGTTTTATTCAAAGATAACAACTAATAATTTCTGGGCAATGATTGAAAGACTAAGCCATTAGGAAACAACTACTAATAAAAAAGAAAGAAAGAAGAATCAAACTTCTAATTAGGGTTGGAATGAAAGAGGAAAATTCCCAAATAAAATAGAATTGGGGAAAAAGACGAAGACTTTGATGAAAAAATATCATGAGAAGTAATTCGGTGCATGCGGCTCTATCTTGAGAAATGTATTAACGAATTTTTGATCCTTTGATTTCTGATAATTTTTTTGATTAAGTTGATCCGACGGCTATGAAAAGAATCTTTTTTATAGCTTGACGGGCCCCAGCGAATTTATACCTACTAGTAGTTTCCAATTAAATGAGGTCTACTGAATGACACGTAATTAAATGTTTTAAGTATTGATTTAATTTAGTTTATTAATTTTAAGTTGGAATCAAATAAGATTAAATTTTAAAGAAATAATTTGATCGAGTGATATTTAATTTATGTTATCTTCGATTAAAGAAAATATATATTAATGTCCGTTTACAATTTTTTTTGAGTTAATTGGATCACACATTTTAAATTAGACTCTAACTTTTTAAATGCTTTGCTTTCCATCACAAATTATAATTCTTATTTTAAATTTATCCTCAAACTTTTAAATATTTTAATTCATCCTCACACTATAACCTTCATTCTAAAATGGTTCCTAAACTTTTAAACGTTCTAATTTCATCATCAAATTATTGTTTATGTCACTTTATATTAGTATATTATTACATAAAACACATTAGTGTTTACGTGGCAATTAACAAACTTTATAACAATTTTATTAACATGGGTTATGATTAACATATGTTGATAATTTAGAGATGAAATTAGAATGTCTAAAAGTTTGGGGCCAGTTTAAAATAAGACTCATAGTTTAAGATGAAATTGAAGTGTTTAAAAATTTGGGAGCTAACTTAGAATGTGAATCATAGTTTGATGATGAAATTAGAACGTTCAAAATTTTAAGGACCAAATTATATTGGAGCCAACAATTGCATGCTTTTTCTTTTCATTTTTTCTATTTATTTTCTCTCTCGATTTTATGTTATTTTATTTTGAGATATATTAGTATTTTATTTTTGTTTAATTAGTCTTATTATTTTCGTACGAAGAAATTGACGTTTTATTTTATTTTATTCTCTTATGACATATTTTATTTATATGCTTTTACGACATATTTACAATTATTAAAATAGATCATTGAGGTGTGATGATTAATTTTAAATCAATTTAATAACTTATAATAATCAATTTCAACACTTATAATTTTTCAAATTTTTTATTGGTAAGGAAAAAATAATACATGAATGCCATATCAGCAATGACATGATTTCCCTACTCTAATTTGGATGACAAAAAGATCCCGACCCTTCAAATTTCAACCGATGGATTTTTTATTACAACTTTGAAGAAATTATATACGATATCCGTGGGAAAAAAATAAGTTCAAATGAATTAAAATTAAGGCTCTAGATAGATATCTAATCCAATTAAAATCAATAAAATTTATCTATATTTTTAAATATAAAAAAATTGGGACCAGTTGCCCCCTCCCCTGTACACAGCTCCGTTTATTTGTGGGATAAAAATATTTCTCGAATCGACATACGTTTTATACAATAATAAAAAATATTTATATTTACGATCTTTCCGGTGCGTTTTGTTGCTTTATGCTAACACCTTTTTCTCTCAATGGACAATACGAATCAAACTGTCTAAGAATCTGCTTTAACAAGCCATGTTTTGGGATCTAATAACATTTTCCTCCCCATTTCTTTCTTTGAGATTTTTATAAGTAAAACCAAAGAAGAAAAGATAAACATTAGATTTTTAGGGTTTTAATTATTTTTCTTACAAAGGTATTATTTTTAATCAGCTGAAAATGATATAACTTTAATCAGTAAAATGAAAATTAACGGGTCACATCAGAAGTTTCTAACGGGGGATTCAAATTGAAAACAAAATAAAAGTCGGGTGATTATAATGTAAGTTTCAAAAGTTTGGTGGCCAAAATGAAAGTACCCTAAAAGTTCGATGATCATTCATATAATTTATTTTTTTTATTTGACTTAATTTTTTTGAATATTTTAAAGGTAATTATAAGGTAGTATCAATTCATATATATTCTTGACCCTCTGACAATGCAGACACATTGTAGACAAAACGATTGAACCCGAAATGAAGTTACATGGTGCATGGGGAACATACCATATGGCACAAATATATGAAAATAACTTCAAAATCCGAAACATTTAAAAATACCAAAGTTTGGAGTTTCTTTACGTTTTTTTTTTCAAAAGTTCTTTTATTTTATAGATCAAAATCATATTTTTTTTCAAAAAATTATGATATTTCAATTTTTGAAAAGTCTATGGAAACTAGTTTATTTACTTTTCGGTAGAAAAAGTAAAATATTATTCCAAATATGACATAAGAACCTTTCATGATACTCTTTTAGATTGAGCATGTGCACACAACAACTTGATGTTGTAGAAAACCAAATTTCAATAAATAAATAGAAGACAAATTAACAAACAAAACCAGGCTGTATCTTAGATTTGTTCTTAAATGGCGTTGTCTGTACAAAGTACTTTGGTTGTCTTCAATGTCTTTGTACATTGGTTGTCTTCAATGTCCTTTGTGTTTTTTTAACCACAGGATATTACAAAAATTTGTTACGTAAACGATCCTCTCAATCCACTTTTCTCCATTTAAAACACTAAACTAGAACCTTTAATATTATTTAAAAAATTTAATGTCTTACTTAATTAGACCAACTGTTTGTTGGTAGTGTCTTTGTGTTTTGGAACAAGTCACTTAATTAAAATTAAGTGACATACTTTTAAAAGAATGACATGTTTGATATTTTCTTTCAAAAGTAACAATCAAATCATTGAATGTCGTTCTACTATTAAAATTAAAACAAACAATTTAATATAACAATAATTTTAGTCCTCAAAACATATACAATCTATTAATTTAGTCTCGATTCAATAAATTTAATCATTTATATTTAAAATCTTCATAAGTGAAATGGCTACGACTATTACCAGAAACATTAGGTCATAATGAATTGTTACATTAGTTTGTCAATTTTTCAGTAGTAAAATGGTTGTGTCTATCGAGCTACCCCATATGTCGATTATCGAACTGAGAGACAATAACATGGAGTGTGACAAGTGGCCAAAGAACATGTTAGGAGCGTACGTTGTCAATTTTTAAATATTAAGAAGTTACTAAATTATTTTTAAATGAAAACAAATTGATATAATGTATAAGTTTTGGAGACTAAAAGTGTTATTATACCGTACCATGTTTTTATTCGTTTGTTACTAAAACCGTTATTTTTAAATTGAGTGGTTAAATTATTACTTGTAGAAGAAATGTGACTAATTTGTTACTAAACCTATAACTAAGGGGCATGTGATGTAATTTACCCTTTATATTAATAAAGACAAAATTCCTCTATCCGTTTTCGGTGCCAATTTCTATGCTCAACAACAAAAATTTAAATTCTATACTCAAAACCCTAAATTCAAAACCATAAACCCTAAAAACACACTCTACCCGTAATTCTCTAAACCCTAACCTTAAACCTTAATTCTAAATCTTATTTTTTTAGTGTAGGCATAGAAAGAGGCACCAAAAAGATACAAAATATTTCTATTCGTTTTAAAGTTGACCGATAAGCCTCGGCCCCTATGATTAACATGGACTCACCATATTAATAATTAATTAAAAGATTCAAAGTTTATATAGTTCCTATATTCCAATTTCCACGTCCAATTGGCAATCTATTTCAACAGTATAATATCAAATTGTTCTTTTCTTAATGCTGCCCAGCTAATAAAGAAAGAAAACAAACGGCCCTCAATAACAAAAGATGACAAAATCACTACAGAATTGATTGCACAGAAGAAGGAAAATAATTAAAACTTGGGCAAATAGGACCACCTTCTGGTTTTGGTATGGTGTCGGAATACCCAAAGTAGCAATACGAGAACCAAAATCCTAATGGAATTTTCCTGGAACTGATTGAAACTCGGTGTGTGAATTGGCTTAAATATAGCAGCAGAGGATCGGGGTAAAACGAAACCGATGTACAGACACAGGTCAAATGAAACCAGACATGCATAAACAGAGATTTAGCATGTCATCCTGTACACCGAGACGATTCGCAAGATGCTTTACGTGTGTGTGTAGTTGAGAGCCTAGCTTCTAAAGAGTTTAAGAAACTAGAAGAACCGTCCACCTATTCGATAAATGCCTTATGAAATATATAAACAGCAAATGATGCTAAATCATACACAAGTTTACTATCAGAAATTATACTATGATACGTCCTAATCATGGGGTATAAATTGGCTTTTAATTTATCCAATAAGCAGAATTCGGCTAAAAAACGAATATAGTTCTACTTGTCAAGATCGTCCAGGTAGAAAAAAAAATACATATTCATGTTTGTGGACTAATTTAAAGGAATAAGAACCAATAGCAACAACTGAAAAAAAAAAGAAATTTAAAACCAACAAAAGATTCCAAAGTGTACATAAGAAAAATTCTGGGAATATATACCCCCATCAATTGTAATGATCAATGTAATCAGTACATCAGCCAACATCCAAGATTACAACCCCCAGAACTTATTTCCTCCCTTAAGGACCATTCCAAGAAAATTAAGGATAAAGAAACCCTAGTTCTGTGTTCTTAACAAAGCTTCAACAATCTCTAATGGTGACCTACCAATATGTTGGTACTTCAAATTATTAAAACCTATTCCTGTGCTACATGACACCAACCTTTGCAAGTTCTTGTGTTGTGTCACTGAAAACGGGGGAAGACACAAACTTAATGGAAGAAATTTTGAATGAAGTTGAAAAAAGAAACAAAAACACAAGAGTCAAGACAAGCTATCAGTAAATCATTCTATTGAATCTCGAGTAAAATCTGAAGCTCTTCCCCATTATCTCCCATCCAAAAGGAAAAATATATAAAAAAGAAAGAAGGGGGAAATTACCATTAGCAAGAATTCAGAATTCTGTATAGGAGGAGAAATTTGATGTAAACCTCAGTAGCAGTGTGGCACCATTTCACTGCGCCGGATGTTGCCAGAATCCATCGACTAGCATCCCATGACAGCACAATTATAAACAAAGCCACCTGATTGCTTTCTCGCAAGCAAGTTCCATTGTGGCGGCCCTTCACTTGGAACCCATGAGTTCAGCTCTATAAAACCTTCCCCTAAAGTGCTAGGTCCACCGATCACAATAAGGCGATCTCCACATGCTCTGAATGCAAGACCCCAACCATTCATTGAGATAGCCCTTTCAGGCAATCTTCCAATAGTCAACCATGAGTTTCTCTCCTTATCATACTTCTTTACTTCCATGTCAGCATAATCAGCAGCATACAGTTCATCATTTACAACTGCAACCAGAGGGGGTGCTCCAGCTGCTGCAGTCATCTCAGCCTCACCAGCTGCTCCACTCTTTCCGGGAGACATGTTAGGAATTTCAGTCCATCTTCTAGTCTCTAAATCATACTCTTCACCTGAAGTGAGAACCCTTGCATCTTTCCCAACCCCACTGACTCCCCCAATTACATAAAACTTTCTATCCATAAATACCCCACTACACATCTTCCTCGGCTTATTCATGCTAGGGAGAGTCTCCCACTTCTGTGTCTCGGAATTGTACATTTCCGCAGAGCTCAAGATATTACCCTGAGAATCACAACCACCAGCTAAAACCGCTTTCTCTCCGAGACTAGCTGACCCAAACAAGCACCTAGGTGCATTCATGCTGGTGCCAGAAGTCCATGAATTTGTCAAAATACTGTATCTATATATAACCTGAGAAGTCACCTCTTTCCCAAAAACAAGCAACTCGGTTCCCACAGCCAAGGATTCCTTATCTGAAAAAATGAAACATTCATTGTGAGGCATCCTTGGCAAATGCATCCACCTGTGTCGAACTGGATCAAATGCCTCCCATTGAAGGAGTTGACAAGAAAAGTATACCCAATGCTCAATCACTCCATTCAACCTCCTCAGCTTGTAGATCTCTCCACTCCTAATTAAGGAACGAAAACTCTGATTCAACGAGGCAATGGAACCATAATCAGACCTTGAACACCTTATCAAACAACTGATGGAGTTGTCTTTCCCAATTGGTTGGATTAAGGCATCGAAATCTGACGACAATTCCCCAACATCTTCCTCAGACTGTTCCTCTGGTGAGTCCTCCAGAGAACCTAACAAGCCGTCCTCGTCTAATTGGTTAATGAAAACGGGTTTGTCTAGTCCAATGGACTGATGATGGATAAATGAAGCATCCAAGTCCGAAGAAGAATCAGATTGCTTATTATCATCATCGGATTGGTCAGGTGAATCAGTCAAGAGGAGGCCACCTGAGTCTTGTGGGGAAGAAGTAGTATTAGTATTGGTATTATCATTGTTATCATTGCTCGAATCATCGGAAGAGAGCTTAGCCAACTTGGTTTCCCGACAAGTACCATCTGATTCAACGAATTCCAGTGAACGCTTCCCTTTGTACATGTAAGCCCACTCGGTTCCTTGTTGACAAGAGCTTGCAAACAACAAACACGACTCGCAGGACCGGTCCTCCAACATGACTCTTCCTGCCCCCCGGGAGATTTCAAATCACTGTAAGAAGCAAAAGAAAACGCTGTCAAGATTAACAAATTCAAACCTATTCACAAAATAAGAAAAAAACTAACGAAAAGTTTCGATTGAAATTCGACGGATGAAATAAATCAAACAGAGATTTGAATCCAATAAAAGAACGATCCGATTGAGGTTTATAAAGGAAAAATCATTTACAGAAGCTCTTTCTTGCGTGTGTGCGTGTGCAGGTAACGGAAAAAGAAAAAGGAGATTAAACAGAAACAAATTTATGAAACAAGAACAAGAAAACTCACGATCAAACAAGCTGATGCAAAAAAATACCAGATCTCAGTATTTCATAAACAAAACATTATATATATACACATACATACATATACGCAAATAGAACTGCTAGATTGAAAAGAATAAGAGAGCGAATTAGATCTGCTTATAATTTCATTAATCTCATTTAACGAATCAGGACAAAAACAAAACAATTAAAAACTAATAACATAGAAATGACAGAAAAAAGAAGAAGAAGATAAGGAATGACCAAATGATGATAATAACAACAATGTTGAGAGGAACTTACTGATTGGATAAGAAGAAATCGAATTGAATTTTTCCTTTCTATGTCAAAAATTAAGTAAGTTTTTCTTTATGTTTCCTTCACTTTTTTTGTTTTTGCTGTTCCTTTAGCTTCGCTGTTTCTGTTGTTTCTTCGTGTAATTTTGTTTTTGTTTTTGTGTATAGTTGGGGTTGTTCGTCCTCTGGATTTTCTCTGCAAACCAGAGCTTTGGCTTCGCGAGCAAAATCTTTAAGAGATCCCCTTTTCTCTTAAAAGTCTTCTCAAACAACAAAAAAGAAAGAGAACTAAAATTTATAAATATAATTAAATAATTCATTTATTTGTAAGGTAAATTACGTAAATCACCAAAGTACTTTATTCTTAAGTCTATTTTGATCATCGAAATTTTAAAATGTTTATTTTATTTATTTAAATTTTAACATTAATTTTTTTTGTCACTGAATATAGCTCTCAAATTTATTTTGGTCACTAAAGTTTAGATATTGAAAATAGATGGTGGTCGTTCAGTCTCAAATTTCACCAGTCGCTTTGTCTTAGTACCATAAGTCTAATTTTGATCCTCATTTCGTCGAAAAGTATCTTGAGGTCCACGAATCGATAAAAAACTTTCAATTTATTTTGTCCATCTTTCACTTTTACTTGAATTTTGGATAAATTTTTCGTTTGTCAATGAGTGATCGTCGTCAAAAGGTTAACGACAGAGTGATAAAAACGTTCAATACTTGAATTTTATTGCGTAAAATTAATGTTTTAAAATTTTTGTGACCAAAATAAGTTTAAAAATAAAAATGAGTGATAATTTACATAACTCACTTTTATTTTTTTATTTAAAAATAACTAAAATGTGATTTGAACTTGAAATTTATGCCAATCATAATTATGCGATAGCTTGTCATTACATCACATATTTGGTAGATTTTTTTATTTATATTATATGTATGAAAAAATATACTACGCTCCAGCAGTGAAAAAAATTATTTATATTATATGTATGAAAAAATTATTTACATAGTTTCTGTATCAAATAATTGTTTCATAAATTAATATTTAAAAAAACAAGTGTATATATTACTCTACTATTTTTAATATAATTCATGAGAATATTTTATTTAAAGTGTTGATATTTTATTTTATTTTTTAGGGAAAATGAAATGAGCAAAACTAGTTGTAATGCACGAGTCAGCTTCTTTGGGTTTGAGTGGTCCATTGATTATTTTTAATAGAAACGGCTAATTTTATTTTAAAAAATAAATATTTAAAATAATATAAGTACATGAGAATAAACTAAACATATAATTTGAACAATTTTTCTATAATCATTGAAAAAAATTAGCCATTAGAATCATAAAAGAACTATACAAGGAAAATAGTAAAATTGCAACCAAAAAGACTCGAACAAAAGAGAGATACGAACAATACCATTAATCAACGATAAAGGATACAACACCATCAACATTAACATAAAGACGATGAGGCACGTTTACAAAACAGGCAATACCACAACTTAATTGCGAATAAGAAATGATGATTGCGAGCCTATCAAAAATCCAGTTCGAGAGTCTAAAGCAGAAAAGATCAGCATGATAACCAAATAAACATCATTTTGATCAGTCGAGACGACGTCAAATTCAAATATAAAAAAATAAAAAAGAACGGTTAAACGTCTGAAAAAAAATAACAAAAAAAGAAAAACGTGTCATAAAGTCAGAGATAAAATTAAAAGAGAAAAAAAAGATAAAATATAAAAAAAAGTTAAAAATGAATGCGACGGATGGCAGTTGGAATTTGCAACTTTTTCGACGAGATGAGAAGATTTCATTGTTGCAACGATGACATGTTCCTGATAATGGAGGATTTGGAGAGTTTGGGTTTAGGAATTTTGGGTTATTTTGAAAAAGAAATGAGAGTGAGGTTTTTACTTTTTATAAATTAGGTTTTTAATTTTTATAAAATAAAATAAAAATCTAACCACGTATTAAGCAATAACTGGTTGACAAATGTTTAATAAATCAACCTTAAAATATCATATAAAAATATTATGTACCTAAAATGATAACGATATAAACATTAAACATTTATTTAGACGGAAAAAAGTTAAACACCTAAAAAAATAACACTAGTTTCTTATTTAAGCCGGTTAGAAAAATTGAAAATTTTGAGAATTTAAATTTTAAAATTCAAATTCTATTATGTACAATTTATTTAGGATATTTTTTCAAATGTGAGTATTTTTCAAAGTAATTCTAATATAAATTAGGTTCTATTTGTGCTCTGTAACAAATTAACGATTATTTTATTTTAATTGAGCATAAAATATTTTTGAAAAGAAAGTGGACATAGTCATAGGAATGTCCGTGTGTGCCGGCTTTTGTTTCCAACTTAAAACATTGTTAAATATTAATTAATTTTTTCAAACCATAACTTTACAAGGGTTATTGGCTTTCACTATGTTCTGAGTTTATAAACAAGAGTGAATTTTCAAAAGGACGTAAAAGGGGAGATAGAGTGTTTCATTAAAATAATTACTTTTTATGATATATATATATATGGGTCAGGAAGTCATGATTATTTCCTTATTTTTAATTGGCTTAAATTATTTTTAATATATATGGACACGACTCGTTTTCACATATAAAATTTTTTAAGTTTTACAAATTTTTTAGATTATTAGATGAGTGAAGTGAATGACTAATATTAACAATATAATATGTGAAGACCATGATTTGAAAAAAAAAAAAAAAAGTTATTTCAGCTATCCATTTACCCATCAAACAATTAAAAATATGTAAAACTCGTAATTTTACATTCTGTATAAACAAATCTTAATACATTAAATTAGTAAATTAGTCTGCTACAAATTTTGATAGCTTGATCCTTCCATCTCTTCATATTTCTTCCTCCACTTTATCTTCTTTCATTTTCTTCCATTCCTCATCACTCTGAGTTTTATTTCACAGATTTAAGCCTTTTCATTTTCTTATGAAAAATGATGAATTTTGTTTGTTCTTGTATCTTTTTTTTCTTAATTTACAATTTTTTTCATTTTAGGCTTAAATTTGTCGTTATCTCTCTAATTATTGATTATTTAGTTATTTTGTTGATTTACCTCTGATTTGTATCCCAAGTAGGTTTTCTGATAGTAGTAGATATTCATAACAATCCAAAATATGTTGTGCTTGAGTTATGGTGAAACTAGTTGTCATGATTTATTATTATGTTAGTGTTGATGATGTTTATCTTTCAGCGTCGATAGTGGTGTTTGTTTGCATTTATTATTTTCTTCGAGTGGTTAAATTGTATTTTTTTAACTATTTTCATGTATGATCGTATTTTCATTAGTCATGGACTAATTTTTGTTCTTTAATGGTTTTAAGGAATTTTTTAGAACTGAGGGACCAAAGCAGAAACACCATCAAAGTTGAGTTAAAAATAAGAATTTACCCTAAAATGGTAATAGACTTCAAAACCAAGCGAGTCCACTCCACTATACCCGAAAAAGGAAAAGATTCTGGCGTGCAGTGCACTAACTACTTTACATGAACCGAGAAAACCCATTCATCCAATACGTCATTGCCACGTGTTGCTAACTCGTGTGAGGCACTATCGCAGTGTTAAAATGGATTAATTCCAATTTGCTAACAAACACACTTTAATTTGTATTTAGTCATAATTTAAAAAAAAATGCATAACATTTGTTCGAATAATTATTTTGGTTTTTATTTTTGAAGTATTTTAACTTTTTTTGTTTATCTTGAGTCAAAATGATTCCATCCGTAAATGAAATTCGTCAGTCAACTGACGATAAACAACTTGAAATAATTTGACATAATGACACGTTAGTAGAAAAATAATTTTTATGTTAAGAAATAATGAATATAATTTTTTATGTTAGGAAAGAATTACAAGTAAGAGTGAATATAAATTTTTATGTTAGGAAAGAATTACAAGTAAAATAATAAATATAATTCTAATAATATAATTAATAAACATAATTTGAATTAAATATTATAGTTTATTTTACGAAAGAATTACAAGTAAGAATGAATATAATTTTTTTTTATAGATAGGGAAAGCACCTACTATACGCCTCGTTAAAAAACCTCCCTAAGCTTAATGGAGAAAAAAGAGTACGTATAGTAGCGCTAAAATACAAAAAGGCAAGGAAACCGAAAATACACCTCAACCCATAAAAACCAAACCCTTCCAACACTTCAACCAAGTAATACCACTGCCTATAGCAATACCCGAACTATACGCCCAACCCAGGGACCAGGAACATTCAGCCGGATCACCCAATACCACTTAACTCGACCAGATCAGTATTCTCCCTAGCTTTCATATGCAATTTCTTACGGATGGCTAGAGGGGGATCAAAAAACCTGTAGTAATCCAATGGCAAAACTATCGCCGACTTCGCAAGCTCATCCGCTAACCCATTGCCTCGCGCCGCGTCCACGAGAACTTGACCTCCCAATTCCGCGATAGGATTTTCGCGAGGTGACTACGCAAACTTGAAGCAATCTTCGAAGGCTCTCGCAACATCATATCGTTATAAACATCTCTATTGTCAGTCTCAATAATAATTTTAGATTCACCGACCGCCCATGTCGTCGAAAGACCTTCATACACAGCCCATAATTCAGCCTCAAACACTGAGCAAATACCAATCTTCTTGAAATAAATATAATATAATCAATAAATATAATTTAAATCAGATATTATAGTTGATTCAAATTGAAATTAACAAAATATTTTGATAGATCTATGTATGGTGGGACTTTTTTTTAAAAAAAACGTAATGGCAAAATTATGTTGTAGTTAACAAAAATCATAAAACTTTAAATCATTATTAGGAAATTTTTCATTTTGATTTTTAAAACATGTATAATCTACTTACAAACCATCTAAAATAGTAAAATACACAAATGATCACTAAATTATTTCTAAAATACAAAATGGTCACTGAACTTTCAAAAGTTACATAATATGCATTAAACTTTAATTTTTATTATATAATAGTCATTGAGCCGTTAACTGCAGTTAACTAGCAAATGTGGTAGTTACGAACTTTTGTATAATAACATATTTAATCTTCAATATTTACACATTCAATCAATTTAGACATCAATAATAGGGGTTAAATTAGGAATAAATTGATCGAATGTATCAATATGGAGGATTAAATGTTATATTATTCAAATCTCTGTAACTGTCACATCATCCAATTAACGACAGTTAACAGCTCAGTGATCATTTTGTAACAAAAACTACAGTTTAGTACCCACTATATAACTTTTAAAAGTTTGATAATTATTTTATATTTTTTGAGATAGTTTAGTGGCCATTTATGCACTTTACCATTTCTAAAATCATCCTTACAAAATAAAATTTAAAAGACAATCATCTTACACAGGGTGAAACTCAATATAACACTTTGAAGCTCTTAAAGATTATAATCATATATGCATGCATACATACATGCATCCACATATAAAAGCTAAAAAAAACAAAATTTTTCTTCGTAGGGAGCAAGATCATATAGCTTTGTGCCTGCCAATCTTACTATTACAAGTCTACAACGAGGCATGATCAATGAAAGGTGAAAGATTATCATAAATAAAACATCTTTAAAATGTTCATTCAAAAACAATTATATGCAAGACTTTTAAATACCCATTACTGGTGTTAGCCGTTTAACCTAGTTTTTTTCTTTTTTTAATTTTAATTTTTTTGTTTAACCGACGGTGGTATCAATTTTATTGTTGGTTGTCAATGGTTAACTTTTATCATTTTCATTGTTTCCTCGTATATTATTTTTGTTTTTTTCTTAAGTTTCCTTAATTTTTATAAAATATTTGTTTTGTGACATATTTTTTCTCTTTATCTGTAAATCATTTTCTTTTACTTTTGTGATACATTTTTTCCTGATGTTTGACACAATTTTCACATGTCTTAGCGGTCGTTTGATATTTTTACATAGATCCTCATAGCGCATGTTTTTATTATTATTTGAGTTTGTAGGTAGTCATAGAAAGTTTAATCCCATTTGATGATTGTTTGTCGATGTAATCAGAATTGTGTAGCGAAGCAATTTGCGTGATAGTTTGATTCACTCATCATTTCTTTTGCACCTCGTAAAATGTCTCGTTTGAATAGAAACAAAGGAGAATCGTGAAGGTTTCTAGGTTCTTTAAAGATGTACGCTAAACTCAAGGGAATGTTTGTTTTTCCTTGCATTTTGGAGTTTTAAGTTTTATTTTTTGTATGAGCTTTTTGGTGGACATAATCTCCATTTTCTCTTTTTTCGCGTATGTATTTGCAGGGGCGGATATACATCATGAATGGGAGGGATTGTTAGTGTTACCCCAGCAGGTGAATGTTTTTTTAACCTTTAATTCTTTATATTTTTTTTAAATAATTTGAAATAATTATGAATTTGTACAGACCTTTTAATATTTATGTTTTGCCCCTCACTCTAGAATCTTAACTCTGTCTTTATATATTTGTGATACATTTCATTATTTTTTTAATAAAATTTAATTATCATAGTTAAAAATACAACTATATGCATAACAACTACTTTATTACAACGACTATAATGTTTAAATTATTCATAACTTTAATTTTTAAATAAAAAACAACAACAACAACTGTGTTTAAAAATCACTCGAACTAATACTCAATTTAATTTTAATCTTTAATCTTAGCTAGCTTGGGTTTGCCTCTAATTTGTCCTCTAGAAATCCAAAGGATTAGATGCTTTTTCTTCCTATTTATGACGCGTGACTTGGAACTTTAGTTAAATCAAATCATAACTATAAAAGGAATTGTTTATTCCAATTTCGCAGCCCAAAATAAATGATCTCTCCTTATCATGCTAGACATTTGCTTTTAGCAGTGGGTTCAAAGAATATTTAGTTCTAAAAAATACTCGACTCGATTCAAGTTGACTGATATTTTTTTTAATCTACATAAGATTTTTATATAATCATCTGTATAATTCATTAATTGATTAATTCAGATAAAAAACTGTTGAAATCTACTAAGAAATGACCATTCAAACTCAATTACTCTATTCAGAACATTAAAATTCAAACTATTGATTAACTTAAGAAATTTAGTGGCGGATGTACATATAACATAGGTGGGGCCGTGCCCACTCTGAACTTTTTAAAATTCACACATTTGCCTTAAATTTTTTAATTTTTTTGAATTAGTCCTTAAATTTTTATAATATTTGTAATTTGTGTCTATCCTGAAATTTTGAGATTTTATATGTGCTCACCCTCAAATATATATATATATATATATATAAGTTTTTTATAATTAAATTGTGATTTTTAAACATTAGGCTAAGTTATATTTATAAAAACTAATTAATGTTTTTTAAACATTTGGATTTAAATGGGACTTTGTTGTGTGGAAATGAAATGACCCAAAAATGAATTCTTTAGCTTAGTTTTGCTGATAAAGTAAAAATAGAGTAGAACTTGAAGATGACTCAAAACGACTTCGTTCCAGACTTTAATCCATATCAACATTTATACTAGGGTTAATGTGCATTTTGGTCCCTGCCTTTGTACTTGATATGCATTTTGACCCCTGTCTCCTTTTTGGCGTTAAAGAAAACAATTGGAGGCAAGGCCTAGAATTGATCGCCTAAGAAAGCAGAGCAATCGAGTTCTGAAAATGGAAGCTTGCCTGTTGAAATGTTGGCATAGCAAGGGTCTTTTCCCGCCACTCAACTCCCTTCGCCGCTCCACCATGTTCACTCACTCTGGTTATTTTCATATTCCCTTTCCTTTTCTTCTTAAATAATCCAAAACCATGAAATAAAACTCTTTTTTTCCTTTGTATTTCTTAGTTTTTGACTCATTTGCAGTTAGAAATTCGGGTAAAAGAGCATACGACGGACTGCTGTTGGACGCCGCCGGCACGCTCTTGCAATTGTCCAAGCCTGTACACGAGACTTACGCCTCCATTGGAGCTAAATACGGTCACTTTTTTTTTTTATCTATCCGTTTATCGTTATTATTTCAAGATTTTAGAGACTTTTCAATCTGGGGTTTTCCTTGTTTCTTGATTTTACTCATGAAATTATGGTATTCTAGTGTTTAGTTTTATTCAATTTGACAAAATTTCCCCTCTTTTCAGGTCTGAAATTGAATTCAACTGAAATAAAGCAAGGGTTTAAGAGGGCTTTCGCTGCACCCTGGCCTGATAAGCTCCGTTATGAGGTTCCTTGTTTTCTTTGTTGCTCTATTTTATTGTGATGAATGTTGGGGGACTGGATGTGGCATAATATATAGGTGGAGGGACGGATGTAGGATTTTATGTTAGGGGTACAAACTTTTATACTTAGTAAAACTATACGAGAATTTGAAAAATTCTAGGGGGTGTGAAATTCGATCAGCAATGTAAAATACAAAGAAAATTTCTAAAATATATGGAATCTGAAATTTTTAGGGGTGCAACTGCCGCCTAGCACCCCTCGGTTCATCATGTGTGTTTGGATATGCGGTCATCGTGATTTTAAGAATTGATTTTGTGTAAAATTGATTTTAAAGTAACATGAATTATGTTTGGGAGTTTTTTTCTTGAAAATCACCATTGTGTAAAAATATAGTGTAAAAATCACGACGAAATGCAAAAGCTACTATCTTGTAGCTTTTCTTCTCAAAATCACGTTTGGTGCCCAGAATTGATTTTGGATTTTTACATCCAAACATGTAGGCACGGCATTCGAGACACAAAATCCCGATTAAACGTGATTTTGGCCCTCCCACCGCAGAAACAAACACGCACGTCGTTGTACTGTTCCACATACAACTTTCATAGTCTACACTATATTTGATTTAGTGAACTGTTTTCTTTAACTAGTTGTAGTTTCCCTTTGCTCTTATTGATAGGGGGATGGAAAACCATTTTGGAAACTTGTTGTATCTGAAGCTACTGGTTGTTCCGATGATGATTACTTTGAGGAAGTCTATGAGGTAATCTTTAGGGACTTACTTTTCCCTTTCCATTTTGATTTCATGTTCCTGAAGTACTACTGCAGTAATGAATAGAATTTTCAAGAACTTAAGTGGTTGCTATTTAGTGACCGTCTCAAATGCAAGTAATTAGACCAGCAGATCGTTTTATGTTAAGTCCGAAGTAATTAGTGACTGTTTTTTTTCAGCATTATGGCAATGGTTATGCATGGCGTCTTCCGGATGGAGCTTCAGAAACAATATTCCTTCTGAAAAATGCTGGAGGTTGTATACATCAAGTATTCCTCTTTTATTTTGCAACTAATAGTGGTAATACAAATTGGTCGGAATCGATATTTTCCCCACCAATTTATTTCTCATGTGGTGAGTGATGGTACAGTTAAAGTGGCTGTTGTGTCCAATTTTGACACCCGATTGAGGAAGGTATTGAAGGAACTTAATGTCATAGATTTGTAAGTACCAAGTTCTTTGTCAATGCTGTTGCCCGTGGTTCTTAACATCAAAAACATCTTTTAATGTATCGAGTATCGACTATTCATGAGGCTGCTTACATTTTTTTTGCTGTTTTCCCCCTTAACTAACTGTGATAATTTCTTTGTACTCTTAAAACTTGGGATATATCTTTTGTTATGCTTCACATGGATTCATTGTTTCTCTTGTTTACTTCCTCTATTCTGAGCTTGTGATGGCTCATACAAACATCCCATTCCATACCTCTATTTTTTTTTTCACTTCTACTTTCGTGTTTGATGCCTGAAAGGAGAAAAATGGCATGTGTTTCAACCATTCAAGCCATTCATATAGTCATCTTTACTTTTGACTTGTAACCCGTTTTTAGTTTACTTTCAGGTTTGATGCCGTAATTATATCTTCGGAGGTTAGTTATGAAAAACCTGATGCAAGGATATTTAAAGCTGCTTTAGGTTTGTATTAAGTACCAGTGTATATCATCTTGCTCATTAGTACATAATCCGTTTAACTGTTTAGTTATCAATTTGTGTAACATATTGTCTTTGCTTAAAAAACGAGAACGGCGGCTGTTGTATATTGTGTTGTTCTGCTGCTTTCTGCTTAAATAACTAGATGCTATGTGTACTTCCACTATCAATGTATTGCATGTTCCATGTGATGCGGAATTAAGGATGCATTCACTGTTTTATACTTTTTCATGAGCAAAGATCTACGATTTCGGAGTATTTGAAGTAATAACCATATAGGATTTTTTTAACCATTCCTCAAAAGATATTCGGAATTGTTGTAGATCAAATTGATATGGAGGCTGACAAGGTGGTACATGTGGGGGATGATCTAAAGGCAGATAAGGTGGGAGCTAATGCTGTTGGCATCGACTGCTGGTAAGTTTACTTTCTACTAGTATAAATACGTTCTTTGTACGCGTTTAGATGCATGATGTTCTTCAAGATTGCCATCAAAATCCAAACAACAAACTTCCATTGCACCAAAGTACTTCATATTTGAAACCGGTGACTATTCTACTTTCTTCCTATATGTATTTTCCGTCGAAAGAATTGGGTAAAAACATTCAGTCATTTGTTCCATTATTCCTATATGTATTTAGTCGAGCCAATGTGTATTCTACTTTCTTCTTATATGTCAATTCGGATTATGTAGATGACACCGACCTTTTATCGTTAACGAGCAGGTTGTGGGGGAAAGATGTAAAGACATTCGCGGAGATACAAAAGTCTATACTCATCTCGGATTCATAGCTTCTAATGTTTCAGGTATCGTACGGAAAATAAAGTTTTAGGTCTTGGATTCATAGTTGTTGAGATGTTAACAATAAAAATGCAGATGGAAGAGGTGAAAACCATGTTCAGATAACAAAACTATTTGCTTGTTTAACTGAAATAGACATTTCTGCTCTTAATAGATGCCTATATCACTCGAATGTTTTTTTCCCTTAATGCGTCGGATACCGATAATCCGATTCGAACTTTTGCATCATTATTTTTTAGGGGACGAGTGACGCAAGACTCGGATTCTGATCATCGGAACCATCTTCCAAAACCCAAATAATTGAACTGATTTGCCTAAGTATATGAATATGATCAAGTCTATGAAAGGACTCATCCCATAAAATCCCCAATATTTGATATTTAGTGGGAGCCATTGCATTATTAATATTATTGTTTTTGTATATATAATTAGGTATATTATATGATTGTAAGATGTTTTCAAATGTAGAGTTATGTTACGTGGACAATTCCCATCAAATGATACCCAAAATCTAGACTAGATGATGATGATAACAATAATTCATTTGATAATGACTTGTAATGTAAAGGTTTCTTTTAACCCCTTACCATAAGTAACAATATATATATGAATTATATTTTGATACACAGGTTGTATTAAAAAATTTACACAATTCTTCATATTTAAACTATAAAATTTAAATTTTTAGTCCTAACACCCTAAATCTTAAACTCTAAACCATATGCTTTAAACTTTAAATTGTAACCATAAACCTTAAATCTTATACTCTACAACTTAAGCATATATACCCTAAACTTTAATCTAAATCCATGTACCCTAAAATTAAAAGGATTGTGTAAACTAGTATCAATATATATATAAAAGTTAGGATCAACTTACACAATGTAAAACTTTAAGTTTTACATGTTTTCTGGATCGTTAGATGGGGTGAATAGATGGCTCAGATTAACTCCTTACTCTTTTTTTTTCAAGTGATAATCTTCACATATTTACGGTTAAACTCATTTAGTTTTACACTAATCTATGACCATTGGATGAGTGAAATGAAATGGATGGATAAGATTTACAGTAGAAAATGTGAAGATTATCAATTGAAAAAAAGAATAAAGAAATAATCTACCATTAATTACCATCGTCCAACGGTCCAAAAAATGTGTAAAAGTAATTGAATTTTACACAATGTAAGTTTATCACTTGTAAAAGTAATTTAATATATATATATATATATATATATATATATATATATATTAAATAGACAAAAGACTATATATAATTCAATCTTATTATTCTTAAAAACAATTCATCAATCGAGTCGGATGAAGTCGTCACAAACTAAATATATTTATGTGTCTAATGGACAAAAACCATCTGCCATTTTTCGATGCCTCTTTCTATGCCTTAACATTAAAAATTATATTTTAATAGAACATCAAAAAATAAATTCTAAGCTCTAACCAAAAATTCTAAATCCTAAACTACAAACTCTAAAAAATATACTCTATTTCTAATTCTCTAAACTCTAACCTTAAACATTAATCTAAATCTCAAGTCTATTTTTTTAATATAAATATATATAGGGCACCCAAAATTGATAAAATTTCTAAAAATAAGTTCAGCCCCAATGAAGTGTGTTTTCACCCTAAGATAAATAAACATTTTTATTTGATCTGAATGCCACTCCTCTATGAAAATTGATTAGTCTCGTTGTTTCAATTTTGCAGTATGTAGTCCTTTAACTTTATGAAAAATTGAGAATATAATTTTGTTGTCGGTAAATATATGGATTTAAATGGGATTATCTTTTCAATTTTCTTCCGAATAAAGACAAAATCCTGGAAAAAAAAAACTTTGTAAAAATAAAATTCATAATTTGACGGGTGAGTTGGAGTGAGGCTGAAAAATGTTAAGTTTTAAAATTTGTCCTAAAACATTTTTATGTCACATTTTTTTATAATATATTATGTTAATTTTTCGTGATCTTTTTATAAGTTTTAAAATTTTGTCCTAAAACTTAAAATGTTATAAAAATAAATACCAAATATTGTCAAAAATCACGAAAAAATAAATTTAAAATATTATAAAAAATATATCATTTTAAATTTTTAGATAAATTTCGAAACTTAACGTTTTAACGGCATTTTAGCACCTAGGATTTTGGAGGGAAAACTAGGATAGGGGGAGGGACAACCACCTTAACACTGCCACGTAGCAGCAGTTGAATGTATATGACGTCACCCCTTCAGAAAATTCCAATTTCCAACAATCGTGAATGACGCGGCAATGTCAGCACACCCACCAACTTTGCCGGTGAGACCGGAGAAGGACCTTCCTATATAGGCTAGTGTTGTTCATTCTATTAATTTGGTCACCGATCGAACTAAATTAATTAATTTTTTTTATCGTTAGTCAATTAAAATTATTTAAAAATTATTAATTGAATTAATCGAAATTTAATTAAATTTGATCAGTTTTTGAACTAATCAAATTTTATTATATGTTTTATATTTTTGTTTAGTTATAGTATTAGATTAATTTGAATATTATTTTCCTTTTTGGGTTACAAATTAGTTAGACTTGAAATTTTAATAAGTTTAGGGTGAAAAATTAGTTTGGTCTATTGACATCTTAATGAGTGTTGGCTTAAAATATATCTATAAAATCTTCCATCGTTGGTCAACTGATCATCTAATTAACTGATCAATCAACTGAAATTAGTATTAAATGATACTTTTATTGAAGAATGCTTTTTAGTGATCCTTTATTTGTTCAAATAATTATAAATCTTTATTTCTTCAAAATAGTCAAAATTCACTCAACAAGCTTTGGAAAACATGGCCGATTTTTTTTTCAATGTGGTAGCTTTTATTTTAGGGTAAACTACATAAATGGTCACTAAATTTTTAGGACGGATTTATTTGGTCATCGTACTTTTAAAATATTCGATAAGTTCACTCAAATTTTAGTTCGATTTTAATATAGTCATTGAACTTTTAATTCGCTTCCAAAATACGAACAATTAGAAAGTTAAGTTATTAAATTGAAAATTGTTAAACTCTAGTGACCAAAATAGGTGTGAGAAGAAAGTTGAGTGATGATTGATGTAGTTTACCCATTCTTTATTAAGGAAAATCGAAAACTAACGTCAACTTCTAACGAAATGCAATAGGAGGGACCGTATCGAAATCGATGACCTTATCAAATATTTTAAAAGTACGGTGACTAAAATGAATCCTCCCTAAAAGTTCGGTGACTATTTATATAGTTTACCCTTTATTTTAAGAGATAACTCATATTCAAAATTTGAAGTAAAAAGAATAGGGTAAACTACACAGTTGACCACCGAACTATGGGGTTGGTGTCAAAATGACCATTATATTATTTTTCGTAGCAAATGCACCACACAACTATTTAAATGGTGCCACGTTAGCCACATGCCGTTAAAAAAATGAAAAAGTTGACGGAACTGTTAAAAAAATTGGTATAATTACACATTTGGTCCTCTATATTTATACAATATATCAATTTAGTCTTAATTTTAATCTAATAAAATAAATTAATTATTCAATAAGATGGTGACACGTGTCACCACCTTATTGGAAGTCTTTAATTATTTTTATTTAATTAATTTAATTAATTTTCCACCTCCAATCAGGTGGTGACACGTGTCACCCAATTGGAGGTGGAAAAATGAAAAGAATAAAATCCCCCTTACCAGGACTCAAACCTAAGACCTCTGGGTACACAAGCTGCATGCTTGCCACTGAACCAAGCACACTTTCATGCTATGGTGTCATTAATATATGTATTTAATGATTGTTAATGCCCAGAAAAATTAAAGAGAAGAAAATGCAATTGCAAGGATTTAAAAAAGTGAATAATTAATTTATTAAATAAAAACTTCCAATAAGGTGGTGACACGTGTCACCATCTTATTGAATAATTAATTTATTTTATTAGATTAAAATTAAGACTAAATTGATATATTGTATAAATATAGAGGACCAAATGTATAATTATACCAATTTTTTTAACAGTTCCGTCAACTTTTTCGTTTTTTTAACGGCGTGTGGCTAACGTGGCACCATTTAAATAGTTGTGTGGTGCATTTGCGACGAAAAATAATATAGTGATCATTTTGACACCAACCCCATAGTTCGGTGGTCAACTGTGTAGTTTACCCAAAAAAATATTATTGACGGAACAATCACAATCTATAAATATGAATCATAAAACAAACAGGAAGGATACCGAAAAATTATATGATAACGGAAGACTAACAGATAAAAGTCGTCCCTATGGTGACTTTGCAAATGTGTAGAAGCGAATGCAAAGTTTGACAAAAAAGAAACTATAAAAGTACTTAACAAGAAAGAAAAATAAGAAACAAACAAAAGGCAAAGGCATGGTTGGACATTCGATCGAGTCGAGTTAAATTTTTTTGAGTTATTCGAGTTTGTAAGTCTTATTTTACGATTCAAATTTTATTTGAAAATTTTTACAGTCGAGTTGAATTTATAAAATTCGAGTCGAGTTTCAAGTTTCTGTACAAATTTAATTGTACATATATATTTCTTCGTATATATTTTTTTTTTGAAAGGTATAATTTATTAAGAGAAATTCAGCCATAAGCAAGTGCCTCATTAAAAAACCTCCCTAAAACCTAAGTGGAGGAAAAAGAGTGCAACTTACTTATGGAAACTACCGCAAAATACATCCGACCACATAACAAAGTCATTATGATCCATAGTTTGGCTAACAACATTATCAAATTACACCTACAGTAAACCATTTTGTACCACTATAGCCATCAAGCATAGCTATTGAAGTTTCAATGACAGAAATCACCACCAAAACTAAGCCTCTCCCATACACGTCTTCTTCCCTAGTCCCTAAGCAGACTTTCAAAAACCTGTAGCCACTGAGTTTAATTTTGCGCTCATCAACGTTGCTTATTTGCTATGCTTGTCACCAGGTCCTTCTGTCATCATCCAATTCCCAGTTTTGCCAATCTGTCGGCCTCAACATTACAGACCCTGGGAATCAAGCGTAAGATTATACCCCATGCGCGAATCGTTTCAGACAATTCCATTACCAAACTCACAACATTCATTGGAGGGACTTCACTACCAACTAACCAATCTCGCACCTTGCTACAATCCAGTTCGAGAATTAGTCTGTGATTACCATGCCAAGGAGAAGAGATGAAAGCCTGAATTCCTTGTTTCACAGCTGCCAATTCAGCGAAAGCCGGCGGACCACATCCCCACATTTCAGAAAATTCGAGTAAGATCGCACCCTTTGAATCTCTCAAAACGCCTCCAATACCACTTCTAGAGGAAACACGATTCACCGCACCATCAACATTTAACTTGACAAACCCGACGGGTGGAGGAATCCACCGAGGTAATGTGGAACTTTTACGACCACGCCTAACTAAGTTGTTAGCGAGAGTCGGATCAAGTACTAACTGATTCAAAGAGATGCTATCATCACGAAAATTAGCTTTAGTCCACGACCCAAGTCTATATTTCACCAAAAACTCGATCTGCATCCAGTCGACTTTCTTCCTTTGAAAGATTACTTCGTTCCTCACCAGCCACACAGTCCATATCAACGCAGCAGGCAGATATGATGCCCAAGCCCTGCTCTGACATTTACACATTTCATTCCAAGATTGAAGGAAGGAACCTGGCTCCTTAGGCAATACCATTTCCACACAAAGCAACCTGCAAAAGTTCATCCATAAAAGCCAAACACCATGGCAATGGAAAAAAAGATGAGCCACTGTTTCGGCATTATTCATACAAAACGAACAATTGACATTATCCATCGAAGGCACACCACGTTTGCTTAACTCAGACTTGACAGGGACTCGATTCAAAATCACTCTCCACAAGAAGATTTCAACTTTCGGCGGGGCAAAACCTTTCCAGACACAGTCTGGCCATATTGAATTAGTTCCTTGATTTTTGCTCATAATTTCCCGAACCGATTTAACCGAATAAGAACCATCGGCCGAACCAACCCATTTTACCCAATCATTTTCAATACTACTGCCCATGAAGCTACATATGCAGTTTCTGAAATTGTTCCATTGCAATTGCTCCCAGTCAAAGAGGGGACGGCGAAGAGGAATTTTCCACGACCACTCTGAACCAACTTTACATCCATAATCTGATATAAATCCAGTTTTGTATACTGCCAAGGCAAAAATACGAGGAAAAGACTCCTTTAAAGAAGAATTTCCCACCCAAACATCAGACCAAAATCGTATAGAGCTCCCATCGCCCACCTGTAAAACCAAGTTTGATCGCACTGTCATTCCAAATGGGTCATTTGCCAAAAAAGACTTACAAATATCACTCCAAATCCATGAAGTATGTTTAATTGCAGTAGAGTCTGGTAAAAGATGGGGGTGTACTCTAGGGAGTTTGGCCTTCAAGCAGCGTCTCCAAAGACTAGTAGGCTCATTGCCAAAACGCCATATCCACTTGCCGAGAAGTGCACGGTTCAAAACCTTCAAATCTGCCACTCCTAGACCGCCCGACCATTTCGGCGAGCACACTTGATCCCAACTTACCCAATGGATCTTCCTTTTATCCATATCTCCTCCCCATAGAAAATTCGCCATAAGCATATTCAGTCTATTTTCAACAGATACAGGCATCTTAAATAAAGAGAGAAAATAAATTGGTAAACTTGACAGAACAGACTTGATTAACGTCAATCTTCCCCCCATTGAGACTAGTTTAGATTTCCATCCTCCAAGTTTACTTTCAAATTTCCTGAATATAGGTACCCAAAGTGCTGTAGAGTTTCGACTAACACCCAACGGTAAACCTAAATACTCAGTCGGAAATTTACCTAGAGCACAGCCCACTTTATCAACCCAACTCTTCACTTCAACTTCTGGAATATTAAGACCGAAAACTCTACTCTTTTTTAAATTCAGTTTCAAGCCTGAAGCCAACTCGAACACCCGAAGTACTCTCTTGACATTGCAAACTTGAACTTCCGATCCTCCACAAAATATAAGCAAGTCATCCGCAAATTGTAAATGCGAGATGGTGATGGAATTACCTTGTCGACCAAAATCAAATCCACTAAACAAACCCACAGATACTGCCTTCTCGAGCATTAAATTAAGAGCCTCACCTACAAGATTGAAGAGTAGCGGAGAAAGTGAGCATCCTTGCCTCAGGCCTCTCGATATAGAGAAAGCTTCCGATGGAGAACCATTTACAAGAACTGAAATTGAAGCCGACGAAATGCACTTGTGCATCCAATCACACCACCTGTCACTAAACCCACACTCCTTTAGAACTCTGATCAAAAACTCCCAACTAACTGTGTCATACGCTTTCTGAAAGTCCATTTTGAACGCTACTCCTCTATTGCCCGACTTCTTCACGGAATCAATTACTTCGTTTGCGACAAGCGAACAGTCCAAAATTTGCCTTCCAGAGATAAACGCAAATTGCGAATCTCCAACAATCTGCCCTATCACCATTTTAAGCCTTCTGGACAGAACTTTAGAGAGCAGCTTATACATACCCCCTACCAAACTGATCGGTCGGAATTCATCTAAAGCTTCAGGATTCTTCACCTTCGGAATCAAGGTGATAAAAGAATGATTGATGCCGCCTTCCCACTCCTTCCCTTTGTAGAAATCATCAAAAAAATTCATGATATCTCCTTTTAACTCTGGCCAAAACCTTTTAAAGAAACCCATATTAAAACCATCGGGACCGGGAGCCCGATTGCTATCCGCAGACGATAAGGCTAACCAAACTTCCTCCACGGAAAATGTATCTTGGATTATTCTGGACTGCTCCTCGCTAATCTTTTTGAAATTCAGCTTCATATCAATTAATTCCATGGAGTGCTTTTCATTATAAAGTTTGCGAAAATACTCCTTAACCAATGTTTTTGCCAGCATTGGATCAGTAATAACCTCTCCATCGCTTCTAATACAGCTTATAGTGTTCATTTTCCTCCTGTTGGTTGCCGTGAGGTGAAAAAACCGTGTATTCCTATCTCCTTCCGAAAACCATCGCAACCTTGACTTTTGAAGCCACTCACTCTCCTCCTTTCTGTACAAAGACCACAAGTCCGATCTCATTTTCATTAGGAGATTCAAGTCGCCATCAACTGATAAACCATTTTGGATCTTCAATTCCACTTCCTTAATCTCCTGTTCCAACGCAGGGATGCTGGCGCCATTCTTTCTTAACACCCCCTCCCATTGTTTTAACGCAGTTTTTGAGCTTTTAAGGATCCCTCCAATCTTTATTCTCGGATTTCCATTTTTAGCTCCATTGAAAGCATTTAACACCACCTCTTCAAAACCTTTTTCTTGAAACCAGTAGTTAAAACACCGAAAGGGTTTCGGCCCCCAGTTTAAATTTCCAGAAGACAGAAAGATGGCGTTATGGTCCGATATAGATCTCCCCAAGCACGTCTGTTGAAGATTGGGAAACTCTAACAGTAACTCAGCAGAAATCAGAAAACGATCCAAACGCACAAAGGTGGGCGGATCTCTATTATTCCCCCAAGTAAATTTTCCCCCAAGGAGAGGAAGATCCAAAAGAGCTACTTCAGAGATGAAGGAACGAAAAGCCGACATCAATTTGTGATTCAGTGTCAATCCAAGTTTTTCTTCTGGGTCTAAGAATAGATTAAAATCCCCGCCTATACACCAACTAATTTGTCTCTGACTCAATAAATCTAGCAACTCATCCAAAAAACTTAACTTCTCGTTATCACAAGTCGGACCATATACATTAATAAAGCCACAATCTACATTCCTCGATTTCATCTTTCCAATCAACACTATACATCTTGGAAGAATAAGTTTATCAGATACCTGGAAGTGATCCGAGTCCCACATGCACAATAAGCCTCCAGCAGAGCCCACAGCCGGTGAGAAGACAAATTCGATGCCATCCGAATTCCACAGTTTCTTAATGTCACCACCTCCCATGTTTTCTAGTTTCGTTTCTTGAATGAAGACAAATTTAGGATGATTCTTTCGTATAAAACCCCTCACAGCTTTCTTTTTTTCACTCCTTCGAATACCCCTTATATTCCAAGATAATATTTTAATCTCCATAGTAAAAACAAGAAAAAACCCGACAATCCAGAGGAAATCAAACAACCCTTCTCAATTCCTGTTCCAGCTCGCTTACTTTTTGGATAACTGCTTCCTTTCCGCCTCTGAAAGAGAATTCCAACAAATTGCAAACTTCCCACACAGATTCTGCTTCGAGACCCACTGTTGAATCATCCAGATCCGAAAACTCAACATAGTCATCATTTCGCAAATTCTGGACGTTACCTTCTAAGGATTCTCCCACACATCGCCTCAGACATCTCCTAGTGCTTGCTCGGAAAAGGCTGCTTGGAAACGACATATAGGTTTTGATTTGTGGATTTTGTCTGAGAACAAAAGAAGAAGAAGAGCCATTCCTGGATAACTCTATATCGAGACCCTCAAGGCTATCTGGAACCACCTCATCAACGTCATCTGAATTATTAATTAACTGCAGGCTATTAGAATTGTCGGCCTCATTTAAATAATTAATGGACTGTGATCTGCCTAGCCTACAATCCAAAACCGAGCCCACCGCTCTGTCTGGGTTTATGGGGCCGCTATGCCCAACATTACCATTGTTGCGGGGCCCGAGTGCCACATCATCTTTCTCCAGCAAAACATTCCCAGAAGACTCTGACCATGATTCCACCACGACATCTTCATTACCAGCAATAACTCCATCTTCACTTCCCATTATATTATTCGATTCCCGAAAAACTTGTCTACGAGGCGTTTCTTCTCCAACGCCCTTTCCACTACTCCGGGCCTGATCAGCACCCGGGGATAACGAACCCCTCACCGGAATTCCTTCCCTGATAACAACATTGTCTATATCCTCTTCCGGCCAGATATCTGCAAATTGCACTTCATTATTTTCATCTTCCACATTTACCGCTGTACCTCCTAGGGACTTAGAAATATTATTAACTGTTTTCTCCTGGGGTATAGGAATGCCACCAGGTTGGGAATGAACCGTCTCTTCTGCACCGATGTTGAATGGAATATTATTGCTTTGTCGCCGATGTGCTGTCGGCGTATTATCCACCGGACCCTGAAAAGATTCCTCCGAGTCTGAAGAAGCCCAGATATCCTCATTCCCTTCATCACCACACCCTGACTTCTGTTCTGAGTGCCCCTGGAATCTGCTGACGCACTTGATTTTGATTCTAAAAATATAACCCATTGAAGACAAGGTTATGAACTCTGGGAGCGTTGAAGGGCTAACCGCCCTAATAATGATCCGAGCCACATCAAGTTGATCTTTGTTCTTAGTCATTGCATCTATGCAGACGAACTTGCCCCACCTATTACCAATTTCTTCGAAAAAATTGTCATACCAGCAGTACAGAGGTATCCCAGATAATTCTAACGTGCAGAAATAGAACGGGATCTCGTCAATTAACAGCGGTCCGATATGGTCAAACCAATAACACAGTTCTTCTTTCTTATCGTCGAGTATTTGATTCATCATATCCACCGACTCAAAGAGAATTACCACAGAGTCATTATTGACACCCCATTTTGAAAGCTTAACCCTAATATCATCATTAAGTAAAGCTCTCTGAACAAACTCAGGATCAAAAGACTCCTTAATAACGCCAGCCAAACACTGCTTCATCCAGGAAATAGCATTGGTCGGGGCTTGAAACTCCTTAATGTTATTGGATTTTGGATTGATCCCCTCCCTGGAAGAGACTCCCTCAGCATCCTTCTTGCCTACTTCTGTTGAGATAGGATTATCCAAGACTACTTGTCGATATGATTTGTTATTACCACCCGGAGGAAAAGTATCACCATATAACTTACCCTTACCTTTCTCACTTCTGTCAGCAGGTATTCCCATGTTTGTTGTCTTTCTGTGAACACCACCATGGCTACCATGGCTTCCAGAGGCAAAAATCCCATGCGCCTTAGATCGCAAAAACTTAGCTTTCGTTGAGTGTATCACGAACCCATCTAACTTTATTATGTCCGTCTTCAGGATCGCCCGTTCCATCTCTTCTTTCTTCTCCATAGTAACGAAGGCAAAGGTTACATACTTATACTTAGGTTTTTCATTCCTAAGGGGGATGAAAACCCTACAAACTCTGCCATAGTTGCTAAATATGTCTCTCAATGCATGTCTCGACACCCTTCGACTGACATTATCGACGAAGATGGTCCAATCTGCTCCCCTCGTCTGGTTTTGCTGCACCTCTTCAAACCTCCTCGCCGGTCGGCTGCCTCCAAAACTCCGCTCCTCCACCTTCGTATATATATATATATATATATATATATATATATATATATATATATATATATATATATATATATATATATTATATGCATATACGTAGTGGTGCATTATATATTTCTAAATGCATATATTTAGGGCTAGACGTTGCACATATTAATTCGAATCTCAACGGCTTTCTATATACATATATATAATATATATATTTCTTAATATTTTCACATGCGACATACATAATATATTAGACATAATTGATTGAATCGACTCGAACTTGAAAATTGATCAACTAATTAATAAAAATTTCGAGTTATTCGAATTTCCATTTCATAACTCAAACTTTATTTAAAAATTTTTCGAGTCGAGTCAAAACGAGTCACTTTTTTTCCGCCTCAAGTCGAGTCGAATAATTCAATTTTTTCGAGTCGAGTCGAGTTTTGCACACCGTAAAAAAATACCGACATAGTAATATGAAATGGGTGAATTTTTATTTCTTCAATAATGCCATAGTCAAAGAAATTGTCACCAAATGCTGAATTCTTTCAATCACGTCCAATGAAATTCATGTCACACTTGTATATTTTTCTCGGGTTGGACCGAACTTTTAAATTAAATTGATTAGTTTTATTTGATTGCATTAAGTTGACTCTCAAGTCAACTTAAACTTAAATAATCATTGTCTTATTAAAAAGTAAGTTAAAAGGAGTATTTATAATATTAATTTTGTATCAAATAATTAATTTATTTATTCGTAAAAATGTATCGAATTTAAATATTTAACACCCGAATTCGTACATACTTGGAATAAGCTTAGAAGGATTGCTTAATGGATGAAATGTTGGATTGGAATTTGTAAGTTTGAAAGAGACCAAAAGTAAAAAGTGAAAGAGAAGGCTGTTTTTTTTTCCAGCGCGGTAACGTCCAACAAATTGCGTATTTTAGGTAAATTATGGTACAATACGATTATTGTGCGGCACCAACTGAAAACGTTACAAGATATGAAATATGAAACTGAAAATGTTAGTATTGTTTAATAATATTTTGAGTTGGTGGTAAGTATCGAAATTTAAATTCGAATATAAATACTTTTATCGCTTTTGCTAACATTTTAAGTTTTCTAAATATCGATACTATGCTACATACATCTAAAAATATTATAAAAAATATAACATTTTTAATTTCGTATTTTATAATTTGTAACATTTTTTGTCAGTGTCACACCGCAAGTTATGCCTCACCGTATAACTACAAATTTTTATGAATAATTACAACGTAGCAGAAATGGAGGGTAAGCCATCAGCGTCACAGTCAAAGATTGGCAAGCCACGTGACGTGATTTTTCCAAACATTTATACCCTTTCTCATTTTCTCAGTCAAAGAAATGAGAGAAATTAATTGAATATTGTTGCGAGAAAAAAAATTCAATCTATTCCACAATTATAGTAGTTTTGTGTTATTTTTAAACTTTTTTACTTTCGTAAAAAAAATTATCCAAAATTATTAACAACTACACAAATCTGAGTGCTTCGGTAATAACTTTCAACACTGCCATGCGAATCACCTTTGATTATCATCAACCACATTATGCTTTAATTAAATGAAAATTATCCTTTTAGTCCCTCCCAAAATATTATAATTCAATTAAGCTCCTTTGGGTCTTTTGATTAAACGGGAAAAAAATCCAAGATTCAACCGATAGTATCAAAATTTGAAAATTTTATTACTTTTCTGATTTTCATTCAATAAATATAAAATTGATAATTAGATTAAGTTGATTTAACATGAATTAAAAATGTTGATTTAACATGTTTGATTAATGATTATAATGACTTGGAAATGGGTTTATTATTTAGTCGGATGAAATCAAGAATATGCTTTTCATGATCTCATTCGCAATGGAGTATTTATTTGTGGGAAATTAGGTTTGTTAAGTTGGAAAATATTTTTAAATATGAATGGACAGTGCAGTCGTATCTCTTGAAATCTTAAAATTTTTATTTTTAAAAAATATATTTTACATTAATACCTAATTTTACATCTATGAATTTATTTAAATTGTTATAGAATTTTGTTAAATATAAAACTCCACATCTCTAATATAAATTCGTGTTTCGTCATTTTAATCATAGGTAATTAATTTATTAGTCAACTAATTCGGATCGAATTTTGCAGAGACTTAATATGAAATGACCCTTTCAAGTTTCAACCCAGTTTTCTCATTTCACAACACTATAATTTAAATCTCTAACCTTACTTAAATGATCTAACGTTTTAATTCCGTTAAATCAATTCGTTGTTGGTATGTTTCGTCTTTATTTTTAAATTAAGAACAAAGGTAAAATGCAATGATTGCATTAGCTTTTAGTTGGACTGAACGGTAAACAGCGCCACACGTGGAGTCTAAATCAAGGGAGGGCCACTATATTTCCATCTTTTTCCTTTTTCTATTTGCAACATTCTTTGAATTCGGTCACAAAAATTCTGATTAAATTTAGATTTAATCATATATAGGGTGTAAATAAACAAATCGTTTTACAATCCAAACGTGATATGTTTATATATAGTTCGTTTGTATTGTTTTATTAAGCTAAATAAGAGAGTGTGAATAAAATTATTATGTTCGTCTAATAAATAAACGAACACGAACAAATGTGTATTCGGCTCGTTATGTTCACGAATAAGCTCGTTTATATGCTCGTTTATAGGATGAAAATGTTTGTGTATGTACTATGTATCCAAATACTATTTTTTTCTTTTGTTGCTAAGGATGTTATATAAGTTCATGTTGAAATGCAAATTTTATTTTGTTGCTTTTGTTTTATTAATTTATTTATTGTTAATTTAGTTAACATTTCTGAATATATAAGCAAAAATATTCTCAAACATATAAATGAATATGTTTGCGAACACTTAAATGAACATGTGCGTGAACACTAAACAAACAAACACGAACACCTTCAAAAATAAATAAACGAATACGAGCACAATATTAAAAAAATTAAACGAACACGAACCGAACACGAACACTTTTAAAAACAAACAAACGAACACGAACATAGTCTTGTTCGTTCAAGCTCGGTTCATTTACATCCCTAATTATATAAAAATATATAATAATTAAGTATTTTTTAATTCTCGAATTTGATAATTTATCTTTATTTTTTTATATTAGTTCATGGATTCGATAAATTTCTTTTTTTTAATGATGTCAAACTATAGCATTATATAGAGTATCACATTATTAAAATTATCAAAGCACAATTTTAGATATTAATGTGGATAGAAAAATATTCAAGAGCCATGATGGAAAAAGTTATCAAGTTAAATGACCAAAGGTTGTTTATCTCATTTTTTTATAACTACTTATATTTAATCTATTGGTTAATTAGTACGGACTATGTACTATAGAAGTTCATTATTGGTGTGACGGTCTCAACTTAATTTGTTCCATTCACAACACTATAATTTAAATTTTTGAACTTATTCAAAGGTTTTAATGATTCATTTTATTAGATCAATATATAAGGATGAAAATCTTCTACCCCTTTTCGGTGTCCCTACATATGCCTCACGCTCAAAATTAAGTTTAGGGTTTAGAGTTTAGGTTAGGGGTTGTGGTTAGGGTTTAGGGAATTTAGGGTAGGGTGTAATTTTTAGGGTATAGGGTGCAAGGTTTAAGATTTAGAATTTAGGGTTAGAGCTTAGAATTTAATTTTGTAGTATTTTTTAATGTTGGGGCATAAATAGGGGCACCGAAAAGGTGCAGACAAATTTTATCCAATATATAGTGAGTTGTTTTATCACATATATTTATAAAGAAGCCACGAAACAGGGAAATTAGTCAAATTACAAAGACGTCCTTGAAGAATCAAAATATTTTCAATCTCCCGAAGAAAAGGGAAAACTACACCGGTGGTCCCCAAACTATTATAATTTTCCTATTTTGGTCCCTAAACTATGTTTTTCGGCAAAATTGTCCCTTCTGTTACATAGTTCTCCTGTTTTGGTCCCCCGGCGTTAAATAGCTAACGATTTTGCTGACGTGGCACTTTTTAAATATTTTTTAATCATTTCTCTCTCCTCTTAAAAAAATATCACGTCAGCAAAACCGTTAGTTATTTAACGCCGGTGACTAAAACAGAAGAACTATGTGAAGAAGGGACGATTTTGCCGAAAACATAGTTTGGGGACCAAAATAGGAAAATTGTAATAGTTTGGGGACCACTGGTGTAGTTTTCCCAAAAAAAATCATTGCATGCCTTTATAATAATTAATCACTCAATTGTTGTATGAATCTGCAGCTTAAAAAGCTTGGCCTCTTCCCTTATCTTCTTCAACCTCTCTTCGCAGAGAGAAAACGAGAACAGGTCGATCATGGCGGAATAAAAGTGTTTTGGGATCCGAAACACACGATCATGGAAGGTGAAAACGGGATCCC
The DNA here is from genome assembly GCA_958450335.1 of Hibiscus tridactylites. Taxonomy (NCBI): domain Eukaryota; kingdom Viridiplantae; phylum Streptophyta; class Magnoliopsida; order Malvales; family Malvaceae; genus Hibiscus; species Hibiscus tridactylites. Next base: position 3,268,093 of record OY288273.1, read on the forward strand.
AACGTCAAAATTCCCTCTACAGCTTCTGGAAAAGGAAGAACAACAACAACCACCTTGTTCCAACCAGGAGCTGCCGCCCAAGAAAGCTCCACCTAAGCGGAGCTCTACCAAGGACCGCCACACCAAGGTGGAGGGCCGAGGGCGTCGCATCCGGATTCCCGCGGCGTGTGCCGCCAGGGTTTTCCAGTTGACGAGAGAGCTCGGCCACAAATCTGATGGCGAAACCATTCAATGGTTGCTTCAACAGGCTGAGCCTGCCGTCATTGCCGCCACCGGAACAGGTACTATTCCTGCAAATTTTACGTCCCTTAATGTCTCTCTCAGAAGTTCAGGCTCCACTCTGTCCGCTTATTTAAACCACAATTTCACCGCACAACAACAACAACGGCGGATTTTGTTTCCGGGCGTCGCTTTGTCGTCGGAGGATTCGTTGAACTTTCCGAATGCGAACGCTTTCTTGGAAGGGAAACAAGAGTCGAACGACGCTGCCGCGGCGGCGGGTTTGATTCCGGTGAGTCAAAATTCGATTCCAACGACATTTTGGACGGTGGCAAATTCTAGCAACCAAGTCATAGGCGGGAGTGGCGCAGCTGATCCTATGTGGACATTGCCTTCAACTAATAATGCAAATATGTATAGGAACACCATGTCTAGCGGGGTGCATTTTATGAATTTCGCCTCGGGTTCGGGAATCGGTTACGAGAGTTCAGTTACCGACACTAATCTAAGCATGCTCGCGGCACTGAACGTGTATAGGCCGATTACCGGAACAAATGATTCGGAATCTTTGGCCACCGGATCACATCCAGTAGTACACCACAGTGAAGAACATAAGCATGATTCAACTAGCTAGTGTATGTTTATGGCTTGATCATGCTTTATCTTTTCCACTTACTTTTACTAGTACATATATAAAATCATATAATTAATTGTGATCTTCGATTTTGGTCGTAATATGCAGTTCGATTCGTAAAATCAACATGAAAAATTTAAAAGTAAAAATGAAAGCTTTCACCAAATCTTTATGTGAAACCCTTAATCAAGCCGTGGGATATTCTAGTAATGGTTGAGATTAAACATTTCTCTCTTTTTCTTTGATAATTTAAACATTAAAATTTTAATCTCAATCATTAATTTACACTCATCTAATCTGATGATCATAAATTAAAAACAATAAAAATTTTATGTAGCGTAAGAAGATCCAATCCTCAATATTCAAGTGGCATTGACACTCTCTTATTTTCTAAAAGATTAAAGAAATTCAAAATTTATGAAAATTTTTATAATACAAAGTACTTTTGGTTGTTTTCAGTATCCTTTGGATTTTTGGGACTACTTTCTTTCCTCTGTTTTTATCCACTGGCGAGGGCTTTCGACCACGCAAATCCAACATTTGACACTACATTTTCATGAGTATTCGAATCACCTCGAAATAGAATTTAGGTAATAGCCGTAATGAACAAAATTACAGGTAGTTAACCATAATCGGATGGAAATCCAAGTTTATATATAACTACAAGTAAATATTTTAGCACAACCAAACAAAAATAAATAGTATGGAATAGTCCTCGACCTAAAGCAGTAAAATATTGGGTAATGGGTAATTTACCCTAAACCTAACATCTCCTTGTTAAAAACCGAGCGACGCATGCAAACCCTAGGCATTTATTCCATCTCCGCCTCAACCACGCTGCAAGAAACTGGATGCTTACATTCGAATCGGTTCTCCGTTTTGAGGGCCAATTGAAGAACCACCGCCGATCAGGGACGGACCCAGAACTTTAGTTTAGGGGGCGACCTATAAATTTTTAGGGGGCGAATTTATAGAAGTTTAGGGGGCGAAAATATATTTTTAATAGAAAATATATAGAAGTTTAGGGGACGGTCCATCCCTGTCGCCGATGGCTTCAATCCAGGCACGGTTGTCCAATCTCTTCCTCGAGGTTTACTGCCACAGCAATACCCATATTTTCTATCACAAGACAAAGAATCGTCGGCTAGTATCCGCACCTGCTGCCGTGGCTGTAAACCTTGCCGGAGAGATCGGTAAACTGGGTCCGAATTCAAGTCCATCTTTTGCAGCGATTCTTCAATTGGCTCTCGAAGGGGAGTATCAAGATTCAACACCAAAGATCGCCGTCAGAAACCAAACCAGTTAACGTCGGTTTGTTGTCCTTGTCTTTGTCTCTCGCTCTCTCTTTTCAATTTCTTGCGTAAATGTAAACTGCAACCGCATCTAAAATTATAGTTACTTTTTAAAAAAAATCACACTGCAATGACCGCAACGTCCGCAACCGTAGCGTTGCAACTGCATCCGCAACTACAATTTAATACTATGAATACAACCACAACAGTTTGATTCCGGCGAGTCAAAATCCGATCTTGACCGCGTTTTGGACGGTGGCAAATTATAGCGACCAAGTCATCAGCGGGAGTGGCTCTGCTGATATGCTTTGTGGACATTGCCTTCAACTAATAATACCAATATGTACAGGAACACTATGTCTCTAGCGGGGTTTATTTTATAAATTTTGCTTTGGGTTCGAGAATCGGTCACGAAAGTTTAGTTACCGACACTCATCTAGGCATGCTCGTAGCACTGAACGCGTATAGGCCGATACCCGGAACTAACTTTTCGGAATCTCCGGCCCCGGATCACATCAAGTGGTACACCACACTACCACAGTGAAGAACATAAGCATGATTCAACTAGCTAGTGTATGCCTTTTACAGCAAATTACAAGTTTATGGCTTGGTCATGCTATATTTTTCCACTTACTTTTATGGGTAATTGTTCTATACACAAGCGTTTGTGGAAATTTTTTTACACAAGCGCCTTAGTTTTAGGGGTTAGAGACTTCGTTTAGGGTTTAAAATTTAGGGGTATAAGTGTAGTAGTTTTGAATTTAGGAATTGTTGATAGAATTTTGGGTTTAGGGTTAAAAATTAGGGTTTATAGGTTAAAACCTAAATCCCCACCCATATTACCCTAAAACTAAACCCTAACCCTAAACCCTAAATTCTAACCTTATTTCCTAAATTCTAAACATGAACCCTAAATTCTAAACATTTACACTAAAACCCCTAAACTCTAAACCCTAAACACTAACCCTAAACCCAAGCATTGAGGCGCTTGTGGAAATAAAAACTTTCCACCGCCAGTGTATAGGATATTAATCCTACTTTTATTAGTACATATATATATATATATAATCATATAATTGATTGTAATCTTCGATTTTGGTGCGAGTATAATCAGAAACTAATTGAATTTATCATCCTTCTTTCTCTTCTCTATATAAAAAATTTTGTTGATAATATGCATTTCGATTCGTAAAACTGACATGAAAGATTTAAAATAAAAATTAAACCGTTCACCAAATCTTTATGTTAAACCCTTAACCAAGCTGTGGGGTATTCTAGTTTTAATTACTTTTATTTCCTCCCTCTCTATCAAGAATTCCATGCAAAGAATATATATATATATATATATATATATATATATATATATATATATATATATATATATATCAAATAATATTAGTATTATTATTGTCGATAGATTTATTGTCCCAAATCCCAATGTTCAAGTGATATGGACACTATTTAATTTTTAATATTATAATTTAAATATGTTTAACAATTTCATATTATTGTTTGTGAAGTTTTTTTAACACAATATTAAACAGGATAATTGTTTATAATATTAACCATAATTTGATGTTTTAATGTGTATCCTTGTTTATTTGCATTGATAAATAAAGGTAAGATATTTCTTAGTTTTGTGGCACATTTAATTTGTATTAGATCATGAGTTTAAGACATTTATGATTAATTTAGTTATTTATTTTAGAACCCATTGAGTGGTCTTATTAGTAAAGAATGATGATGTTCTTTTTAGTTGACTTGGGTTCGAGCAGCATAACTTGCACGACGTATGTGCCTTTTCAAAAGTCTAAAGGTAAATAACACACATTATCCACATTTTAACCCATAGAAACTTTTTTTTTCTTCTAAATTTTAATATCAGACAACCATTTACATCTATCCAGTGTAAAAAAATAGATTTCAAACCTCCCCTTACTCTTTGTTTAATCACCGATATTCGATTCATTAACCGTTAATTCATATTAAGTTTTATAGAGGCCTAATACGAAGACAATCTTCCCAATTTTTTTTTTGTTCACAACGTAAATCTTCCCTTACTATTATTGTTTCTATAGTAATGTTTAATTATTGAAGAAAAATTTTATTCAGTTTGATACTTATAAGTTATAACTACAAATCGTCTATCACATTAATGTACTCCGAAATTCTGTTGCAAAGAAGTGACATTGTGCATTGGGAACGTGCCATATGACACAATATATATATATATATATATATATATATATCAAATTAAAAGAATAGTTTTAAAATCCAAAACATTGGAAACATTTTCGGAATTTAGAGTTTTTTTTACATTTTTATTTATTTATTGAAAGATTACAAACATTATAATATAAGAAGTTCGATGGTACTTTCTCTTTTAGATTGAGCATGTGCATACAACGACTTGATGTGGTAGAAAAGCAGATTATAATAAAATAAATAAATAAAAAGACAAAATAACAATGAAAACCAGGCTGTATCTTAAATTTTTCTTAAATGGTATTGTGCGTAAAAAGTACTTGGTACGAGTCGGGCCCAAGCGGCCAAATCTAGGGATGATAACAGGATCAGGATTTTTGCAGCCCGACTTCGACTCGAAATTTAAACCTTCCGACTCCAATTGATTTAAAATATTTTATCATCAATTCGATTGACACAATAAAAGAATTATCTGAACTCGAAATTTTAATAAAATATTCTATTAGACTCAATTCGTTCTGATTTATTTTAATAAAAATATTAATATATATATATATATATAATAATAAATATATATATATCGGGTCAGATCGGAGAATTTTCACCCGATGAGAATGAGTTATTTTGCTATCCCTATTTCTACCGTGTTACTATTTTCATATTTACAAAGGCTTGTTCTTGACCGACAGGGCGGAGTCGGAAATCAATGTTTAATATACTTATGATTACACCAAATTTATATTTATCTAATAAATAAATAATCGAAACATGATTTTCCTTGAATTTAGATCTTTGTATTAAATCAAAATCAAGATTTCATGTTTACAACGAAACAAAAAAAATCAAAAAAAATTATATGTATGATTACACCAAATTAAATTAACGTACCACGTCATATATTTGATCAAAATTAATGATAATTTTGAAGCACTGCGCCATTTATTTAGAAAAATGACATATTCTCATGTTTATTTTAAAAAGTGACGCCCAAATCAGGACTCGCTTTTTACATGGCGCAAGTTCTGTGTTGAGTAAAATGATAAAAAAGGAAATAAAAAATAATTTTTTGCGTTTTTTAATAACAATGCTCGCTTTTTATATAGCGCGAGTTCGCCACAGTTTGAGGTTAATTTTTAAAATAAACATGGAAGAGATTATTTCTCAAAATAAATATTAAAAAAGAGTTTTTTTATATAAAATTACCTTGAATCTTTGTTGTATCTGTTTGTTCCACTATAAGACAAGACTTCTCTTTTACATCACTTTTTTTTTGTCACGGCGAAATTTACTTCGCAAATAAATAAATAGATTATTTATTTAGTCGTACAATATTAATTATAAACTCTAAAACTTAATTTTTTTAGTACATAAATTTCTATTCAATATGATTATGATAATTGTTTAGCTCACCTAATTTTCACCGTATAAAATACCCATTTACTTTTATTCATATACAATTACTAAATGATAAAAATATAAAATTATGTTGTACAAAAGAACGTGAATTCTTCTATAGACTTTTATATTTTGTCTAAAAAATTTGTTGAAGTGTTTATTTAATGTTTAAATTTTAAAAAAATATCTTATTCTTTTACTTTTCTCAAAATTAAAAATATTAAACACAAATAAGAATAAAAAGTATGCTTATTCGTTTTGAATTTGATTTTTGTAGTAGGAAAAGAAATTTAAGGATGATAATTTGAACCGCAAATATTTATTTTTATTTAAAAATTACATATTCAAATTTAAAATTATAATTTGTTACTATTTGAAGAGGATACGAATAGACAAATTAAGATTTAAAATTATGATACCCGAACTCAATTCTAAATTACAAAATGAAGAATGCATTTTCTTTTTTCTTTTTTTTAAAATGGCTTTATTAATACCACCTATGATCAATGCCTCGTTAAAAAACCTCCCTAACCTAAGGTGGAGGAAAAAGAATGCATCGGAGCGTAGGGAAAGAACAACACCTTAACCTCAGATCCAGACCATTACAAATCAGTCTCACTAGACACCACAAAGCATAGCATGCTAAATCGACTAAACCCCCATAGTGCTGGGCAGCCAGTCGAGTATTAAGAACCATATTGCAGAGCACTTTAGGGTGGCTTTCAATGATTCGAGAACCATTCCGGTGAAGAGCTTTGATTGCGGGTTAAGGTGCATTTCAGATGCGGAAGCTTCTAGCCTTGAGAAGCCATTTTCGTCGAAGGAAGTTTGGGAGGTGTTGTCAACTATGGATGGGTCTCATGCTCCAGGCCCGGATTGGGTTTAATGTTAATTTTATTGAACGTTTCTGGTCGGTTCTGAAAGATGAGATTTTATCTTTTATGAATAAATTCTGGAAAGGTGAATCTATCGACAGCTCCTTAAACTGTTCCTTTATTCAGCTAATACCAAAAGTTTCAGCGCCGGAATCAATTAATGATTACAGGCCTATCAGTTTGGTTGGTTCTATTTACAAAATCTTAGCTAAAACTCTCGCTGCTCGGCTGAAGGTAGTGTTACCTAGCATCATTGGGGAGAATCAATTTGCTTTCTGCGCGGGTCGTCAAATCCTTGACTGCTCACTTATAGCCAATGAAATTATTGATCATACTAGAAGAAGTGGGCTGGAGGGTGTGGTTTTTAAAGCGGATTTCCGAAAGGCCTATGATTCGATCGATTGGAATTTTCTTATGTTTATAATGAGGAGTATGGGTTTTGGAGAGGTGTTTCGGCAGTGGATCTTTAATTGCATTTCGTCGCCTGTTATTTCAATTCTGGTTAATGGATCTCCATCTCCTCCCTTCACTATTAGGCGGGGGCTTCGCCAAGGGTGCCCGCTGTCCCCTATGTTGTTTAATTTGGTGGCGGAAGCTCTTAGTGTGCTATTAACCAAAGCGGTAAATATGGGGTTTTTTAGTGGTGTTTCAATTGGAAAGGAAAATGTGGATGTGTCTCATTTACAGTTCGCGGATGACCTCATTCTGTTTAGTGGCGCTAGTGAGACTCAGATCAAGAACATTGTTAGAATTTTCAGAGTTTTTGAGGTAGCGTCTGGATTAAAATTGAATCTAAAAAATTTTTCGCTTTTTTGTATCAACATCGAGGAGCCGCTAATTGATCGGTGGACTTCGCTGCTCAAGTGTGGCAGAGGTTCTTTTCCTTGCACATACTTGGGGTTACCTTTGGGGGCGTGGAAGAATTCCTCTCAGTTGTGGGAGCCGATTGTTGACAAAGTAAGGAAAAAGTTATCGGTTTGGTACGCCAAGCAGATTTCTTTCGCAGGGAAAGTCACTTTAGTCAAGGCTGCTCTTTCATATTTGCCGATGTACTTTTTGTCTCTTCTGCCAATGCCGAAATTGGTTGGTAAAAGATTAACGAAACTGGTTGTGAATTTCTTGTGGAACAAGAATGGGAAAAAATTCATTCACTGGATTAGTTGGGACACGTTGTGCTTCCCCAAGCAGTTTGGAGGGCTAGGCTTGTGTAATTTCTCCGTACGAAATAGGGCCTTATTAAATAAATGGATTTGGCGATTTGGCTCGGAGTGCAATAACCTTTGGCGGAGAGTTGTAATACGAAAAGAAGTCGGTTGGCCTCCTACCATTGAATATAGGGGCTGCGAGGAAGTCATGGATTTGGAAGGGAATTACTTCGACTCTTGGTAATTCGGATGATGTTTTCTTGCAACATTCGAGATGTGCTGTTGGAGATGGGAAAAGGATATCTTTTTGGGAGGGTAATTGGACCGGGGTGGGGGCTTTAAAACTGATTTTTCCGAGGATATTTAGTATTTCGGAGAAGAAATCTGGGTGTATTGCGGAGTTTGGATGTGCTGAAAATGGGAGGTGGGTGTGAAATATCCCTTTCCGCAGGAATTTCTTTAGTTGGGAAATCCGATTATGGGATGACTTTAGGAGGGTGGTTGATGAGCCTATGTTATCGAGGTTGAATGAGGATGGTCTCCGGTGGGCTGCGGCATCTAATGGGGTGTACACGGCCAAATCCTATTGCGTTATTGCTGTTGGTTCAGCCGTGCAAAGTGATGCCATTTGGAAGCAAGTTTGGATGAATCTAGGTCCGCCTAAGGTTGAGATGTTCATTTGGCGGGCGCTCTATGGGAGAATTCCCACAAAGGATCAATTGGCGAAGAGGGGTGTGCTTGGAGATTGTAATTTGCTGTGTCCGTTGTGTTTTTCATCTAACGAAAATATTGATCATCTTTTTTGTAGGTGTCCGTTGGTCTGGAACGTTTGGCAGTGTTGGTGTAACTTGTGGGGAATAAATTTCGTCTGTCCTAGCTCTTTCAGGGCTTTGATGAGTGGCTGGCCTTTCTTGTGTTCAAATTTCTGCAGCAGGGAAGTATCGCTTATGAGTTTCCAATGTTTTGTTTGGACAATTTGGTTGGCTAGGAATGAGGTCTTATTTAGGAAAAGAAAATGTTCAATTTTGTCTATAGTTGATGTTGGTGTATGTAGGCTTAGCATGTGGTGTAAGGCGAAGTGGCCACATTGTGTTGGTGCTGTTACGGATGTCATTCGGAATCCGGTTTTGTTCAAGATGGTTGACGTCAAACAAGAAACGAGAGCAATTTCGGGTTGGGTGCCCCCTGTTGCTGGTTGGCTTAAATTTTTTGTGGATGGTGCTGTGCCGGGTGGTTTTGGCTCAGCTAGTATCGGTGGCGTCTGCCTTGACGAGAATAGAGCTATGCTAATGATGTTTTCCGAGGCAGCAGGGGTTGTAGATGCGACTACAACGGAACTGCTCGCTGTCAAAACAGCGTGCCGGCTGTTCAAGGATTCCGTTTGGTGGAGTGCTGCATTTTCTTTTAAAGAGATTTGAATCTTAATCATTCAATTTTTAATGAATTCAGATTTGGATTTTTACATATTAAGATATTTGACGAATGATTTAAAATTTAAAGCCCATTTTTTATTCTAAATTATGTATACGATAGATAATTGTTTTTAATTCAGATAGTAAAATTCAGTCAATGTGTAAATAAAAACAAATTCGATTTTTGACAGATTTGTGGATTTAGATTAAAATAATTTGTGAATAAATACATATTCAGATTTTTATATAAATTTATAGATATAAATATTCGACCCATTTTTATTCCCAGTCCCAAACCCGATGTTTAATTTAAAAAACTCACACCTATCAAATCGAGTCGAGACGGATTATTTTTCCATCCCTAAACCCATGCCCCAAAATTTTTGGAAATTTAAATTTTCCCTTTATTTAAAAAAAAATTAAACTAGTATCTTGAATATTTTAAAAATTCATATTTTAAAAAACCCACACCTGCAGTTTACAGAGATGGGGTGAATTGCAAAATAAATGCATAATCAATGTCTAGAATATTACATGGAAGACAGAAATCTCAAGTTTGCAGAGTACGAAAAGAATATTTAGTTAGTCTTGTGCCAGCTTTTCATCACAAAGTGCCTTTCTTTTTTCTATGTTTTCATCATTATGTCTTTTTATTTCCCCAACCATTTTGGTTTATTATTATTCAGTACATAATTGGTTTATTTATGTTATATTATTATTATTTATAACGGTATAATTTATTAAATATTAACTTCAATAATTAGTTTTGCCGAATTATATGTAGTGATTACAAATATAATATGGATAAATATTCTATACACATACGGTGGAAACTGAAAGTTTCTACAACCACCTTAATTTTAAGGCATAGAGAGTTAGTTTTGGATATAGAGTTTAGGTGTAGGGGTTAAAATTTAAGGATAGTTGTTTCATTTCAAGGTTTAGGGTTATAATTTAGGTTTATAGGTTAAAACCTAAATCCTCACCCTATTATCCTAAAAATTAAACACTAACCTATAAACCCTAAATTATAACCATAAACCTTAAATTGAAACAATTATCCCTAAATTCTAAACCTCTACACCTAAACCTCTAAACCATATACCCTAAACTAACTCCCTATACCCTAAAACTAAGACGCTTATGGAAACTGAATCCAACATAATATATGTATATATATTATAAAATAACGAGTTGAAATTCAAATATAAAAATAAAGGAAGATATTATTTTAATATTTTGATAAGAAAATACATCAAAAAATAAACGAGTCAACAAACAAGCTTGTTCTTCCATTTATTAAAGGGACATAAAAAATTTGTTCATACTTGTTTATTTGGCCTAACAAATGAACGATTCACAAACAGTTAATCGAAAATTCTATTCATTACACCCCCTAAATCACACTTATAACTTAATAACAGGGTAACATGAAGTATAATATCATTTTTAATGCTTCCCAGCTAATAAAGAGAGAAAACAATGCACCAAACGCCCCCTGAATAATAAAAGATGACAAAATTGCACCATAGAATTGATTGCATAGAAGAAGGAAAATAATTAAAACTTGGGGAAATAGGGCCACCTTCTGATTTTAGTAAGGTGTCGGCATACCCAAAGTAGCTACAAGAGAACCAAAAGCCTAATACAATTTTCCTGCTGAATTGGCTTAAATATAGCACCAGAGGGAAGTGGTAAAAGGTATGTACAGGCCAAATGGGATAGACAGAGACAATTTTCTGCAAGATTTCTCAAGTTTTCTGGTTTCCAAACACAATCATACATACAAACACGGTATATATATATATATAGATATGAATCCATTCGAGATATAGAGTAGACGAAAAATGAAACCAGATATGCATGAAGAGGTTTAGTATGTCATCCTGTAAGCCGGGACGATTCGTGATTCTTCACAAAGGCACCTAGCTTCTAAAAGAATGTCATGGCAAGGATGTCATAATGATATTCGTTTTACGGAATATTCTTCGACTCTTACAACCATGAAAACTAAGATTCTACTAATCGCAGAGCACATTCCGAACTCCGAATTGTCAAGATTGTGCAGGTAGAGAAAAAATATATATATATTCGTGTTTATGGAATAATTGAAAGGAATAAGAACCAACAGCAACAGGTGAAGAAAAGAAATTTAAAACCAACAAAAGATTCCAAAGTGTACATAAGAAAAATTCTGGGAATATATACCCCCGTCAATTGTAATGATCAATGTAATCAGTACATCAGCCAACATCCAAGATTACAACCCCCAGAACTTATTTCCTCCCTTAAGGACCATTCCAAGAAAATTAAGGATAAAGAAACCCTAGTTCTGTGTTCTTAACAAAGCTTCAACAATCTCTAATGGTGACCTACCAATATGTTGGTACTTCAAATTATTAAAACCTATTCCTGTGCTACATGACACCAACCTTTGCAAGTTCTCGTGTTGTGTCACTGAAATCGGGGGGAAGACACGAACTTAATGGAAGAAATTTTGAATGAAGTTGAAAAAAGAAACAAAAACTCAAGAGTCAAGACATGCTATCAGTAAATCATTCTATCGAATCTTGAGTAAAATCTGAAGCTCTTCCCCATTATCTACCATCCAAAAGGGAAAATATATAAAAAAGAAAGAAGGGGGAAATTACCATTAGCAAGAATTCAGAATTCTGTATAGGAGGAGAGATCGATGATGTAAACCCCAGTAGCAGTGTGGCACCGTTTACTAGCATCCCATGACAGCACAATTATAAACAAAGCCACCTGATTGCTTTCTCGCAAGCAAGTTCCATTCTGGTGGCCCTTCACTTGGAACCCATGAGTTCAGCTCTATAAAACCTTCCCCTGAAGTCCTACGTCCACCGATCACAATAAGGCGATCTCCACATGCTCTGAATGCAAGACCCCAACCATTCATTGAGACAGCCCTTTCAGGCAATCTTCCAATAGTCGACCATGAGTTTCTCTCCTTATCATACTTCTTTACTTCCATGTCAGCATAATCAGCAGCATACAGTTCATCATTTACAACTGCAACCAGAGGGGGTGCTCCAGCTGCTGCAGACATCTCAGCCTCACCAGCTGCTCCACTCCTTCCGGGAGACATGTTAGGAATTTCAGTCCATCTTTTAGTCTCTAAATCATACTCCTCACCTGAAGTGAGTACCCTTGTATCTTTCCCAACCCCACTGACTCCCCCAATTACATAAAACTTTCTATCCATAAATACCCCACTACACATCTTCCTCGGCTTATTCATGCTAGGGAGAGTCTCCCACTTCTGTGTCTCGGAATTGTACATTTCCGCAGAGCTCAAGATATTACCATGAGAATCACAACCACCAGCTAAAACCGCTCTCTCTCCAAGACTAGCAGACCCAAACAAGCACCTCGGAGCATTCATGCTGGTGCCAGAGGTCCATGAATTTGTCAAAATACTGTATCTATATATAACCTGAGAAGTCACCTCTTTCCCAAAAACAAGCAACTCGGTTCCCACAGCCAAGGATTCCTTATCTGAAAAAATGAAACATTCATTGTGAGGCATCCTCGGCAAATGCATCCACCTGTGTCGAATTGGATCAAATGCCTCCCATTGAAGGAGTTGACAAGAAAAGTATACCCAATGCTCAATCACTCCATTCAACCTCCTCAGCTTGTAAATCTCTCCGCTCCTAATTAAGGAACGAAAACTCTGATTCAACGAGGCAATGGAACCATAATCAGACCTTGAACACCTTATCAGACAACTGATGGAGTTGTCTCTCCCAATTGGTTGGATTAAGGCATCCAAATCTGACGACAATTCCCCAACATGTTCCCTATAACCATCCTCCACCTCAGGAGAATCCGGAAAACCCCTATCATCATCTTCCTCAGACTGTTCCTCCGGTGAGTCCTCCACAGAACCCAACAAGCTGTCCTCATCTAATTGGTTAAGTGAAGCATCCAAATCCGAAGAAGAATCAGATTGCTTACTGTTATCGTTGGATTGGTCACCCGAATCAGACAAGAGGAGGTCACCTGAGTCTTGTGGGGAAGAAGTAGTATTAGTATTGGTATTATCATTGTTATCGTCGCTGGAAGAATCATCGGAGGAGCGCTTAGCCAACTTGGTATCCCGACAAGTACCGTCTGAATCGGCGAATTCCAGTGAACGCTTCCCATTGTACATGTAAGCCCACTCGGTTCCTTGTTGACGAGAGCTTGCAAACAACAAACACGACTCACAGGACCGGTCCTCCAACATGACTCTTCCTGCCTCCCCTCCCCAACTTCAACAGGGAAAACTTTCCCCGAAATAAAAATATGGGAGATTTTAAATCACTGTAAGAAGCACAAGTTTTTTAGTTTTAGTCCCCAGGAAAAATAAAAGAATACGGTGTCGAGATTAACAAATTCAACCTATTCAAAACAGAAGAAAAAAAAACTAACGAAAAGTTTCGATTGAAATTCGTAAGGATACAATAAATCAAACAGAGATTTGAAGCCAATAAAAGAACGATCCAATTGAGATTTATAAAGGAAAAATCATTTACAAAGGAGATTAAACAGAAACAAATTTATAAAACAAGAAAAAGAAAACTCACGATCAAACGAGCTGAAGCAAGAAAAAAAGTACCAGATCTCAGTATTTCATAAACAAAACAAACAGAACAAATAAATACAGGTATATGCAAATAGAACTGCTAGATTGAAAAGAACAAAAGAAGAATAAGAGCGCGAATTAGATCTGTTTACAATTTCCTTAATCTCATTTAACGAATCAGGACAAAAACAAAGCGATTAAAAACTAAGAACATAGAAATTACAGAAAAAAAGAGAGAGAATGAATGATAATAACAACAATGTTGCGAGGAACTTACTGATTGGATAAGAAGAAATCGAATTGAATTTTTCCTTTCTACGTCAAAAATTAAGTCACGAACTTCGTTTTTCTTTTTGTTTCCTTCACTTTGCTTTCTCTTTTTGCTGTTCCTGTTGCTTCTTCGTTTAATTTTCCTTTTCTGTTCCTCTATAGGTCGATTGTTCGTTCTCTGGATTTTGTCTGCAAACCAGAGCGAGCAATGGAGAGCTTTGGCTTCGCGAGCAAAATCTTTAAGAGGTCCCCTATCTCTCTCTTAAAAGTTTTTCTCTCTATTTTCTCTCTCCCCAAACAACAAATAAGAAAATGCTAATTGAATTTTGATTTATTAAATAAAAATGTAGATAATTTACATGAAAAATATAAATAAATGAATTGAGATGTTATTAAATACTTTTCCCCTTTTATGGGCGGTGGATTCGCGGGGAAGAGGAGAAGGGGGAGGCGGGATGCGGTGAAGGTGAAGGTGATGATGGCGGCGGCGGAGGCAGGGAAAAAGAAAGAGGAGAAAAACAACCGATAACCGGTGAGCGCCTGTTTGAACACGTGTTTAATTATTATTAAAAACGTGTGATAGAAAAGTGGAGTCCGTTACCCTTACGTCTTTTACGGTTCTAATTTATCGGCTACGGCTGGTCAATTTTCTGCGGTACGGTAACTATGGGCTTTGATTATTAAAAAAAATTAAGCTTAAGTTTAATTAAGTACTTAATCAAATTAATGACTCGGTTGTTCACAGTAAACTGTTACTGGTCAATTTCTCAATTAACTTGCAGGATTATTACACTTTAATTTTTTATGTTTATTAATCTATATAAATTTATTTTAAGTGTTAGAACGAATTAATGTTACGAATCAATTTAATTATGGCTGTAAAAAAATAAACAGAATGCGAGTTACTCGAGTCTGATACGTGATCTGTTTCGGTCAAAGTTCAAATTTGATTGGACTCAAACTCAGTTTGAGTTCTTAATGAGCCGAGCTGAACTTCTCGATACTCGAAAATATGATATATTAAAATTTTTAATTTTTAAAATTAAAATGAACCAAAAGGTATGTTGTTGGATAATAATTATAATAATAATGATAATAATATTATTGTTGTCGTCGTTGTTGAATAAATTCACTCAATTATTATTATTATTATTATTATTATTATTATTATTATTATTATTATTATTATTATTATTATTATTATTATTATTATTATTATTATTATTATATAGATCGTGAGCTACTCGAGTACGATCCGGTCAAAGTTCGGTCAATATTTGACTCGAGCTCGAACTCAGTTCAAGTTTTTAACGAGTCTAGCTCAATACTACTAGACTCGACTCGAGTATTTAACGAGTCGAGTCGAGCTCAACACAACTCGAACTTGACTCTGGTCGTTTACACCCATAAATTTGAAAACTTTAATATCGAAAAAATTAAAAAAAAAAAACTACAAATTTTATTTTATTTTTTGAATAGTCTTAAAGTGATTACAATGTAGTTTTTTTTATCAAAAATTATAATGTAGTATATGTTTATACATATTCTTAAGTTTTAAATAACTTAAGCTATGACTAAAAAACTCGAAATAAATGGATGATTAAATTAAAAGTTATATTTTGATACAAAAATGTGTAAAAAAAAATATACACAATCTTTTATATTTAAACTATAAAATTCGACATCTAAATCTTTAACCCTAGCATCTTAAAACTTAAACCTTAAGCATTAAACTCTAAACCCCAACCATAAATCTTAAATTATACACCTTAAATATTAAATTCCTACAGCATAAGTCCTGAGCTAAATTCATAAACTCTAAAATTAGAAAATTCACATAAACTTATGTATCGAAGTATTTTCCTTAAATTATAATTTTTTATTGGTTTGACTGGCTGGTCAATTACATTTACATGCGGTGGTCAAAACAACGTTCTAGGTGGCAAATTCCATGTTAACAACAATGCTCATTGGTCCGTTTTATTGTTTTATTTCTAATAATCATTTGTAACGTATATATATATATATATATATATATATATATATATATATATATTGTTTTTCCTCCAAAAGAGCAAAAGAATAATTAGAAAACCAACGTGCTCCCAAATTTTGGAAACAAAAAATAATAATAACATACAAAACTAATTCACTTTTTTATAGAATTTTCAATTTCTTGAACTTAATCTTTTCATAATTGTTATCAGCATACAAATTAGAAGAATCAAATAATAACGGAGTTATAAAAAAATATTATTAAATCCATCATCGTTTTATAGTTTGTACGCTTTATTTCGTTACTTATTTAGTTTTATTATGAATGTATAATATTAAATTAAAACACAAAAGAATTTAGGTTTTTTTAGGTTAAATACTCGGATAAGGACCTAATATTTTAAGGGTTACTCACATATGGACATAGCCTACCAAAACGATTGAATAATGATCTAACATTTTCATACTTGCTCAAATAAAGACCAAACGTTTCAAAATGATCAAATAATATCCTAACATTTTTCGAATTTGCTCAAATAAAGACATGCTTTTTTGAAGAAAAAAATCAAATAAAGGATCTTATTTTGAGCAATCCAAAAATGTTTAATTCTTATTTGGTGATACTCGAAAACAATAGGTTTTTGCTCAACCTTTTTGAAAGGTTAGACCCTTAACTGGACATATTTGATAATGTTATACCCTCACATGTCATTATTTAAGTAGAGACGTTCCTAGATTGGAGTCAGAAGTGGTCCTGGCTCCCCATGATTTTTAAAAGTTAACATTTGACCCATGAATTAAAAAAAATGAGTTTTTTTTTTAATTTTAAATTCGTATTAAGTTTTAATTGTTTTGATTTATCTATTTAAGTACGCTTTTTAATTGTTTAAAAAGTTCTCGCCGAATCTTAATTTTTCTAAAAAATAATCTGAACTTCTATTTAAAAATAAAAGGAAAAATGACAAAAGATGTCTCAAACGTTTGCATGTTTTGTCATTTGACCCCTATTTTTTAGAGCAAACAACCTCCAATATTTTAATTTGGTCCAAATATGCCCATGTTGAATGGAAACTGCCAGTCAACTGACGATCAACATCTGATTCTGACTGGACTTGCAACGCGTTAGGATCGGCTGACGTGGCATATGCCACGTCATATTTAAAAAAAATTATCATATCATTCTTTATGGTGACACGTGATTGACTATCACGGTGACACGTGGCTAACTATCATGCTGACATGTGTCCGAATCAGATGGTGACGCGTGCGAATAAAATGTTGACACGTCAGTAGATCTTAACACATGGTGATCGTCAGTTTTCATCTAACATGAGCATAATTGGACAAAATTCAAACGTTGAGGGTTGTATGATCCAAAAGAAGAATAGAGGGTCAAATGACGAAACATGCAAACGTTAGAGACATTTTTTTTGTCATTTTGCCAAAATAAAAATCCTCTTCAAATTGTTTTAACAAGATCTACCATGTATTTTAGCATGTAGTAGCGTTTTTGTATAACATATTTTTAGCAATATGTATGTCCATGTTACGGTCTATATTAGAAAACATATTTTTATATTTTTATTTAATATAAATTTAAAATTTTCAAAATAATTATTCACCCGGATAAATAAACTTTTGAAAATGTTTGAATATGGCAATTTTTTAAAAACTTACTTAAAACTGAAAACAGTTCAAAGTTTTTTTTTATTAAATATAAGAATTTAACACTCAAAGAAATCCCAATAATCAATTACGTGGAAGAAACATATTCATTGTCAGCCGAATATATTGTTCTAAACCTACCTCCTTCATTCCAATACCTTTCGGATCAAACGGATAATTTCACTCTTGTTTGGATAGAGGGAAAATGAAAGAAAATAAATTTGAAATATCACGAATTTTTTTTATTTAATAGGAACGGTTGAAAAAATACTAACAAATTCAACGTGTATGCATTTAATAATTTTAAAAATTAATTCCCCATTCTCGTGATACATAAATAGTTTTATTTTCTTTAATAAATAAACATAAAAACGAAAACAAATAAATGATTTGGTAACGCTGTTATTTATTAGGGGAAGAAAACAAAGCACTTTCGCCTACCCAAACAACCTGTTGTCAAATCAAAGCATCCCGACAGTTTTAATCGCGCAAGAACGCGATTTATTAGAAATTGTGGACCGCCGCGTTTTAGAAGACGGCCCAGCTGGCGATTAAAATAATTCATCTTAAAAATCAATAATTTTTAGATTATGAAATCGGACCAAGTCAACGTTAAATTGTTAATCACATTTCAATCAATTTCTTAGATAATGGAAAGTGACCACTATCTCATTTCTTAAGTAAATTGTACGACAACCGGTGTAAAATTAAAGTTTTATACGTTAAATTTAGGGTTTAAATTGAATGATTTAAACTGTAAGATTTAAAATTAAAAATTTAGATTTTAAATTAAATATTTTTTAAAATTGATAAAATGAATATTTTAAATATGAATGGTTGTGAAATTTTTTCAGACGCATTGTAGTCTGTAGAGCAAAATATAGCTTGTATTTAAGAGTTACTTTTATATACAAGATATATAAAAAAATTATAAAATTCATTTTATTTGAACTATAGATTTTAAAAGTATAACCTTAAACAACAAGTTTTAAATATAAACCATAGAACTTTTTTTTTGAAACTAGATTATATTCAATGGTGAAAGAATTACAAATGAATCACATCGTCAACAATGAAGGTTTAGTGTAAAATAAACAATGCAAAAAATCTAACGGTGTGAAAGACGTTAAAAAATTAAACCTAACACCTTTAGAAGAAACTTCTGAAATGAAATCCAGAAAGCTGTTACTTTGCCTTGGGTGCTCTTTGAAGACGTCATAATTCTTTTACTACTCGTTTTTGGCATATCGACACACGAAAAGAGAATCATAACATGAAGTGTTCGACCTTCTTTTGGTGATAAAAAAGTTCGATGATACTTTTCATCCGAACTCTAAACTATAAAAAAAAATAGACTGAAACTGCCATAAAGTAGACAAATCAACTGCCATACAAGCAGATAAAAAAGTTACCATAGAAGCAGACAAAAAAACTGCTAAAGAAACAGATATGGTAGAAACCTGACAAAGTAAAAAAGAAAACAAAAAACATGAAACTAAAAAATTCATCGGCAACGATGAAACTTATTTATATACACAACCAGCAGAACGGTCAAACTAAAATTTGTACAAACTAAAATTATGGAACATGTGTATCAATTTTTTTTATAAATTAATAAGTTTTTTTAAATAAATGTATATATCGGATTTTTTTTAGGGATATATATCGGATTATTCCTTTTAATATATTCTATTAGAATATTTTTGTTAAAGTGTTGATTTTTTATTTTGATTTTTTTATGGGAAAAATGGAATGAGCAAAATCTAGCTGTATTAGTTTCCGAGTCAGCTTCTTCAGTGGATGAGATTCTAAACCGTCAAGCCTGGGTTTGAGTGGTCCCACCGACTTTCTTCTTTCTATTTTTTTAATATCCCATACGTCTCACGATATTCACATCACACGGCCCAAAATCATCCACCAATGTCACCAATTTTGATAAAAAAAGCATTTCTAAGAAGATAATATATTCTATATAAAGGTATAATGTTTAAATTTAACTTAACTTTTATACCTTTTCAATTAAATTACTATTTATTCATTTTCTAATTAAGGGTAAGTTTAAAAAAATAATTTACTTGAATATAAATAATTTCAGTGGTTAATATCGTAAACATATTTATCAACGGAATTGGTTCAAGTAATAAACAACTTAGAATCGTTTAAGCATGTCTAGAGTTCGAGGTTTTGTGTATACAAAAAAATTAATGTTGTGTGACTCACACACAAAATTAGGCGTGCGACGTGGGTCAGTCTAGATTAGCCAAGGCGAAGCATTGGAAACTGAATATACAAACAAAACATTTCAAACATATTTGATAATAGTTTGAATTATTTGTTGTAACTTTTAGTTTTTTTTTTTTTGAAAATGATAAGTATCGGTGGATAATATTTTCAATACTTTTATTTTATTTCAATCTATTTTAATTATATTATCTTTTAAAAATTATATTTATCAAACAATCTAATTATATTCAATATTAAATTTTAAACAGAATATCAAACATATTTATAATTCAAAGTTAACACTATTTTTTAATTATTAATTTCATAACACTCAAAATTTCAGTTTGTCAAATAAAATTTGCAATTAGTAAAATTTAACGTTTAAAATTTTAAACAATATGTATAAGATATCATGTCAACGACATTAAAATTTTAATGTTTTAATAAATACTTTTTTCTTTAAAATATTGATTCGTCCCTTTTTGAAAGATTAAAAGATGAATCAATTTAAAAAGAAAATAAAGATCAAACTGACAAAATAAATATACATTGAGACTACTTTTTCATTATACCTATTTAACATTGTAAATACTTGAATATAATTAGAGGAAAATCAAGTGGTTATGAAAAAAGATTTTAATATTGTAAATGAAATAAGTTGAGTCGTGTGATTTATTCGCATGATAAATTTTTATTGTGCTCGAATTCTGATTAATCAACTAATAGATTGAATTTTGAATAATGATATATATATATATATATATATATATATATATATATATATAACATTAATCAAAATCGAGGCTTTACGGCATTAATAGTTGGATTTTAAATTTTATTATGTGCAGTTTATTTTGGATAAAGGTCATGTTTGGGAATTAGCTGATAGCGGATAGCTAATTGTATTAGCTGATTTGATTTATATAAGTGTTTGGTAAAATTAACTAATAGCTGATAGCTGTTAGATTATTTAAACAAGCAAAATGACATATAATGACATGATTATATTCAATATTTGTTTGAATAGTTTATTAGTTATCAATATTTTGTATCTAATTAATATTAATTAGATATAAAATTATTTTTAATATAATTTTTCTAAACATATTCGAATGATTTATATATTATTTTATTATTTATATAATTATTTTAATATAATTTAATTAATTAATATAAATACACATATAAATATGTAATAATAAAAAGAAAAAAAAAGTAAATAGAATTAACTTATAAATAGGGTGAGAAAATATTTAATTTAAGTTATTTTGAGATTTTTGGTAACTGGTAAGGGTAAGGGTCTTTACAACTCTAATATCAAACATCTAATCTCAAAAGGCTCCTATTATGAGCTTTTTTTAAAATTAGCGGTTTTACCCCAATCCGCTCTTTTAATCCGCTATTCACCAAATAACAATATTAGCAGATTTGACTGCTCAAACCTCTAATTTTTGCCCAAACATCTCTTTACCAAACAATGCCAAAATCTTTTCGTATGTGAGTATTTTTTCAAGTAAATTATATTCTATTTGTTCTTTATAATAAATTAATGATTATTTATTTATAATAAATCAAAATTATTATCTTTATAATTATTAATTAATATAATATTTTTTGGTTGTCCTCCTGGTTCTTAAGGATTTTACCCTCACTTATCCAAACCAATCCGCATTTAGGGATAGACATTTTACCCGATCCGGTCGAGTACCGACCCGACCCGACCCGATCGTGTCAGATATTTTTTAATGAAAAACGGGTTCGGGTTGGGTTTTTATTAAGGGTGGAGTCTGTTCGGGTCGGGTCGAGTTTATGGTGAAAAATATTCGACCCGACCCGAGATTAATTGCGTAATTTCTCCTTAATTTTTTTACGAATATTTATAATAACATTCCCTTTATATATATATATATATATATATATAATAATAATAATAATAATAATAATAATAATTAGGTCCTTAAAATTGAATTTTTATTTATAATTTAGTCCTTAAGTTTATATTTTTTACGATTATGTCCCCTATACAATTAGATCCCTAAAGTTTAATTTTTTTTTCTATAGGTCGAGTCGGATTTAGTATATTTATTTTCGGGTCGGGTTGAATCGGGTTTTTTTTTAAATATCTTCGAGTCGGATCAAGTTCATGTATAGGGTATTTATTTTGGGTCGAGTTCGGGTGAGCCAAAAACTCGACCCGACTCGTGCCCATCTCTATCCGCATTGCATATCAACTGATTTTGGTGGGTGAGTCTCCCAGCAGAAATTTTCTACATACACAAGACCTAAAACTCGAGACTTATTTAAACGATATCAAGTT
This sequence comes from Hibiscus tridactylites, assembly GCA_958450335.1. Taxonomy (NCBI): domain Eukaryota; kingdom Viridiplantae; phylum Streptophyta; class Magnoliopsida; order Malvales; family Malvaceae; genus Hibiscus; species Hibiscus tridactylites. The sequence continues at coordinate 3,290,331 of OY288273.1, forward strand.
ACTTATCACTTCAATTAACACGTTAGTAATTAATATACAATTTTTGAAAATAAAGTGGACATAGTCATGGAAATTGGAGGGAGAATGTCCGTGTGTGCCGGCTTTTGTTTCCAACTTAAAACATTGTTAAATGTTAATGAACTTAAAAATAGTAATTTATCGATCTCGATGAATTGAGTTTAAGTGGAAATATATTACACTCTTCGATTGCTGGAGTTTTAGAGGTGAAAACTACTAATAAATTTAGTTGCCTACAAATGTTGTCGGTTCGAGAATTCGTCGACAATATTTTTTATCTTTTTATATTCTTAACGCCTTTATAAATAATAAATTTCTCTTAAATATTATTAAAAAAAATAATACTTTTTAGATAAATTTTTAATTCCATCCCTGCTCGTAATAATCTAAAATATGTCCTACATGAGTTGTTATAAATCTAGTTGTTAACGTACTTTGATGTTCTATTAATATATTAGTGTTGATACTGTTTTAGAACGATAATAGTGTAAACTCTTTTTTCTTAATATTACAAACTTTTGTTGTATTTCCTATTTATTTATTTAATAAAAGTAATTACTATCATTATCTTAAGATTGATTTCTGATTCTCTCGATAACTTGCGATTACAAGGGACTGTATCTTGATAATTACATTTTCTTATGTATAGAAAACTATAACTTCTTATTATTTATAATTACAAGATAATGCAATTATTACTTTAATAATTATATTTCCTTAAAACAATTACATGGTATCGAAATAGCACTAAATTCCAAATTTAAAAAATAGTTAAAATATATTTTAAAATCACACATCCCAAGAAGAATCATATACAATAATATTTTGATTTAATGTATTATAAAACGACTAATGTTGTATTAATTTAATATTGTAAATAATATAATAATGAATTAGAAAACTTATGAGCTATGGTTATCAACATCAAAATTTTAAACAGTATAATAAAAAAGGGGTTAAACTGCACCAAATAACAGTAAGTTTTAGGCATTGTATCATTTATATCATGAAACTTTTAATTTATTCAATTATAGCACTACACTTAAGTTCTGATTTTAATTATAGAATTAGGTCGTTAACTCGATAACAGCGTGATTACTTGGAACTGGAATTTTTTGAGATTGAGTGACCAAAGCAGAAACAGCAACAAAGTTGAATTAAAAATAGCAATTTACCCTAATAATAGGAATAGACTTCAAAACTAAGCGAGTCCACTCCACTCTACCCAAAAAGGAAAAGATTCTGGCGTGCAGTGCACTAACTACTTTTCATGAACCGAGAAAGCCCATTCATCCAATACGCCATTGCCACGTGTTGCTGACTCGTGTAAAGACGTGAACTCGTGTGTGGCATTATCACATTCACAGTGTTAAAATGGACTAAATTCCAATTTGCGAAAATCATAGACACCATACCCATTTAAGGTTAGGGTTCAGACTTCAGAGTTAATATTTATAAAATTAAGAGTGTATTTTTTAGGGTTTAAAATTTAAATTTTAGGTTTAAGACTTAAAATTTTAATTTTTTTTAATATTGAGATATAAAAAGAGATAAAAATGGCGTATGATATATATATATATGTATTGTTTATTAATGTTTTGTAATTTTATTTGAAAAAAGTAAAAAAAAAACAGATAACACAAATAAATTCAAGGACTGCAGTAGTAGTGGAAGTTATGTTCGACAAGTTGCGGTACACATGGACACGGAATTAAGATAAGACATTAGAGGGTAGATTGTAAACAATACTAAAATGTAGGTTATGGTCGAATTGTTTATTTTCTAAAAGATAAAGTCAAAACTTGATTCAACCGAAGTCGAAATCAAATCCGGTGAAAGGAAAAAGAATGCCCAAATTTTATTAATATCTCTCGGTCCTTATCATACAAACACAATGTTAACTGAAAGACAGAACAAAACATATCATAATCCCTAGCAACCATGATCATAAAGATGTTGATATCGAAAAGAAAAGCAACACAGACAATCGAGCAAAAAGAACAAATTTTCAATTTAAAATTTTTAAAATGAATACTTTTGAAATTAATAGGAACATAAGAAGTATTTAAATAAGTAAAAATGGTGGTCAGGGTTTAAATTGTCTAGTTTCATAGTTGACAAGGGCTTAAAAAATATTTAAACCAAAAAATAAAAGGCCATGACTTAATTTATCTAATTTCAGAATTAGTGTGGTCTAAAATGTAGATTTACCTAAGAAGTTGGAGGCAATGTTTAATTTATCTCGTTTTAAAAATTAAAACCTATAGGTCTATAAAAGTAAATAAATCCCAGAAATTAGGTAGACTACCTAGTTTTAAAAAATATGAACCTTAAATAGTAAATAAACCAAAAAAAATTGGAGGAAGCGAAGTCCATCCCTTCATGGACATGGCTCATTTTTAGGGGTTAAGTTATGATAAGTGTTTTGTGATAAATTTAATAATTAAAAAAAGTAAATAAATGAGATAAATAATTTGCCACCATTTTTAATGTTGTTTGTGCAAAACTCAATTGTTGGTGCACATGATAATAATTATAAATTTAATTGTAATATTATTTTTCACAATATTGGAGAAAAATATTGTCACAAACAATCTTAAAAGGTGACAAATGCCTCATTTTAGTCGCATATAATTTTTTAAAAATGTATGAATATAATATTTGTTATCATTTCAAGGTAGTTTATGAATTTTTTTTCGGGTTGACAGTATACTAGATGATAATCCTTTATCTAATTATAGATATATTCTTAATCATTTGACAATGCGCATACATATTTTGTAGACAAAGTATCACCTACGATGAATATAATCTGTTTTTTTACTAGAATCACTTCTTGAGTTCAAACATATTAAACAACGTTGTATATAATAAATAAATGTAAAATACTATGTTATATCATTAACAATATTCCTTCATCCACAAAACTCGAACACGAGACATCAAATTTTTTATCACCCGACTTAATAAATAATAAACCTCTCTAACAAAGCTTTAACTTACTTCTAGTGTAGGGTTGTTGGGACATGAGAGAGGGATATGGGGAGAAAAGCAAAGGCAAGCAAGGGATAATAATTATTGAAAGGGAAGGGACTATTGGGGGATGAACAAATGACACAATTGGTGGGAAAGGGGATGATTAGTTTAAACAATGTAAATGAAGCAATATGTGTCTTAATTAGTACAACCACATTGTGTTTTCCTTTTCTTGTTTGTGTTTTCAAAAAAAAAATCTCTTCCACTTTGGCAATTGTTGGGTGGTTTTGTCCCTTGTTTTAGTGTGTAAGAGAAATGAAATTTGAGGGGGGAAAGGACCCATATGACATGTATGGTGGTTTACATGCATATTTAGTTTGGTGTTTATCTGGCAAAGGGCCCATTCCATCACCATAAAAATAGTGTTTGCCTTATGGTGCTGAGGCTCGGTATCATGTTGATTCCAGTGGTTAAAAGGGTTTACTTGTGTCGTTTGTTCCATGGTGTTTAGAGCCATGACTATAGTAGCTTTGTGATTAGACTTATGTAGACGAGATTTTGCTCGTGTTGTCCTTTATATTGGTATTTCGATAGATACTTTTTTCTCTCATGTAGGTTTAGGGGTTTTTAACGAGGCCTATAGGTATACCCAACTCCTTTCTATCAAAAAGTGTTTACCTTGCTGATTTTTTTAATTTTTTATTTAGATTTGATCGAGTTGGATTCGAATCAATCCAATAACTTATTTTTTTACTGGTTTATTTATTAATAGCTATAATTTTTATAATTAATTAAAAAAGAATGATATTTTTAATATTAATTATAAATGCAATCTCAATGGGATTTTTGAGTTTCGTCCATCAAAAGAAAAACCAATTAAATTAAGGTCTCAACTTCACCTAAAATGGATAACTTGTGAGTTTGAATATCGAAAATAATAGAGAGAAAATAGTTAAATCTACACATAGAAAATCATATTGGTAGATTCGGTGGTGGATTAAAAAAAAATCAGGTGGGTACTTGTATATTAACAACATAAATTTTTTTATACGTGAATGGGCACAAATAAAATATCAAAGTCGACACACATGAAATAAATAATTATAAAAAAATTCAAATTTTCAGGTGAGCACTTGCTTACCTTGGACTCTTAGTGGATTCATCACTCGATAGGTTATATAACACATGAAAAATTAAATTATATATATATATATATAAATTATCATTTATTGTATGAAAAATATATATAATATTTTAAATATGATTATAACACACAAATATTTTATAATAGGGCAAACCACATAAATGGTCACCAAACTTTTAAAACGGATTCATTTTGGTCACTTTATTTTTAAAATATTTGATAAGGTCACCTAACTTTTAGTTCGATTTCAATATAGTCACCGAACTTTTAGTTTGCTTTTAATATGGTTCCACTCGTTACTTGTCTTTAGAAGCTTACGTTAGGTTTCGTTTTTTCTTAATAAAAAAATGGGTAAACTACACCAATCATCACTCAACTTTTTTCTCACTCTTATTTGGTCACTAGAGTTTAAAAGATTTCAATTTAATAACTTAACTTTCGAATTGTTCATATTTTGGCCACTCTCAAATTCAGATTATTCAATTCTCGATCTTATATTTTACCAATTAAATCAGATAATCGATTAATCAGTTAACCAAAATATTTGATTCTAGAAATGATTTTTTTGACTTTGTTATTAAAATATCAAAGACGATAAATTTAATAATTGTTCGGTTGTGATAAAAGTGTAAAAAAATTAGAAAGTCAAAAATTGAAAGTTCACACCTATTAATCTTACCTAGAGCCATTTTTTAAAAAGCATAAGGGTATCAAAATAACTAGACTATAAGATATTGCAATGCATAAAATTTAGAAATATTGTATATAATAGATCATATCGGTTTATCAATATTGCTTAAAACTGTGAACCGTAACCGGATCGAAATAATTTATTTTAAAAATTTGTACCGAAATCGGGTTCGACTAATTGTTAAAAAATATTTGGTTAATTGCTAAATTCAGATTGTTCAATTCTCGATCTTATATTGTATCAATTAAATTGGATAATTGATTAATCGATTAATTGAAAGATTTAATTTGAGTAATATTTTTTTACTTTGCTTATTAAAATATCAAATATGATAATATGATAAATTTAATAAGTAAAGTAAAAAAATCATTACTCAAATTTTTAAGGATTAACCGATTTTTTTTATTTGTATAACCATGTCATTTGATAGTGGCCAAAATATGAACAAATCGAAACTTAAATTATTAAATTGAAAATTGTTAAACTCTAGTGACCAAATTAGGTGTGAGAAGAAAGTTGAGTGAGAGTTGGTGTAATTTACCTATTTTTTATTAAGAAAAAACGAAAACAAACGTCAACTTCTAACAGAAGGAAGGAACCATATTAAATTCGAACTAAAAGTTGAATAACCTTATCGAATATTTTAAAAGCACAATGACCAAAATAAATCTGCCTTAAAAATTCGGTGACCATTTATATCTTTTTACCCTCTATAATAATAATGGGAATAAACTTAAATTCCCAACTCTTAATAAAAAAAAAAGTAAAAATTCACCCAAATGAAAAAGGATTAAAAGGAGAGACGTATATCTTATGTCGTCCACTTCTCTATTCCCATTTCCACAAGAAAGATATTATCCCAAAATATAAAACACATCGTTAGGCAGACGTCACCTTCAAAGTTATCATGACAATATTAAACACAATACATAAAATATGCATTTAAAATATAAATTATTACATGATAATAATAAAGAAAAAGGTTACACAGACGAATTTGAAATATTATAACCCATCTATTTTTTTCATTTTTTATTAATTGACCAATCGTAAATTAAATATCGCATTAATTCAATATATTCACGATGTCCAAACTACTTTTTTTTAAAAATAAATTGTCCCTAAATTTTTATCCCAAGTTCCGCTATTGCCATCATGTTAGATCTCTTGTTACTTGAAACATTTGATGACATCTTAATCTTCATTGTAAAGTTTTACTGTCAATATATCAAATAATTGACATATAATATTAATTATTAGTATAATTTTAATATACCAACAACCATTTGATCTAATGAGGTGAGACACTGAATTATTTGGCAAGGTCAAGGTTCAAATCATAGTATTTAAATTGAATAAATTAGATTCAGAGGTCGTCTCATAATAAGCCTATGCAGTACTCAATCAAGATTAACCATCCAATAATCCGATATCGATGATTATACCCAGGGATGAACCGAGTGGGGCTGGCGGGGCGGTCGCCCCCCTAAAAATTTGAAATTCTTATACGACTTAGAAAAAATTTAAAATTTTTCTATGTATTTGATATTGAAAATCTATTTTCGCCCACATAAATTTTTATAAGTTCGTCCCCTAAAAATTTATAGGTTCGCCCCTAGCCTAAAGTTTTGCGTCTGTCCCTAACTATACCGAAATATATTTTCAATATGATTGTAGCAAACAAAGTTGAAATTTTTAACACCAATATGCAAATTTTTCCACTAGGGAAAATTTATTTTTGATTCTCTCATCATCTACCGGTTGTTATGTTGCCTTTATGTCGTCTTCCCTCAAAATAATAATAATAATAATGAGGGAACAAGAAATCCGTGAATTTCGCCTTCCGAACCAAAGGAAATTATTATTATTATTATAAAAAAATATTTTTTATATATGAAAAAGTTACTATCAAGATTAGATGGTAAAATGCGGAGCTAGACCCCCAAATGAAAAAATATATACAATTTAAGTCCTTTAAATCTCAAATTTACACGTTTATGTAATGGTAAAACTATGTCGTGATCCCCAAAATAGTAAAACTTTAACTTAATCCCTTCAAAAATTTATAAAATTACAAACTAGTAATTGTAAATTTATATTTTGATTTCCGAAACAATTATAATTTAATTTTTACCCTTTTAAAAATGTTTATGGAATCATCCCTACAAGATAAAATTCAAAGAGGATCATTTTTGCATAGGGTGAAACTCAATCTAAAACCTTGAAGTTCTCAAAGATTTCAATCCTACCACTTTACTACATTGACATAGATTTCAATGTCTAAATTATTTAGACCTTCGACCTTTAAATTAAAAACACGAATTCAGTGTCAATCGAACTAAGGCTAAATTTAATTTTATCTTCTAGAAATCCAAAGGATTAGATGCTTTTCTTCCTATTTGATGACACGTGACTTGGAACTTTGGTTAAATCAAATCATAACTATAAAAGAAGAGGAATTGATTATTCCAAATTTGCAGCCTGAAATGAGTGATCTCTCCTTATCATGCATCACATTTGCTTTTAGTAGTGGGTTCAAAAGAATATTTAGTTCTCAACAATGCCCGATTTGATTCAAGTTGGATGATATTTCCCAATGTACTTTGATTTTATTCGATCATTAGTTCGATATTAGAATTCAGTTATACTATGTAAAATTTATTTAATTTTATACATTTTTAAACAATTAGATGAGTATAAATGAATGACTGAGACTATATATATATATATAACACATGTTCTTATAATTAGATTATGGTTTTTTTAATATATAGTAATATAGCAATATTAAAAAACGTCCTAAATAAATATTTTAAAGCTATATATTCCATTGTTGGTTGTATGGAGAGAGAATAAAATTTCTAGCTATAGGGGTGCACTTGTTAATTGGAAAGTCATTTGTTTTTAGTGGAGGATTTTATGCTATCAAGCAAAAGTTTCATCATTAGGAGAAAAAATGTTTATGATTGTGAAATTTACAAATAATTCTTCAAATATATATATATATATATATATATATATTTGTTTTAAAAATGAAATTGTTGAAAAAATTAATCACTGATATTCAATTTATCGGTTGATTAATTTGGATTGAGTACTGCAGAGGCTCATTATTGGGGTGACTCTCTCAACTCAATTTGCTCTATTCATAATGTCAGAATTTGAACCACTAATATTGTTTAAAGAATCTAGTGTCTCATCCCACTAGACTAACTAATTGTCGGTAATTATTATTATATTATGAAATAAATTTAATGAATATAAATAAAACAATGGCTATACAATTAGTAATGTATTTGAGTTTTTTTTTCAATATTTTTGAATTTGATGTCTCATTGAAGTGTTAAAGAAAAAGAATGAACATATATTATTTTGTAATCACTTTAAGATTATTAAAAAATTATACCACACAACAAATAATATATGAATAATTTTCCGATAGAAATGTTGTGTGAAAAAATTACACATGTATGTTTATTTATTTAAAAAAACTAAAATCTAAACTTGTTATCCTAAAATCCTAAAGCATGACCTTAAATTATAAACTTTACAAATCAAACCTATAAACTCTAAAATATAAATTAAATCCTTAATCCATAAAATATAAAGGTTTGTGTACACAACAATCAACATGTTCAAAGTTTTCTCTTTGTGTATACACACTAATCTTACGGTATACATACTATGTGATGAAAAAAAAAATATAATGTGAATATAAAATCTAAACTAATAATTATTTTTGAAAAAAGACTAATAAATATTAATAGTGATATAATTTATAAGAAACAAATATGGAGTGTTTTTTAAGAGTAAAACTTTGGTACATAAGTATGGTAAACTAAATTAAAATTTACATAAACTTATTAATTTTAAAGTTTATGGGTTTATGTTAAGTTGTAGTGTTTAGTATTTAAGATTATAATTTATGATTTATGACTTAGAATCTATGGTTTAGGGTTATAAATTTAGATATTAAGATCGTATAGTTTAAATAATAATTATTACGTAAATTTTTGTTACACCGTATAATGTATCAATATATATATATATATATTTTAATATAAAAGTAAAATTTTAAATGGGTAGTTAATTATTTATTACTATTAAAAGACTTAAATGATTAGAAAACACCATGAGACAAAGTTTAAACATTTTCAAAACAATCCTCTAAAAAGTTTGACATTACTACATTCCTTTTTTTTTGAATATATAGGTTAGGATCCAAACACGATGTAATTTTTTTAATTTTTACACATTTTCTGGATTGTTTTGGATATGAGGAATAGATAGTTGAAATTAACTCGTTACAATTAACATGAAAAAACATGTCACATATTGATCTAATTTAACATAAATAAACATATCGAATAGATATTACATTACAAAATCTTTAATCCTTTTATTTTAAAAATAAAATTTCTAAAGAATTTTTTATCTCATATGAAAATTTTAAAATGAACAGTTTTCTCTTATTAAGCCGACTTGAGATGTTGATATCTCAACAAATGAAAAACAATGTGACACAATCATGAGGCTAAACAATAACCCATAGTTAGGTCCACACTATTCATACATGATCATAAATGAGATGAAATGAATACCATTAATTTACATCATTTCTCTTTCAAGAATCAGGTTCTGGGTAAAAGAAATGCCTTTAAGATTTGATCGACATCGAATTGGGTGCATGTAGGATGTTCATATTATTTGAGTTCGATAGATTCTGATCATGTCTCATTTTATAAGGTTAACTGTCAGTCACACTCTTGGAAATTTCAAACTCTCACATAGTTTATTTATTTTCTTTGTATTTTTCCTATATTTTCTATCGACGACTTAAGTTCGGAATCCCGACATAAAATCTTGCGTCCGTCCCTAACTACAGTCTCTCTCTAGATATTTTCCCCAATTATCTATCTATTCTACGTAATAAAACAAGTTTTTATTTTGGTTGGATCAAAGCGATTTTTTATCTCAAAATTTGAACTGAATCAAACATCTTCAAAATGTTGGATCGGGTTCAAATGAAGTCTTTCAGCTTTTGAACAAGTATAAATTAATTAAAAATTCGATCTGATCCAATCCGATCCATGACCATCTCTACATAGACGTATGCATGTATGTTTTCATTCGCTGTTTGATTTTGATCGATTCCAATGAGAATGTCGTAGCTTTTGTTACTGGTAGAATCTCAGCCAATAATAATAATAATAATAATAATAATAATAATAATAATAATAATAATAATAATAATAATAATAATAATAATAATTGTATGATATGTATATTTATTATATCAGCGTTTGCTTGAGGTGGCAGTCTGATCCAATATTTATAACAATAATTAGGAGATTTAATTAAAAAGTGGAAGGTTGGTAATAAATAAATAATCATATATATATATATAGCCGCAGAGCAACTGAGCGTAACCAACATTTTATAACTAGTTGAGGAACTGTTTGTTTCCACAACTCTATTAATATTGGTGGATTTAGCCAGTAGTTGGTGTATGTGTCCCCCCTTTCTTAATTCTTCAATGCTCACCCCTATTCAAAGCCTTGCACTTTGGTTTATAACATTTTTTAATCATATCGAATCGGACCACTGTGTTTTAATATAAATTCGATACATATTCATATTATTCAAACACAGAGACAGAACACAATAGAGACTAATGAAGCCATGACCGTCACTAAAATATAAAAAAAGTTAAAAAGTTTTGTTAGAATTACCTTTTAACCTCTTAAAAATATACAATTCATTGATATTTCTTTTGAATTTATAAATTTTAAAACGATCTAGAAATTCAGAAGAAATAGCAATAAATTGTTAAATGTGGTGGATCTAGAAAGTTAAATATGTGAAGTTTAGAAATAGGCTATGTTTTAATATAAATGAATGTTTAATGGTCTAGTAATTTATTTATATAATATGGTCCCAAAAATGCTACTCCAATCATGGGCCGCGACTATCTGGTCTAAGTACTAGAGTTCTTGTTAATGATTGTACTCAAAATTTTGTTCCAAGTTAGAAATATAATTATTAGCTTTTATTATTATCATTACACCTGAACGATTATCGTTATAATTAATTATTATTATAATGAAAAATGGAGTGAATAATAATTAAACGTAAATTAAAATAAATTTAAACTGAAAATCTACACATAATAATTTAAACTCAAATTATTATAATGTAAATGATATTATTAATATTTTTCACCATCTCATAGATTCGATGAGAAAGTAATTGCTTATAATGATTTTAAATACATCTTTAAATACCGGTTAGCAAAATTTAAAAGCCTATAGCCCTTTCGAAGTTAAAAGTCAATAAGGCAATTAAGAGGCTTAAAGACATCATTAATTATCTCTTATAAACGTTAATGTAACAAAATTCGGGTAATTATTTGATATATAGAGTGTATAATTTTATATAATTTTACTGATTTAAATCTTAAAATTTAAATATTAAACTTTAAATATTTTTCGTCCTCACATTCTTCACACACGAATTATTGTGGGTTTCGAAGAATTTCATAAAAAAAACAACAATTATTATTTGACTGGTCAAAATACATTGTCGACTTCAATTTACAAGTCACATTTTTATTACAGTTAAAAATATTCAAATGTTAATACATTAAAACAAATATAAGTAAACGGGAGGTAAGTATATTTTAAAAAAATATAAAATACCGGGTATTGATGTGGATATATTCGGGTATTCTCACGGTATTTACAATATAATTTGTGGATCCACACGGTGCAAATATACCAATTTCAGTCTTCATCCCCGTTTGAATTTCGAGAATAAAATTTTCCCATTCTTATCCTCGTAGGTGAAAATTTCGGTTATTGTCCATCTCCACCGATTAGGATCTCCATAGTTTTCGGTTATTCCTCACCATGTTACCACCCCTGGATGTATACATGTACTGTTATTGTATGGACTCATCTGGTTGGGCCTTTCTGGGCCGTATTAGTTAAAGCATATGGAAATACATAGGACTGGAGTAGTAGGAAAGTTGGGCTCCTTTTGGACCGCTGCGAATGAACGTATGAAAAATCTTTTATATTGGATATGCATTTCACATTGTTAGAGGTGAAGTCAGAAATTCTGGTTAGAAGGGTTGAGATAAAATTTAAAAGATAGAGGGGTTAAACTGAATTATTAATTTTTTTGAGGGACAGAAATGAAGATTCTCAAGTGTTAAAAGGACTAGGTTAAATGATAAACTTTTCAATGGATAAAAACTACAATTATACCATTAAACAAGGGGATCCAAGGCCCTGCACATTGTAAAAACATTGTTGTTCTAATTATTTTAGATGCCAAGGCTTCTGCATCTGCGGTTAATTTTTTTTTTTGAATATAATGGTGTGATGCAAGGGTAACATATGTTCAATTTTCTTAGTCTTTTCAAAGATGACACACACATCATGCATTACTGGTGCTCGAACCCGGATCTTAAAAGATGATGAACATCTACCTTTGTCATCAGGACACAAAGGGATGAGCATAAAATCGAAAGACAGGTGAATTCAAAATCTAACATTTTCTTTTTTAATCTGAGAACATAAATTTAAATCATAAAATAAAATTGTAAAAAGTTATTTTATTCGAAGAAATGGATATAATTTAGCGTAATTATACCATGCACTAATGGTGGAAACTTGTTGTTTACATAAGTGCCCTAATTTTAGGGGTTATAGATCTAGTATAGGGTTCATAGTTTAGGTTTGTGTGCTTAGAATTTAGGGACTGATTTGAATTTAGGCTTTATAAGTTAAATTTTAAATCCTTAACATATTACCCTAAACCCTAAATTATAACCATAAACCTTAAATTCTAAATTCCTAAACCTAAACCATAAACTAGATTTCTAACCCCTAAAACTAGGGCGTTTGTGAAAACAAAATATTCTCATCGCCTGTACATGAGATATTTTCTCTGTAATTTAACATTAAAATAAACATACAATTAAAAAAAACACTTCATTTTCTTTGTAAGCTTTCAATTAATTAACATAGAAGAAAATAAAACATTACATGTGCTGTCTTTTGATGTTTTGAGAAACCAAAGTTTCAGTTTGGATTTTCTTGTCCCTGTAAACACCTATTTTTGTCCGGGCCTAAACTCAAACCAGCCCAACCCAACATTAATAAATAAGCCTCTATTGTTATTATTTACAACCCAATCAATAACCCATACAACCCATACCCAATACCTATATCCATACCCGGCCCAATACCCAGGACCCATCATCCAAAATACCCTAATTACATTAAACCAATCTAACCTAAAAAACTTAACCCTAATCTACCAGCCGCCGCCGCCATCCGAGCCGCCGTCATCCAAGCCGAGCCGCCGAACCACCAAGTTGCCTGAAAAAAAATCCCTTAGTATCATTCCAGATCTAGCAAGTGGTGATTCTTTTATTATTTTTTATTTGTAAAATCGGTTATAAAAACCGAAAATCAATCAAATGTAAAGGAGGGGAGAGCTTTTTTTCGAAGGAAATACAAGAGAGAGTTTTGAATGAAATAGGAAAAAAAATAGAGATTTACATATCTAAAGATTCAAGGTAAAAAAAGCAGTATACTTTATTTCTTTTTTCTCTTCCGAATAAAACGAAAAAAAGGAGTTTCGAATCTTACCTCGGTTCGGTTTCGAATCGGCGCCATCGTCTCCCTCTACGGTAGGAATAAACCGTGATCATCATCTTTGTTGAAGCTAAAACTTTTGATTCAAACAAAAATGGGTTGTTTTGTTTTTAGGGTTTGAAAGAAAAAATTAGAAGAAACAAAGGGAAAAGAAAGGGCATGAAGATGCGGCTGAGTGAAACAAAAATGAAAGAAAGAATTTTACTTTAGGTTTTAGAATAAAAATGGTTAAATTACGCACTAGGTCCCTCCGTTAAAGCTGCTTTTACTTTGTCTCTTTCGCATGGTTTAATCACTTATATAGTCCCTCTAAAGTTTTCACGAGTTCTAATTACGTCCATATTCCCCTTTTAATTCAATTCCCAGATTTTATTTTATTTTCAGTTTAGCCCATAAATCAGTTTAAAATTGGAAAACTGCATGATGAGGACCTCCGCCCTATAATAATTCTCTCTGCAGTCCTTTCATGTTTTAATAACTTTGCAACTGGGCCCTTTAATTTCTTTTAATTTGATTCCCTTAATTTGGTTTTTTCCTTTTTTGTCTTAGCATATTATTATTATTATTATTATTATTATTATTATTATTATTATTATTATTATTTGTTCTAATCTTATTATTATTATTATCGTTATATCCATATTATATTATTATTATTATTTGTGTATATATTATTATAATATATTTATTTATTATGTAGTACATGTATATATATTATGTAATCTTTATATTACTATTATTATTTATTATACTCTCATGTTACATGTGTATATACATATATTATATTTTTATTATTTATTTCTCATGTTTTATATACATATATATTTATACCATACTTATATTATATTATATCATACTATCATTATCCTTGTAACATATTTATCATCTTTATTACTATTATTAGTAACTATTATATTATTGATGTTATATCATAGTTATATTTCATTATGATTATATTGTATTATAAGTGCTATAAGTTATATATGTATGTTATTATTTTGTTATTATATCTTATCAATATACTATTATTAATTATGTTATCTTATATTATAATAATTATTATGGTATGTATCTTATCATATTGTATATATGTACATATATGATATGTGTATATTATTTTACTATATAATATATGTGTGTTGTGAACATATAATAATAATATATATATAACTATGTAAATTATGTCATGTTATTGTCACTTATGGTACTTTATCTTTCGAATATATTTTTATACTTATTCTAAAATTTTAAATTTGTTTTGGTATTTAAGGGATATTTTTTACTTTATTTCGGAAACCGACTTGAAAGTGGTATCCTGACCTATTCAGGTGCCATCTTCCTCGGCTATCGTAAATAAAGAAATATTCTCCTTATACCTTTTTTGGGATTAAAAATTAAGTTAAATTTGAATTTTTTATTTTCTTGCAAGACAACACTAAATCAACACGGTACCGATTTTGGGCGTCATGGGGGTGCTAATCCTTCTCCACGCGTAACCGACTCCCGAACCCAAATATTTTGAATCTCTGGTTGATTTTTAACGGTGTCTGGCCTACCATAGTGGCCGGTGGCGACTCCTACAATCATTTCTTTATTTTCTCCATTTCACCCCATTTTCAAAATATTTTCCAACACCATTGTTTTTTCAAAACCAAAAAAAAATCTTTATCACAGATGGCGACTCCGCTGGGGACACTTTTAAGAGAGTCAGGCCAATGTTGATTTTTTGTTGTCTTGCAGGAAAGTAAACATTCGATTTTAATTTAATTTTTAATCTCTTTGCATTCATGTATGAGCTATTTGGGCTCCGTAACCGTTAAGTGGGAGTGATTACTTTGTCTCGTGGGGTGGCCACCTCCGTATGATATTGTAATTCACTTCCGGGATATGATCCTTATATTTCGTGGGGTTTACGCCTCCGTATGGTATAAGGACTCGTATCCTCCCGAATCGATGTCCTATTATCTTTGTAGGTAATAGCGACAGTTCGGGTACCCTTAGTACTCTAGATCCTAACTGCATATAGTGGCCCATAGAGCCCGCCTTTTAGAGTCATACCGAAACTCTGCCCATTTAGCAGCTGTTAAGCCTTGCTTGATTTATTTATGTATTTATTTTCCATTTATATGTCATGTACATAATTTTAATTGCTTCAATTTTGACATTTGTTGCTATTTAATTTATTCAATTTGTTTATTTGATTATCTTTAACCGTACTAACCTATTTTGGTGTTTGATTTTTTACATCACATTTTCGAAGCATTATTTCATTCATTTACATGATAGTTGCATTACATCATTTTAATAATTCATTCACTTGCATTAATATGCATTTATACATAAATATTGCATTTAAGAGCATGCATGTTTCTTTCATTTATCATCACATTCGTTCAGAATAAAAGATCATTTGTTTTCAAAAAGAAGATGTCCAAACCGATGAAAATCATGACAAGCTTGAGGACCCGCAACTGCAGGGCAAGTAATGTTTTAATTCCACATTAGGAGCATCTTTACATACAAGGCATCAAGCACTGTTTAATCGAACAAATCTGACCACCACAGAATGAGGGGCATCCCTTTAAGGGGCAAAACATAATATGTCATTCACTCACTCATTGAGATCATTTCAAATTAACTGCATACATCATACTTGCATTTAAGTCACCATGCATTTAAACATATCACATGCATCCATAACACATTCATTTGAGCACACGAACAGGTCCAAGGAAGAGACCAAAAAAAACCTCAACTATGGGGGCAACAACATGATGACCAACGTTTAGCCCCAAAGGAGGCCGAATACGCAAAAGCGTAAGCATCTAAGATTTTTGAAAATACTGACTAGTGTTTTCTCTCCTTTTCAGGTCAATACTCTTTGTTATGGAGTAGAAGATGAAAATTTTCAAATCTAGCCTCTCCGTCAGTGGAGTAGTAAGATCAAAATTCATTCCGATCTAGTCTCTCCGTCAGTGGTGTAGTGGATCAAACCTTTTTCAGCTGGATCAAAATTTACCTTGAGATCGTGCCTCTTCGTCGGTGTTCTAGCTCGGTCAACTCCTGGTCCTGCCTCTTCGTCAGTGTTGTAGCTGGACCACATTTCTGATCCTGCCTCTTCATCGGTGTTGTAGCTGGATCAAAATTTACCTTGAGATCGTGCCTCTTCGTCGGTGTTGTAGCTCGGTCAACTCCTGGTCTTGCCTCTTCGTCAGTGTTGTAGCTGGACCACATTTCTGATCCTGCCTCTTCGTCGGTGTTGTAGCTGGATCAAAATTTATTCTTTTAGACCGTGCCTCTTCGTCGGTGTTGTAGCTCGGTTGAATCTTGGTCTTGCCTCTTCGTCGGTGTTGCAGCTAGACCAAATTTTACTCCTCGGATATTACCTTAAAATTATAGTTAGAAAAAAAAGAAAAAAGTAAACAAAAAATCAAAAAAAAAGAAAAAAAAAGAAAAGCAAAGAAAAAATCAAAGAAAAAAGAAAAAAGAATCAAGAAAAAAAAGAGAGAAGAAAAAAGAAAAAAAATTAAAAAAAAGATGAAAAGAAAAAAGAAAAGAAAAAGAAAAAAACTTCTTCGATCATGCCTCTTCGTCAGAGTTGTAGCTTGATCAAGACTTTATCCAGATCTTGCCTCTTCGTCAGTGTTGAGTTGGATCAAGATATTTGACTTCGACCTTGCCTCTTCGTCGGTGTTGTAGCTGGGTCAAATTTATCAACTCATGGTCTTGGACCAAATTTACTAACCCCCAACTTCAGATCCTGCCTCTTCGTCGGTGTTGTAGCTGGATCAACCTTACTAATTTCAGACCTTGCCTCTTCGTCAGTGTTGTAGCTGGGTCAAACTTTATTAACTCATGGTCTTGCCTCTTCGTCAGTGTTGTCGCTGGACCATATTTACTAACCCCCAACTTCAGATCCTGTCTCTTCGTCGGTGTTGTAGCTGGATCAACCTTACTAACTTCAGACCTTGCCTCTTCGTCGGTGTTGTAGCTGGGTCAAACTTTATTAACTCATGGTCTTGCCTCTTCGTCAGTGTTGTAGCTGGACCGAATTTACTAACCCCCAACTTCAGATCCTGCCTCTTCGTCGGTGTTGTAGCTGGATCAACATTACTAACTTCAGACCTTGCCTCTTCGTTCGTGTTGTAGCTGGGTCAAACCTTACTAACTTTTGGTCCTGCCTCTTCGTCGGTGTTGTAGCTGGACCAATTTCATTAACCCATGATCCTGCCTCTTCGTCGGAGTTGTAGCTGGATCAAAGCAAGTCCGACAAAAATGTCGGCACAACGTGCTTAAACACGGTAAAGTTTAAGACAATGGACAATTCAAATGTCCATCCAAAATCCATTTTCACGAATGGTTAAAGGAAAATAAATCCTTTTAAAAATCCAATGTCACGATTGGTACAAACTGATTGTACCCAGGTGAATGGTACAACTAGCCCAGAGCAAACGGCTACTGGTAAAGGCAAGTCAAAACGGTTGATCCCTGTGCATTTGGGAAAAATGCAAAAGCAATCTAGGAGCTATGCTGGGGACATCTTCTGGATCCAATGTCAACACTTTCTTTCTTGGATTTTGCCTCTTCGTCGGAGTTGCAGCTGAATCGGAGATTAGAACCTTCATCATTTGGTTATGTCACCTCAAATCAACTGGATCAAGTTTTGCAGATCTTGTCTCTTCGTCAGTGTTGCAGCTAGGTCAAATTTTCTCCATATACTGCATCATCGTCAGAGTCGAAGCAAGTCAAACTCATTTTGTCTCCCCAATGGATCTCCCCAGTTTGAGTATTTCGCCTACAAGAGCAGCCCAGCAGATTAAGTGAAGCTCAAGAAGCGGTGGACGGAGAAGAAACTCAAATTTGACCGGAAAAAAATAGTTGTTCTTTTTTCTTTGCTCTATTATTGTTACACAACAATGAGCAAAGAGGGGCAACTGTAAACACCTATTTTTGTCCGGGCCTAAACTCAAACCAGCCCAACCCAACATTAATAAATAAGCCTCTATTGTTATTATTTACAACCCAATCAATAACCCATACAACCCATACCCAATACCTATATCCATACCCGGCCCAATACCCAGGACCCATCATCCAAAATACCCTAATTACATTAAACCAATCTAACCTAAAAAACTTAACCCTAATCTACCAGCCGCCGCCGCCATCCGAGCCGCCGTCATCCAAGCCGAGCCGCCGAACCACCAAGTTGCCTGAAAAAAAATCCCTTAGTATCATTCCAGATCTAGCAAGTGGTGATTCTTTTATTATTTTTTATTTGTAAAATCGGTTATAAAAACCGAAAATCAATCAAATGTAAAGGAGGGGAGAGCTTTTTTCGAAGGAAATACAAGAGAGAGTTTTGAATGAAATAGGAAAAAAAATAGAGATTTACATATCTAAAGATTCAAGGTAAAAAAAGCAGTATACTTTATTTCTTTTTTCTCTTCCGAATAAAACGAAAAAAAGGAGTTTCGAATCTTACCTCGGTTCGGTTTCGAATCGGCGCCATCGTCTCCCTCTACGGTAGGAATAAACCGTGATCATCATCTTTGTTGAAGCTAAAACTTTTGATTCAAACAAAAATGGGTTGTTTTGTTTTTAGGGTTTGAAAGAAAAAATTAGAAGAAACAAAGGGAAAAGAAAGGGCATGAAGATGCGGCTGAGTGAAACAAAAATGAAAGAAAGAATTTTACTTTAGGTTTTAGAATAAAAATGGTTAAATTACGCACTAGGTCCCTCCGTTAAAGCTGCTTTTACTTTGTCTCTTTCGCATGGTTTAATCACTTATATAGTCCCTCTAAAGTTTTCACGAGTTCTAATTACGTCCATATTCCCCTTTTAATTCAATTCCCAGATTTTATTTTATTTTCAGTTTAGCTCATAAATCAGTTTAAAATTGGAAAACTGCATGATGAGGACCTCCGCCCTATAATAATTCTCTCTGCAGTCCTTTCATGTTTTAATAACTTTGCAACTGGGCCCTTTAATTTCTTTTAATTTGATTCCCTTAATTTGGTTTTTTCCTTTTTTGTCTTAGCATATTATTATTATTATTATTATTATTATTATTATTATTATTATTATTATTATTATTATTATTATTATTTGTTCTAATCTTATTATTATTATTATCGTTATATCCATATTATATTATTATTATTATTTGTGTATATATTATTATAATATATTTATTTATTATGTAGTACATGTATATATATTATGTAATCTTTATATTACTATTATTATTTATTATACTCTCATGTTACATGTGTATATACATATATTATATTTTTATTATTTATTTCTCATGTTTTATATACATATATATTTATACCATACTTATATTATATTATATCATACTATCATTATCCTTGTAACATATTTATCATCTTTATTACTATTATTAGTAACTATTATATTATTGATGTTATATCATAGTTATATTTCATTATGATTATATTGTATTATAAGTGCTATAAGTTATATATGTATGTTATTATTTTGTTATTATATCTTATCAATATACTATTATTAATTATGTTATCTTATATTATAATAATTATTATGGTATGTATCTTATCATATTGTATATATGTACATATATGATATGTGTATATTATTTTACTATATAATATATGTGTGTTGTGAACATATAATAATAATATATATATAACTATGTAAATTATGTCATGTTATTGTCACTTATGGTACTTTATCTTTCGAATATATTTTTGTACTTATTCTAAAATTTTAAATTTGTTTTGGTATTTAAGGGATATTTTTCACTTTATTTCGGAAACCGACTTGAAAGTGGTATCCTGACCTATTCAGGTGCCATCTTCCTCGGCTATCGTAAATAAAGAAATATTCTCCTTATACCTTTTTTGGGATTAAAAATTAAGTTAAATTTGAATTTTTTATTTTCTTGCAAGACAACACTAAATCAACACGGTACCGATTTTGGGCGTCATGGGGGTGCTAATCCTTCTCCACGCGTAACCGACTCCCGAACCCAAATATTTTGAATCTCTGGTTGATTTTTAACGGTGTCTGGCCTACCATAGTGGCCGGTGGCGACTCCTACAATCATTTCTTTATTTTCTCCATTTCACCCCATTTTCAAAATATTTTCCAACACCATTGTTTTTTCAAAACCAAAAAAAAATCTTTATCACAGATGGCGACTCCGCTGGGGACACTTTTAAGAGAGTCAGGCCAATGTTGATTTTTTGTTGTCTTGCAGGAAAGTAAACATTCGATTTTAATTTAATTTTTAATCTCTTTGCATTCATGTATGAGCTATTTGGGCTCCGTAACCGTTAAGTGGGAGTGATTACTTTGTCTCGTGGGGTGGCCACCTCCGTATGATATTGTAATTCACTTCCGGGATATGATCCTTATATTTCGTGGGGTTTACGCCTCCGTATGGTATAAGGACTCGTATCCTCCCGAATCGATGTCCTATTATCTTTGTAGGTAATAGCGACAGTTCGGGTACCCTTAGTACTCTAGATCCTAACTGCATATAGTGGCCCATAGAGCCCGCCTTTTAGAGTCATACCGAAACTCTGCCCATTTAGCAGCTGTTAAGCCTTGCTTGATTTATTTATGTATTTATTTTCCATTTATATGTCATGTACATAATTTTAATTGCTTCAATTTTGACATTTGTTGCTATTTAATTTATTCAATTTGTTTATTTGATTATCTTTAACCGTACTAACCTA
The DNA here is from genome assembly GCA_958450335.1 of Hibiscus tridactylites. NCBI lineage: Eukaryota > Viridiplantae > Streptophyta > Magnoliopsida > Malvales > Malvaceae > Hibiscus > Hibiscus tridactylites. The sequence goes on from OY288273.1 coordinate 3,311,556, forward strand.
TTTTGGTGTTTGATTTTTTACATCACATTTTCGAAGCATTATTTCATTCATTTACATGATAGTTGCATTACATCATTTTAATAATTCATTCACTTGCATTAATATGCATTTATACATAAATATTGCATTTAAGAGCATGCATGTTTCTTTCATTTATCATCACATTCGTTCAGAATAAAAGATCATTTGTTTTCAAAAAGAAGATGTCCAAACCGATGAAATCATGACAAGCTTGAGGACCCGCAACTGCAGGGCAAGTAATGTTTTAATTCCACATTAGGAGCATCTTTACATACAAGGCATCAAGCACTGTTTAATCGAACAAATCTGACCACCACAGAATGAGGGGCATCCCTTTAAGGGGCAAAACATAATATGTCATTCACTCACTCATTGAGATCATTTCAAATTAACTGCATACATCATACTTGCATTTAAGTCACCATGCATTTAAACATATCACATGCATCCATAACACATTCATTTGAGCACACGAACAGGTCCAAGGAAGAGACCAAAAAAAACCTCAACTATGGGGGCAACAACATGATGACCAACGTTTAGCCCCAAAGGAGGCCGAATACGCAAAAGCGTAAGCATCTAAGATTTTTGAAAATACTGACTAGTGTTTTCTCTCCTTTTCAGGTCAATACTCTTTGTTATGGAGTAGAAGATGAAAATTTTCAAATCTAGCCTCTCCGTCAGTGGAGTAGTAAGATCAAAATTCATTCCGATCTAGTCTCTCCGTCAGTGGTGTAGTGGATCAAACCTTTTTCAGCTGGATCAAAATTTACCTTGAGATCGTGCCTCTTCGTCGGTGTTCTAGCTCGGTCAACTCCTGGTCCTGCCTCTTCGTCAGTGTTGTAGCTGGACCACATTTCTGATCCTGCCTCTTCATCGGTGTTGTAGCTGGATCAAAATTTACCTTGAGATCGTGCCTCTTCGTCGGTGTTGTAGCTCGGTCAACTCCTGGTCTTGCCTCTTCGTCAGTGTTGTAGCTGGACCACATTTCTGATCCTGCCTCTTCGTCGGTGTTGTAGCTGGATCAAAATTTATTCTTTTAGACCGTGCCTCTTCGTCGGTGTTGTAGCTCGGTTGAATCTTGGTCTTGCCTCTTCGTCGGTGTTGCAGCTAGACCAAATTTTACTCCTCGGATATTACCTTAAAATTATAGTTAGAAAAAAAAGAAAAAAGTAAACAAAAAATCAAAAAAAAGAAAAAAAAAGAAAAGCAAAGAAAAAATCAAAGAAAAAAGAAAAAAGAATCAAGAAAAAAAAGAGAGAAGAAAAAAGAAAAAAAATTAAAAAAAAGATGAAAAGAAAAAAGAAAAGAAAAAGAAAAAAACTTCTTCGATCATGCCTCTTCGTCAGAGTTGTAGCTTGATCAAGACTTTATCCAGATCTTGCCTCTTCGTCAGTGTTGAGTTGGATCAAGATATTTGACTTCGACCTTGCCTCTTCGTCGGTGTTGTAGCTGGGTCAAATTTATCAACTCATGGTCTTGGACCAAATTTACTAACCCCCAACTTCAGATCCTGCCTCTTCGTCGGTGTTGTAGCTGGATCAACCTTACTAATTTCAGACCTTGCCTCTTCGTCAGTGTTGTAGCTGGGTCAAACTTTATTAACTCATGGTCTTGCCTCTTCGTCAGTGTTGTCGCTGGACCATATTTACTAACCCCCAACTTCAGATCCTGTCTCTTCGTCGGTGTTGTAGCTGGATCAACCTTACTAACTTCAGACCTTGCCTCTTCGTCGGTGTTGTAGCTGGGTCAAACTTTATTAACTCATGGTCTTGCCTCTTCGTCAGTGTTGTAGCTGGACCGAATTTACTAACCCCCAACTTCAGATCCTGCCTCTTCGTCGGTGTTGTAGCTGGATCAACATTACTAACTTCAGACCTTGCCTCTTCGTTCGTGTTGTAGCTGGGTCAAACCTTACTAACTTTTGGTCCTGCCTCTTCGTCGGTGTTGTAGCTGGACCAATTTCATTAACCCATGATCCTGCCTCTTCGTCGGAGTTGTAGCTGGATCAAAGCAAGTCCGACAAAAATGTCGGCACAACGTGCTTAAACACGGTAAAGTTTAAGACAATGGACAATTCAAATGTCCATCCAAAATCCATTTTCACGAATGGTTAAAGGAAAATAAATCCTTTTAAAAATCCAATGTCACGATTGGTACAAACTGATTGTACCCAGGTGAATGGTACAACTAGCCCAGAGCAAACGGCTACTGGTAAAGGCAAGTCAAAACGGTTGATCCCTGTGCATTTGGGAAAAATGCAAAAGCAATCTAGGAGCTATGCTGGGGACATCTTCTGGATCCAATGTCAACACTTTCTTTCTTGGATTTTGCCTCTTCGTCGGAGTTGCAGCTGAATCGGAGATTAGAACCTTCATCATTTGGTTATGTCACCTCAAATCAACTGGATCAAGTTTTGCAGATCTTGTCTCTTCGTCAGTGTTGCAGCTAGGTCAAATTTTCTCCATATACTGCATCATCGTCAGAGTCGAAGCAAGTCAAACTCATTTTGTCTCCCCAATGGATCTCCCCAGTTTGAGTATTTCGCCTACAAGAGCAGCCCAGCAGATTAAGTGAAGCTCAAGAAGCGGTGGACGGAGAAGAAACTCAAATTTGACCGGAAAAAAATAGTTGTTCTTTTTTCTTTGCTCTATTATTGTTACACAACAATGAGCAAAGAGGGGCAACTGTAAACACCTATTTTTGTCCGGGCCTAAACTCAAACCAGCCCAACCCAACATTAATAAATAAGCCTCTATTGTTATTATTTACAACCCAATCAATAACCCATACAACCCATACCCAATACCTATATCCATACCCGGCCCAATACCCAGGACCCATCATCCAAAATACCCTAATTACATTAAACCAATCTAACCTAAAAAACTTAACCCTAATCTACCAGCCGCCGCCGCCATCCGAGCCGCCGTCATCCAAGCCGAGCCGCCGAACCACCAAGTTGCCTGAAAAAAAATCCCTTAGTATCATTCCAGATCTAGCAAGTGGTGATTCTTTTATTATTTTTTATTTGTAAAATCGGTTATAAAAACCGAAAATCAATCAAATGTAAAGGAGGGGAGAGCTTTTTTCGAAGGAAATACAAGAGAGAGTTTTGAATGAAATAGGAAAAAAAATAGAGATTTACATATCTAAAGATTCAAGGTAAAAAAAGCAGTATACTTTATTTCTTTTTTCTCTTCCGAATAAAACGAAAAAAAGGAGTTTCGAATCTTACCTCGGTTCGGTTTCGAATCGGCGCCATCGTCTCCCTCTACGGTAGGAATAAACCGTGATCATCATCTTTGTTGAAGCTAAAACTTTTGATTCAAACAAAAATGGGTTGTTTTGTTTTTAGGGTTTGAAAGAAAAAATTAGAAGAAACAAAGGGAAAAGAAAGGGCATGAAGATGCGGCTGAGTGAAACAAAAATGAAAGAAAGAATTTTACTTTAGGTTTTAGAATAAAAATGGTTAAATTACGCACTAGGTCCCTCCGTTAAAGCTGCTTTTACTTTGTCTCTTTCGCATGGTTTAATCACTTATATAGTCCCTCTAAAGTTTTCACGAGTTCTAATTACGTCCATATTCCCCTTTTAATTCAATTCCCAGATTTTATTTTATTTTCAGTTTAGCCCATAAATCAGTTTAAAATTGGAAAACTGCATGATGAGGACCTCCGCCCTATAATAATTCTCTCTGCAGTCCTTTCATGTTTTAATAACTTTGCAACTGGGCCCTTTAATTTCTTTTAATTTGATTCCCTTAATTTGGTTTTTTCCTTTTTTGTCTTAGCATATTATTATTATTATTATTATTATTATTATTATTATTATTATTATTATTATTATTATTATTTGTTCTAATCTTATTATTATTATTATCGTTATATCCATATTATATTATTATTATTATTTGTGTATATATTATTATAATATATTTATTTATTATGTAGTACATGTATATATATTATGTAATCTTTATATTACTATTATTATTTATTATACTCTCATGTTACATGTGTATATACATATATTATATTTTTATTATTTATTTCTCATGTTTTATATACATATATATTTATACCATACTTATATTATATTATATCATACTATCATTATCCTTGTAACATATTTATCATCTTTATTACTATTATTAGTAACTATTATATTATTGATGTTATATCATAGTTATATTTCATTATGATTATATTGTATTATAAGTGCTATAAGTTATATATGTATGTTATTATTTTGTTATTATATCTTATCAATATACTATTATTAATTATGTTATCTTATATTATAATAATTATTATGGTATGTATCTTATCATATTGTATATATGTACATATATGATATGTGTATATTATTTTACTATATAATATATGTGTGTTGTGAACATATAATAATAATATATATATAACTATGTAAATTATGTCATGTTATTGTCACTTATGGTACTTTATCTTTCGAATATATTTTTGTACTTATTCTAAAATTTTAAATTTGTTTTGGTATTTAAGGGATATTTTTCACTTTATTTCGGAAACCGACTTGAAAGTGGTATCCTGACCTATTCAGGTGCCATCTTCCTCGGCTATCGTAAATAAAGAAATATTCTCCTTATACCTTTTTTGGGATTAAAAATTAAGTTAAATTTGAATTTTTTATTTTCTTGCAAGACAACACTAAATCAACACGGTACCGATTTTGGGCGTCATGGGGGTGCTAATCCTTCTCCACGCGTAACCGACTCCCGAACCCAAATATTTTGAATCTCTGGTTGATTTTTAACGGTGTCTGGCCTACCATAGTGGCCGGTGGCGACTCCTACAATCATTTCTTTATTTTCTCCATTTCACCCCATTTTCAAAATATTTTCCAACACCATTGTTTTTTCAAAACCAAAAAAAAATCTTTATCACAGATGGCGACTCCGCTGGGGACACTTTTAAGAGAGTCAGGCCAATGTTGATTTTTTGTTGTCTTGCAGGAAAGTAAACATTCGATTTTAATTTAATTTTTAATCTCTTTGCATTCATGTATGAGCTATTTGGGCTCCGTAACCGTTAAGTGGGAGTGATTACTTTGTCTCGTGGGGTGGCCACCTCCGTATGATATTGTAATTCACTTCCGGGATATGATCCTTATATTTCGTGGGGTTTACGCCTCCGTATGGTATAAGGACTCGTATCCTCCCGAATCGATGTCCTATTATCTTTGTAGGTAATAGCGACAGTTCGGGTACCCTTAGTACTCTAGATCCTAACTGCATATAGTGGCCCATAGAGCCCGCCTTTTAGAGTCATACCGAAACTCTGCCCATTTAGCAGCTGTTAAGCCTTGCTTGATTTATTTATGTATTTATTTTCCATTTATATGTCATGTACATAATTTTAATTGCTTCAATTTTGACATTTGTTGCTATTTAATTTATTCAATTTGTTTATTTGATTATCTTTAACCGTACTAACCTATTTTGGTGTTTGATTTTTTACATCACATTTTCGAAGCATTATTTCATTCATTTACATGATAGTTGCATTACATCATTTTAATAATTCATTCACTTGCATTAATATGCATTTATACATAAATATTGCATTTAAGAGCATGCATGTTTCTTTCATTTATCATCACATTCGTTCAGAATAAAAGATCATTTGTTTTCAAAAAGAAGATGTCCAAACCGATGAAAATCATGACAAGCTTGAGGACCCGCAACTGCAGGGCAAGTAATGTTTTAATTCCACATTAGGAGCATCTTTACATACAAGGCATCAAGCACTGTTTAATCGAACAAATCTGACCACCACAGAATGAGGGGCATCCCTTTAAGGGGCAAAACATAATATGTCATTCACTCACTCATTGAGATCATTTCAAATTAACTGCATACATCATACTTGCATTTAAGTCACCATGCATTTAAACATATCACATGCATCCATAACACATTCATTTGAGCACACGAACAGGTCCAAGGAAGAGACCAAAAAAAACCTCAACTATGGGGGCAACAACATGATGACCAACGTTTAGCCCCAAAGGAGGCCGAATACGCAAAAGCGTAAGCATCTAAGATTTTTGAAAATACTGACTAGTGTTTTCTCTCCTTTTCAGGTCAATACTCTTTGTTATGGAGTAGAAGATGAAAATTTTCAAATCTAGCCTCTCCGTCAGTGGAGTAGTAAGATCAAAATTCATTCCGATCTAGTCTCTCCGTCAGTGGTGTAGTGGATCAAACCTTTTTCAGCTGGATCAAAATTTACCTTGAGATCGTGCCTCTTCGTCGGTGTTCTAGCTCGGTCAACTCCTGGTCCTGCCTCTTCGTCAGTGTTGTAGCTGGACCACATTTCTGATCCTGCCTCTTCATCGGTGTTGTAGCTGGATCAAAATTTACCTTGAGATCGTGCCTCTTCGTCGGTGTTGTAGCTCGGTCAACTCCTGGTCTTGCCTCTTCGTCAGTGTTGTAGCTGGACCACATTTCTGATCCTGCCTCTTCGTCGGTGTTGTAGCTGGATCAAAATTTATTCTTTTAGACCGTGCCTCTTCGTCGGTGTTGTAGCTCGGTTGAATCTTGGTCTTGCCTCTTCGTCGGTGTTGCAGCTAGACCAAATTTTACTCCTCGGATATTACCTTAAAATTATAGTTAGAAAAAAAAGAAAAAAGTAAACAAAAAATCAAAAAAAAGAAAAAAAAAGAAAAGCAAAGAAAAAATCAAAGAAAAAAGAAAAAAGAATCAAGAAAAAAAAGAGAGAAGAAAAAAGAAAAAAAATTAAAAAAAAGATGAAAAGAAAAAAGAAAAGAAAAAGAAAAAAACTTCTTCGATCATGCCTCTTCGTCAGAGTTGTAGCTTGATCAAGACTTTATCCAGATCTTGCCTCTTCGTCAGTGTTGAGTTGGATCAAGATATTTGACTTCGACCTTGCCTCTTCGTCGGTGTTGTAGCTGGGTCAAATTTATCAACTCATGGTCTTGGACCAAATTTACTAACCCCCAACTTCAGATCCTGCCTCTTCGTCGGTGTTGTAGCTGGATCAACCTTACTAATTTCAGACCTTGCCTCTTCGTCAGTGTTGTAGCTGGGTCAAACTTTATTAACTCATGGTCTTGCCTCTTCGTCAGTGTTGTCGCTGGACCATATTTACTAACCCCCAACTTCAGATCCTGTCTCTTCGTCGGTGTTGTAGCTGGATCAACCTTACTAACTTCAGACCTTGCCTCTTCGTCGGTGTTGTAGCTGGGTCAAACTTTATTAACTCATGGTCTTGCCTCTTCGTCAGTGTTGTAGCTGGACCGAATTTACTAACCCCCAACTTCAGATCCTGCCTCTTCGTCGGTGTTGTAGCTGGATCAACATTACTAACTTCAGACCTTGCCTCTTCGTTCGTGTTGTAGCTGGGTCAAACCTTACTAACTTTTGGTCCTGCCTCTTCGTCGGTGTTGTAGCTGGACCAATTTCATTAACCCATGATCCTGCCTCTTCGTCGGAGTTGTAGCTGGATCAAAGCAAGTCCGACAAAAATGTCGGCACAACGTGCTTAAACACGGTAAAGTTTAAGACAATGGACAATTCAAATGTCCATCCAAAATCCATTTTCACGAATGGTTAAAGGAAAATAAATCCTTTTAAAAATCCAATGTCACGATTGGTACAAACTGATTGTACCCAGGTGAATGGTACAACTAGCCCAGAGCAAACGGCTACTGGTAAAGGCAAGTCAAAACCGTTGATCCCTGTGCATTTGGGAAAAATGCAAAAGCAATCTAGGAGCTATGCTGGGGACATCTTCTGGATCCAATGTCAACACTTTCTTTCTTGGATTTTGCCTCTTCGTCGGAGTTGCAGCTGAATCGGAGATTAGAACCTTCATCATTTGGTTATGTCACCTCAAATCAACTGGATCAAGTTTTGCAGATCTTGTCTCTTCGTCAGTGTTGCAGCTAGGTCAAATTTTCTCCATATACTGCATCATCGTCAGAGTCGAAGCAAGTCAAACTCATTTTGTCTCCCCAATGGATCTCCCCAGTTTGAGTATTTCGCCTACAAGAGCAGCCCAGCAGATTAAGTGAAGCTCAAGAAGCGGTGGACGGAGAAGAAACTCAAATTTGACCGGAAAAAAATAGTTGTTCTTTTTTCTTTGCTCTATTATTGTTACACAACAATGAGCAAAGAGGGGCAACTGTAAACACCTATTTTTGTCCGGGCCTAAACTCAAACCAGCCCAACCCAACATTAATAAATAAGCCTCTATTGTTATTATTTACAACCCAATCAATAACCCATACAACCCATACCCAATACCTATATCCATACCCGGCCCAATACCCAGGACCCATCATCCAAAATACCCTAATTACATTAAACCAATCTAACCTAAAAAACTTAACCCTAATCTACCAGCCGCCGCCGCCATCCGAGCCGCCGTCATCCAAGCCGAGCCGCCGAACCACCAAGTTGCCTGAAAAAAAATCCTTTAGTATCATTCCAGATCTAGCAAGTGGTGATTCTTTTATTATTTTTTATTTGTAAAATCGGTTATAAAAACCGAAAATCAATCAAATGTAAAGGAGGGGAGAGCTTTTTTCGAAGGAAATACAAGAGAGAGTTTTGAATGAAATAGGAAAAAAAATAGAGATTTACATATCTAAAGATTCAAGGTAAAAAAAGCAGTATACTTTATTTCTTTTTTCTCTTCCGAATAAAACGAAAAAAAGGAGTTTCGAATCTTACCTCGGTTCGGTTTCGAATCGGCGCCATCGTCTCCCTCTACGGTAGGAATAAACCGTGATCATCATCTTTGTTGAAGCTAAAACTTTTGATTCAAACAAAAATGGGTTGTTTTGTTTTTAGGGTTTGAAAGAAAAAATTAGAAGAAACAAAGGGAAAAGAAAGGGCATGAAGATGCGGCTGAGTGAAACAAAAATGAAAGAAAGAATTTTACTTTAGGTTTTAGAATAAAAATGGTTAAATTACGCACTAGGTCCCTCCGTTAAAGCTGCTTTTACTTTGTCTCTTTCGCATGGTTTAATCACTTATATAGTCCCTCTAAAGTTTTCACGAGTTCTAATTACGTCCATATTCCCCTTTTAATTCAATTCCCAGATTTTATTTTATTTTCAGTTTAGCCCATAAATCAGTTTAAAATTGGAAAACTGCATGATGAGGACCTCCGCCCTATAATAATTCTCTCTGCAGTCCTTTCATGTTTTAATAACTTTGCAACTGGGCCCTTTAATTTCTTTTAATTTGATTCCCTTAATTTGGTTTTTTCCTTTTTTGTCTTAGCATATTATTATTATTATTATTATTATTATTATTATTATTATTATTATTATTATTTGTTCTAATCTTATTATTATTATTATCGTTATATCCATATTATATTATTATTATTATTTGTGTATATATTATTATAATATATTTATTTATTATGTAGTACATGTATATATATTATGTAATCTTTATATTACTATTATTATTTATTATACTCTCATGTTACATGTGTATATACATATATTATATTTTTATTATTTATTTCTCATGTTTTATATACATATATATTTATACCATACTTATATTATATTATATCATACTATCATTATCCTTGTAACATATTTATCATCTTTATTACTATTATTAGTAACTATTATATTATTGATGTTATATCATAGTTATATTTCATTATGATTATATTGTATTATAAGTGCTATAAGTTATATATGTATGTTATTATTTTGTTATTATATCTTATCAATATACTATTATTAATTATGTTATCTTATATTATAATAATTATTATGGTATGTATCTTATCATATTGTATATATGTACATATATGATATGTGTATATTATTTTACTATATAATATATGTGTGTTGTGAACATATAATAATAATATATATATAACTATGTAAATTATGTCATGTTATTGTCACTTATGGTACTTTATCTTTCGAATATATTTTTATACTTATTCTAAAATTTTAAATTTGTTTTGGTATTTAAGGGATATTTTTCACTTTATTTCGGAAACCGACTTGAAAGTGGTATCCTGACCTATTCAGGTGCCATCTTCCTCGGCTATCGTAAATAAAGAAATATTCTCCTTATACCTTTTTTGGGATTAAAAATTAAGTTAAATTTGAATTTTTTATTTTCTTGCAAGACAACACTAAATCAACACGGTACCGATTTTGGGCGTCATGGGGTGCTAATCCTTCTCCACGCGTAACCGACTCCCGAACCCAAATATTTTGAATCTCTGGTTGATTTTTAACGGTGTCTGGCCTACCATAGTGGCCGGTGGCAACTCCTACAATCATTTCTTTATTTTCTCCATTTCACCCCATTTTCAAAATATTTTCCAACACCATTGTTTTTTCAAAACCAAAAAAAAAATCTTTATCACAGTCCCCATCTACAACATGCACCCATTCCCATTACTAATCCATCCTTCTTAAATCTTAAGGTTTGTAGTTATCTGGTATTTATACATGATGAACATTGTTGTCAGAAAACGAACTCTGCTGAAGCAGAAAAGGGTTTACAATATCCAAATCAGACATATGGCGAAAAACGGGGTTCAGTTTGTTGTTCTTGTCGTAGGAAAACGACTGAGCTGCAAGAGGCTAATGAATCATGTGGCTAGTTCCACATGATGCCGGTTTTGTTGCGAGCGGCCGACTGCTATAAAAAAAATAGTGTTAAGTGCATGAATAAGACACGTTACGTTTTCTTAAAAAATTAAGTTCGAATTGTGAAGATAATATTGTTGGGAGTAACAATTGTAAACCCGACATAGAATAAGATACTTTTATTATAAAAAAAATGGGTTGCTAACTTTTGGATTGTTGCAGTATTCAAACCTTAAAAGATAAATAAAAATCTTGGTCCTTTTTCGGTCTCTTTTTAGTCTCATACTAAATATTAGATTTAGGGTTTAGATTTAAAGTTAGAGTTTAAAAAATGGGTTGTGTGTATTTTTAGGGTTTAAAATTTATGGTTAAAATTTAAAATTTAACTTTTTAGTATTGGATATAAAAATAAGCATCGAAAATGATCATAAGATATTTTTCCTTAAAGATAATATTTATAACAGTATCAACTCTAAACCGGACATAAAAAAATACCTTAATTGTAGATAATATTAAAATCATGTTGTAGACCTTCAAATTATTACGATATTTGAATTTTAAAAATAACATTGTTGAATGAAAATTATGAAATAATCCGGCATACTGTAGTTGACTTTTTTAACTATTTTAAAAAAGAGTTGCCGACCTTCGGGTTGCTGGAGTTTTAGGATGCATCATTTTAAAGCTTCAAGATAACATGTCTGAAACAAGGTAAAGGGAAAACATCCCACATGGTTGAATTGCAAAGACAGTGGCACAAAGGTTTGAAATCCGAAGATTAATTCTGGACCACATATATAGTTCCCTTCTATTTCTTTTCTTTATTAAGCATATGTATTATATTCTTAAAAAAAATATTATGATTCAAACTCATATAAAATAAAATAATATGAACATCTTTAACCACTCGGTCAATTACTAGATTTCCTAGTTTCTTTCTCTTTCGATTTGAGTTTATTTTAGTTTCCTTCCTCTTGGTTTGGGTCATAATTCATGTATTCGTCTTATATTTATGTAATTTTATGTTACAAGTTTATTTAAGCTTAAAAATACATTTAACATTTCAATCCTTCAAATTTTTTAAAGTTGATACTTAAAAAAAGTTTGCCCCATATTGAGATCTGAACTAGTCACATTCTTTCAAATTAGTACCTAATTTTTTTTTTACTTTCAAGTTAATACCTGAACTTAACATCTTCTCCCAAGTTAGTAACAAAACTTTGATCCTAATTCGAAACAACTCAATCAATTTTACTTCTTTTTAAAAATTCTATTAATTTACTCTTTGTTATTCTCTCAAATTGTTTGTTATTTTCCCATAAATTTTATATTACTATCCTATTATATACCCCGATTTAACAAAACTTTTTGTTGCATTATGGTAGAATACAATTATTCAACTATTATTTTGATCCGATAGACTCATTTGGTTAGATAATATCACAAAGATAACTAAATTTATAGAATTTTTAAATATGAATGGTTAAATTTATCGAATTGTTTCGAATTAGGATGAAGTTGAGAAAATGTATGAGTTTTGAGACTAAAACTGTTAATAAAAGTATCAAAATAGTGGATGAAATTAAAATCCAGGTACCAATTTGGGAGCAAAAAATCTTTAAAATCCAACTTGAAAAAAGGTGACTAGTTCAAGTATCAAACTTACAAGAAAAAAATTCTTTAGATATCAACTTTGACGAAAGTGTCGCCTAGTTCAAATATCAAATGTATATTTAAGCTTTGTATTTAAAATATTTTTTAATTATAAATTTTGAGATATTTATATACTATCAATTTTTTTACAGAACCTTTTATATTTAAACTATAAAATTTAAAAAATTAAATTCCTACCAACAACTTGTTGGTCTAATGGGAATAGACATTAGATCCCTCAAGTAAGGCTAGAGGTTCGAATCTTGATGTTGTGAATGGAGCAATTGGGTTGAAGGGTCTCCTTGATAATAGGTCTCTACATTACCTGATATGGATTAGTCCGCCAATAAATTAAATATTATTAATTATACAAAAAAAAAAAATTCCTAACCATAAATATAACGTCATAAACTCTAAAGGTTAAACAACATAAAATCTAAATTATAAACTTAAATCCTAAACTTAAAACTGGTAAACTTGTATAAATTAAAATTTATTTAAATTTATAAATCAAAAGTATTTTCTTTATATACTAATATGGTATTTACATTATTTTCCTTCCGTGTTGTAATATTACCTCTAATATCACCTGATAAGATCAGACAATACTAATAAAAAAACATGCACATCGCATTGTCACATGTCCATGAATGAACCATTAATCTAAAGATTGAAATTTTATTTTGGATATAAAACGAGATTTAATGAGTTTTTCAAATCTACTTGTCCTTTTACAGCGAGTGCTCTCACTAAGAGATAAACGACTAGCCATAAAATGTACTCTATTCCTATGGTAGAAATTGAACTCTCGACCTCATAGTTAAGGGATGAGGTGAGCAACTACCATACTACATCTCATAGTTATAATTTAAGATTTAAATAATATATTTAAAGTTTTTTATTTATAATTTAAGATTTATATTTCATATATATATATATATATATAAAATAAAATAAGTATATATTTTATGAAAAGGTAATTATTTTAAGATTATTATCCTATACACTGGCGGTGAAAACAAAACCCCAACCTCTAAACCATAATATCTAAACCTAAACCCTAAATTCCAACCACCATCCCTAAATTCTAAACCATTACACCTAAACCCTTAAACTATACACCCTAAACTAAGACTCTATACTCTAAAACTAAGACACTTATGAAAAATTTTAGTTTCCACCGCTAGTATATAAGATATAAAACATTTATTTTAATGTATATCATTTCGTATAGATGGGACTGTTACCTAAGTAGAACCCATTTAAAAGCACATTTTATTATGTGGCCTCGGACTTTTTTTTCTTTATTATATAAAGGTTGAAGTTTATAGTATATTATTTTATCAATAAAAGAATGTATTTTTTAAGGGTTATATTTTGATACACAAGTTGTGTAAAAATAATTTATACAACCTTTCATATTTAAGCTATAAAATCTAAAATCTAAATCTCTAGCCCTAACACCCTAAAATCTAAACTTTAAACCTTAAACAACAAATTCTAATCATAATCCTTAAATTTTACCCTCTACGATATGAACTCCTAAACCCTAAACCACAAACTTAATATCTAAAGCCTAAAATTAAAAACTCATGTATAAATTTACACAAACTTATATCTTAAAGTATTTTTTTTAATAAATCAATTGCATATCTCTAGCGTCTCTCTTTTGTTTTGATCAAAGTGACAGAGAAAAGAAACAAATAAAAATACTGAAATTTGTTATTTAATATAGTTTAACTTTAAGGTCAAATTTCAACAAAATAATAAAAAAATTAATGATAAAATTTGTTATAAAATAATATTCCGAGTGAAATGTAAAAGCTAAAAGTTAGGTAATGGACAACATGTCATTTTTTAATTATTACTAGTATGGAAATTTACTTAAAAATTGTTAGAAAAATATTTTTTGAAACGTTTAAGTATATATTTCTAATTGGTAAAGATAAAGATTCGAATCATAAAATAATAATTTTATGTAAAGCTGATAAGACCTTTACAATAATATATCATATGCTCAAAACGAGTGAGTAATAAATGAGAATTTAATGCTCAAAATAAATTATTTGTGAATTATGTTGAGGAGAATAAAAAGTTTATATCTCACATCGGTTACATGAACCAACTTAAAAGTTACTGAAAGTATTTATGTGAAGTTCTCTCCTGTGAGCAGAGAGTACAAATTCAAACCTGTACATGTTGTTGGTGCATGCACTTGTACATTGTACGTGATGTATAAAGTCCAAATTGGTACCCTCTTGGGGCCTATGGGAATTTTGATGACTCCTTAATTTCTGAATATTTAATTTTAAATAAGTTTTTTGCGTGAATCTTCTATTTAAACGTAGTAAACATACGTTACAGTTCGTTATCATTGCAAGTATATTATTACTGTGTTTATTCTGTTGTCGTATCCTGAAAGATAATCAACCAACACTCTGCGACATAAAAGGGAACGATGGAGCTAGATTATACAAAATAATTACGAAATTGGAAACATGTGATCTTCGTCGTGTAGGCATGGAGTTAGGTTTTCCTAACTGAGACCTTGGAATGTGTCCTAACATGGAGGTCACATGACACATGGCCCATGGCAAGGTAAAAGTTCATTGCATTTTCACCGGAAAAAAAAGCCCTCACCATCTTTTTTTTTTACGTACAATATAGCCCTTCAATCAGTTCAGCGTACCGTAGCAACAAAAACTTGACCATATTACGTAGGGAAGGGCATTTTACCCGATCCAGTTGGGTTTTGACTTGATCCGGCCTAATCAGGTTAGATTTTTAATAAAAAGATTGAGTTCATGTCGGGTCGAGTTTTTATTAAGAGTAACTCGAGTCGGGTAATGTTCAAGTTTAGGGTAGAAAATATCCGACCTGACCCGAGACTGATTGTATAATTTTCCTTTAAATTTTTAGGGATATTTATAATAATACTCCATATATATATATATTATAATTAGGTCCTTAAAATTGAATTTTATTTACAATTTAGTTCTTCAAATTACAATCTTTTACAATTAAGTCCCTCAAAATTATTTTTTTACAATTAGATCTCTAAAATTAATTTATTTTCTATCGTTCGGGTCGGGCCATGTTTAGTATATTTATTTCTAGGTTGGGTTGGGTCGAATTTTTTAAATAATATGTTCGAATCAAATCGAGTGCGAACTTAAAATATTTATTTTCGGGTCAGATGTAGTGGGCCAAAAACTCGACCCGTGCCCATCCCTAATATTACGATGAAATTGCGATTAATAGCAATTGATTAACGATCTTATCGAAGATTTTAATTATAAAATAATACGTATAATGCAAACAACATGGTGATAATCAATTTATTATTTTAATTCTTAAGTCGGTGTTAACTCCATCTTATCTGCATAAGAATCTAAGTTTGATTAAATTAAGTTAAAATATCGAATCGTAGACTTGAGCATATGGTCACTTTTAAACCTAGCTGAGAAAAAGGTGGAACATGTGCCATATCACGTGTTGAGACATGACTCTTATTAAATAATTTAGAGTATAATATTATAAATATTAGTACATGTTTACTATTGTGTATATATTTAAACAAAATTATTAAGTACATATTAATTAGTCTTAGTGAAGAAAGAAATTGTTTTTTAAGCGAGTTAAGTAAGATTATGTCCTTAAAAGTGTGTTCTAATTACCAAAAACTACTTTAATCAACTCATGCCTATCTAATTCATTGATACTAAATAAATTATATATATTTAAGAAAAATATTTGATACACATGTTGTATAGTAATTTTAGTTTAAGGTTAAAAAAATTATATAAACTTTTAAAAACATGATTAATTTATTAGAATTATGGTCAAATTTTAGAATTTAAATTATAAAATCAGATGTTTAAATTTATTAATGACATGATTAATTTAAATTCAAGACTTTATTAGATTTTTTTCTCAATTCAAAAGAATTATATTATTAGATTAACATTTTTTACCCGTTACTTTCCCATCATCCATACCAGATAGAGAATAGTAATATGATGATGTAATGATTGTTCGTGATTAAATTTATGGTATAAATTGTTTACTTTCTCTCCAACAACAACTCTTTTTTTTTTTACTTTGATAGTTGGTGGTACTAATTTTAGTGTTGGTCATCGTGTCAGTACTTATTTTTTTTCGTTAATTTTGTTGTTTTTTTATATATTTTATATTTTAATTTTGATAAGAATCTCTATTCTTGTAGCACGTGTTTTCTATGCCTTTGTGGCACGTTTTTATTGCTTTTGTAGTTCGTTTTATCTGTCATTTGATGTGTTTTCAGCATACCTTAATGATCGTTGGTGCTCTTATAGAGACCCTCACGACTTTAATTTTTTAATTTGATTATGTCGGTGGTCATAAAAAAGTTTAATCCCCACTCGTTTGATGGTTTGTTAGCCAATGTAATCAGAACTGTGTAGGGAACAATCTGCCTGATAGTTTGGTTCGCTCACCACTCCTTTTTCATCCCGCGCAACATCTCGTTTGGCTAGAGACAATAAGATTCATGAAGGTTTCTGGGTTTTGATGGTATGTTAATCTCTATAGAAGTGTTCTACTTTTCT
This sequence comes from Hibiscus tridactylites, assembly GCA_958450335.1. Taxonomy (NCBI): domain Eukaryota; kingdom Viridiplantae; phylum Streptophyta; class Magnoliopsida; order Malvales; family Malvaceae; genus Hibiscus; species Hibiscus tridactylites. The sequence continues at coordinate 3,328,457 of OY288273.1, forward strand.
TTGCACATTTGTATAAGATTGTTAGTGGGTTGATCCCTTTTTTTTCTCTCATTTTTTGATGCATTGTATTTGTAAGATCTTTCATTGAGATTTAATAAAATCCAACTGTCATTGTTCAAAAAATTATAATATAAATTAATTTTGAAAAACCTATTTTATATAATAAATTTTATTTATAAGAGATAATCAATGATCAATTAATAGATTGATAAAGAATTTATATACAAATATATCAATTATGTGTTTTATTTTTAGTTTTTTAATTTGTTTATAAATTATATAAAGGCGTGAAATATATAAAAACACAATCATAATAACATCTAATATCATTTGAAAAAAAAATATTTTGATTTTATTTTAATCTCATAAAATCAACGCAGTCAACAATTGTTTAGATATGTACTTAAATATTTTTTTTATATATTTAAAACTTGTTTAAATTGCCTTAATTAATAGAGTGACAAAGTGAGTACACATAATTCAAAAGACAGGAAGTAATAAGAGAACGTGGACTTGCGTGCTAAACTGACAGACGGGAGGGCCGCATGCATGGGTGATTATTCACTACATTTTCCCCTTAACCCCACTTGCCTTCTTACCCCAGTTCCCAGACACTCCGATCAGGACAGTATGGCCTATCTCTCTCCCTTTTTTCTATTCGAGATTAGCAGTGATAGATTCAGAAATATTTTTGAAAGTAGGTACACACATTATAAGTAAATTTAAAAATTTTAGGATGAACACAATCAATTAAATAAATAAAAAAATTAAATTTCAAAATGAATACAATATAATTTATCGAATGAAGTTCAAATTTTAAAGTGAAGAGTGCTCACCCTTCACTATACGTAAATTCATAACTGGAATTATGTTTCTTCTTGCCCCTATCTCTCTCTCTCTCTCTCTCTCTCTCTCTCTCTCTCTATATATATATATATATATATATATATATATATATATATATATATTACACGTTTTCTGTACCAATGGATGAGTGAAGTAGATGGTTAAGAGTAACTCTTTACTTTTTTTTTTCAAGTGATAATTTCACATAGCCTACTGTTAATATCGGCTATTTATTTCACTCATCTAACGATTTAAATACGTGTAAGAACTAAAAGTTCTTACACTGTGTTATTGGACCCTATCCCATATACATACGCATATATATATATATAATAGAAATTATATGTTCTTTTTAGTACTCTTATTTATGCCCAAATTCGAAAAAAAGTTTAGAATTTATGGTGTGTTTTTGAGTTTAACGTTTACGGTTTATGATTTAAAATTTAATGCTATAGCTTAAAATTTAATATTTTACTGTTAAAGCATAAAAAAAACACCAAAAATTACTTAGCTTTTTTATCTCTCTCTATATATACACACACCAAGAAAACCTATATATTAACAAGCCTAGCCCACTACTTTCTTCCATGCATTTGTCTGTTATAATCGCACTACCAAAGCATATCTTTCTTTCTTCTTGTTTTTTACTACTCCACTTTGTTTCTTTCATCTTCTCATCCCATAACCCTAGTTTTCCCCCTTCTCTGACAAAACTCTCTCTCTCTCTCTCTCTCTATATATATATATATATATATATAATCCTTAAACTTTCATTTTGTTGGTTAATATCTTTCCTTACGAAACAATGTCGAGCAGAAGATCACGTCCCAGGCAATCAAGTGGTTCCAGGATCACTGATGATCAAATTATCGACCTTGTTTCCAAGTTACAACAGCTTATCCCCGAGCTTCGGGGAAGACGCTCCGACAAGGTACCAAATCAATGTTTTTTTTTATTACATTTATCTCTTTTTTTCGTGTTGTCGTCGTTCACTGATGTGTTTTCTCCGGCGAGCATTTGACTTTCAGGTATCAGCTTCCAAGGTCCTACAGGAAACCTGCAACTATATCAGGAACTTACACCGAGAAGTCGACGGCTTAAGCGACCGGTTGTCTCAGCTGTTAGCTTCGGCGGACACCAATAGCGACCAAGCAGCCATTATCAGAAGTTTACTTATGGAATAATCAGCCTGCCGGTAGGTAATAGTAATAAATTGTGGTTGTAACATCGCGGTTGCGGACGTTGCGGTCATTACGACGTAATTTTTTTTTTAAATAACTATAATTTTCAATGCAGTTGCGGGTTGCGGTGTCGCGGAGACCTCTAAAACTTTTACGATGCGACCGTTACGTCGCGTTGCGGCCGCAATTATACTATAGCTTTTTCCATTTATCTAGGGTTTGTTTGTAATCACTTGTAGTAATGCAGAACAAGGGTTGAACAATATGGGTATATAGTTTAACCATGTTATTAACCCTTGTCATTCAGAGACTTCACTTGTATACTTATATAATTTGTCCTCGTATATTTATAAAATAATAATAAATTACGAGCTGATTTACATGGTTAGGTATAAAATATAAATATTTAAATTTGGAGAGCAAATTTTGTATGATAATATATGTGTGAGTATTATCAATGAAAATTTCCACAAATAAGATTAAATACTCGCACATATCCTTACAGATTATCTTGGTTTGTTCATGGTATCGTGCATGAATCTAAGATGGCCGAACCATGTAAAAAGTGGCATGGGGATTGTCCCTTAATTTATTGGGTTAATTATATTTCAGCCCTAATAATTTTAAAATATTGCAATTAAACTCTTGTCTTTTTAGGATTTATTATTTTTAAAGACCTTGTAATCTAAAATTAATAAAATTAAATATTTAACCCTCATTTTCTGGTTTAATTACATTTTAAGATCTTTCAAAATTTTAAATTTGTAAAATTAAACCTAAAATCTTTTAATTTTTCGATTTAATTATTTTTTAAGATCTCATTTGTTTAAAATTAATCGCTCTGCCTCTTATGATTCAATCTTGGTTCAGTCCTTGTGTATGGCGAAGTTTCCAAATATATAGAGAAAACCTAGCCAGCTATGGACCTATGGTTCGCCATGATTAACATATATTATTTCTCAAAATTACTATCAATGAAATTTTTTACGAACATGATTTAAATAATGTCACCCATAATATTTGAATATTGTCACACACATCACATTTTAACATTTTTTTTGTTTTTTTACTCCATCTTAATATATATATATATATTTATATGGACGGATTTAAATGGGGTGGGGTGACGTAATCGCTCCCCACCCCCGAAGAATTTTTTTTTTCACTTTTGTCCCCTTATATAAATTTCTTTAAAATTTAGTTTATTTATGAATTTGCTCTTCTACTTTCAAACATTTATAGTTTGCTCCCTCAATCTCAAATCTTGACTCGTTACTATATATATATATATAAAAGCTCATGTGATTTAGAACTGCACACCAATTTCACTTTTGGGTCCATCCAACATTCTTTACCGGTCTCTATTCGAAATGTGTATACAATTAATTCGGCGAATTCGTGATACTCGTTTTTTTAAATCATAAGGTCATGAAAAATGAAAGGGGAAAAAGAATAATTCAATGCACATTTATTTCCCCTTCTTTTCTTCCCGATTACATGATTTTGTTGAGTGTTGACCCTCTTGATTGATACGTATATTCCCTTTCGTTAGTATAATTATTCATATTTGATTTATTGATAGATTAATCTAAATCGGGTACTACAAAAATTTATTATAAAGACGATCCTTTTAATTCAGTTTAATTCGTTCACAATGTCAAGATTCGAACCATTTATTTTTTATTGTTTTAAAAATGAAATTCTACATGAGGAAGTGAGATCGCACATGCTTTGTATTGTGGTTAATTTTTTTTATAAGGGTAAATATACATTTTGTTACCTGAATTTTGTTTGAAGGTTCAATTTTGATATTTTTTTTTACTTGAATTTAGTTTTAAAGTTCAATATGGTATCCATTTTTGATCCATTTAGATATACATGCTTAGATTTAAGGTCTAAATTGACAATTACAGTAAATGATTTATTCGAATCAATTTCAAAAATAAAAATCAAATTTATGTATTAAAATGAACAAAAAAGAATTTAGGATCCAAGTTAAACACTGAGACCTAGTTCAAGTACCTGATTAAAAGATAACTTAAAAATAATTTTAAATATAAACTAAACTATTTTTAAAAATTTTAGGTGCCAAAAATATTTTTTTGTTAAAAATATGTGCTTAAAGTTTCAATCGTTATAATTTCAGGTGCATGATAATTAACTGCCCTTTAAAAAAACACATGTTAATCAATAAAATACACGTGTCATTTTTAATTTCTTTTAATTAATTTTTCGTTTTTAATAATTTAAATTTTTTCAAAAAAAAAACTTGAAATTTTGAAAATTTTGAAAATAGTTTTTAAATCTCTAAATCATAAACCCATTAATCTTCACCGTTGTCGCTATTGGTCGTCATCGTCGACTTCACCCTTTCTATTCCCGAATACAACTGATAATTTTCTTCAATATGTCGCCGTCGAAAATCGGCGACCGATGTTCCAGTTGTACACAACTGATAATTTTCTTCAATATGCTCTTCGAGAATCGCAGTACGAATTCCACGTGGTTTGTTCCAACTCCAAAGTAAAAGCATCCGTAGGATCGAACAAAAAAACAGCAATCCCTAGGACTGAGTCATTCATTGACTCGCTATTTTTTGTCTGTGCACTTAACTCGGGCAATCCCTTGTCGCTCGGTGAACTCGGGGTTTTTCTCCTACATCACAAAGTCATTTAAACCAACGGTCATGATCCATTTCCTTCCCTCTCAATCAACGCCCCTGATTCAACACTCCCCTTTCAACTTACGTTCTCCCACGATTAACACGTGGCCATCAGTAAGAATAAAAACAAGAACATGGACCTTACGCGTAAAGATCTTGAAACGAGTCCGCATTACGTTCAATGTACACGTGACGTACCCAAACACAAGATCTCTAAACGCGAGCGGAAGGCCGTCAATTCTTTCTAACGTTTCTTCCAAAACCATTCGTCTCTCCTCCACACCCGCCCAGATTTGACCTCGCTTTGACGTGAACTTTTATTCAGATCCAAATCGGAGAAAAAACAAAGTAAAGGAAAAGTAATTGTTTTCAATATTTTCATTTCGATTTTATGTTCTGGATTTTCAATGTGAAGGTTGGATTTAGTTAGCTCCTTGAATCGGAGACTGAGTCAAATAGATTATGGCGGGAACGAGTGACTCGGTGTCCATCAGGGTTCCGTACAGGAACTTAAAGAATGAATTGGAGGTTGAAATGACTGACGATCCTCAGCATCAGGTCGATCTGAATTCGTCTCCCAGCTCCCCTTCAGTTTCTTCATCGTCTCCGTCGTCGAGGATTCCCAACGGAAACTTTAACTCGTCGTCGCCGATCCACGTCAGATCTAAGGATTGTAGCTTGATGATTCTGGTTCTTAGTTGTACGGTCGCCGCCGGGGTTCAGTTTGGTTGGGCTTTGCAACTGTCGCTCTTGACTCCTTACATTCAGGTCTCTGCAATTTTTTATGTGAAATTTAAGGGGAAAATAGTGATTTGCATGTGAATTTTGAATTAGATGTAATGTGTATAAATTATGATCAGTTGGGAGAAAATCATGCATACTTTTTTTTATACATTCTGTAATTGAATCAGTTAGAATCGGGGAAGTAGACACTAGACACTGCAATGGCAGCATTGCTTTTTCATTACCGTTTAATCTATAACTTACTTATTTCCGTCGTATTTAGAAATAATTTTGGGTGTAATTTCAAGTTAGAAAAGAGAAATTATGGAGTTGAGGAACAATTTTTCTTTGTTACATTTTCTGGAAATTCTTCTAATAATTTGTAGAAATACTTATCATCATTGACAGTATCATATAGGATGGCCAGAAGTTAAAAGAAGAATGATGATTCAAATAGGCATTTTTACTATCATCTTTATAGCTGATACTTTTTGCATGTTGATTATTGGTATGTGAGTGAAAATAATAAAATTCTCAAAATTTATTGTCAAAGCTCATGTAATAGTATCTCTTCATTTATTTTTTGTTAGCTTCAGCCGTGATTTTTTAACCGCTGCTTTGAGCTTCTCTTGAGCTTATGATGGTTTCCTTTTTTTTTTACTTTTGATTCATGCAGACACTTGGAATAGAGCATGCTTTTTCTTCATTTATTTGGCTCTGCGGTCCAATAACTGGTCTTGTGGTAGGTGATGGGAACCGTATTACTTATAATTCTATTTTTATACTATTCCCTTCTTCATTATCATGGAATCCTTACGGGTGTAGATAATTGAGACCCTAGAATATTTATTAGTCTGCATGCATATTAGTGAATCACCTTATTTATTCAAACTTTCATTGTGTTCCTTCATACTGGTGCTGCAGTGATAGATGTAAATGACTACAGTTAAAAAGAAGTTGGGAGAAATATTGCCTATCTGTATTTGTGTTTTATTGAGTTGGCTTACATTTGATGTTAGGTTCAACCTTGTGTTGGCATTTGGAGTGATAAATGCACTTCAAAATATGGAAGGAGACGGCCTTTTATCCTCGTTGGATCACTCATGATCTGTCTTGCTGTAAGTGTTAAAGAAGATTGTTCTACTTATTGAATAAACATTCTTATATTTTCTGTGTTGTATATCTGCTAAACTAAGTTTGGTAATATAGGTGATAATTATAGGGTTTTCTGCAGACATTGGATACATATTAGGTGACACAAAGGAGCATTGCAGGTTTCCTTTTCTTCACTCCCTCCCAAAACACACACACACAACAACAACAAAAATGGAATTGATGAAATAATATTTGCAATGCAGTACATTTAAGGGTACACGGACAAGAGCAGCTTTTGTCTTTGTTATTGGGTTCTGGATGTTGGATCTTGCTAACAATACAGTGCAGGTAACCCTTCCTTCCATGACAATTATTTCTTCATTCGAGTTCGCCCTTGTATTTCCACATGAGCTAATAGTAGAACTTTTATTTTCTAGGGACCGGCTCGTGCCCTTCTGGCTGATCTATCAGGTGAACTATCTTCTTTCTTAAGAAAAATGGAAAGTTTTCTAGCCTAGACATAGTAACATTGAGATGTTTTGGTTCGACGCCTCTCATATAGAAGGTCCTATAATACCACATGTTTTGTATACCGTGCATGACAAGATGTTGGATGTCTATGTTTCAGGTCCTGATCAACATAATTCTGCAAATGCTATATTTTGCTTATGGATGGCTGTTGGGAACATCTTGGGATTTTCAGCTGGTGCTAGTGGGAGTTGGCACAGGTGAATTTTTTTGTATGTTTTATGTGATGAAACAAACAATTATGGGCACATGCTGTGCTTTGTTTCATTGTTTAGTGCATTTAGGTATTGTTCTGATTCTACAAATTATTTTCACACAGATGGTTTCCTTTCTTGGAAAGTAGAGCTTGCTGTGAAGCCTGTGCCAATCTTAAAGCAGCGTTTCTTGTTGCTGTGGTAAGTAACATTGTCCATTGAACTTTCACACATAAAGCTTTCTGGGATATGTGAAAACTGAAATTCTTCTAAATATGAGCATGATGTTTTCTGTTATTGAAATTGTGGATCTCAGTTGTAGTTATCATTGTCCTGCTGATTCCATGAGCTAATGAAATTCATTTTCTTTGTTGTTGGGCCAAATATTCTCACGAGTTGACCTTGAAATAGTTATTTCTGCTACTGTCTAAGATTAACAATGCAGACATGCAATATAGCTCCTGTGAACTTTGATGACTTTTCAGTAGGCAGTTCCCGCGTTTGGATGCCATTTTGTGCATTTTGTGGTTGCACATGTTTTCTAACACTTTATCTGATGCCATCCTACATATGCTCAAAAAATTGTTCGGTATTTTTTCAGGTCTTTCTCTTATTTTGTACTGTTATGACTCTATGCTTTGCTAAGGAGGTTCCACTTTCATCGCCAGCGAACCAGTCAGCTCGTCTATCAGATTCTTTTCCTTTGTTGGATGATTCCATACAAAATGGCTTCCAACATTCAAAATCAAAAGCTGAAGTGTCTGTTGTTACCAATGCTAAGAGGAGCCATGCTGCAAATGGATATGAACGAGTGTCAAAATCTGAGCATGCTAGTTCAAAAGATACAAATGCTCAGAATGAAGTTTTCAGTGATGGGCCTGGAGCTGTTCTGGTCAACTTGTTGACCAGTTTAAGGCATTTACCGCCTGCAATGCACTCGGTGCTTATTGTTATGGCTCTAAGTTGGGTAAGTCTCAACATTTTGATCTCTACACATTGATCATTTGAAATTGGCCTTGACCTTGGGTCAATTTTCTGTTGATTGATTGTAGACACTTAGGGATTGTTATCACTTTGATCTGACTGCTTGCTACAATTTCAGACTCTTCTCTCCCCACTTAGAAAAACAAGGGAAGTAGGAGAACCAAGCAATCATTGATTATTATTGTTTTTTTGTGTATTTTGGATCTTATTTGCAGCTTTCCTGGTTCCCCTTCTTTCTATTTGACACGGATTGGATGGGAAGAGAAGTATATCATGGAGATCCGAAAGCAAATGATTTTGAAATAAAATTGTATGATCAAGGTGTCAGAGAAGGTGCATTTGGTTTGCTATTAAATTCTGTAAGAATTCAAAGTTGGTCACCATTTGTTAGTCTTTCTTAGATTTCTTTTCTCTCCATTTTAAGTTAATTATATTATTCATTGAGAGCTGTTAGTGGTCCTTTTTTTTTTAATTTTTATGCATTTCAATGTAGGTCGTTCTGGGCGTTAGTTCTTTCCTTGTTGAACCGATGTGTAAACGGATGGGGTCAAGACATGTTTGGGCAATGAGCAACTATATTGTGTTTGCCTGTATGGCTTTCACAGCTATAATTAGTTTGGTATCAGTCCGAGAATATTCTCAAGGGATTGAACATGTAATTGGAGGGAGTGCAGCGATCAGGATTGCTGCCTTGGTTGTATTCACCCTTTTAGGCTTTCCTCTAGCTGTACGTATAAAGTGAGCTGCAGTAAATTTTATATCCTTCTGTTTTTTCTTTAAAAATTAATGTATTTTTGCATTTTTTTGTTCTTGCAGATAACATATAGTGTTCCATTTTCCGTTACAGCAGAGTTAACTGCTGAATCTGGCGGCGGCCAAGGTTTATATCTCAATCTTCTCTGGCCTGTGCTTCTGCTTTATAATGTTGCCGACTTTGGAAAAATTAAACAATTTATATGTTTATGCAGGATTGGCAATTGGAGTTTTGAACCTTGCAATTGTTATTCCACAGGTACTAAATTTTTACATTTTACATTGGTTCTTCCTTTCAGAGCTCATAGGTCTACCCGTCTACCTATTTTAGCTCCAAAAGTTTGTATTTTGTTTACCTTTTGGGTCCATATAAAATAAAAAAGTTGATTTCAGTGTTCAACTGAATGAAAAACCTGTATCTTTTGTGCATTTTCAGTTAAGTTCTATTTAGTTATAACCGGTTTTTAACATATTATTTGTTTCTTTAGATGATTGTATCTCTGGGTGCCGGTCCGTGGGATGCTCTATTTGGTGGAGGAAACATACCAGCCTTTATTTTGGCTTCCTTTTGTGCTCTGGCTGCAGGGATTATCGCAGCTCTCAGGCTGCCTGACTTATCAAGTTCCTTCAAGTCATCAGGTTTTCATTTCGGTTAAGGTTCGAAATGGCCTTGGCAGCCATTTGGTTTCAGAGGAGGGCTATAATTTTTCTTACTAAAAAGATATGCGAATTGCATATCTTATAGGTTGAGTAGGCAAATTGCCCACTATTATATTGAAACGAATGTACATGCCACGATCATCCACAGTAGACATTTGTAATTATGACACGATGTTTGAAGTAGTGTTTGAATTTCGAATACGGGATATGTATTTGACTCGGGTATGCATAATATTTTTAAAGGAATCATTTATTTGGGGAAATACACATTCATATTCATGTCATTAACTCCAAATCTAAATATATCAAATTAATTAGAGGTGAGAAAAATTCGACTTGATTCGAAAAAACCGAAAATTTTGACTCCACTTGAAATTTCATAAACTAGTATTGACTTGAAAATTTTTTAAATAAAATTTAAGTTGTAAAATGAAAATTTGAATAATTTAAAATTTTTAATAATTAGTGAATTAATTTTTGAGTTTGAGTCGAGATTCTTAATTTTTCCTAGTATATATATACCAATATAAAAAAATATATGGCACATATGAAAAAATATAAAGAAATATATATGCATATCTAATATGATTAGAGAAAGTCATTTAAATTAGAATCAAATTGTACTATAACATGATAAATAATTACAATTAAATTTATATAAAAACTCGAACTCGACTCGAAAAATTTCAAATAAAGTTTAAGTTGTAAAATATGACGCGTCAACTCGAAAATTTTGACTCAACTCGATCAAACGCTCACCCCTAGAATTAATGTGTCAATATGAAGTGTTTGAAACACAAACAAGGTTGACATGTGAGAAGCTAAAAATTACCAGTTTATTGCTAATTCAAATACTAAGGCATGAGAAAAAATATTACTCCTACTAAACTTAGGATTAAGAACTTCCTTTGTTGAAACAGATATGTCTATCTTCTCAAATGAGATCTATTAACTACATTACCAAATCCTAAGTTTTGTTTTAAATTCTGGGATCATTCAACCTTGGGGTCGCAATGATGGTATGACATGGGACGGTCAAAAAATTACAAAATGAAAAAAGAAGAAGCTCAAAACCTGTTAAAGGCATCGTTCAGGCCTTTCTCTTCTTCTGCAGCTTCTGCAACTTCTTCCACTTGAGCAAGATTTGGTAAGACAAGCCCGCGAAAACCATGAGTACGCAACTCCATTGCTTTGTGGACAGTGGGTTTCCACTCAGTAGAGAAGACACCACGATGCTGACAAATTTGCGCGTCGTGGTAATGGTTGTGTTGGCCAAGGAGCCGAATCGACTTATGGTCAAGAAAATGAAATTCTGGCCAACCGCGCCGCAGAGGCAGTAGAGAAAAATATCCCAAGCTGCTTCTGGATGCTGCTTGCAGAACTGGACTGCCTCGAAACCAATAGCTTGTGGCCAACCGAACATGTAGATCATGTTGTATATGGTACCCCATAAGTTCATTCCCAACATTATATCCCAAGCACTTGTCTTTGGATACCTAAGCAAAGAGAAAAAAATGAATGAACCAAAGTTCTCCATTGGATAAAAACAGTAAGAGCTTTTGCTCCTAAATTTACTTGGAAAACTAATTTCTTTGGTAAAACAGCAATGCATGATAAGTGTCTAACAAAATAGCAAAGCACCATAGCTAAAGTAAAAAAGATTTCGACAAACGTACCTTGTATTTATCGAATCCTGAGTGGCGTTAGTAAAGCCATCAAATGCAAGGTTCAGAAAACAGAGCCCATATCCAAGGGGTGCATTAGGATGTGCCAACTTGCTAATTGTTTTTGAGCTAGTCTGGAATAAGATCAAAGCAGACATATGAGCAAAGCATACGAATCGGAACTGAGATTCATGGGAGGCCAATTAGCACTAAAAAGAATGGTGACATTGTTATTACAGTCCAATAAATAGCACATCTCTCACCTTCATAAGTGCAAACATGGATACCCCTCCAGCCACAAGGAGTGAGCAGATATACTCGGGGAAAGAATATCGAATACCATATACTAGAGTACCCATCAGCATGACTGCATAAGGGAAAAATACGTAATTAGATCATTCATAAACATCATGATACATGTTTCCTTAAACTAAAGCAAATTTTGGAATAAATGACACATTCATCATAAACAATCAATGAAGAATCATGAGAAAACATAGTTCAGAGAAAGTAATGTATATATCTTACCTGGAATCATTTTTGAGGATTTTGCCAGCACCTGCAAGTAAGGCGAACAGCATCGAATGTTAAAAGTTAAAACCAATCTAGCTGTCCAAGGAGAAATCAATAGCAACCATAATACCAAGGACTAACCCCCATCACTAACCAGAAAACATTTGGATTCGACTATAATCAATGATCAGTCATGGCACTAAAATAACAAGCGTTGATAGTTTAACTTTGTAAACGATAAAAACATTTTGCCAATTACGAGAACTAGACTAGCAAAGGTATAATTAATTAAGATTCTAAGAATTGGTTTGTCGGATGTGGATTAGGATTACATATCAATAACTAGAGGGGCACGAAAACATGAGAGATAAAACGAGAAAAAGTCCAACAGGCTAACAGCTATGGAGAATCTAAGACCATGCCTGAGCAGGGTAACTGATGTATTTCAATGCTTCAATTCCCATGGCTGGACCAATTGTATTCGTGATTCCGGCACTCCAATAAGTCCACCATGGTGCACCACCACTGCTGCCACTGGACCATAGCTTGATCACTGTATATGAGTCACACGAACAAACAAATTGTTATCTCTACTCCTCACCAGTCAATGGTACAGGAAGAGTAAACTTTATCAAAACACAATAGTATGGTAAAAGGGATGGCGAATCTTACTTATGTATGACCAAACTAAACAGATCACATTTTGTGCCAAGTTAAGGAATGCAAGATGCTCGAACCTCTGCCCATCAGGGCCAAATCGCTTGGTGGATCTAAAAAGAAAAAAAAAGGAAAAAAATTCTGATTATGAAACAATAAAATAACTTGCTACGATATGCTCACACTTCAATCTTCATTCAAGTAAAATTTTGAAATCAAAGATTCAGCCAAAAAAATGACTGTTGCGTTACAATAAAATAGAAGGATCACTGCAAATCATTATAATTCAACCTAAAGAATAGCCATTTTACTCGCCTGATTTTAGAACTAACTTCTAAAGCGAAATATTCACTAAGATCCATTTCCCCTTTTCTATCTCTGCATCTAAATCCACTCCCAAATTAACTAAGAAATTTCGAATAATTTGTTGCATATTTAAAACCGCATACCTCGGAAACTATCAACAGCAGTTAATCGGAAAAGTCCGGAAGAATCAAATAAATAAATAGAGAACGATTTGAATAAAAAAGAAAAAATGAACATAAAATTTCAAAAAAAAGGAAAAAAAAACATACAGAGTTTCCTGAAGAACGCCTTGGTAAATATAGGCAGACCAAATCCCGGCCACGCAAAACGCCAACACTAAAGCTCGCCATAGTCCGGCGCCGGGAGCTTCCATTACAACGCCGTTAAATAACTGCTTCTCCCTTCTTCTTCCTCTGCTTTTATCTGAAAAATAAATAAATAAATAATCGAATGAGGAAACTGTTATAATTATCCAGGTGATGAGGACGAACATACAAAGAATTAGACACCAAGTGGAAAATCCAGGGCAGAGGAGAAAAAATTTCACAGTCGAAAGAGATTACAATGATGTTAACCTAGCATCTATTTATAGGATATATTATTTGATTTAAAAAAAAAAAATATATATATATATATAGAAAGAAATTCTCTACTCACGTATATTCGTTTTTTTATAAATATTTGGATCATAATTTTAACAGAAAAAGAGATCCTGTAACGACCAACCCGTTGATCATAATGAAGTAGCGCCAAGCTACGTGGATACTCCACGTGTATTCATTTTATTGGACTGATGACTTCACGACTCTTCTTCGATTGGTTGTTATTGAAACGCAACTCGGGCTTTTGCCGGTTCTCCAACTCTAGACCGGCCGTCTCTTCGTCTTAAAGCCTAAGCCTACTAATACCACCAATAAAGATCTATTGACTTTTATTTTGGTTGTACTCTTGGTTTTAGGGTTTAATTTTGACTAATCCAAATCGATTAACGTCATTTAATTTTAGTAGGTAAAATTTTTAACGATTTTTTTTTACTTTCACAAGACCTCCAACTCAAAATTTACTTAAACAATACCAAATTATTTATCAATTGGACAAAGATTTATTGACTTATGAACCATTACTAGAATTGTAGCCTATATAATAATTTGACCCTTGGTAAATTAAGTGACAGTGAAATAAATCTTTAAAGTAAACAATGCCTCAATTAAGCTTTCCTTTTACAATGACATTCGAATTTTATTAATCACCATAAATGATAATACAATTCAATGTATCAATAAAAAAAAATCTACTAAAAATTTCTTACAATGATGCAAAGAAAAGCAGACACTTCCATCGAAGTTAGCATATCAAAATTTAGAAACCTTCATGAATCTCATTGTCTCCATCCAAACGAGACGCTTTAAAATGGTGTAAAAGGAGTGGTGAGTGGACTAAGCTATCAGACAGATTTGCTTCGCTACCCAGGTCTGATTACATCGGCAACCAACCATCAACCGATCGAAGATTTATTTTTCTAAGTCACCGACTGAATCAAAATAAAAAATTAACGTCATGAAGATCTATATACAAATACTAACCGGTCGCCAAAATATGCTAGAATTTTTTATTAAAACAAAGAAAAACATAAAACATAATAAATCCGATATTCAACAACTAATTTTAAAATTGATAATGAACCGCCGGTTAAGAGGACAAGCAAAATTGGTTGCGGGGTTGCACTTAGGTTAAGAGAGAAAAATAGGGTTGAAGAGAAAGATTTATTAATTAAGCTTTTATTTAAAAACTTACAATTAATTAAGTCTTCAAATAAAATTTTCTTGACTATACTTAACACACGTCATGTGCTGACATGACAAATATATGAAATTCCCTGTGTTTTGCATACATGGAATTTAATGTACCATAAGAATGTTTTTTCCAGTTTTGTTCTTCTCTATAAGTTTTTATACAAATTTATTTTTAAATTTACTTCCATTTACAAACATTTATGATTTGTCCCTAATCTCAAATTTTGGTTTCGTCTTTATTTAAAGTATTTTTTTGGCTGAAATAAGTGCTTAAAGTTTCATTTTTAGCTTATTTCAAAGTTAACCGAGGCACCTACTTCGGCACTAATTTCAGCCAAAAATAAAATTTTAGGCGCCTATTTCAACAAAAAAATACTTTAAGCACCTATTACAAAAAAGAAATATAGTTTAAGCACTTATTTTATAGTTAAGCTAATCCTAAAATAAATCTCTAACCCCTACTATATATATAAAGAGAGGGGGTAATAAATGGTTAAGATAATCCTACGATAATCTTTACATTTTTTACTATTAATTTCAATCATTCATTTACTTTCATCCAACAGTTCAAAACATCTTTCAATATACATATAATTTCTTTGTACATTGTCGCAATAGTTGCATCGATCACAATATAATTACCCCAAAATATTTTTTAATTCTAAAGGTTAAAATAAATCTTATATTAAAGATGAATATTTTTTTTAATGATTAAAGACAAATATTTGATAACCAAGAAACAGATTTCTAATATAAATTATTTTGATAAAACTTATTCTCGCAGAAACATCGACACCTACGAAAGCCAAAGCATTATGATAAACACACTTGGTCGTCAGGATATTATCATGTTTGAATTCTGATACAAAAGGGCAGCTAAAATTTGTACAAATACAAAAACCAAATTAACCAGCTAAAACATGTACAACTACTTGCCAATTTACACACCTGCAAATACTAATGAACTTAAGAATGCAGCTGAAAAACAAAATGATTAGATTGTTAACAATCCTGGTTCGACATCCAGGCATCGGAAGTGACCACGTGTGACGAAACTCGAACTGCAAGAGAACATAAAACGCTTCCTTGTGCGAAAATTACCTCCTCCACTCAGCTCTGACCGTCTTATCTGAAAGTTCCGAGCAATAAAAACCGATATGAGCATGCCATTTAAAGATGAAATTTGAATGCTAGCATGGTTAACTAGACATGAATGTAAGTACAACGATTCGAACGATCAGCGTCTTACCGAAAGAACGGGGTAAACTAAGTAGCATACCGAGATAATACTGATACGGTAACACAAATGGAAAGGCATAAAACATCTATGTTAAGTCATGCTTTTACCTCCTTTACTAGCTACTTGAGCTGGTCTTTGAGCACCTGGTGACAGTGGACTTAGATTGCTATCGGTTGACGGAGATGGCAGAGAATATCGCCTGTTTAACCCGTTTTTCTCAATCACTTCGCGAGCAGACCATGGGGAGCCTTGACTCCTAAGCCTAGCTTTCACCGATTCAGTTGGTGACATATAACTGGGCACTTTCAGTGTGTTCTTTAACCCGTTTTCTACATTACCGGTTTTCACAGGGAAAGAAGCTCTTCTTTGGTTTGCCTTTTTTGAGCTCACATCACTGATCTGCTTATTCTTAGAGCTTAACTCATCCGGTACTAGTATGTTTTCAATTTTATCACTGTTTTCAGCAGGTGCCAAGTCAACTGCAGGAGGGACATTAGGCTCATCGAGAGAAGCGTCTTCTTGGGACAATCTCAGATCTGCCTCGAGATTTGACGGCGTCGATAGTGTTGCACTCACCTCCCTCATCATCTTCTCATCGGACTTCTGTTCTGAAACATCAGGAGCATCAGAAGTAGTTCTTTCCGGAGTCTGTGTTGTTTTATCATTAACAACCTCAGACTTTTTAGAAACCTCCTTCGCAGTAAGTTGTTTTAAAGTGCGCTTAACCTTCTCGAGTTCATTTTGCGGATGCTCCAGAACTGTATCTATTGTTGTGTTACCAGAAACTTTCCTCACAACACATTTGGTTTTTTCATGCTCCAAAGTAAAACAAGATCCATTTTCAACTTTTGCAGTGGACAGTTCCCAAACACTTTGCTTTGTTTGAGACTTCAGTGGCAGACTCCTCATTACTTGCAGAGGGGATTCCCAAAAACGTGAACTTGTCCATCGTCGAAGCCACTGCCATAACGAGTTGGGTTCCTCCGGACCATATTGAAGTCGTAGAGGTAACACGGTAGGTAATGAAGCTAGAAGCTGCAAGCGATGGAATGCATAAGCACAAGCAGCAATTTTTAGGAGCACAAAACTGTCCTAAAGTCTAAACATTATGGAGTTTCTATCAGCATCGAAAATCTCATTTAGATAGTAAGCTGAATCCAATCGTGTTATCAGAAAGCAAAAGAAAGAAGAAAAAAAGACATACCTTTTGAACAAATACATTGTTTGTTTTATTTTTAGAACCTTGAGAAAATGCACCAACTCTGAAAGGATCTGAGCTTTTCAAACTCTGCTTAAATAAATTAATTGTAATCAGCTTAGAAGCATAGTATGCATGACTAGCAAGTGCGAAAGCGCCACATAAGCAATGAACAATTGAACATAACTAGGGCATTAAACAACTTGTTTTACAGTTTTTGTCAGAATTGTAAGACAAGTCATTACACACTGGTTTATAAGCAAAAAAAAAACACAGTCAGTCGTAAATGTTTTTGTGCAGTTTAATGTCAATATCCGAACATCTAACCTTTTGACCACGAGCCAATGCTTGGAACTTAACAACTCCCCATATACAGTATAAGGTAGCCACAGCTTGTCGTCTAACCAAGTGACCACGAACAAGTGCTTGCAGCCTTATAATGCCCTTGAGGGTACGAAATGCCCGACGAGCCTTCCAACAAAGAACATTTCCATTAATAAAACTACATGATTTTAGAACGATAACAACCCTAATATAAGGTCAGGTGATAGAAGATTTGCATTCATACGAGTACCATAAAATTATACGCACACAGGTACAAACACAAACAAAAGTATGGAATAAGTATAAACTATAGAGGCAACAACCATTTGAACAATCGACACACATAAGCATTTAAACCGAGAAACGATTGAATATGTTACTGGCCAATGAAAAGACAGGTCTAGATCATACCATGAAAGAAGGAACAATGTCTCATTCTAACTTCACATAGATTTTACCTTTATATATGAACAACAATTAGCAACATAAGGCACGATGCAGAGCGAAAAAAAAGCCAAAGTTTCCATCCAAATGCCAACATAATCAGATTACTTCCCAATATTTTAAAGTACTACAGAGTAACCTTTTAAGAGAGAGTAAGCTACCAGATAACCCCTAATAGCAGCCTGTGCCTTTGCAGCAGCTCGTTCAAGTCTAATCCTCTCAGGATCTTCCGGTTTGTTGAAGATACTAATTGCATTATCATTTCCAACCGCTTGTGAAGACGGAATATTTGTTCCATTATTTGGCAATTTTGGTATACCCTTCTTGGAGTCCACAAAGTCACTAGCACTGTTCACCGGAATAGGTGCCGAAACCGATGGAGGATTGGCGAATAGTTCAGAAAGAGTTACCTTGGAAGAAACCAATACCTCTCCTTTATTCGGTGAATTCTGCACATAATAATCAAACACAAATTTTGAATATTTAGCATTTTCAATCTTCAAATACCATTGAAGTATTCGAACAAAACAAGTACTTTCTTACCAGCTTCTCTTTTCCTTTCAACAAATCCGAGTTCGAAGGTTTCTTCCCAAGAAGCAAGGTCTTGATCCATTTTGCAGGGGATTTTCCCATATCCCTTAATGCTAAACCTGGAAATCTGTGAAAATCATAATCCAACCAAAACCTCAACATTATCCAGATTCCAGAATTGCAAGTAGTAAATAACAGGGATTTAAAAAGCGGACTGCGACTGCGATATCGGCCACGATATAACGGTTGCGCCGCCGTCCGAAACCGCGATTGGGGTAAAAAACGGTCCGCGATCGCCGCTTTTGCCCGAAATCGCGATATAACGCCGCAACCGCGATTTAAAACCCTGGTAAATAAAACAAAAGTAGAAAACATAGCATTTGAAATGACCCCAATGTTCAAAATTTCTTAGCACAGTTTGCAATTAATGACAGTAAAATTTTATTGCATGACCAATAGCTTGTTAGTTTTCAGGCACCATAGAAGATAAAACACTAAATCCTTTCTTGAAAGAAAATACAAAACATGAACAAGACAACAACTGAAAGTCTTAAACTGAAAAACCCACACCCAAAATAAAAACAAAGTTCAAATTTTTACTGTCCTTTTCAAATTCCTGCATAGTCCCAACAGTAAAACAATATAGCTAAAGCCAGTAAACCGACAACAAAACGAAACAAGAAGCAGACTTCTTGTCCGTACAAGAAGCAAGCATGGCGGCAAACAATGATAATGGTAAAGCAGGAGATAAAAAAGGGTTGTACCTGAAAATGCATCAAATTTGAAGCACTAATAAGTTGCCATTGCTGAAAAAAAGAAGTTCAAATAACCATTCAACAGAAGGAAAAGGGTAAAAGTGAAGATTCAGAGATCTGAAGGAGGAATTTTCATTTTAATATCTTTTTAAATAAAACTTCAATTTTCAAGCTTATGAAGACGGTAAGAAGAAAATGTAATGTTAGGATTGAAGAGAACGTACCTCTGAAGATCAATAAATACTGAACATATGTTTCCTCGAACAAGATAAACTGTTATCAGTAAAATAAAAGCTATAGAATCAAATATATATATTGTTTTTCTAGCACTTATGGTAATTGTGTTTTTAGTTTTTGATAAAATTCAACTATATTTACAAATGAAAATTTTGTTGAAACGGAAAAATCTTAAATTTTCTCATAAGTTTTCTCATAAACTTATGGTAACAAATTTTAATATTAGTTGTCAATCATCGGTGTTCATTATTATTTTTTGTTGTTTTATTTTTTCAATTTTAATAAAAATTTCTACTCTTGTGGCACGTGTTTTCTTTGTTTTTATGGCACACTTTTCATTGTTTTTGTAGTTTGTTTCATCTGTCGTTTAGCACATTTCAACATACCGTAGGAGTTGTTTGGTGCTCGTATAAATTTTTTTACAGTGTTAGTTTTCTGATTTGATTCTGTTTGTGGTTATAGAAAAGATTGATCCCCAATCGTTTAATGGTTTGTTAGTTGATGTAATCTGTCTGATAGATTCGTTTCCTCACCCTCCTTTTCCATCACGTAAAGCATCTCATTTGCTAGAGGTAAAGAAATTCGTGTAAGTTTTTCAGTTTTGATGGTATGCTAATTTTTACGGAAGAATTTGTTTTCCTATACACCTTTTGTATGAGATTTTTAGTGAACTAATTTTCTCTCTTTCTTTTCTGGTGCATTGTATTTATAAATATATTTTATGATAATTAATAAAATTCACATGTCATTGTTAAAAAACTATATTTACAAATAAGACTACTAGAATACAAACATCTTAAAAAATAGTATCTATTTTCTCACTTCTTTATTTTATTTTTTTTAATTTTAATACTCTAATTTGATTACAAAGTAATATTTTAATTTAATTTTATATTTAAATAAACTTGTTAGGAACGGAGCTAAAATTTAAGGTTGGGTAAAACACAAATATTTAAAAATAAACAACGGATTGATAAATACTATTTTAAAAAAAGTTTATATATAAGAGCAAAGAAAAATTTCTCCTTCGAGTTTTCTGAAATTTATGTGCATTTACAAATTTTGCTATTTGAATTTAGATCATATAAACAGAACATCTCTGCTCTAACCACACAATAAATTTCTTTAAATTCAAATATTTAAAGAAATAAAAGCAAGATAAATTATTATTATTTTTCATTAAAGTGACTTAAAGTATTTCAAAACTAAAGTTAGGGTGAAATGACAAAGCGACTTTTGTTAAAAAGAATTTATTAAGTAATGAGTTCAATCTCTAGTCAATTTGCCAATTTAGTGACGCAGTAATAAAAATGTGATTAAAAAAAAGATAAAAATGATTTTTTTATTAAATTAAAACCTTGATTGATATCAGATTGTGTAATTAATTTATATGTAGCTTATGTCCATGCCTTGATTGAAAATATACTTGTTATTATGTAAGTTGATAACATTCTCGAATTGGTATATTTAAATTTTTAAAAAAAATATTAAAACAATATATGTGTTGATGTTTTATTTCAACGATTAATCAGTTATTGACCTAGTATTAACCAATTAAAATATCGATGTCATTAAAATATCATGTGATAACCTAATTAATTATAAAATGTCATCTAATTTTAATTTTAATTTGAGAAAAAAATAATTATATTTTTTTAAATAGTTTAAAAGTGATTACAATGTAATATTTGTTTATAGATATTTTTAACTCTTTGATAATGTACACACACCTTACAGACATAATTAATTATAAAAATGTCATCTAATTTTAATTTTAATTTGAGAAAAAAATAATTATATTTTTTAAAATAGTTTAAAGGTGATTATAATGTAGTATCTGTTTATAGATATTCTTAACTCTTTGATAATGTACACATACCTTACAGACAAAACAATTTAAACTCGAATCTCTTAAGATGAATATTCATTACTACTTGTTGGATTCTAATCATCGATTTGAAAAGAAAAACAGATAAGAGCACAATATTATTATTTTTAAGGAAGAGAACAAAATTAAATTAAGTGGAGAACAGATAAGAAAGAAATAGACAGATAAAAGTAGGGATTTTAAATTGAGGGAAGTTATCATGTTGGACCGACCCCACACATTACCAAGTAATTAAAGAGTGGGCTTTTAACTGAGCTGTATGCTATTTAAGTTGATGTACCTAACTCTCACTGTGGGCCCAATGACTCCTCCCTCCTCAGATTTTTAACAAAGGGTAAATATACGTTTTGGTACTTCAACTTTATTTTAAAGTCCAATTTGATATCTAAATTTGACTTCTGTTATACAAGTTATTCAAACCCTTTTCAGTTAATATTTTTTTACTATGTGCCATTTTCTACTGACACGTGGCCCAATAACTTTAGGTGGGTTTTTTTTGAAATATTTGGATAATTAATTTACTTTGTTTGAGAACCCAAATCGTATAAACTTGGTTCCTCTTCTCCAACAGTTTCGCGGAACTTCTAGGTTTACAATAAGGGTAAATCACTTTTTAGTCACTCAACTTTGTTTGTGTTTCTGTTTGGCCACTTAAAATTTCAACCCCAACCATCATTGAACTTTTGAATTCCAGTCATTTTGGTCAGTTAGTCGTTGAGTGTTTAACGTAAATTTATTTTTATGGGTAAATTTACGCAAAAACAAAACTAAAACTTTACATTAAACTCATAGTTTTGGATTCATTTAGATTCACTGGTATCATTTTCCCCCCAAAAATCTGGACAGTGAAAAAGTCAAGAATAAAAAGAAAAATAATATATCACGAATTTACGATAACCAAACATGAACATTACAGATAAAGATAAGTATAAAAAAATTGAAAATAAAAAATAAACTAAAACAAAATAATGTTTTAATACTAATTATATCACAAATTATAGGCAATAACGATGGCAAAGAATGGAAGAATTCCAACAAAAAAAGGCTAAAGTCAGGAAAAATTCTCAAAACACAGTGTTTTGGTGTTTACTTTCGATACTTAATTGTCGAATAACCAAAACGTGTGAAATTTTAAAAAGTTAAGTATGAAATTTAATAAAATTACGTAACCTAAACAAAAAAATATAAGACTACAAAAAATAATTTAGCCTTGGAATAAAAAAAATTGAGTTTGTCTAACATACGACATGTTACGGTATAACTATAGTACGACACCAACTAAAAGTGTTAAACATGGCATTGAAAATGTTAGACTTTTTAATAACGTTTTCAGTTGTGATACTTTCAAGTTTCAAAACTTTCATCACTATTAATAAGATTTTTTGTAAGAACCGAAAATATTATAAAAATATAACATTTTCAGTTAGTGTCGCATCGTAAACTGCCGTACCGCAGACCTACCCAAAGAAATTAAGATACAATTAAAAAACCTAAAGCAAATTCTAAATTCTAAATGTTAATCGTTAATTTCTTTTATGGTATGCAATCGTTCAAGTCTCATTTTGTTTGCACGTGGATATAAAAGCAAAATGCAACATTTGTGCAACTCTTTTCATTTTTTAGCAAAAGTAAACTTAATAGTTCCACTTGTATTTACACAAATCGACAATCGTCATCAAGAAGTTTCCAAATGTAAGTTTTAGAGTTTGATTTATCGACTTACGGGTTTATTTATGCTTCGAGTATTCGATGAAAAGTGCTGCCCAAGGAGCAACACTCATTTTCATAACACAAACAACTAATTAAGTCGAAACAGTTTGAAACACATTTTCTAGTGTTCAATGTTATTTAGAAGGCTATTGGATTGTTTTCGACGTTCCATAGAAACCAAACCTCGAGCTATCAATCGGCAGTCCTTCACTATGCTCGACAGGCTCGCATACTCTCCTATTGTATTCATGTTTTGTTCTTACCATAGAGTCCAACATGAGATATCAATCAGCAG
This sequence comes from Hibiscus tridactylites, assembly GCA_958450335.1. NCBI lineage: Eukaryota > Viridiplantae > Streptophyta > Magnoliopsida > Malvales > Malvaceae > Hibiscus > Hibiscus tridactylites. Next base: position 3,351,638 of record OY288273.1, read on the forward strand.
TCCAACTCTGCTCGACGATCTCACGTACTCTCCTATTATATTCACGCTTGTTCTCACTAAACATTTGAGCAACTTCTAAATTTGCAGGGGAGTTTAGATTCGGGTCGCAAAGCAGTGACTACATACACAAAATAAGAGTGACTTAAAACAGATCTAAGAGAGATGACCATAAGTGGCATACATGTTAATGCAATAATACCACACTTGTATAACAACCTATCTGGATATAAACCAAAGATTCTTAATTTATACCATGACAGGAAGATTTGGAAATACTAATAGGGTAAACTACACCAAATAAACTTTAATAGCAGCTCGTGCCTTTGCAGCAGCTCGGTTAAGCTTAATCCTTTCAGGATCTTTCGGTTTGCCGAAGATACTAATTGCATCATCATTTTCAACCACTTGTGAAGATGAAATATTTGTTCCATTATTTGGCAAGATTGATATACCTTTATTGGAGTCCACAAAATCACTAGCATTGTTCACCGGTATCAGAGCGATCCTTTGACTGCCCGATTTCACGCTGAGCACCCTTGAGTGAGGTAGACAAGGTGAACAACTGTGACAATTGGCCAATCACGAGAGCAGAAGCTCGTGACGAGGGCGTCACGAGGTTGAGTGGGGGAGAATGTCACGTCTGAGAAGAAGAGGCGGGGTCATTAATCCCACATCGAAAAGGAAAAATAAGGTATTGAGATATATAAAACGGTGGCGCTGCACATCCTATGAGACATGTCTTTTAGGAAAAGGGTAATGGCCCCGTGACAAGTGGTATCAGAGCGACCCTTTAACTGCTCGATTTCACGCCGAGTGCCCATGAGTGGGGTAGGCAGGGTGGACAACTGTGACAATTGGCCAATCACGAGAGCGGAAGCTCATGAAGAGGGCGTCACGAGGTTGAGTGGGGGAGAATGTCACGTCTGAGAATAGGCGGGATCATTAATCCCACATCGGAAATGAAAAGGGAGGTCTTGAGTAGGGGTGAGCGTTCGAGCGAGTCGAATCGAGTCGAGTCAAAAAAATTCGAGTTATTCGAGTTCAATCGTCATATTTTACAACTTGAACTTAAATTGAAATTTTTTCGATTCGAGTCGATTTTAGCGAGTTCGAGTCGAGTTCGAGTCGATTCGATTTTTCGAGTTTGGTTTTAATTTAAACATTTTTCTATTTATATCTACATAAATATTTCTTCATATTATTTTTCACATGTGTAAAAAAAGATTTTGAATTATATCTACATACATATAAATTGACTTATGACTAAACAATACAATGATTCTAAAAGCACAAAAATAAGAACACATTTTACATCAAACAAGGTAAACCTGTCCAAATTTCAATTGTAACAATCAAACCAACAAAAAGAAAACTCAAAGTTGAGGGGCTAAATTACAAAAGTAGAAAATTTAATTTAAAAATATGAATTGAAGCTAAATAGGTATTCTAGTTTTTACATTGGTTTAGGAGCATGTGGTTCAATTTTGGTCAAAATTGACTTAAAACGAAGGAGATATTGAAGAAATGAGGAAATCATACAAAGTTAAGGGGCTGAATTGAAAAAAATATGAAATTTATTTTAAAAATATAAATTGAAGATAAATATGTATTCTACGCTGGTTTAGGAATATGTGGTTCAAATTTGGTCAAAAATGGACTTAAAATGAAGGAGGAATCGAAGAAAAATGAAATCAGTGACTAAATTGTAAAACTGTAAAATTCGGTTTTTCGATTTTTCAATTTTTCGAGTTGGGCAAATTCCAAACCGACTCGAAATCGAAATTTTTTCGAGTTAATCGAGTTGACTCGAATAACTCGAACAACTCGAATAACTCGACTCGAATAACTCGAAATTGAAAAAAAATATCGATTTTTTCAAGTCGAGTCGAGTCGAGTTTTGCTCACCCCTAGTCTTGAGATATATAAAACGGTAGCGCTACACATCCTATCAGACATGTTTTTTAGGAAGAGCATATATATAAAAAGGTAGGTAAAAGTTTGATATGCAGACTGTGTAATACTAATTTTGTACAAGCGTGCATATTTATACTATAAAACTCAAATCTTAAATCTCTAACTCTAACCCTAAACCTTATACCTTATGCCCTAAGTTCTAAACCCCACAAATTTAAACCCTAAACTGAAACTAAAAGGCATATGTGAACTAAAATTTACACAGTCTACATATAAAAAAAATCTTATATTTATTTCTTAAAAAATAATTAATTAAATTTATAATGTTATGGTATTAATTGCTTTTAATTAAATTGTTTTTTTTTATTTTTTGACTATGTTTCTAATTAAATTGTTATTGGACAAAATTCTTTTAAATAATTCATCAGCATAAAATATTTTGAAATGTGAAGAAGCAAGGAGACTCCCTGCACAAGTTATCAATTTTAGAAACGCGTGCACTGACAATTCGTTACGCGTTAAATCAAAGACGACTACGATTCATCTTTTTTTTGAACTTTCAGTCTTATATCTAAGGGTGTTTAAAATTACCCGATTTGAACTATTCAACCCGACTACTCGACAATTCAAACATAAATAATCGGTTATTTATCAGGAATTTTTTTACCCAGGTCGGGATCAATTCAAAAATATAATTTTTTTAGGAACAAATTGACACCTAGCACCTCCCCGGAGAATCTACGCATAGAAAGTTAAATCCCCATGAAAATAAGCTAAAAACACAAACCTAATTAAAAGCCAAGAAAAATCAATCCAAAACCCATGATCCATAGCTATAACAACAACGATAAAAGAAGCTTCAACATATCTTAGCAATCAAACCTAGAATTTCCCTTAGATATGTAATTACCGCACACAAATCTAAGCAAAATTAAAGAAAAACAAGCAAAAAAAAAATCTAATTCTAGAAATTGAAATGAAAGAGCAATAAAAGAGAACAAAAAGACGTTCATACAGAGTAAACGCGGCGAGTTAACTCGAATTCTTTAAAAGAAAGCTTCACAATCACGAGTTAACAACAGGAAAAAGAAAAAGTAAGTTTTCCTTCCCGAGATTTGCTCAGGAAACAAACGAAATTCTATCAGAGAACCATTTTTTGAAATTCCTTTTAATTTATAATGTTTATAATTAAATTGTTATTCGACAAAATTTTTTTAAATAATTCATCAGCACAAGTTGTCAATTTTAAAAACGCGTGCACTGACAATTCGTTACGCGTTAAATAAAAGACAACTACGATTCATCCATTTTTTGAACTTTCAGTCTTATATCTAAGGGTGTTTAAAATTACCCGACCCGAACTATCCAACCCGACTACTCGACAATTCGAACATAAATAATCGGTTATTTATCCGGAATTTTTTTACCCAGGTCGGGATCAAGTCAAAAATATGATTTTTTTGGGTACTCGGTCCCTATTTTTTTATTTTATTAGATTACTTAATATTTTTACTTTAAAACTATATTTAAATCCCTAAATTTATTCTATATTTGTATTATATGCTTTCATGTCTTAATTTTTTTAAAAAAAATATTTGTGAATATGTAAAATTCTATATGAAACAAACAACAAGGTTTATCTATTGCATTTATGCATTAGTAGGTTTCTTTAAAAAATATGAGATTCGAAAAAAAATCACGATCGAGATTAATATTTTTAATGTCTTTCTTATGGTTATAAACTTCAAATCATTAATTTTTTTTTGTTTGGATCATGTGTTATGAACTTTTAAGGTTTTTTTTTAATTTAAAAAAATAATAATAAGAACCGAGTAACCAATACCTTATTTTACGGGTACCCGAGTTTAACGGATACCTGATAATCGAGTACTCGGTATTCACAGGTCGAGACACGGACCGACAAATTCAGTACCCGAAGGTCCGAGTACCCGAATTTGAACGCCCCTACTTATATCATCATCCTAACATAATTCCTTCTCCTTTTACAACAACAATGATGAAAAACAAAATTAGAATAAGAGAAAATATCCTAAATTTTCTATAATATTCTTATTCTTTATATTAAAAACGAAACTACTATTAGGTTAAATGTACCATATGTCCGGAAAATATGACCAAATTTTAAATTAATTCTAAACACTTATGATATTTTAATTGAATTTTTAAAATATCAATATCATATTTATATTTTTAATTGAGTTTTTAAAGTATCAATATCATAACCATATCAATTAAGTCATTTGTTAGAGTAAGATTATAAGCTTAGAAGTTAAACGTGAGATGAGGTGCTTAAAAGTTTGGGATTGTTTTAAAATTTTGATTATAGTTTGGGACTGTTTGTACAATTAACCTTTAATTTTTAATCGGTGGGTGATTAATGATGAGCAGAATAAGACCATGGAGGAGACGGCGAAAAATCTGATCCGATAGCTTGAGTTTGATTAGACGGCGGCCTGAAAATGTCCATTTGGTGCTGCTCAGTTAGAGGAAGATGATGAAGGTGGCGGTGACAAAAAAGAAGATAACAATGGCGGTTGAATATTAGGTAACTGAGATGGAATCATTTGGTTTAGCAGACTTGTAGCCATTGAAATCATTACAACTTTGTAGCAACTGAGAATAGTTCCGGTAGTCTATCTGTATATCGGCGGTGGAGCTCCGAAGAGGATTTGGGGACTGATAATATGACGGAAAATGGATTGTTAGAGAAGTAAAAATAAAGTCTAGTTAAATGTAATTATTTGATTTTTTCACTATAAAAAATGTAATGTTAGGATTGAAGAGAACGTACCTCTGAAGATCAATAAATACTGAACATATGTTTCCTCGAACAAGATAAACTGTTATCAGTAAAATAAAAGCTATAAAATCAAATATATATTGTTTTTCTAGCACTTATGGTATTATGTTCTTAGTTTTTGATAAAATTCAACTATATTTACAAATGAAAATTTAGTTGAAACGGAAAAAACTTAAATTTTCTCATAAGCTTAGTTTTCTCATAAACTTATGGTAACTAATTTTAATATTAGTTGTTAATCATTGGTGTTCATTATTATTTTTTATTGTTTTGTTTTTTCAATTTTAATAAAAATTTTTACTCTTATAACATGTATTTTCTCTGTCTTTATGACACGTTTTTTATTGTTTTTGTGGTTCGTTTCATCTGTCGTTTAGCACATTTCAATATACCGTAGGGGTTGTTTGGTGCTCGTATAAAAATCTTTACAGTGTTAGTTTTCTGATTTGATTCTGTCTGTGGTTATAAAAAAGATTGATCCCCAACCGTTTAATGGCTTGTTAGTTGATGTAATCTGTCTGATAGATTCGTTTGCTCACCCTCCTTTTCTATCACGTAAAGCATCTCATTTGCTAGAAGCAAAGAAATTCATGTAAGTTTCCCGATTTTGATGGTATGCTAATCTTTACGGAATAATTTGTTTTTCTGTGCACCTTTTGTATGAGATTTTTAGTGAACTAATTTTTTCTCTTTCTGATGCATTGTATTTATAAATGTATTTTATGATAATTAATAAAATTTACATGTCATTGTTAAAAAAACTATATTTACAAATAAGACTACTAGAATACAAACCTCTTAAAAAATACTATCTATTTTCTCACTTCTTTATTTTAGTTTTTTTAATTTTAATACTCTAATCTGATTACAAAGTAGTATTTTAGTCTAATTTTATATTCAAATAAACTTGCTAGGAACGAAGTTAAGATTTGAGGTTGGAGTAAAGCACAAATATTTGAAAGTAAGCAACGGATTGATAAATAATCTATTTTCAAAAAAAGTTTATATATAAGAAAAAAGGGAAAGTTTCTCCTTTGAGTACTTTCGTCTCTGAAATTTATGTGCATTTACAAATTTTGCTATTTAAATTTAGATCTTCTAAACAGAACGTCACTGCTCTAACCACACAATAAATTCCTTTAAATTTAAATATTTAAAGAAATAAAAACAAGATAAAAAAAATTCTCATTAAAGTGACTTAAAGTATTTCAAAAACTAAAGTTAAGGTGAAATGAGAAAGCGACTTTTGTTAAAAAGAATTTATTAAGTAATGAGTTCAATCTCTAGTCAATTTGCCAATTTGGTGTTGACTTTCTATACTTAATTGTCGAATAACTAAAACATGTGAGATTTAAAAAGTTTAGGGATGAAATTTAATAAAATTACGTGATCTAAACAAAAAACACAAGACTACGAAAAATAATTTAGCCTTGGAATAAGAAAATTGGATTTGTCTCACGTACGGCATGTTATGGTACGACTATGGTGCAGCACCAACTGAAAGTGTAAAACATGGCATTGAAAATGTTAAACTTTTTAATAACATTTTCAGTTGTGATAAGAATCAAAACTTTACTTTCGAGTTTCGAAACGTTCATCACTTCAGATAAAAATTTTCATAAGAACCGAAAATATTATAAAAAAATATAACATTTTCAGTTGGTACCGCACAACAAAACTACCTAAAGAAATTAAGATACAATTCAAAAACCTAAAGCAAATTCTAAATGTTAATAGTTCTTTTCTCTTATGGTATGAAAGTTCAAGTCTCATTTTGTATGAAAGTTCAAGTCTCATTTTGTTTGCATGTGGATATAAAAGCAAAATGCAACATTTGTGCAACTCTTTTCATTTTTTAGCAAAAGTAAACTTAATAGTTCCACTTGTATTTACACAAATCGACAATCGTAGAAGTTCTCAAATGTAAGTTTCAGAGTTCGATTTACCAACTTACGTGTTTATTTATGCTTCGAGTATTCGATGAAAAGTGCTGCCCAAGTAGCAACACTCATTTTCATAACACAAACAACTAATTAAGTCGAAACAGTTTGAAACACATTTTCTAGTGTTCAATGTTATTTAGAAGGCCATTGGATTGTTTTCGACGTTCCATAGAAACCAAACCTCGAGCTATCAATCGGCAGTCCTTCACTCTGCTCGATAGGCTCGCATACTCTCCTATTGTATTCATGCTTTGTTCTTACCATGGAGTCCAACATGAGATATCAATCAGCAGTCCAACTCTGCTCGACAATCTCACGTACTCTCCTATTGTATTCACGCTTGTTCTCACTAAACATCCGAGCAGCTTCTGAATTTGCAGGGGAGTTTGGATTCGGGTCGCAAAGCAGTGACTGCATACACAAAATAAGAGTGGCTTAAAACAGATCTAAGAGAGAGAGATGACCATAAGTGGCATACATGTTAAATGCAATAATAACACAGTTGTATAACAACCTATCTGGATATAAACCAAGGATTCTTAAGTTTAGTATCGATTATATCACTGAACTAAAAATCGATATTATTTTAGCAATGAACTTTAGTTTAGGCTTCAATTATATCATTGGGCCATTAAAATCGATGACATGGACGGATCTTAACGGTTCGCATGCGATGATGTGGAGGGATTTTAACAGCCCAGTGGTATAATTAAAACCTAAACTAAAGTTCAGTGCTGAAATAGTATCAATTATTAGTTCAGTGGCATAATCGATACTAAACTTAAAATTCAATGGTATATGGTGTAGTTTATCCTTAATAATATTTTATTCCATGGACCTTAGATAGCTGCAAATGTAAACCTGAAGAAACTATATTGTACCTGAATGGATGTCAGTATTGCAGCTACATCATAAATTGGACTCCATTGATTTTGTAGAATGTCCAAACAGATGCTTCCGTCAGCGTAAACTGACAATTAGCAAGACACATACGGATCAGATCAAGAATGGCTAAAACTGCTGATTACCAAAATATACAAGATCACAGAGATAATACTTATATCATAATAACAAATAAAATATAATACAGTAATCAAATGCTGAGAACCAAAAACATGTGAATTTGCCAAGTAATATCAGCTTTAAAGCTTTGGTTGTAATGATGGCTGGGTTCTTATGTCACAAACGACGGCCTTGTGTTTCCTAAACATTAATTAGCTCATGTTTGGAGATTCATAAACAAATGCTATTTGTATCCTCCTTGAGCACACACTTTCGAAGTAGCGGTCTACTTATTCAGAAATCACAAGTATCAATCACTTTCCGAGTATTAGATCTTCTCATTCAGAAGTATAGTTGATAAAAAATAATGACATGATGAGTGACAGAAGCTTACTATTTGGATGGAACATTCGTGATACAAAACGAACCGTTGGTGGCTTGTTTGGATAATCCTCCGTAAACTGAAGTGTCAACTTAAACGTACCTAAAAAGACTCAAGATTATCAAAACAGATATTATTAATTTATAGTTGTTAGTAGTTTTCCCACATTATATTGGGGAAAAAATATCCAAATCTATAGCTTATATAATCCTAAAATTCTACTATTCAAACTAAAATCCGCATCAGAAATAAGCATGACAAGTTTCCATCCAAAATGCAGAGGTCTTATGGCCATCCAGGTTAGAGGAAGCATGTAACCAATTCATATATGGAAAATTGATATCATTATGGGACTACAGAATTATTGAGGAATTGTCCCCGTTTAGATAGATAGATAGATAGATAGATTATTTCAACGTATAGCGTGCACAACAATTTTTAAAGAGACAATCAAACAAATAAACCAAAGAACCATAGACAAATTGATACTTCAAACCAGAATTTACTTTACCTCCATCCCACGGGGTGTCGTCAGGCCTGCAAATCCATCAAGTAAAGACATTAGCACATGTTATTGAAACTCAATATAAAAGATAAAGATGCTACATTCTTATTTTATCATATACCCAAATATAACAGCATTCCAGAGCATAATGTTGTTATCTTGAGGAGCGCCACTAATTCCAGCAGGAGGATCATGCTGCAACCTCTTAAAATCCCTCATCAGTCTCTTCCTTGCAGGAGTCGACATCCTCGCCTCCTCCTGTCGATTTAAAGGAAGCCAATCCAAAATCAATATAAAGATGCAAACAAAATGAATGATAAAAGCCAAAATTCTTTAACATACACAGAAAACAAATCGGACTAAAATCAGACTTCTACAAGTAAACCAAGTTTTGAACATCAGTTCTGTAACTTTATATGCAGATTGACATTCAAACCTCAATATTTACTTTGAGAAGCACACATAGACCCGTAAATCAAGGGCCACACAGTACACACAACAAGAAGCAACTCATTCCAATCCCATAAACTCTAGTTAACACCCCATGCTTCTAATTAAACATTTACAAGTTAGAATCTCAAGCACTAATGGCCGGAAAACATCAATTTGCATACTAATCATATAAAAAAAGGGGGAAATTGCTTACAGATCCAATTGAGAGAAAAGAACCAAAGATGACAGAATTAAAGCACACTTTTGCTTTTAAATTTTGTTCAGGACACTGATTCAGCAAATCACAACCATTAAACACGAACGTAAGATTATAATTCAATAATTTCTATAATTATTAGAACAAATTGGCACCTAACACCCCCGGAGAATCTACGCATAGAAAGTTAAATCCGCCATGAAAATAAGCTAAAAACACAAACCTAATTAACAGCCAACAAAAATCAATCCAAACCCATGATCCATAGCTATAACAACAACAATAAAAGAAGCTTCAACATATCTTAGCAATCAAACCTAGAATTTCACTTAGATATGTAATTACCGTACACAAATCTAAGCAAAATTAAAGAAAAACAAGCAAAAAAAATCTAATTCTAGAAATTGAAATCAAAGAGCAATAAAAGGGAACAAAAAGACGTTCATACAGAGTAAACGCCGCGAGTTAACTCGGATTCTCTAAAGAAAAAGCTTCACAATCTCGAGTTAACAACAGGAAAAAAGAAAGAGTAAGTTTTCCTTCCCGAGATTTGCTCAGGAAACAAACGATTTTTTTTTATCAGAGAACCATTTTTTTGAAATTCCTTTCTTCTCAAATAATTATATAAACCAATTGCTCAGGAAAAAAGAAGGGTGGAATAAGGGGAAAAGGGTTAATCGGTTCTGTTTGGATCATTTCGGTTTTGATTATTTCAGTTCTGATATCATTCGATTTGATTCCAGTTCGGTTAATTTTCGAGTCGGTTGATTTTCGGTTTGGATCTGTTCGGGTCAATTTTTAGTTGATGGGAGATCCGTCGGTTTTAATCAAGTTTTTAGGTTGGTCAGTTTTTTTGCACCCAATATATTTGACTTTTTGGTGAGTTGTGTGATTGTTCATATCTCATCTTTTTTATTTCTATTAATATCTTTTATTTATTTCAGGTTGTCTTCGGTTCGGTTCTATTCGGATCAGATTCATTCGGTTCGGCTCTATCGGTTCAACTAAAAATCAGTTCGGTTTCGGTTCGGTTTTGGGTTTCATGTCAAATTTCGGGTAAGCATGTTCGGTTCGGTTTCGGGTTCAGTTCAGGTAAATCAGTTCGATTTTCGAGTCTCGGGTCAAGTTTGTCAGGTCTATGTCTAACATAACATAAGGTGCGACTACATCACTAACTGAAAATGTTATAAAATTTAAAATACAAAATTAAAAATATTATAATATTTGATAATATTTTTACATGGTGATAAGTATAGAAACTTTAATTTCGAATATCGAAATTTTTATCGCTTCTGATAACATTTAAGTTTTTATAAGTACCGAAAATATTATTAAACAATATAACATTTTCAGTTTCATATTTCAAATCTTATAACATTTTTAATTAGTCTTACACAGTAACCTGCCGTATTGTAAAACTACCCGTAAAATAAGCCAATTTCGTTTTTTCATTGCTTAAATTTTAAATTTGACATGCCACGTCAATTATTTCCACATGTCATATCATATCACATCAGATCGTTGTTATTAAATAACGTTGTTAACAAATAGTAAATCAATAATGTTAGTAATTGATTTGTAGTTTTTAAAAGGATAAAATACTTAAATCGTGACATAATTTTGTTATGTGACTTATTTTAGCTACACAACTTTTAAAATGTTCAATTTTAGCAATAAGCTTTAAACATTGACCTGTTTTGGTCACTTTATCGTTAAGTCTCTAACACTGTTATGACGTGGAAATAAAAATAATAATAAAAAATATATATTTTTAATAATATTTTAATACACTTAATTAAATAAAAAAGTCAAACTCTCCCTCACCTCACCCTATTTCACTCTCACCCCACCCCTCTCTCACATTTTCTGACAACCCTTTTCTTCATCTGAAAACGTCGTTCTGGAGAATTTTTCAACGAACCAAAATCAGTCTACTCTTCTTCATAACTTCAGCAAATTATATTGCTCTAATCTATATAGGCGAAGAAAAAAAATTAAGGCACAAATAACTAAAGTCAAAAACATAAACTAAGTTTTTTCATTTCATAGGTGACCAAAATGCTAGAAATCTAACATTAAAACATGCTCTCTACATATGATAATTTACAGAGAAACAACACAATTAACAGATAGTTAGAAGTTAAATCCTCCATTAATATTTTTACATCCATCATTGTCTCATGGCATCAAGAATTAAGAATGAAGTCTCAGTCAATTCATCATAGTTTTAATAAATGAAATATAAACATACAAATAGATAACAATAGAAAAGGAACAAATTGATAACCAAAAATTCAAAGAAAAACAAAAGAAATCGGAACAAATTAGAGCAAAAAGGCGAAACCGAACTGAAATTTAAAAAGGGAAAGTTTTACCTTCTCATTTCGGTTTCGACGACCGGAGCATCGGACGGTGTATCCCAACGGTCATTCGAAGTGCCTTGATGAAGAGATCAACATACCTCAGTTTTAGGTCGATTCAACGGTGGACGGTGACGAATCGCCCTCCCAAGACGCAAAAGTTTAGACTCGTTTTAGGTCATTTGATGGTGATTTTTAGAAAAGTGATAATTTAGATATTTTATTTTGGGTTTTATTTTGATGCACAAGCTGTGTAAATTTTTTTTACACAATCCTTTTATAAAATTTAAAATTTAAATCAGAAACCCTAACAACCTAAAACCTAAACCCTAAGCCCTAAACCCTAAACTCTAAATTCTACTCATAAACCTTAAATTATATACCCTACATACTAAACCCTAACCTAAAACCTAAAACCCTAAACCCTAAAATTAAAGGGCTTGTGTAAACTTTAACAAGCTTGTGCATCAAAGTATTTTCCTTTTATTTTTTTTTAAATTCAGTGATGAAATGAAAAACTTAACTAATCTCTAGTTACATTACCATAATTTACAGTAGAAAGGCACCAAGGATTAGCTCCACTTAAGTGCCAGCTTTATATATTTAGTCTTTGCCAAAAAAAAATTTAACCATCTATTTTCGATTCATTCATTGAATAATTCAGATCAAGTATTATAAAAATTTATTATAAGAGTGATTTTCTCAACCTAACAATTAATAAGATAAATTACTTTAAAATGTTTTAATTTATGACTGAATTTTTGTTCTGTTCAATGTAAGTATTAAATCACTAAGTCGTTAATAGTGTGATGATGTAGTCTTTTCTTTCTCATTTTTCTACAGAAAACCTCTAGTCATTACTCTGATCAATCACAACTCGTCACCATTCACAACAATATTAATACCAAAATATTTGCATTTCTCACTATTTTTTCTTCTTTCCATATTGACTTTTCACGAAACTTACTTAAAATCGGTGAAAAATTCATATAAATGTTTAACTTATAGTGCTTCGATCTCCTACAACAATTATTTGATAAGGCTAGTTTTGAAGTATAGTGTTTGTCTTTTAGACATAATATTTCTTACCATTCAGATTTTTAAACAAAATACCCAAAATGAGACACTCATAAACCCCAAAATAGTATTTTATCTTTAATTTCTTAATTTTTACAGAGAATTTGAAAAAAAAATCTAAACTATTAACGTGGTAGAACAATGAGACGATTTCATTGGTTACTAAGTAGACCACCACATATGTTGGAGAATTATGGTTTACAGCGGTGACTCAAGTCATTGTTAAAGTTAGAAAGTTTCAAAATTTAGTGACTAAATGACCAGATCTATACATAAATAAAATATATTTCATTAATAATTTAAAATATATTTTATTAATGATTTAAAATATATTTTAAATTATACAATTAACTGCAATTTAACATATGTAGTACATTGTTGTAATTTTGAAACAAAGATTAGCTTTAGTCCAATGGTTAGGTGTTAACGTGGACAAGGATGTACCTAGAGAGGACCGGAAGGGACAATTGTCCCCCTAAAAATTTAAAGTCTATATATAATTTAGAAATTTTTTAAAATTTTTCTATGTATTTTCTATTAAAAATATATTTTCGCCCTCTAATATTTTATAAGTTTGCCTCTTCTTATAATTTGATAAGTTTACTCCACCCTTCTAACATAAAATCATGCGTCCGTCCCTGAACGTAAAAACTTTAAATTATGTATACACATAAATAAAATAACAATTTTCAAGTACAAAAGATTTAGTCAGCTGAATGACAAAGAATTAATTCCATATTGTTTATTTAACTGTTTGTAAACCATACTTATTAACCACTTGATTCAGTTTAGTCTTATTATGTTTTTTATTATTATTTCGATTTTGGGTACATATTCGGTTACCTTAAAAGATTTAAGGCACCATTCCACATGGACTGCCCTGTTTTATCATATAATGAAAGCTTACTCTCTTCAGATTCTAAGCCAGACAGTGCACTTTTGTTGTTGGAGCACATAAAAGGGACATTATCAACTTCTACCTCGGTCAAGTCGTCTTCGTTTTCGTCGTAATTCGCATTCAAATTCTGCTCCACTAGTTTGTTGAACATCGAAGACCTAAGGAGGAGACTCAGTGCGGTCGAGGGAGACGATGATGAATTCGGACAACGACTAACGACGGCCTTCTTTCGGATATCTGTGGGTTCGTCTGCTATTAAGGCATCGGAGTTAAAGAGATGTAAGCTATTTGTTTGTTCACTTGGGAAAAATTTCGATGTCGGCGGCGGCAGTGGCGGCATCGATGTCGTCGTTGTCTTAAATTGTTCCGAAACAAGGGGATCATTGGCTCCTGGTTTTAGCCATCTGATGTATGTGCTTAAATCAAAGTTGGTTACTGCATTGATCCCTCTATATTCAATTGCTGCAATATCATAAGCATGTGCAGCCTCCTCTTGTGTACCTGCAATAAGAGACCGTGCCGTCGGACTTAATCGAGTCTCGATTGATCCCGGACGGAATTTAGTGTCCGAAGTAAAAAAAAAAAAAACTCACTGTATGTTCCAAGATAAAGATATTTATTTCCAAAAACCCTGCCTATTCTTGCCTCCCATCTCCCATTATGATGATGCCTGAAATGCATTTAGTAAAATATATTAATTAACGTTTAATTATTTTTCGAACATTTGATAATAAAAAAATAGTTAAATTCTGTCTCCTTATATGTTTACCTGGCTACTCCTCTGTACCTGGAAACACCCCTTGAGAAACCACTGCTTCTCCTATAAAACTGATGATTAAATACAGAAAAATTGAATATATTTGTTCGCGGTTTTATATTCGAGTTTGAACAATATAATATGACATTTTGACATATTGGAAAGGGAAATCACCTTCTTAAAGAGGCTAAGTATTCCTCTTTTGTCACATTTCTCATTATCTCAATCTCGTTTTGATAATCAGATACCTGGAAAATATATTATATGTGTATTTGACCAAATATTAGATATTTCTTGGCATCAAGGAAATAAAAAAAAAATATGTAAATCATCACTATAATTTATTTTGATCATTAAAGTTTCAAAACGTTCAATTTATTTATTAAATTTTAGACATTGAACGTTTTTGTCACTAAAGTTTAGACAATGAACGTTTTTTTAAATCCCAAACTATTGTAGATAGTGGTCGTTCGGTCCCAAATTTCACCGGTCATTTCATCTTGATCCCCTGAGTTTGAATTCAACATCTATTTTGCCGAAAAGTGTTCTGAAATCGGTCAAAAACTTTTTGTTTTTTCTCTCGGCAATCTCTCTTCTTCGCCGTCAGATAGAGTCCGTTTCTCAGTATGTTGCTTCTTTCGCGCCGATGAAGTTTTTTAGTATTCGAATTTTGGAGAAATTTCTTTGTTCGCCATAAATGGATATCGTTAAAAAGTCAACGGATGAGTGACATAAACGTTTAATGTCTAAATTTCAGTGAGTAAATTGAATGTTTTAAAACTTTAATGACCAAAATAAGTTTGAAAGTAAAATAATTTATCCTAAAAACTTTTTCAGATCAGCAGAGACAATAATTTTACAGGAAAATTTGTGAAAGTAGTTGTTCCCCAGTACTTAATTGCTGCCAAATCATAGGCTCTAGCTGCAGATTCTTCTTCATCATAAGCTCCTAATCAAATACCAAAAGTGAGTTTTCCATTTAATTCACTTTTTTTTCTTCCAAAAAAGAAAGAAAATGGTGGTCCAAAATTAAGGACTCACCAAGATAAACTGTTACATTCCATCCAGCAAAATCCATCCAAGGTTCAACCAGATGACACATTAAACAATCATAGCATTAGCAAATATGTGCATGTATGTGACAATAAACCGGATTTTACGAGTCGAAAACTCGAAAAAAATACCTTGTTTTCCTTTCTTCCTTTGTGTTGGATTCCATGAAGCTTTATCCCATAAGTGAGCTTCGAACCTTCCGGTCCATCGATGTCTGTTCCGGCACGTAATAATCAGCCGCACCGTTAGATGTTCAAAGCATTCTAACAAAGTAGAGAGGAAAAAAAAGTGCATTCTAAGAACCTGCTGACTCCCCTGAATCTTGAACTTCTCTTCACTGTTGTTGCAGTAGGTTGATCACCTTGTAGCTGTTGTTGTTGATCGTTGCAGCCTGGTGCAACGCCATTGGAATGATCTCTGCGGCGTCGTTTGATGCACTTCGTGTCGATCGCGTCGCCTTTGACGGTGAACGAACGAGTTCTCCGGGGAACTGATTCGGATTTTGCGGTGACAAGTTCCATGGTTATAAAATCTCAAAATGTCAAGGGTGCAGAAACTGAAAAGTGGTGTTTTAGATTATATACACAGCCACAGGCGGCGCAACTTGGTGTTTTTCACTTAAATCTGCTCCTTTTGCTGTTGAGATTGTCGAATTTTGTTCCGGACAAAACCTGTCGATGCTCACAACATCAGCCAAAGACAAAAATGAAGTGTCTGTATTCTGCCTTTGTCAGCCGAGCAGGAATGTGTCCGATTTTTAATCCTGGTACAACTTTATTTATTTTAACCCAAAAATATAAAATATATTCTAGGCCTTAAATCTTATACTTTAACCTTCAAATTTTAAATCAACCACTAAACTTTAGAATAAATAATGTTATTATACTAGTTTTGTACATAAATAAAATTCATCTTTTCCGATGAATTTTTTGTTTCTCAAGTTTGTTACTTGTTTTTCTTCTACTTTATCAGATTTTTATTCAAATCTGTTTTTATGGCAGTTCTTTTGTCTGTTTAGTGGCAGTTTTTTCGTCTACTGTTTTCATGACAATAATCTGTCTTTTGACAGTTACGTGTTTGAGTGACGAGTATCAACGAGCGCTTTTCAACGAATAAAATATATTTTTAAAATATTGATTGTGAAATAGTTTTGTCCATTAACAATATATCAAATAATAACTCGTTAAAAATATCTAATAACATAATAATCGCGTTGAAATATGTATCAAATACTTGGATTATATACGAATACCTAAACAAAAGTTAAAACTAATGAATGCCTTTGAAAACAACCAAAAGTGAATTGACCCTAACCCTATTCCCCCACCACTGATATTTTCAAGGTTTTAGACGAGTTTGGCATATTTTCTTTTCTAGGTAAATGATTATGTTTTAAACTAGATAGTGGATAAGTGCTTGGTCTTATACACGTAGTTTCCCCCACAAAAGAACCGCAGTGATTAATATAGTAATCTAAATAACAGTTTCAATATTATATTACCATTGTCCTTCTAAATTTATCTTTTGCTATTAATGTTGACCGATAAAGTGAACAATTGTAGATCATAAAAAAATTATGATTTTGATGCTGATTAAAAGTAATTATGAGGTGTTTTCGGTTTGATCTCCTAGTAAAAAAAAGTTATTATGTCTTTACTCTCTGCTATATGATTATTTATAATAATTTAATATATATTAATAGAAAGTTGTCGTAATATTAATATTAATTATATATTTTAAAAAAATAATGACTTAAACTGATTTATTATCAGATGAGAGCACGTGTGTTAACACATGGTCACCGGTGATCATTCACATGTTGTGTTTGCGAAATTGTAAGTGACAGGCACGTAGTGTTCGTAATCATTCGTAAGTTATATTCCCTTGTTTGAGGACCTACTTATTGAAGGTTCGCGTGGTAGTGGTTCGCAGGCAGCCCATCCATTAACAAGTGTGGTATGTGACACGTCACAAGGCCTCAAAATTTGGGGGCCTCCACAACTTTTGGAACGAGCCTATTCGCAGGTGGTAACAATTAAATAGATAGTATTACGTTCTCAAGATAAATATAAAGATTCAAACACATACAATATAAGGTAATATGAACATTCTTGACTACTCAACTAATTAGTGAATCTCAAAATGATAAATTAAGAGTCAAATATTAATAATTATATATAAAAAAAAAGTTTATAGAGGGGTCTAGGGTTTAATTTACTTGATTTCAAAACCTTGAAGGACTTAAAATGTAGTTGAACCTAAGAACTAGAGACATCGCCCATAATCAGATTCATTATATACGTGGCAGATAAGAAAACACGAGACGTAAGATTACAAATAGAAAAGTAATGTTTTGGAAGGAGGCAATCAAACAAGTTTCCTTTGTGACAAAAACAAACAAAAGAATACTGTTTAAGTTCACCACGGAGCTCTTGAGGTTCAGGGCGGTTATTACTATATTAAGAAAGAGAACCTTGAATATTCTCTCTTAATTATAAATATTTTCTATTTTACAATGCAACTATAATTTACTAATGAATAAATAGTATTTTATTTAATATCAATAGTTTTTTTTTAAATTATTATTATTATGTATATACATATATCCTATTTATACTATAGTATATAAAGGATACTGTTTCCTTCGACATTAGCTAACTGGCTTCAATAATCACCTGGTTTAGCCAAGCCTTTAATCAACCCCCTACCCCCCACGTATTTCCGAGTAAAATGGTACAACAATGGCAAATAATATCGGCGAGAGCGACACCCTCCCCACAATACAGGTTCGACATTCTTCGACTTGATGGTCGACGTCCGTGTAGGATATATACACTTGGACAAATAAACAATGCCAATGATTTACATTTAAGATGTTTCCCAAACCTTGTAATCTTTCCCTTCAAGGGCTACAGACCATCTTTGGGGACCACTTGGAGGCTCAAAATAACCTGGTCCGATCTTCATCGCGACTTTTTCGTCCATGATGGCTGCATACACATCCCTCTCCGCCTTGACGATTTTAACCTGCCATATATAATTCACAATATGAAGTTGGTATTTTCCTTTGGTTGTCAATATTTAACCTGGTTGGTGATTTACCAACAACAATAACTGCCTGAACTCTCCCTAGGAAGGGCAAATGAGGTAGCAAATATACGGCACAGATAAGTTAGAAAAACCTAAATCAGATTCATGCAATCGGAATAAGCAAGTGATATGCACTCGGATCAGTCCAGCAAAGGTTTCCGGTTTTTCACAAACCATGCATTGGAATTCTAATAAACAATGTTAATGTTTACTTCCCAATTTTTTCTCTTTATAAAGTAGATTGGAATCTTGGTTGTGTTAGTTCGCAAGTATAAAAGAACTGAAAATTATTTAGTCCCATAATATGAAGCTAAGTATTTGATACTCACCGTACTCCGGCAATGGATTTGGTTTCTGTTTCTGATAGAGATAAGGGCAGCGATTTCAGATCGATAATGAGAGAATATGTGATCGTAGAACACAGCTGGTGTTCCTGGGTGAGTCAAGATATAAGCATATCCTTGCATTTCTTTTCCGCCCGGAAACCTCCAATGACCCTTCAAGAGTGGTGCAAAAAAAAGGATTAAAATAGGGGGGAATCATTCTCTCTCCTCGATGAACTTCAAGGTTCTTTCTCCTTCAAAGTAAAATTGCAGTGAATATATGTGAACATTATATATCACGAATCAATTCTGCAGCCTGACTTCTATTACAAGTGAACTTACCTTGGAAACTTAAAGAATTAACAATAACTTGCTTAAATCCATAGGACTCTACATACGAACACTGCTCTCGTCTATAAAATGTTTGAATCGAGGAAGAAAGTTGATTATCGTATATGAGAAAAGAGGAAGAAAGAACTTCAACAATTTCATCAAGCCTCGGTTTCAGGGAAAGTATTATTATAACATGCACTTGTTTTTGCATGTATCATATATTCTTCGGAGTACCTCAGTTTGGAAAAAAAATGAAAAAGAGACTTGAGAGAGATTAGAACCTGTGTGGAACCGGTATCATGATTCTCTATAAAGGTAACAGCACGAGATGGCCACCATCCAACAACCCCAGGAGGCTTCCCTTTCTGATCCGATAATCTCTGATATTCACATCTTTCCAGAGCCTGGGTGAAACAATTATCCATTAATATTACCTGTGCCTTGCTACTTTAGAAAATAAAGGATTAGAAATAATTGCTAAGGACAAACGACGAAGAGGATGGTCAGTTAGGGAAAATAAAAAATCATCTTTCTATGAGTTTCTCGGCCTCTTATATGTTTAAACTTTAAACGATGCAAAAGATAACAGAATATCACGCATGCCATAAAAGCTAGGTGCAAATGCAATACACCTGGAAACACCAAATAGTGGTTCTCAATTTGTGGGCAGAACAAGCGACACCAACCAATAGAAACAAGGTTGTATTTTCCTTTAAATAAAAATCTGCAGAAGAAATTTGAAAGAAAGCTTACCGAATGAAGAATTCCCTTGGTTGTGACATCAAATGCACCAGCAGTTCCATTTGTAGCATTGATCCAGTCAATAATTCTCTGCCGATGGGCATCTTGATTGTGGTCCATTTCACCGTATGTGTAACTAAGAGAATCCCAATATTCACCCACAGCAAAGTAAGGTTCACTTGCATCCAAGTAGTCCTTGACATAACCACCCCAAAATCCTCTGACAAAATCTAGCCTCCACCCATCATAACCAATTTCTTCTCTGCATGTCACAAAATGCCAGTTAAATATCACATCAACAAAACCATGCAGTAGAAGTATGTATTATGGAGAAACATGAAGAAATATTCTTGAAAGAAACAAAAAGAAAAACTTGTTCAATAAAGGGGGAAAATTGAAATAGTTGGAAAAATATATTGGGGAGTATAACCAAAAAATAGAACCTAAGATTTTATGCAATTGAAACAATCAAATATTTCAATGGAATGCCATTTTGATGCAAGGCAACTATTAATAGCTATGCCAAGAGAATCCATCATCAGAGTAAGATATTATTTATTTTCAAAATTAGGCCATATGGCCAGCACAAAAAAAAGTTTATTTTTCTTCTTTTTTTTCTTTTGTGAGAGGAAAAGGTAAAAATTTTCAAGTGTTTGATAGTGGAAAGAAATGAAACTCAAGTGTTAACCTCAGCCAACCAAGCCATTCTTTGATATCCTTCCTTACAAACTCTTGGGAATGATCAATGTTTGGAGCAGCATGGAAATTATCTCCACTACTTTTGTTGCCCCGCCCCTGTATGAAAAAATACAAGTTCATACATTCTAGAACATCAATATTATAGATGCATAAAGTTCAACCGAAAGATTGCACCAAATCAAGCATGAAATAAGCAATATTCTTCAGGTCCGGATTGAAAGTTTGGAGAACAAGCATAAACACGGGAATGACGCTAGCTGAACAATGTTCAGCCTATAACAATCAAAATAATAAGTGCCCGATTAGGAACTTGTGCAACAACTCAGTTGTATATCAACTAAGGAATTTAAGATGTGCTATCCATGAACCTCTTAAATGCCCTATGTTTCTCAACGCTTACGGAACAAAGAAAACAGCAATACCTGAAAATGAGGATCATCGCCAACCACTGCACGATCATCCCAATTCAAGCGACCACCAAAAATATTCCATATACCATTCTGATTTTTAAAGTGTGCACAACGGTGATTCAATACAACATCACCGAGAACTTTCAGACCCACTTCATGGAGGCTCTTCACAAGTTGTTTCAGCTCATCAATAGATCCATATCTGATAAATCAAGAAAATTTACACAATGTTTTGCTTTAGACCCTTTGAGGAGCATTGAACACAAGATTTCTTTCATATGCAAGAAATAGCTACTGATTTGATACATCTCTGGATGTCCAATAGGTATTTGCAACCTACATTTTAGACTAATAAGAGTAACATAAGTCTCAATTTAGTTTTACCATTACAGACGATTAAATTAAGTAAACAACAAACTGCAGAAGAGAAGGTCAAAATCTGATACTCGGAACCAACATTATATGAGCTACTGGAGCAAACATAAAAAATGCAATTTCATCACTTCTTTTCCTGAAAAAAGATTCCTAGTTATAACTATTATATATATGTGGGAAAATATTTCATGCACTGGCAGTGGAAAAAAAACTTTTCCACAAGCAGGTTCAATTTAGGGTTTAGGTTGTTAGTTTAGGGGTTTAGGTTTTAATGGTTAGAATTTAGGTTTTAGAGTTTAGCGGATAGGGTTTAGGTTTTAAGGTTAGAGATTTGAATTTTAGTTTTTAAGGAGAATTTAGGCATGCTTGTGGAAAAGTTATTTTCCACTGCCAGTGAATGATATAATAAGTAATAACCCTATAATATATGACCTAATCCAAGCACTAAAAGATAGACCTGAAAGATTGGTTATGTACAAGCTTGTAATATGTACCTGGAATTAAGATTATACAAGTCCTTTGGCATGTATCCTTCAGGTGAGACAGACTCTGTTGGTGGTGGTAGCCAAATCACAGTAAACCCAAGTGAAGATATTTCTGAAGCTTTTTCTTGGAGTTCCATATACCATCGTCCAGACTTATTGGATTCCCAATTGAAACCTTGGCACAATATTTCAAAACCCGAGCCTGTTCCAGAGGATATTTTAACAGTGGGTTTTGTTGTATCAGTATCAGTTTCTGAAACATCTTCCTCCGGAAAAGTTGTAATGGAGCTCCGGAAGATGCTATAAGCTTCTGCAGCTAGCTGTTCAATTTCTTGAAGAATGCTTTCTTGTGCTTCCTTTGTTTGTGTCTTCTGACTCTTCTCAGAGCTAAGGCCACTAACCAAGTTTCGGATGTCATTGATGATACCATCAGTATACGAATCACTAGAAATTTCTTCAATTGTACTCTCAGATTGGCCATGTTGACCCAGAACACTACTTGCACCAGAGAGAGGAACATAGAAGTCATTTTCTCCATAGAAGTCATTTTCTCCAAATTTCAACCAAGTGTTATTCTCCAGCTTGAGGACAAAAAGAAATCCAAAAACATCATCTTCTAAAGTGAATAATGCTCCTGATCTGTTTCCTTTAGCGTTTGGCTGCAAAAGGAAGGGTTTGACGCAAGAACAATAAATGAATAAAATAAAATTTCTAAATCAAGAGGGTCAAAATCCCTAGAACAAAATTACAACAAATAGATGCTTTTAGACATTCACACTTGATAAATAGCAAGTTTGCAAACTCAAATATCCTTTCTTCTTGCTGTATGAACTAACTCCAGTACAAAACATTAATTGATGTTAATCATAGACCTAAACTTCATTTCAAAATTATCTGAGAGCATCAGACCATCAATTCATTTGTCAAAAACTTCCTATTATTTGAACATACAGCTACTAAACTAGAAAGAAGAAAAATGAATTGTGGTGCAGAAAGAATAAGATTATACCATTCATTTCCTATGCTTAGAGATATCTTATGATATTTTCATCCTTTAGTTTCTACAGAGAGGTGTTCCAGCACAATCTAACAAAAATCTTTACGTCTGTACCCCAAACAATTATATTCTTGGTTTTATCACAAGAAGTAATGAAGGAAAACAACACAACAGTGTGAAATTGGTAAAAAAAATATTTGCTGACATGCCAATAGGAATGTATAAGCTTACTTAACATGTTTTAGCAAGAATGGAACTATTTATTTGTAGTAAGAACTTAGCCTACAATTAAGTTCTCACTGAGAAAATATAATCACAATTCGCACCTGCAATATAGTGCGTAAAGCCTTGTTCTTGAATAGAGTTGTTTCCGGTGGATATGGGGCAGCAGGAATTTCCCATCTTTTAGCATCATCTCTGCAAATGCCCCAGTGAACTACAACATCTCCAGGTATATCAGTTTCCAAATACAACACAAGTTTTGCTGTTTCAAGAGACTTCCTAACAGCGACAGTCACTAAGTTACCAACAGAAACTTCTTTTACAATGGACTGCTCCTCATAGAACCCTTCAAGGTGCCTATTCTTATTTTTAGAGTCCTTGGACTCATTGTTGTTGTTGTTTAGACTATCAGGTGAAGTTTCTGCTTTAAGTAGCACATTAGAGAACTGCTGCAGTGCACCTAGGATCAGGAGAAGCCAAGGAAACATGTCAGTATATCACTGAACAAGGAACGGATAAATGGTGGGAAAATGGTCCACTGTGTTCACATCCTGACCCACATCCAATTAACTAGGCTCAGATGGGGATCCTATAAATTATCAGCAAGTAGGCCACTTGACTCATTATTCTATATCAATATGTAACTGCACCTAAGAGGCTTCAGGGAACAAGGCAGAATTCAATCTCAGATACACTAACTGTGAGGCGTGATTGCACAGGGCGCAGATCACATGGAAGAAAAGGAAGATAACAATAAAGTCATTTTAGTGATGTTAATCCTACCCATTGTTTCAGTCAATTAAGCAATAAAAGTTATCCTTGATAAATTTAAACTAATAGCAGAAACTGATTTCTTATATAAGTTGAGAGTCATGAAAGGAAACAAAATATAACACTTCCAGCCACCTGACATTACTCCAAACCCTCTTTTCGCTCCAACCGTACTACCATCATCCTCAAGGTAATCCACAAGAGGCACCTTAAAATCGCTACCTCTGTGCTGATACCATGCTCCAGTTTCTTCATCCTGCAGCAACATGTTATCCCGCAAATAATAAGATTGACTAATGATTAGCATCTCTAAAGTAAAAGCATTTTCTCGATAACTTCATTTTGGATATACAAACCTTCAGGACAAAATGTATAGCAGCAATTTCACTGATGAGATTAAAATCGATCTTTACTTCGTGAAACATATCTCCTTTCGACGGTTTATTCAAGGGAGTGTCAATAGCATAGTCCTGAAAAGATTCCACTTACTCAATACATTTATGTTCATAATGAAAAGGCAGTCTTCTATATAAAAATTAGAACCCAACGCGTACTCTAACGGGAATTGAGCCAGGAGGTCTCATGTTTTTGGGTGGTTGATCCCATTCACTGAAAAATGCAAAGACAGTCTATTAATACACAGAAAAAGACGTACTAAATACCCTTTTCTGTGCACCCCAACAGTTATCTTTCTGTGCACGAATATAATTCAATTCCTTAACCCACAAAAACATCCGAGGAACACTTTGAATCAAAGCTAACCTGCCACTATCACCAAGATAAGAAACTCCCCAATGAAGAATCCACTTTCCTGGAAGACTGCATCCTACTGTAAGCTGCCAATCCTGCTGATTCTTTGATTGATCCAACCTGATGAAAATTTTACCCTCCACCTAACATCTCAAATCAAAGAAATTAGTAGCCACTAAAAAAAAGAAGAGAAAACATCATCAAACCGAAACCAAATCCAGATCTCTGTTCAAATTATCAGTTATTTTTTTTCTCCAAAGTTACACTGATGCTAGAATAGATTAGTCAGATCTGTTCGACTTGAAAACGGTACTTCCCCCAGGAATTATTACAGTGTATTGAATTAAGCTTCATTGATCAGCAGAACTTACAAAACTAACATCAAACTTTTCAAAATTTCCCTACATACCAAGCAACGCCATTCCAAATCACTAACAAATAGTAAAGCAGAAGATTAGAAAAACCTTTTCAATTCGATTGACGGTAAAAGTCTCTTTGTACAATACGTCGTCGGAAGAAGAGGTGTCGAAGTTGTCGATAAGAGCTGTCTCCGATGAGCTGGCTCTGACAACAAGACTCGTCCGGCGAGGCTTGAAGCTACAAAAGCAAGAGCTCCGAGAGAGGAGAAGCTTCCGATTTCGAGAACAATCCAATGAGCGAGACGGTTTCAGCAACACCTTAGATTTGGGACGAAACAATAAGGTAGGATTCTGGAGAAGAGAATCCACGGTAACCGCCGCCATGGTCGGTCGGCAAAGGAAGTGGAAAGACGTAGAATTTGATTTTTTTTCCTTCTTTTTGATGTACTTTCTTTTGCGGAATCTCGTAGAAGAGGAAGTTCAGGAAGTGATAATGGATTTATTATTGTAATTATTGAACCGTTTTTGGCACCAAACGAAATGAAAATATCATCGAGATTCCCAGCGATTTCGTAATTTTGTAAATAACGCAAAGCTATCCCTCTTTTAAGTGGAGTAAAATCATAAATGCCTCGATTTTTGGCTTTTTGAGAGATTCGAGCACGTTTTATTAAAGGATAAATTACTACAATAGTGACTTACATTTAGTCAATGTAACCGATTTTTAAAATTGAACATTTTAATTACTTGTATTTTCGTTATGTAAAATTCTGGTTTCTCGAATATTTATTTTCGTATAACACTAACTTTAATTACTCACCGTCCGTCTGACCTAACCTTCGGCGAATTTACACCAAATTTATTAACGTAAGATCATCAGGATAACAGAAATAAACGTTATTTTAGATCAATAGTTTTAGTACGAAAGGAATATTGTTATTCTAGATTATTTAGGATTCAAATAGTTTGTACACACAATTTGTATATGTTATTAAAGAATTAATAAACAAATATTATTTTATAGTAGTATCTTTCAGTTCAAAAAGTGAAAATTTCTATAAAAATACTTTAGTCACCTAAAGTGAAAATTAGGTGTATTCTAGACACTTATTTGTATATTAAATTTTTTAATGTTAATTCGTTAGTTTATCTGTTTAGTTTATTTAATGATACCTATAACTCAAAAGTTTGAGTCGAGTTCTTCAACTTTGTTTGGAATATGCTTATTATATATGAAAAAATATGAAGAAATATAGATATGTATATCATACAATTAAAGTCGTTTAAATTGTAACTAATTAGTGCGATAAAATTATAAATATTTACAATTAAATTTTAAAATTATAAATATTTACAATTAAATTTGAACAGAAACTCTAACAATTCAACTTCGCTCAACTCAGAAAAAAAAACAAATAAAGTTTGAGTTATAAAGTAAGACTCGTCAACCTGACTAATTTGAAATTTTTTATTCAACTCGATCAAATGCTTACCTCTAATCGGAAGAAGGCAGCCTTTTGACATGTTTGTCTAACCCAACCCAAAACCTCGTTTAGCCTAACTTCAACAAGCTCGTAAGCTTGGGCTGAAGGAAAATAGTTGTATAGAACCAAACAGGGCCTTAATAATCAAAAGATCCGGAATGGAAAACGTGATATTATTATGTAGACGAATATGCCCAATCTAGATTCCTCCACACCCGAGGCCTCAACTACCCGCCGTGCTGTTTAAATCAACGGTCAAGAACAGCGAATATTTCCCCCCACGTAAGATCAACGCTCCATAATCACCAAACATTTATTAATTAGTTATTTATTAATTTCTTTTCCTTTGTTTTTCTTCCGTGTGTTTCGTAAACAACGAAGAGTCAGTAACACGCAACCAGCTCTCGTTTCTCTCATTTTCCTCTCCATTTTCTCGGGAAAAAAACAAACAAGAAGCATGGGAAAAGGCCCCGGTCTCTACACCGATATCGGCAAAAAGGCCAGAGGTGAGATTAAAATCACTTGTTTCTTAGTTTATCTTCATTTCTTTTTTCATTTTTACTGATTTTTTTCAATTTAATTTAGATCTTCTGTACAAGGATTACCAGGCCGACCACAAGTTCACTGTCACTACTTACACTTCCAATGGAGTTGTGAGTTTCTTTTTTTTTAATTTGTTTGGACATTTGAATATTGTATCCATTTTCAGCTGATTTAGTGAAGCTTGTGCTATTATTTTGATTTATTTTCTTAGTACGAATGAACTCGTATATGTGAACTTTCTCATTATTGATCTCTCTTTCTTATATCGATGATTAGTTTAAGATGTTTGTTGAAAAATCTGTGGCGATTTCAGCATATTATTTACTTATTATGTTTTGTTGGGGGTAGTACTCTAGTTATAAAGATTCATATAAGTTGTTTGAATTTGTTTGCACAAATGGTTGTTTCTGCATGATTTTGTGATTGATCTAGAGATTCATGGTTTAGGGCCATTCTTTCCGTTTTATATGGTACTTAAATAATTGATATACTTATTCTTTAATTTGATGAATATTTAGGCAATCACATCAACTGGAATTAAGAAAGGTGAATTGTTGTTGGGTGATATAAGCACCGAGCTGAAGAACAAGAACATCACAACCAATGTCAAAGTTGACTCTAATTCTAATGTAAGTTGTAAATTTTTCTCACAATTTTAAGCCTTAAATTTTGAATGCCGTATTCGTACAAATGGTCGAATGCCATCTCATTATGATGAATACAAAGTTAAGGAATGTTTTTGTCTTGTACAGTTTTTACTCTTTTGTGAATGGTGAATTTAACCCTTAAATCGTATCTAATCTTGTATTTTTTTTAGCTTTTTACCACTATTACTGTTGATGAGCCTGCGCCGGGTTTGAAGGCAATCTTTAGTTGCATTGTCCCTGATCAAAGGTCTGGCAAGGTAATGGGGATTTCCTTTTTCTTGTACTTAAGCTTTATGTTCTTTATACCAACATTTTCAGCATCGTGGTTTAGCGAATGTGTTGTTGCTTCGTTTTGCCCTTCCCTTCTGTAAACTTATTTGGTTTCATGAGTACATGGCGAGATTTTTATTGTTGTTGTAACAGGTGGAACTGCAATACCAACATGAATATGCTGGCATAAGCACCAGCATTGGGTTGACTCCAAATCCCCTTGTTAACTTCTCTGGTGTGGTTGGAAACAACATTGTCACTGTTGGGACCGATCTCTCATTTGACACTGCCAGTGGGAACTTAACAAAACTGAATGCCGGATTGAATTTCACCCATTCCGACCTCATTGCTTCATTGGCTTTGTAAGTAGTTCTTTTAGCGGAGCTGGGGATAGCCTTTAGGTTTATATTATATATTTTCATGTGCACTCATATTTCTCTTCTACCTAGAAATATCTGCCTGATTGGATTCTATTATTTCTACTTGTGCTTCTGGTTTTGATGAGGTGTTTTTGTTGATTAACTTCAGGAATGACAAAGGCGACACTCTTAGTGCTTCATACTACCACATAGTTAGCCCATTGACTAACACGGCAGTCGGCGCGGAGCTGACCCATAGCTTTTCAAGTAACGAGAACACTCTCACAATCGGTACGCAGCATGCTCTTGACCCGTTGACCGCAGTGAAGGCTCGTGTGAATAACTTTGGCAGGGCAAGTGCACTGATCCAGCATGAATGGCGCCCGAAATCGCTCATCACAATATCTGGAGAGGTGGACACCACAGCAATTGAAAAGAGTGCTAAAGTTGGGTTGGCCTTGGCACTCAAGCCCTAGGCAAAGCTATTATTGTTGTGTCAAATGTAAGGCAGGCAGGCAGGCCTTGATTTTGATTGGTCGGGACTCGGAGAAAAAACTATGTCCTTCCGTGGATACTAATAATTGTGATCGGCAAACTGAAATTAGCGATTCGTTTTGTTGAACAAGTTTCATGTTTATTCATCTGGGAAACCAAGTGTTGCTTAAATTTGATTAGTGCACTTGTTTACTCATTTCAGTCACTAATCTTGGACTATAAATCCTGCTCCTATTTATGCTTCCATATTAAAAGGTTAGGTTTAGGGTTAAGGTTGGAGTTAATGTTTAGGAAATTGGGGATAAAGTACATTTTTAGGGTTTGGAGTTTAAAATGTAGGGTTAATGGGTAGAATTTATTTTTTTAGTGTTGGAGAATTGATAATAACATTGAAAAGGATTTCAATTGAATCATTTTTTATTAGGATAAATATTTTATACATAAGCGGTGGAAACTGAAAGTTTCTACAAGTGCTTTAGTTTTAGGGTATAGAGAGTTAGTTTAGATTAGTGGAAAACTATACCACTGACCACCAAACAAATTGGGGATACCTATTTGAACTACCGAACTATAAAAAACGTCAATCACACCACCGAACTTATAAAATCAACCTATTTTGACCACCGCCGTTAAAAACCTAACGGTGGAGTGACGGAACTGCCACGTGGCAACTGATGGGTATATTTAAAAATTACACATTTGGTCCCTGTTATTTACACATTCTTTCAATTTAGTCCTAATTTTCAATTAATAAAATAATAAATTATTTAATTAAGTGGTGACACGTGTCAAGACCTTATTGGAGGATTTTAATTATTTATATTTAATTTTATTAATTTTTTCCCCTCCAATCAGGTGGTGACGCGTGTCACCACCAATTTAGAGAAAAAAAACAATTTTTCCCTCACATGCGCACTAAGGGATTCAAACCTAGGTCACCCAAGTGTAAAGGTAACAGCTTTGTCACTACACCAAACACATCTTTGTGCTATAATTCTCCAGATATAATATATATCTCTTATTAGTTTCTACATTTATAAACCAAAAGCTCAAACCCTAAACACTAATTTCACATATATAAATCCTAAACCTTAAACTCTAACCCTAAATATTTCAAATTAAACCTCAAACCCTAAAATTTTCAAATTAATTCCACGCTAAATATTTTAAATTAAACCCTAAACCCAAACCCTAAAAATTTCAAATTAATTCCATGTTAAATATTTCAAATTAAACCCCAAACCCTAACCTTAAACCCTAAATTTCAAATTAATCATACACTAAATATTTAGGGTTTAATTTGAAATATTTAGCGTGAAATTAATTTAAAATATTTAGGGTTTAGGGTTTAAATTAAAATAGTTAGCGTGTAATTAATTTGAAAATTTTAGGGTTTAAGGTTAAGGGTTTGGGGTTTGAGGTTTTTGGTTTAATTTAAAATATTTAGCGTGAAAATAATTTGAAATATTTAGGGTTTAGGGTTTAAGGCTTAATTTGAAATATTTAGCGTGGAATTAATTTGAAATTTTTAGGGTTTGGGTTTAGGGTTTAATTTAAAATATTTAGCATGGAATTAATTTGAAAATATTAGGGTTTGAGGTTTAATTTGAAATATTTAGGGTTAGAGTTTAGGGTTTAGGATTTATATATGTGAAATTAGTGTTTAGGGTTTGAGCTTTTGGCTTATAAATGTAGAAACTAATAAGAGATATATATTATATCTGGAGAATTATACCACAAAGTTGTGCTTGGTGCAGTGGAAGAGCTGTTGTCTTTACACTTTGGAGACCTAGGTTTGAATCCCTTTGCCCGCATGTGAGGAAAATATTGTTTTTCTCCTCTAAATTGGTGGTGACACGTGTCACCACCTGATTGGAGGGGGAAATAAATTAATAAAATTAAATATAAATAATTAAAATCATCCAATAAGGTCTTGACACGTGTCACCACTTAATTAAATAATTTATTATTTTATTAATTGAAAATTAGGACTAAATTGAAAGAATGTGTAAATAACAGAGACCAAATGTGTATTTTTTAAATATACCCATCAATTGCCACGTGGCAGTTCCGTCACTCCACCGTTAGGTTTTTAACGGCGGTGGTCAAAATAGGTTGATTTTATAAATTCGGTGGTGTGATTGACGTTTTTCATAGTTCGGTGGTTCAAATAGGTATCCCCAATTTGTTTGGTGGTCAGTGGTGTAGTTTTCCCTTTAGATTATAAGGTTTAAGGGATTAGAATTTAGGGATAGTTGTTTCAATTTAAGGTTTAAGGTTATAATTTAGAGTTTATAAATTAAAACTTAAATTTTCACCATATTACCCTAACCTATAAACCCTAACCTATAAACCCTAAACTTTAAATTGAAATAACTATCCCTAAATTTTAACCCCTTACACCTAAACCATAAACTAACTCTCTATACCCTATGGCGCTTGTGAAAACTCTCTATACCCTATGGCGCTTGTGAAAACTCTCTATACCCTATGGCGCTTGTGAAAACTATCAGTTTCCACCGCCAGTATATAGGATATTAATACTTTTTATTAAACATGATTTTTTTATCCAATCAAAATAAATTAAACACTTGCTTATATTTTTCGGTTAGTCCATGCGCACATTTTATATATATTGTCTCCCAACTTTAGGTAAAACGCCATATAAACTTCTATACAAATTCATAAACTGTGGCAGTTTTAGGTACAACTTCATAAAATTCCAAGACCTGATTGATAAACAACCATATACCCTAATACTACTATCATTCTTCTTGTACAAAGAAAACAACTCCATAGACTTGAAAAGGAAATGCGAAACTTTGATCATCAATCTTGCTCCTAAAGTGGAACGATTAAAGCATACTCTGCTTGGTTCCCCAAACTGCCGCGCAATACTTAAGATATTCAGTTGTTCTGGCCAGCTTGAAGAAGGCCATCCCTGATTTGAGAAGCGATGTCTCTTACGGCACCTGGCCCGTGTGGGATGAAAACGGAGTTGGATTTTGATGACGCACCAATCTCCTTCATTGTATCAAAGTATTGTGTCACGAGAACCATGTCCATGACATCCTTCGATGTTGTCCCAGGAACATTCACAGAGAAGGCCAGAACACTGTCCCTAAGTCCATCTACGATAGCCTGGCGCTGCCGAGCTATACCAAGCCCGGCCAGATATTTTGACTCGGCATCTCCTTCTGCTCGCTTGATCTGCAGTATCTTCTCTGCTTCAGCCTTCTCATTCGCAGCCACCCTCAGTCTAGCAGCTATTTATAAAAAGACAACGTATATCAAACTTATTTACAACATCTATGTTAGAGACGTTAAAATTTTCGAAAACAATTTCTTCATGTGGGGCATATGTAGTTCTTTCTAAAGATTCTAAAGCAAGCTAAGACACCAAACATTAGCAAACAAGGTATATTTTCGATAAATTAAGGGAACGAGGGCCAAATAAACGGTGAATAAATACATATTATTCATGTATCATACCTGCATTTATCTCATTCATTGCTCTCTTCACATGCTCATCTGGTTCGATATCCACAATAAGAGTCTGAACTATCTCAA
Source organism: Hibiscus tridactylites (assembly GCA_958450335.1). NCBI lineage: Eukaryota > Viridiplantae > Streptophyta > Magnoliopsida > Malvales > Malvaceae > Hibiscus > Hibiscus tridactylites. The sequence goes on from OY288273.1 coordinate 3,383,922, forward strand.
ACCCATAATGTGACATTGCCTAAAGATTCAAAACAATGGGCAAGTTTTAGCTTGCACAAACTTGCTTAATCCAAACCTAAAACAACAAAGTAGGTCGAGCAATACCTTTTCAAGTTCATCTTCCACAGCTCTCGCTATATCATTCTTCTGTTCAAATACTGCATCCAGCTCTAGCTTAGGAACACTTGCCCTAATAACTGAATTATAGTAAATTTCATTAGTTAGTCAGAAGTCAGAACAGTGATCTAAAACCATATTGACTTAATTTCGACAAAGAATGAGATGACATGATAAAACAAAAACACATTGCTAATGGTTCAGAGCACAGGATAACTCTTCAAAATCCTCAAGACTGAAAAACTGAAAATTGTGACAACACTGTATATCAAAGATTCACATCCTCTACACAAGATGAGGATAAAATGAAGTCTAGATTAGTCATGAATCAGTAAAAGAGAATTATCATTTAAAAAGTTCAAAAAAAAATGTAAGGAACTGTCATTCAAGTTTTTAGAAAATAAGCAGAGCAACTGTCATTCAAGTTTTTAGACAATTTAAGGAAATCTAAAGTATACATACCATCAAAGACATATGATTGGATCTGGGTTCTAGTATTGCTGAGCTTATAGAAAGCATCTTGTGCCTTTTCAGATAAGGCTCGATATTGGATTGAAGCAACCACGTTAACAAACACGTTATCCTGAGGACATAATAAAATATCATAACCAGCTTCAAAAAATGCTGGGAATAAACCAAAAAACCCATGATTCTAAACTTAAACGCACACATGACTTATCCCCCTTTCCTGTTATGAGACATCCGACAAGAAATACAGCGTTCTCATCTCAAAATAACAGCTCTTTGGGTTTGATTTCATTTGGATAAAAAATTGCACTTGTCACGCAGATATCAATTATGCAACAAACCTTGGTTTTTGTTTCACATCGAACATCCAATTGCTGCACACGCAAGGAGAGAATACCGGCTGCTTGCTTTCCAAAACACCACGGCAGACAATGACAACCAGGCTCAAGCACATCATCAAACTTCCCAAAGGTTTCAGTAATAGCTACAGTCGATTGCTCCACTTGAATGCACCCAAGAACTTGCCCCATTTTCTGATCAAAATAAATATTCCAATATCAATATGTATACACAGCCTTCAATCAATAGATAAATTCACATCCAGATATAGAAAAAAAGTTCTTTCCCACACATTTCACGCCTGGTATGTGGAAAACTGAACAAGAGATCCAATAAATCCTTTAATCCTTTAACTAAGGCAACAAAGACATGATACAAGAAGACAATTGTTACCAATTACAGTCTAGGTTTTCAGAATATAAACAACACCAATACACCCAAAAGATAAAGTTGAAACGATAAGTACAAAAAAAGAAGAAATTTTCTACATTGATCGTGACGACCATTAAGAATTGACAATAACAATTATGAAGCAAATACAATTCAGCGCTATCATTGACCTAATCAATTCGAATATTATTTTAATTTCAAGATGCAGACAAACTACCAAAATATATATATTTATAAATCTCTTTCAAATGCGAAAAATCGTCAGCCATAGCTGTGTTGCTTAGAAACTAAGAAAGCTTGACAGATACGGCATGGACAACTCCGGCTGAACATTTAAAAACATTAAAGAAGATAATTCCATTAAAATATCGTTTGACTGAGAGCTACTAGAAATTAAACTATTCCGAGTAAGACAAAAACAAAAAAGTCCAGATCGAAACAAGTAAATCAGGATTCAGTTTAAATTTCGTCCAAAAATCAGAGACAGAAATTCTGAGAGGAAATAATGAGATTTTAAGCCCTAATTTCCGTCACTGTTTCATGAATTTGTAATTCTATAAGCAAAACAAACAGCGAAGCAAGCGAAATCACAGAGGAAATCAAAAGCAAGAAAACAAGAATTGCAGGTATCGTTACAAGAATTGCATTAACGAAAGGGAAAAAACAAGATTAAGAATAAAAAGGAGTTTCTTTGCCATACCTGAAAAGAAATTGAAGAGTACAGAAATTCTCGTATAGAATAAGGTGTGATGTTATTTTGCTGGCAAAAGATATTCAATTTATAGGGTAAATTGGTAAAGATTTTTTTAAGGAATTTCCAAGAAGGGACGACGACGTATAAGGAGAATCTGCGAGGAAACTTTTGGGAATTGGAATTTGGAAAGTATGGACTCTTTAGTCTTTACTCGTGTTTTGTTTGTCCGTTTCAACTTTATAAATAACAACTTTTTCTATGTAATATGGACTTGAATAAATAGGATTACATAGATTCCAATTATTAATGAGTATTTTATTTTTTTAATAGAATTTAATCGAATATAATTAATTGTATCTTTAAAAAGTTGTGTTCTATTAATTTAATATGTTTAATATAATTAATATTTACTTAAAAGGATTTAGAGTTTAATGTTTTAGGGTTTTATAGCTTATGGTTTAGTGTTTATAATTTATGTCTTAGGGTTAGGGATGACAGACGGGTACAATTTCGTGGATTTCGCACCGCACCCGCCCCAATTCGGCCGGGGATGAGTATAAGTTTGGTGGGTAGTGGGCGGGTGTGTATGTAAAAACTCATACCCGCCGCAGGTAGTGGGTAGGTGGTGGATTTAAGACCTTAACCGCCTCGCATCCACCCGCTCCGCACCCGCCCGTCCCTCGTCCTACACGCCATATAAATTTGGATCATTATGGGTTTAAATGTAATTTCACAAATTATTCTATAAATCCTAAAATTTTATAGGATATTCCTTGTAATTTATGTTTTGTGATTGTTCTTAAATTTATGTTTTATGTGTATGGTTGCTGCCAGGCGGGTTAATATGCGGGGTATAGGTGGGTACAGGCGGGTACGAGATGGGTAATGGGTATCTAATTGGTGGTGGGCGTGAGGATAGATTTGAGAATATACCCGTGTGGGCATGTGTGGATTTGAAAATTATACCCGCCGTGGGTGGTGGGTAGGCGGTGGATATGAAAATTTTAGGTGGGTATAGAGATGGGGAAGAGGTATTCGTACCCGCCTCGCCCGTTTGTCATCCTTACTTAGGATTTAGTGTTTTATATTTTGAAATTTAGTGACTTGTAGTTTATAATTTTAGAATTATGAGGTATAATTACATTAAATACCTAATTTGATTTTATTGAAAAGCAAAATAAACATTAATGATCGAAATTTATGTGATTCTTGTTAGGAATGTGAATAGCAAAACTCAAATAAATGCTACAATAATACATATTGTTTGAACGATTCGTAGTTTAGTTAAGATTCTTACTATAATTTATGGATATACTCGAACATAATTATTCGTTAGTGTTGTAACTCATATTCATTTAAGATTTGGTTTAGGATTAAAATTTTACTTTTACTAGATTTTTTACTTTAAATTGATCAAAATTACGAAACATATGTTGAGTAAAATTTTCTTTTGTGAAAGTATTCATTATAAATAAGTAATTTAATCCTATAAATAGATAGATATAAGTGATTAAGATTTTAGCCACGGCACAAGACACAATAAGTAAATCAAAATTGTTACATAACGTTAAATCACAAACTATTTGTAATTTAGTTTGTCATAGTAAAAATTCTCATCATATGCTTGTGATTTTTTTCATTATGTGTTTGTGATTTTTTCCGTTTGAATTTTCACATAAATCTTGATGTTCTTTATTTTATTGCTTTGTCTGTTATTATTATTTTTTTATTTCGTTGTTATCATTTGTTGTTGATATATCTCTAGTATAACATTATTTTTAATTTAGTGCTCAAAGAATCATGAATTATTATATTTATGTTATCATACAAAAAGTCTTTTAAGAATCCTTACTTGTTCGGTCGTTGAATTGTATTAACAATTAGTTGATTTTATCTTTTTATATTATGAGATATTTATTTGTAGCTCGAATTTTATTAGACAAGATTATCTATAAAGAGTGGCATAACAATATGAAACAAGAAATATCATAATCTTATCCTAATGTAATAAATAAAATTAGTGGCCTGTCTGTGGACTCTTAGAGCCTAAGATTCGCAGGCAGCATCCGGTTTTTGGATTATTGGAGACGACTTCTCTCATTAGTAGGATAGATTTAGCTCACCACTTCATCAGTGATAGGGATGGCAAACGAGTAGAGCGAGTGCCGATACCCCTTCCACTATCTCCATACTCACTTAAAATTTTCATATCCACCACCTACCCACCACCCACAGCGGGTACAATTTTTAAATCTACACCCGCCCATGCGAGTATATTCTCAAATCCATCCCCACACCCACCACCCAACTAGATACCCATAACTCATCTTGTACCGGCATATACCCGCCCGCTTGGTAGTAACCATATCACATAAAACATAAGTTCAAGAACAATCATAAGCATAAATTCAAGCTCGATCATAAAACACCATAAACAAACCAAAGTCTTAAAATTCTATAAAATTTTAAGATTTATAGAATAATTTGTGAAATTACATCTAAATTCATAATAGTCCAAATTTATATGGCGGGTAGGATGCAGGACGGGCGGATACGGGGCGGACGGATGCGGGACCGGTAACGTCTTAAATCCACCACCTACCCACTACCCGCGGTGGGTATGACTTTTTACATCCACACCCGCTCACCACTCACCAAACTTATATCCATCCACACCCGCTCACCACTCACCAAATTTATACCCATCTTCACCCTAATTGGAGCGGATACGGTGTGTAATCCACAAAATTATATTCGTCTGCCATTCCTAATTAGTGGTTCCAGCTAATAAGATTCATTCACCTAATTTTTTTAAAGATGAATCTTCTCTTCTCTTGAAATTCGGTTCATAATTGGATGGCTGTTTTTGGGTCATTGTTATCGACTTTTCCAATGGTCCCAACAATGCAATTCGGTTCACATTTAGATGGATTCTGTTTTTGAACGATGGTTATCCCATCATACCTACTTAGTTCCCCTTTCATTTATGATCATTATTATTGGTGCCTTGACTCTTTTTTTCGATCATACAAAACAATAGGTCAAAGAACTACACTTTTCTTATCTAATCTATTGACCAATTAATCCGAATTAAATTTTGCAGAGACGATCCTCTTATGTTATATGAAACAATTTGCATATCAGGAGATCTGCAAACGTCAAGTCATTTGAGCTAACGAATGAACTCAGTGAGTTACAGCAGTTGTGTCTTAGAACCCTAATAAAGTATTTTGTATGGCTTCATTATCTATAAAGCACTCTGATCTTCTGGTATCCTTCCAACTGATAACACTTTCACACCTCTAGATACAAAGAACGTTTCTTTCCTGTCAAAGACGGTAAATAAAAAAATGATATTCTCAAGATTGCAGCTTACAAGAAATCATTTGCGGTTGTATATTTCGGACGAGTTGGCAACGCAACTTCGTTTTCTGCTCAACGAGGAAAGATATCCACCTTGGTTCCAAGGATTCTGCACAATATGGCAGTAGAAGCCGAATACCGGGTAACAAAATGAATCCTGCTTTGAAGTCCTTGACGGTTAAATATAAAGTAAAAGTAGAAACACGATATGCAATCCATCCTAAATAATCCCTGTGGAGATGCTAGAAGTCGCATTTATCATCAGTGACCGCTCCGGGATATATGTACAACCTGTTGCATCACAAAAGGATTCACCATGAACAATAAACCATAAACATTTGACGATAAAAGATGTGATGCTTTACAAAATGAAGAAACTAGAATGAAATTGAACAAGATCTGCAAAATGTGCTCGAGAAAATTTAAACAAAAAATGTAAAACTACATTATGGTTGAAGAGGAGACTACTGAAGTCTAAATACAATTTGATCCGGAACTGGCAAGCATCTTAGTGGCTAGTGCCACTCACCGGAGTTTTATTTTAATGTCAAACACGGATATATGATGCATCGAGATCAGTGCATGGCTAAGTATTAAATCATAAATAGATCCCACAACACATTATAACATTTTTCATTATGCCACTTGTAAGGAAGATCATAAATAAAATAAAATAGAACAGATGGATACCTTTCTCCTTGACATCAATCCGTAAACTGTCCAGAGTTATTATACCATCAGTCAACGGAAGTAGCTCCATCTTAATGGTAGCCGTAGATTGAGCAGGAACACGTCTGAAGCATTCGATTGAATTCATATCATTTATGTATTCAAAGTTTGAATTGAGATCAATGATTTATTCAAAGTTTGATACATTACCCTAGTGGTACTCTACTCTGCAGCCAGATATGAGTACATCCCAAACCAGAAGTCGGAATGAAATCAGCTACCGGAGTCAACTGTTCATCGAAAGAAGTAAACCTAGTCCTAGCATCACCATTCTGTTTCTGATTCTCTGATATAGTGGGCATTGAGCCAAGTCTCTGCATTGCACCACCAAAGGAAGGAAAACCATGAAATGGGCTCCTTGGGGTTGCCGGATAAGAATTCAAGGATACCACAGATGGAGGTGAGGTAAAGGAGGCTGGAGCAAGAACTGTCATAGTTAGATCCTCAGGTGTCAAATTTGAAGCCTGAAGAGTTAAGACCTGACAATCACATCAGTGGAATAAGAATTGTCATGGTTAGATTAATATATAAATAGCAGACGAGGACGAGAGAGAGTGAGAATCAGAGAATAAAACCTGAACTGGAAGCTGGGTGGATGTTTCACTTGATCCAGAATATTGTCCTGACATTTCGCATGTGACAGAGATCATAAGATCCCTTGAAATACGCGGTCTCCAATTAATTGGCTTCTTGAAAAACAACCTCGACTCTATATTTAACGTAAAAAAACGATATACTAATAGTTAGAACATGTAATTAATGCAAAGCTTTCCAGATGATGCTGTGAACTAAGAGAAATGGAAGTAGATACCACTGTAGTTGCAACGGCATGATACCATAATTGCATACTGGTTACCAGTCAAAGTACTCCCCTTTCGGTTGAATGTCTTCAAAAGGGGTTTCAAACCGGATGACTTGGACTTTTCTCCATAAGTGATAAGATTCTTCCACATAGAAGAAGCTGGTTTTAAAATAAAAGAATGTTCTTCACCCTTCCTGCAACAGAAACCATCAATAAGCTCATGGGAATGGACAGCTCTTCCCACTTATACACCCATGAGACGGTAGAAACAGGTATTCTAAACCTTAATTCCAAACACACACCAAGATATAGATAGCTGACAAATATATGTATACCCTTCAAAGGCAGTCCTTGGGCATGCAACCATTTGTTGCGAAATTCATATTTAATATTCGCAACAATTTGATCTGGTTGCTCATCAAATGATCAGCACATTATGCCATATATTCTAGGAAAGCATGACTAAATACAGCAGCAAAAGATGGAAAAAATTTCCTTTTTGGGGTTTACACCTTAATCATCTTGCTAAACTACTAAATGTCAAAGAACACTTTGAAGTAAATTAAGGTACCTAGAGTGAAAACAACCTGAGAGCTAGATTTGGCAAACTATGATCGTCTCCAGCTTCAATACATGCAATTGGTAAGGAAGCAGGTGGTCCAACTTTTGAAGCCTCTTCTAAAACAATTGTTATAGCATCTACGTATACAACAATATCTGGTATATGTGCTGGAGAAACATTCTGCAAAATAGCATCAGAAGTGAATAAAAGAACCTAGTGACCATGTCCACAGAGAGTTGATACAAACAGTTCATGATATATCAAGTATAATAAGCACTAGGATTTACCTTTATCTGAATGCAAAGAAGGTCATCTGTATTGCAGTTGGCAGAATAAGAACGGATCTCAATAGGTTGAATTATTTCAAGTTTCTTCCTCCATCTTCTTCCTGGGATATGGATCCCTTGTAACCCACAACGGACAGAAAATCTTTCCAGCTCTAGTGATACACCCCGAAAAGATAAAAGATCTTCAATCACTGTCCTTTGACTCTTCAAAGTCTTTTGAGAAGAGTAATGATCCACCTCATCAAGGTCAAATGACGGTCTAGAACTTGGGGCTTTAATAGGTCCACGAGGGGAAGGAACACTTTGAGGAAGTGATGACATGGAGTAACTTCTTAAATTACTAAAAGAAAAGAGCTGAGAACCAGAGGAGGCAGAAGGGGTAGTTTTATGAGATGGGGTACCAATACCAGGAACAGGACCTAAATGAGGAGAAGATAAAGCAGAAGGTGGAGGAAGTATGTTATCCACGGGAAGCAACCATTTCAACAGTTCTCCACATGGGTCGTGATTTGCATAAACTAAGCTGTTCTGATTCTCAGACAGGTTTCTGTCCTGAAATTTCTCAAATTGAAGAATTTCAATGACAGGATCTTCGAGAAAACCAATTCCAACGTTTACTTGTAAAAGTACCTGCATCATTCAAAACAGACAAATAGAATGTGAACCATTAGTTTGAATCAACAAGTCACCTAGTAAAGGAAATAGTTGATCCAATATGCCAACTAGAACCTTCCCCCAAAAGTTGCCAACTAGAACAATTGATCACAAAACAAAACAGAAGTATTGCATCCAAAAGCTTCTGCAATCGATTGCAGAACAAGAGCAAGATAATAGTTAATTGAAAGCAATTAAAAACTTGAATAAATTTCCTCCAGTACATTTTTTAGGGGGGAGAGCCTAGGAAGATGAACATGCCAGCAACCAGCTTGCAAAAGGTAGCATACGAAGTATGATTCCATCAAATTCAGTTTACATGACTAGCATTGCCATTTAGGTTGGCTAGAAGGAGCTCTCATGAGCAAGCCTCCAAATGACAAGGTAGGAATATCCTACCTGTAATTACTTTTTATCTTTCTCCAAGTTATCAACCCTTTCTCACAATAGCATCCAAGAACTCAAATCTGTAACTACAGGTAACATCAGCAAATCTTGATATCAAAAAGCAAAGTTTCACAATCTCTCTAGCAAAGGTCTATTGAAGAAGAGTTTAGGAGCTCTACATGACATAACCAACACCTCCATTATCTTTTTCCAATAGGAAATTCAATTGACTGTAGAATTGTAATTAAAATATTTCTTGTCAGAAAAAGGAGACAGTTGTGGGGATATCGAGGTAGATTCTTTCCAGTTTTTTACAATGGTTGATTGGAAACTGTTTTAGCCTCTAATTGGAGGCAAGACGGAAAAGTTGGTTCAAGAAAGAGGCAGAGACGGTTGCAGAGAGTGCATTACTTTTATATGTCACTGACACTGCCCCTTGCCATTCTCATCCCTAGGTAAGTCTGGGTTTTATGCGCACTGCAGTTACTACACTTAGCTGAATGTTTACCATGTTGACAATAACACACATCCAGCATAATCGGACAGACCTATCAAGCAGCTTTTACAATAACATTGCATGCAAAACAGACACAATTAACTTATTACTATCAGCTAAAAAATTGAAGTACAAATGCCTCCGGCATTTATCCAAAGTCAAAGCAAATAGGAAAACAATATCATTAACAATATAGTTCTTCAGTGGTGCTTACCACTATATCTCCATTGGAAAGAGGGCAACACTTGACAGTACCTCTAGCTACTCCACCAGAAACATCGGCATCAAAGTTTCCTCTATCAATAACTGCAGTCAGACTAGATACGCTCTTGGCAGTGTTTTTGGTTTCATTTCCAATAGACCATTGACTATCCATTTCAGATGAATCAGAAGTTGTCTGAGAAGCACTTTTTTTCGACCACAGAGGCTCACTCCACTCTGCAATCCTAACAAAGAAATGAGAGTTACTAAACCTTTTTAATAGTGTTTCAGTCTGTCTTCTCTGGTCTTCCATTCTAAGAAATGATTCACTATCATAGGCATGTTTTGCTGGATCAATCTTCTCTTTCTCCAAGTTCTCATCATTCTGATCCATTACAGCACCACCTTGACTCACTTCATCTCCTCCTGCCACTGATTTTTTCTCACCCTCCATGTTTCCTTTTTGTCTCTCAGCACCTTTTCGCATGCCATTTTTACTCATCGCTGCAGCAACTTTAAAAGGGGTAATAATTACTGTTTCCTGATTAGACGCTGATAAGCATGCTAGAACATGTACTTGTTCACCTGGAGAAAGAAAACAGAACAGATTTCAAGTTTCCAACAGAATATCTCCCAAGTGAATGCAAATCAACTGCATACTAAATCTTAAAGAAATAAGAGGTTGAGAAGTAAAAAGGTACCAGGAAAAACAAAAGAACGATCCAGGGAACGTAATGAGCGTACGTCTGGTGCATGATTCCAATCATCCGGGAGAGCTTCTAAAGAAGCATACCAAGATTAGTATATAACAAAGAAATACCAAATAATTGCACAGACCAATACAAACTTCAGGGAGATACAAAATATCAGGAAATTACTATCAAGTTGAAATATGCTCAAAATAATTCCACCAATATTGTAAACCTTAAGAATCTAACAAGCCATCACACGCACAGTTCTATGTCATACCAATGAATCTATACTTAAAACCACAGTCTACCAAAATATATTTATTAACCAGCCAGATCATCAAAAACAACTTCTTCTACCTTCAAAATTCAGTACATTTAACTTTCATATTTCAGTGATTACTGCATTCTCAGTCTAATTTCCAGACGTCATAAATAAGCAATTAAAACAAACATCAGGCCATTGGCTTTCTACACAACCTCAATTATTGGGAATTTGGATGTTAAAATCAGATTGACTCAATGCACACCATGGGGTCATACACTCGAAGCAAAGATCTCTATTTCGAAATAAATCACTATTTTAGAAAATTAGCTTCTTAAAAAGGAATAAGGAGAAGAGAAAAAGGAACGGAAATAAGTAAAAAAAAATCAATAAAACCATAAGAAGAGATGGGAAAAACTACCACAAATCAAGAATTACCAAACAAAAATGTGTGGATTAGTTGGCTTTAGTGGATAGTTTGTTCTTTCCACTTACTATGTGGTATAATGATCCATCCATCTTCCTCAGTAACATCGGTGTGGCTCGGGATGACAGAAGCATTCTTATCAGTAGCAACATCAGCATTCTTGCCTAAAAATCCATTGCCTTGTCCATGACTTTCAGCCTTGGGATACTCGGGAAATGGATCTTCTGCTATAAGCTTTTCCAAACTTGTCACAGATTCAGGAACATGAGATGACTCAGACATATCTTCCTGTACTGGAATTGGTTCGTGTGTTCCCTGTTGATTGGAGCGCGGCAGAAGAAAGTTCATTGTTTCCACCAAAATCAGCTCCTGCAACAGACTTTACAACTCAAGTACTCGAGAAACAAGTTTTACTATAAAAACAAGAATGTCATCATACCAGGGACAACTAATGGTTGTTTCTCTTTCAGAATCAATCAAGTTTCTCACTCAGGCTCCAGACTCTCAAGCAAAATTAACTTTAAATGCAACGAAACCAAATGAACAAAACCACTCTTCCTACAATAACCTAAACTAGATCAACTTTCCTTCACCGAAAAATCCTTGCCCTTTAAGTCTTCAATTTATATTGGAATTTAACCTTTTAAGTTTACAATACAGTTCAAGTAAAATATAATAAAAATAATAATTCCAACTAAGTGAAATCACAGAAGTAAAATCTAGTAAACTGGATAAAGCTGTGAACTCTTACAATTCCTGATCGGAAACTGGATTAAGTGAAATTATTAATATTTACAACCAGGCAAAACCAAGCTAGATAATTCAAAAAGGAAAAAGGAAATTCAATAACAAAAGTGCGATTGAACGATTTGCATTTTGTAAGAAATAGAAAATGAATAAGATGATCGGAAAATGGAATATCGTGAAGCCATTACCTGATCGGAGATCAAATGCTGATGTGCTTTCCTTTTCCACTCTTTTTAGCTGTTTGATGCCTGGGAAAATGGAGATCTAATTTCCTGATTCGTTCGATTTGAGTTTACGTTTAAGTCTGCTATAGCCCTTTTCTTTTAGGCTAGCTTGATAGCAGTTTCCTTTAGCCCTTTCCAATAAAACGATGGCGTTTATAGCCTAATCTTTGTAATTTCCTTCTTCTTTTTCTTTGGGCCTAAATTATTAGGTCACATCTGGTTCACGGAATGTAAAATTACCTCCAGGAATAAGATTCTTGGAATGTAACATTACTTGATATATTACTAGAAATGTTACATTATCTTGTTTGATTTATTTAATAGGAATGTAAGAATGATGTGTTTGGTTGGAAGTATATAAGATTATCTAAAAATAAAATTTACTAAATTGGTCATGTGTTATATTTTTTTTTAACATGTTAAACTTTTAATATTGAATTAAAAGTATATGCATAAAAGTAATTGAATTATTTTTGTTAAATATCTTAAATATGCAATAACTATATATATATATATATATAACATATTATTAATATAATTATTATATTAACTCTATTAAAATATTTTTGTAAATTTTTTTAAATGCTAAAATTTTAATATGTTCAAATTTTTAAATTTTTATTACCTATGACAGATTGTCAAGTAAATTACAGTGAGTAATAAAATAAATCTAAAAGTTGTAAAATACTGAAAAGAATTTATATCATAATTTTAACCTACTAAATTAAGATGATAAATCTTATAAATCAAAGAATAAAATTAAAAACATTGACTCTTAACTTATTAATTTTTAAGCAATATGCAATCCTAACATATAACCTATAAATCTCATAAATATAATATTAATAAAAATACATTAAATGTTAAAATAATATTTAAATGTGTAATACCATTTAAATGTTAAATTAGTACATAATAAAAATATATAATTAATTTACACCACACATATTTAATCATCTAATTAAATTTAATAAAAGATCTATGTGAATAAAATTCATTAATATAAGGGCAATATGGTCCAAATAGGTGAGAATTGACAAATACTTAAGAAATTCAAGGGAATCACATTCCCACCATTTAATGAAAAAATCGTTACTGTTGGGAATACAATATTACCCCTTGGAGGGAATGCTCCCCAACCAAATGTGGATATGTGATTCTGGAAAAGATTATTCTCCCAAGTAATGATTTTTTTGCCCTTTTTTGTGCCTCTATTTATGTTCTTACATTAAAATTTTGGTTTAGGGTTTAAGATTAGAGTTTAGAAAATTTAAGGTATATTATATTTTATAGGGTGTAGTGTGTACAATTTAAAATTTAGAATTTAAAATTGTGACTTGAAATTTAAATTTTTAATATAGTGTCTCGGCGAGAAAAGAGGCAGGAGATTTTTCTCTTTCATAGCAATGGCAGTTAGATAACAATAACATCAGGCTGAGCTGAGTTTTTGAATTTCACTGAGTTCATCCAGCCAATTACTCGAATAACCCAAAGAAATGCTGCTTCAGAGTAGACTTTTTTTTCTCTCCAAAGAATTCAAGCTTTGCCACTGGTTGTTTTGTTTCACTTGTAAGATCCTACTGGTCTGTATTTGTAGCGCATGGCCCAGAAAATGTAATGCATGAAATTCAACACGCTAAGCACACACATAAGCCAGTAGAATTGATTCCGGTGTTTTCCGTCACATTGTTTACTATCAATACGATCACCGAGCTCAAGTCCGATTCTTTGCAATTGAGAGATACCAGTCTCTATTTTTTGTTAACCTCCGAACGAATGGGATGAATAAGTGATTGTAAATTGGGGCAAGAATCATGATGAATACGACCAGAAAAATCGGTAGGGAAGCCGATGGGATTTTCGATGAAACGAGCTTCGTGTTCATGGTGGCGACATGTTCGACAGAGAATGTTGAAAGCTGAGCTAGGCAGCAGTTGAGAGCAATGATGCAAGCGAATATAGGAAGGATTTTAAGCACAACCTTTACTTCCTCTACTTGCTGGAGTAATTCATAAATACTATTTAAAATGATATTAAACTTACTTATTTTAATACTTTTTAGGGTAAATTACACAGGTAGCTAGTGCATATGGCTCCACCAATGTTCACACCTACCTAATTCCCCTTTCATTTATGATCATCATTGGTGTCTTGACTCTCTTTTTCCCGATCATACAAAACAGTAGGTCAAAGAACAACTTGATGTGGTGACAGTGTCGGATCCAAAAATATTTTTTTTCGAGTGGACACACATAAAATCTCGAAATCTCAGGGTAGACACAATTCATAAAGATTAAAAAATTAAGGACTAATTCATATAAATTAAGAAAATTGACTTCAAATGTGTGAACTTTAGAAAGTTCATGGTGAAAACATACCAACCCTGAACTACATATACATCAGCCACTGTGCGGAGGTGAATGATACACATGCTCTCCTACATAATATGACAGTAGAAGCCGAATACCGGGTAACAAAATGAATCATGCTTTGAAGTCCTTGATGGTTAAATATTAAGTAAAATTAGAAACACGATATGCAATTCATCCTAAATAATCCCCGTGGAGATGCTAGACGTCGCATTTATCATCAGTGAGCGCTCCGGGATATATGTACGACCTGTTGCATCATAAAAGGAATCACCATGAAGATTTTAGCTTTTGGGATAAACATTAGACGATATAATGTAAAAAATATGTGATGCTTTACAGAATGAAGAAACTAGAACGAAATGAACGAGATCTGCAAAATGTGTTCGAGAAAATGTAAAACTACCTTATGGTTGAAAAGAAGCGAAACTACTAAATACAATTTGATCCGGAACTGGCAAGCATCTTAGTGGCTAGTGCCACTCACCGGAGTTTTATTTTAATGTCAAACATGGATATATGATGCATAGAGATCAGTGCATGGGCTCCTTGACATCAATAAAATAAAATAAAATAAAACAGATGAATACCTTTCTCCTTGACATCAATCCGTAAACTGTCCAGAGTTATTATGCCATCAGTCAACGGAAGTAGCTCCATCTTAATGGTAGCCGTAGATTGAGCAGGAACACGTCTGAAGCAATCGATTGAATTCATATCATTTATGTATTCAAAGTTTGAATTGATATCAATGATTATTCAAAGTTTGATACATTACCCTAGTGGTACTCTACTCTGCAGCCAAAGATGAGTACATCCCAAACCAGAAGTCGGAATGATATCAGCTACCGGAGTCAACTGTTCATGGAAAGAAGTAAACCTAGTCCTAGCATCACCATTCTGTTTCTGATTCTCTGATACAGTGGGCATTGAGCCAAGTCTCTGCATTGCACCACCATGCCTCTCACTACTTGATATCATTGCAAAGGAAGGAAAACCATGAAATGGGCTCCTTGGGGTTGCTGGATAAGAATTCAAGGATACCACAGATGGAGGTGAGGTAGAGGAGGCTGGAGCAAGAACTGTCATAGTTAGATCCTCAGGTGTCAAATTTGAAGCCTGAAGAGTTAAGACCTGACAATCACAACAGTGGAATAAGAATTGTCATGGTTAGATTAATATATAAATAGCAGGCGAGGACGAGAGAGAGTGAGAATCAGATAGAATAAAACCTGAACTGGAAGTTGGGTGGATCTTTCACTTGATCCAGAATATTGTTCTGACATTTTGCATGCGACAGAGATCATAAGATCCCTTGAAATACGCGGTCTCCAATTAATTGGCTTCTTGAAAAACAACCTAGACTCTATATTTAACGTAAAAAACCGATATGCTAATAGTTAGAACAATTAATTAATGCAAAGCTTTCCAGATGATGGTGTGAACTAAGAGAAATGGAAGTACATACCACTGTAGTTGCAACGGCATGATACCATAATTGCATACTGGTTACCAGTCAAACTACTTCCCTTTTGGTTGAATGTCTTCAAAAGGGGCTTCAAACCGGATGACTTGGACTTTTCTCCATAAGTTATAGGGTTCTTCCACATAGAAGAAGCTGGTTTTAAAATAAAAGAATGCTCTTCGCCCCTCCTGCAACAGAAACCATCAATAAGCTCATGGGAATGGACAGCTCTTCCCACTTATACACTCATGAGACGGTAGATACAGCTATTGTAAACCTTAATTCCAAACACACACCAAGATATAGATAACTGCAAAATATATGTATAACCTTCAAAGGCAGTCCTCGGGCATGCAACTATTTGTTGTGAAATTCCTATTTAATATTCTGCAACCATTTGGTCTTGTTGCTCATAAAATGATCAGCACATTATGCCACATATTCTAAGAAAGCGTGATTAAATACAGCAACAAAAGATGAATACATTTTTCGTTTTGGGGGTTTACACCTTAATCATCATGCTGAACTACTAAATGTCAAAGAATACTTTGAAGTAAATTAAGGTACCTAGAGTGAAAACAACCTGAGAGCTAGATTTGGCAAACTATGATCGTCTCCAGCTTCAATACATGCAATTGGTAAGGAAGCAGGTGGTCCAACTTCTGAAGCCTCTTCTACAACAATTGTTATAGCATCTACATATACAACAATATCTGGTATGTGTGCGGGAGAAACATTCTGCAAAATAGCATCACAAGTGAATAAAAGAACCAAGTGACCATGTCCACAGAGAGTGGAGACGAAGAGTTCATGATATGTCAGGTATAGTAAGCACTAGGGTTTACCTTTATCTGAATGCAAAGAAGGTCATCTGTATTGCAGTTAGCAGCATAAGAATGGATCTCAATAGGTTGAATTATTTCAAGTTTCTTCCTCCATCTTCTTCCTGGGATATGGATCCCTCTTAACCCACAACGGACGGAAAATCTTTCCCGCTCTAATGACACACCCCGAAAAGATAAAAGATCTTCAATCCCTGTTCTTTGACTCTTCAAAATCTTTTCAGAAGAGTAATGATCCACCTCATCAAGGTCAAATGACGGTCTAGAACTTGGGGCTTTAATAGGTCCACGAGGGGAAGGAACACTTTGAGGAAGTGATGACATGGAGTAACTTCGTAAATTACTAAAAGAAAAGAGCTGAGAACCAGAGGAGGCAAAAAGGCTAGCTCTATGAGATGGGGTACCAATACCTGGAGCAGGACCTAAATGAGGAGAAGATAAAGCACGAGGTTGAGGAAGTGTGTCATCCAGGGGAAGCAACCATTTCAACAGTTCTCCACATGGGTCGTGATTTGCATAAACTAAGTTGTTCTGATTCTCAGACAGGTTTCTGTCCTGAAATTTCTCAAATTGAAGAATTTCAATGACAGGATCTTCGAGAAAACCAATTCCAACGTTTACTTGTAAAAGTACCTGCATCCTTCCAAACAGACAAATAGAATGAGAATCATTAGTCTGAATCAACAAGTCACCTAGCAAAGAAAATAGTTGATTCAATATGCCAACTAGAACCTTCCCCCAAAAAAATGCCAACTAGAACAATTGATCACAAAACAAAACAGAAGTATTGCATCCAAAAGCTTCTGCAATCGATTGCAGAACAAGAGCAAGATAATAGTTAATTGAAAGCAATTAAAAACTTGAATAAATTTCCTCCAGTACATTTTTTAGGGGGGGGGGGGGGGGAGCCTAGGAAGATGAACATGCCAGCGGCCAGCTTGTAAAAGGTAGCATACAAAGTATGATTCCATCAAATTCAGTTTACATGACTAGCAATGTCATTTAGGTTGGCTAGAAGGAGCCCTCGTGAGCAAGCCTCCAAATGACAAGGTAGGAATATCCTACCTGTAATTACTTTTTTATATTTCTCCAAGTTATCAACCCTTTCTCACAATAGCATCCAAGAACTCAAATCTGTGACTACAGGTAACATCAGCCAATCTTGATATCAAGCAGCAAGGTTTCACACTCTCACTAGCAAGGTTGATTGGAAACAGCTTTAGCCTCTAATTGGAGGCAAGACAGAAAGGATGGTTCAAGAAAGAGGCAGAGACAGTTGCAGAGAGTGCATTACTTTTATATGTCACTGACCCTGCCCCTTGCCATTCTCATCCCTAGGTAAGTCTGGGTTTTAAGCGCACTGCAGTTACCACACCTAGCTGAATGTTTACCAGGTTGACAATAACACACATCCAACATAATCGGACAGAACTATCAAGTACAAATGCCTCCCGCATTTATCCAAAGTCAAAGCAAATAGGAAAACAATATCATTAACAATATAGTTCTTCAGTGGTGCTTACCACTATATCTCCATTGGAAAGAGAGCAACACTTGGCAGTACCTCTAGCTACTCCACCAGAAACATTGGCATCAAAGTTTCCTCTATCAATAACTGCAGTCAGACTAGATACGCTCTTGGCAGTGTTTTTGGTTTCATTTCCATTAGACCGTTGACTATCCATTTCAGACGAATCAGAAGCTGTCTGAGAAGCACTTTTTTTCGACCACAAAGGCTCACTCCACTCAGCAATCCTAACAAAGAAATGAGAGTTGTTAAACCTTTTTAATAGTGTTTCAGTCTGTCTTCTCTGGTCTTCCATTCTAAGAAATGATTCACTATCATAGACATGTTTTGCTGGATCAATCTTCTCTTTCTCCAAGTTCTCATCATTCTGATCCATTACAGCACCACCTTGACTCACTTGCTCTCCTCCTGCCACTGATTTTTTCCCACCCTCCATGTTTCCTTTTTGTCTCTCAGCACCTTTTCGCATGCCATTTTTACTCATCATTGCAGCAACTTTAAAAGGGGTAATAATTTCTGTTTCCTGATTAGACGCTGATAAGCATGCTAGAACATGTACTTGTTCACCTGGAGAAAGAAAACAGGAAAGATTTCAAGTTTCCAACAGAATATCTCCCAAGTGAATGCAAATCAACTGCATACTAAATCTTAAAGAAATAAGAGGTTGAGAAATTAAAAGGTACCAGGAAAAACAAAAGAACGATCCAGGGAACGAAATGAGCGTACGTCTGGTGCATGATTCCAATCATCAGGGAGAGCCTCTAGAGAAGCATATCAAGATTAGTATATAACAAAGGAAATTACTATCAAGTTGAAATATTCTCAAAATAATTCCGCCAATATTGTAAACCTTAAGAATCTAACAAGCCATCACACGCACAAAATATCAGGAAATTACTATCAAGTTAAAACCACAGTCTACCAAAATATATTTATCAACCAGCCAGATCATCATTAACAACTTCTACCATCAAAATTTGATACATTTAACTTTCATATTTCAGTGATTACTGCATTCTCAGTCTAATTTCCAGACGTCATAAATAAGCAACCAAAACAAACATCAGGCTATTGGCTTTCTACACAACCTCAATTATTTGGAATTTGCATGTTAAAATCAGATTGAATCAATGCACACCATGGGGTCATACACTCGAAGCAAAGATCTATATTTCGAAATAAATTACTATTTTACAAAATTTGCTTTTTTTTAAAGGAATAAGGAGAATAGAAAAAAAAAAGGAACGGAAATAAGTAAAAAACAATCAATAAAACCATAAGAAGAGATGGGAAAAACTACCACAAATCAAGAATTACCAAACAAAAATGTGCAGATTTGTTAGCTTTAGTGGATAGTTTGTTCTTTCCACTTACTATATGGTATAATGATCCATCCTTCTTCCTCAGTAACATCAGCGTGGCTCGGGATGACGCTCGGGATGACAGAAGCATTCTTATCACTAGCAACATCAGCATTCTTGCCTAAAAATCCATTGCCTTGTCCATGACTTTCAGCCTTGGGATACTCGGGAAATGTATCTTCTGCTATAAGCTTTTCCAAACTTGTCACAGATTTAGGAACATAAGATGACTCAGACATATCTTCTTGTACTGGAATTGGTTCGGGTGTTCCCTGTTGATTGGGCCGCGGCAGAAGAAAGTTCATTGTTTCCACCAAAATCAGCTTCTGCAACGATACTTTACAACTCAAGAACTCGAGAAACAAGTTTTACTATAAAAACAAGAATGACATCATACCACGGACAACTAATGGTTATTTCTCTTTTAGAAACAATCAAGTTTCTCACTCAGGCTCCAGACTCTCAAGCAAAATTAACTTTAAATGCAACCAAACCAAATGAATAAAACCACTCTTCCTACAATAACCTAAACTAGACCAACTTTCCTTCACCGAAAAATCCTTGCCCTAACCTTTTAAGTTACAATAAAGTTCAAGTAAAATATAATAAAAATAATAATTCCAACTAAGTGGAATCACAGAAGTAAAATCTAGTAAACTGGATAAAGCTGTGAACTCTTACAATTCCTGATCGGAAACTGGATTAAGTGAAACCATTAATATTTACAACCAGGCAAAACCAAGCTAGATAATTCAAAAAACGAAAAATGAAATTCAATAACAAAAATGCGATTGAACGATTACCTGATCGGAAAATGGAATATCGTTAAGCGATTACCTGATCGGAGATCAAATGCTGATGAGCTTTCCTTTTTCACTCTTTTTAACTGTTTGGTGCCAGGGAAAATGGAGATCTAATTTCCTGATGGGACATTTTAACCATACGACCTTCGGTTGTTCGATCGATTTGAGTTTACGTTTAAATCTGCTATAGCCCTTTTCTTTTAAGATAGCTTGATACCAGTTTCCTTTAGCCCTTTCCAATAAAACGATGACGTTTATAGCCTAATCTTTGTAATTTCCCCCTTTTCCCCTTTTCCTCTGGGTCTAAATTATTAAGGAGAGGATAAAGAACGACGACTTAAAAAACCGTTAAAAAATACGTAATCCAAACTGTTTTTTGTAAATAATATTTTAGATTGTGTGAGTAATATTTTAGATTGTTTGTTTTTAACAACGTTATTCGGACCAAGATAAAATGTTACTATTTGTTTTTGGTAATGTTTTAGTTTGACTGTTTTTTAACCTTTCTTAAGATATTGCACTGTTTTACTTTCTAAATTAATTTAATTGGTTAAAATTTAATTCTTGTATTTTTATGAAAATTGATAAATTAATTAATTTATTTTCTTAACTTTTTGACATTGCGAATACATTTTAAAGACATGCCGATTTAAATTTATGTCTTCTAAAATAAATATTAACCATTTTTTATTAGGAAATTTGTTAGGTTATATTATGTTTTCTTTTAAATCTAAGGAATAATTTCAATTTTTTAATAAAACATCAAAGTTTGAACATAAAAAGATCTTGTGTACGTTAAAATTTGCATCATAATTTTTTTTAATGTCGTGTTTAAAGTAATTAGATAATTACAATAATTTAATTTTGGTTCATATTAGGTCATGAGTCCAATTCTAAGTAATCTCTCCTCCATACCTTCTTATAAAATAAGCTAATTACATAAAACAATCGAATTAAATTAAGAATTAATTTTATATGAATGAGATATTTGAGAATGCGATAATTTGTTTCGACAAAGTTGTTATTGAGGACGATAACATCACGGTGATAAAGAAAGTCTGTTCAGCGTCAGTGGATGGATCTCTAATTAGTCATATCATCCATGATATTAAGTCTATTGCAGGACAGTTTGAGAGCACTGAGTTCTGTTTTGTTCCAAGAAAGATTAATCAAGTTGCTCATATCCTAGCAAAAGAGGATAAAGGGCAACAAGGTGACTGTTATTGGATAGAAGAAGCACCACCAAGGACATCAGCAGCAGCAAATGTGGATGCAGAAAGCATAAATGAGTTTTAATACTATTGAGACCTTGGTTGTCTTGGTCGTGAATGATGATGTCAACGTAGCTTGTTGGCTGCTTTCGGAGAACCCTTTATTTGCATTTCTAAGATGCACTCCGACATCTCTTAGTTTGAAATTTGCTGGTTTTGATTGTTACGTAGGGTATTCAGTTTAGGTGTGTTGTTAGGTTTCATTGTTGCCTTTTATTTATTTTTGTATTTGTTTGTTTTAACCCTAAAATCCAAAACCAGCTCATTCATTCAAAAAAAACTTTGGTAGTTCTCTCTCTTTTTTTTTTTCCTTTTGATTTTATCGAAGACGATATTAGCTTTAATACTGGATGTGGATTATCGCGATGTTCATCTTAATCACTATTTATTCATTTTCTGTTTTGGTTTTTTATTTGTCTTCAGTTTTTTTAATTTTTTAATAATTTTTTTATTGTTTGGCTTCTTTTTATTCACATATTTTGTGCATATTCAATTACCTTCGTGACACGTTTTAACTTTACTCTTGTGGCACGCTTTACTTTGTCTTTGTGGCAAGTTTCTTTTGTCTTATGGCACGTTGTTCGCCTACCTTTGTGATCGTGTAGAGATTCTCACGTTGCTCATATCTGATTTGTGATTGTCGATGGTCTTTCAGTGGCTAGATCCCTTTTTGTGGTTGTTTGTCTATGCATTTAGATCTATTTTATGAAGCACTCTATAAATTTTCTTTGGTTCGCTCGCCACTCCATCATCTCTAAAGCGTCTAGTTGAATAGGGACGAAGAAGTACTGTTGATGATTGATTATTGGGTTATTATGAATGATGTATGCCAAATTCAAAATAAGACTTCGGTTATCATTGTGTCTTTAAATTTTTTATTTTATATTATATTTGAATTTTTTGGTAGATATAACCCTTAAATTCTCACTTTGATTGGTTGAATTGTTAATGTTGTAAAAAATTGTTTTAATAAAATTCAGTACTTTAAGAATTTAGTCAATTAATTCTATAATTAGCCTATTTACTATATATGAATTGTTGATTTAAGTCTTGTAATTCATTTTTGACATTTATAGTTTTTAATTTTAATTCAGACAATTCCCAACAAGTGTCTATGAGGTGTATGCACATTGTCAAAGCATTAAGAAAATCTATGAACAGATACTATCTCGTAATCACCTTTAGGCTACTTAAAAAAAAATATGGATTCAAAAATGATCGATTTGAAAATTATAGATTAACTCCGCAAATTAAGCTAATGCAGAAACTAATAATAAAACTTGATCCAACATATTTAACGAGTACATTTAAATGAATACGTACTGACAATGTGCATAAACTAAATTTATAGCTTAAAACAAAATACAAGAAAATTTGTAAGGAATTTAAGTACAACATTTTTTCCATAAATAAAAATAATCTAAATCGCCACAGTTAGGTGCGAGTTCATTAAAATCAACATCAATTTCTCATCATCTAACTATAATCATAAATTTTGATGATATAATGTTTCACTTTTATTCTTCCGATACTTAAGTTTCAAATTTCTTCAAAAAAAAGTTTCAAATTCTCATGCATCTGAAATATAAACAAGAAAAATAATGAAAATAATAATTTAAAATTTTGAAAAATTGATGATCAAATTTGAATGATCCAAACCAAAAATTTATCCGAACATTGAATTCATATAGATAACATTAACCACGAAAAATAAAATCCCATAATTTAGATGTCACATGTTAAATAAAGAGCAACAATGGTCCCCCAGTATTGACATAGTTGACTATTTACAAGCTTACAGATGAGCACTGAGTTTGGCTTTCATGTCAATTAGATAACACCGGACTGAGCTGAGTTTTTGAATTTCACCGAGTTCATCCAGCCAATTACTCGAGTAATCCAAAGACTTGCTACTTTTTTCAATGAGTTCAAGCTTTGCCACTGGTTGTTTTGTTTCACTTCTAAGATCCTACTGCTCTGTATTTGTAGCGCATGGCCCAGAAAAGGTAATGCATGAAATTCAACACGCTAAGCACACACATAAGCCAGTAGAACCGATCGAGACGATACCCGTTTATCGTATGACCGGCGAGCCACGGCTTGTTTCCGGTGTTTTCCGTCACATTGTTTACTATCGATACGATCACCGAGCTCAAATAGTACCCCATGGCCAAAGAAGCCCAACAGAGAGATGTGGCCAAGGACCTCATGCTTGATGGTGCCTCGGTGAAGAAAAATTCAAGTAAGCCTGCCAAGGTGAAAAGATCTGCCGATCCTAGAAACAAATACTGCAAAGCAATCCAGAAAAATGTAATGGGCAATGGACTATTCGAATCGAGTAGCCCCGAGTTGATCGCCACTCTCTTTCGCTTCATTTCGACTAGAGCTGCCACTGCCATGGCTATTATTGAGAGAAATAAACCGATTCCGATTCGTTGCAATTGAGAGATGCCGGTCTCTGTTTTTGTTAACCTCCGAGCGAATGGGATTATGAAGTGATCGTAAACCGGGGCTAGGATCATGATGAATACGACCGGGAAAACCGGTAGGGAAGCCGGTGGGATTTTCAATGAACCGAGCTTCGTGTTCATGGTGGCGGCTTGTTCGACCGAGAATGTGGATAGCTGAGCTAGGCAACAGTTGAGAACAATGGTGCAAGCGAATATAGGAAGGATTTTAAGCACAACCTTTACTTCCTCTACTTGCTGGACCGAGCATTCGAGTGCCGGGTACGCCGGCTTGTTCACCACTGCTCTATTGATAAATTTGAGACTATTTGTTGGGATTTGATTTTGTTTACCATTTTCTTCATCTCCCTTGCTGGTCACGGTTTGATACGATGGGCTCGCGGCAAGGTTCGCAATGGCATTGCTCGGACTTCGGCTTACGCAACTATTCAGCATAGCAGCAACCAAAACCTGTACAAACACATACATTGGTTTCTTAATTTGAGCAATTCAATCAACCAAATTAAACACGTTCAAGTTTCTTTTAGCATCTTAATGTTACCTTACAAATGGTTGTCAAAGGGCTGCCGAAGGGTATTTTGTTCCTATAAAACGTCGAGCCGGCGAGGAAGATCGGGATCGATAACAAGATCGAAATCGTGGAGATGGCGAAACCCCATTCCCAGCCTTTGTTATCTTCGATCCACACGACGAATGTGACCGCAATAAGTGCACCAAACGAGAGACTGAAGACGAAGTAACTGAAGAAGGTCGATCTTTGCTTCCGTCCCTTTGGGGTAGTCTCGTCGAATTGCTCGGCCCCGTGAGTCGGCAACGAACCCTTTATCCCTCCAATGCCGAGTGCCACAAGATAGAGTCCAATGAACAGCATAGCCGCTGTCGCTCCACCAACTTCCTCGCACGGAATCGACGATGTTGACGGGCCGCATGCGGGCGGCTTTAGGGAAGGTGTCCGAGCTTGTATGGTAAGAATGATCAAACCCTAATGAAAGGTCACAGTTGAAAGGATAAAATTATTAACATTAAAGATCAAAAATTCGAATTCCGATAATATTAATAAAAGTATTCTCTTCTCTTGTGTTATCGACACAAGAATTTGGAATATGACAGTCAATGAAATGTCGTTGTAATGAACCAGGTGCTGTTTTCTACTTGGCTTCACAAAAATAGTGCATGTGGGTTTGATTCTCACTTTGGGTATACCACAGTAACCGGTAGCCACACACGTGGTTCATGAACCTACCCAAAAAAAGTAACTATTCGTGTGTATATATATGGATAAAAAAACATCTGCCTTTTTCGGTACTCTTATTTATGCCCGAACACTAAAAAATACTACAAAATTAAATTTCAAGCCTTAATTCTAAATTTTAAATTCTAAACCTTATACCCTATACCCTAAATTCCTTAAACCCTAACCATAAACCCTAATATCAAACCCTAAACTCTAAGCCCTAAATCTAATTTTGAGCATAGGGCATAAGTATGGGCACTGAAAAGAAGCAGAAGATTTGCATCTGTATATATATGGAATAATATCCTATACAAAGGCAGTGAAAACTGAAAGTTTCCACAAGCGCCTTGGTTTTGGGGTATAGGGAGTTAGTTTAGGTATAGTGTTTAGGGGTTTAGGTGTAGGGGGTTAAAATTTAGGGATAGTTGTTTCAATTTAAGGTTTAGGGTTATAATTTAGGGTTTATAGGTTAAAGTTTAATTTTTAGGGTAATATGGTGAGGATTTAGGTTTTAACCTATAAACCCTAAATTATAACCCTAAACCTTAAACTGAAACAACTATCCTTAAATTCTAACCCCTACACCTAAACCCCTACACCCTAAACTAACTTCTTATACCTTAAAACTAAGGCGCTTGTGAAAACTTTCAGTTTCCACCGCCTGTGTGTAGAATATTTATCCTATATATATATATATATATATATATATATATATATATATATATATATTCTTAAAAAATTGTCGTTTTTACACTTTAGACGAAAAACCCATTTTAAGAAGAAATGTAATGGAATTGATCTCCCCTACATTCTCTACTTCTCCCAATTTCGTCCCACTTAATACAGGTTCATTGGTGGATCAAATTACCGTATCCTAGACGTAGACAGCACGAGGTGTCGTGGGACAAACGTGGCCTGCGGCAGAACCCAAAGCTGCGAGGATTTGGACATTCTTGGCAACAGGTGTCGAACCAAGACAGTTACCAGGTGTCCCATGTTGAGCAGGGACAAGATTTCAAAGCAATAAAGACAAAGATAGATATAGGTGTTTTACTATCTTTGCCGAAACCGAGAAAAAAGGAAGCTTCTCTCATGTGGCGGGTGGCGACAGAAATTGTTTAAAAACAAACGGGTCCCCGCCACCTTCCCAGCCCCATCCCCCAAGGCGTTGCGTTTCATTGGATACGTTTCCGTTTTGACGAGGGACCCGACCATTTACTCGGACCCCCCACGTCTGAAACTTATCACTCCAATGTGGCGTTTCATTATATCATTGGACATCAAATATAACTCAATGCCCCCTCCTTTTTAGGCTCAAATATACATTTAGTCCAAGTTATTATCTAAAAAAAATCTACTCTCGAATAAATAGTATTTTTTCGGACGAAAATCCTCTACCCTTTTTCGGTGCCTCTACATATGTTCCTACGCTCAAAATTAACTTTAGGGTTTAGGGTTTTAGTTTAAGGGTTGTGGTTAGGGTTTAAAGAATTTAGGGTATGGTATATTTTTAGGGTATATGGTGTAGGGTTTAGGATTTAGAATTTAGGGTTAGGGCTTAGAATTTAATTTTGTAGTGTTTTTTTAGTGTTGAGGCATATGTAGGGGCACCGAAAAGGGGCAGACGAATTTTATCCATTTTTTTCTAACTCGAAACTTAAAGAATTTTTGTTTCCAAATTGGTATTTGAGCCAGACATCTTATCTCAATATTACTGGTATAATAAAAGTCTAACAATAACTTGTTATTTTTATTGTAGAATGTAGTTATTCAACTGTTGTTCTAACCCGATATGCTTGTTTGGTTTGGCAGTATCGTAAAAAATGACTAAATTGATAGAAGTTTTAAACTTAAAGAGTTAAATTTATTGAATTATTTTAAATTATGACTAAATTAATATAAGTATAAATTTTGGGACTAAAAATGTCAATAAAAATTTCAAAATAAGTGATTGGATTAAAGCTTGTATATCAACTTGTGAACAATTTTTTTGAATATCAACTTAAGAAATAGTGCCTAATTCATATATTTAAGATTTTTTTAAAATGTGAAAAGAATCTCTAAAAGCTGTGCAAACGTAATAAATTCAAGAAATTTATGTAGATTTATCGCATGACCTCGATAGATGAACCTAACGAGACGGTTGCTTGAGCCTATGGCGGCCCTCAAACCTTTAATGCTTTGCACAATCAGATGGTTGGCCATTGTCTTTTGCTTTTATTTCTGTGCCTATTTTGTTGTTTTCTCAAAAGTACTCATCTTTCCATGCAAAAACCCTCTAACTAATTGCTTTTCTCAATAGAAAAAGAAAACCCCTTCAGAATGCAGACCAAACGCAAAAAAATGAAACCCAGAAAACAAAATTTAGTTGCGAAATAGTACCAGAAACTCGATGAACGCGCTTATCAAGTAGATATGATAAGTGGATATGAAAGTATCCGACAAGAAGCCTCCGAGCAGAGCCAGAAGGAAAGCTGTCCCCATGAAATTGGTGACATTGTTCGCCGATTTGGACGGCGATAAGTGCATGTATTTCGACAAATACATCACCAGGTTGCTTGCATTCGCCAAGTACGCCAAGTTCTCCAGCACTTCCACAACTGAAAACACCACCAAAATCTATTTTCAGACACAACAGATGCTATTATGATCATTATAAACTGTTATTTTTCACAATAACAGTTTCATATGAGGCTGTTAACGCTTTTTAAATCCCTGAGTGTAAGCCGGTGAACTAAGCTAATTACCCAACACAAAAGATGCAGCAGAAATGCCACCATGTCTGCCCTTGAAAGCTGGTCGGTTCCTCCAATCGGCATACCCTTCCCATTTGGTTTCCTGGTTCACTCCATCTTCCTGTTGTAAAAAAGTCAAAGAAAAAAAGGGTTATTAGGGGGGAAAAAAGAGGATGAGAGGAGAATATAACATAAAAAGGGGAACCCACCATTGTTGTTGTTTTTCTCTCTCTCTCTTGAAATTTGGAGTTTGGTTAAGTTTGAGAGAGGAGAAAAGCAGTTTGGTTAGAAAAGCCGGGTGGGGAGTGGTGGGATGTATTTAAAGAGTGGGGGAAGAGGAAAACTTTCAACTTTGGAGGAGAGAACTGTCTAGACGCTTTAGAAAATGACTTTGATCCATCCCCTTATGGAATTTATGTTATTTTAACTCATGATTTTATTCTCAGTATTATGATATGAGTTAATACCAAGGTGATTTTGAGTTCGAAGTCTTGTGTATGTAAAAAATTCTAATTAGAAGACTCTCTATCAAGTAGGTGTGCGACGTGAGTCGGTCTAAATTAGTCAGAACAAAGTCCTGAAAAACTAGGAGGGCAATAGAAAATATATATACGATAAAATTTATTCTAAATTGATTTTAATTTTATCATTAAATTAAAATTCCATTCACTCAATATTTCAATTTTTATTTAAATTTTGAAGATTATTTTTAATAATTATGGGAAAGAGCAAGAGCACTTGAAATACATCCAAGATCATAGGCCAGACAACATAAGAATCTTACTACTAGGTCAAGAAACTATTGATTAAGATTATGTTAGTTTCTTTCTTTTATTAACAAAGATTCCACGTGTAGTCAATGAAGCTATCGGTACAATTACAAAGGATTTCATGTTGATTTTATTTAATTTTATGAGTTTGATTTGAATAAAATTAAGTCTATAAAAGTTTTTTTATTTGTATTATACATTTAATGAATGGATTAACATCCTATACACTAGCGGTGGAAACTTTCAGTTTCCACAAACGCCTTAGTTTTAAGGTATAAAGAGTTAGTTTAGGGTAAAGAGTTTAAGAGTTTAGAATTTAGGGATAATTGTTTCAATTTAAGGTTTAGGGTTATAATTTAGGGTTTATAGGTTATAGTTTAGTTTTTAGGGTAATGTGGTGAGGATTTAGGTTTTAACCTATGAACCCTAAACTCTAAACCTTAAATCGAAACAATTATCCCTAAATTCTACCCCTACACCTAAACCATATATCCTAAAATGAAGGCGCTGATTGAAACTTTCAGTTTCCACCACTTGTGTATAGAATATTTATCCTTAATGAATATCTTATTTGATTTATTCAATCTACCTGAATATGGAGTAATAAATAAAATAAAATATTAAAAAATAAATGTATCTATCTATATTCTATATATACCAAAAAAAGAGGAGGAAGATTTGTAGAGATAATGATCTCAAAACCTCCTACCCAACAGGAATGATAGAAGAATATGGCACACATTTAGCCTTTGACTCTCAACATGGCCACATATTTAGTGTATTTTATAATACAATAATATTATACTTTTATATAATTATCGGTATTCATTTTATTATCCGATTAATTTAAATATTATATTTTACAAGTTTATTATAAAGAAAGACCTTCTAACACAATTTAGTCTATTTGATAATACATGCTCAATCACTCTGTTATAGCTGTTGGTGTTTGAATCCGTAATGTCTAAGAACAACAACTCTTCCTTTAACCGTTAAGGTAAGTTAATTCGTGCTATTATTAATAATTCTGAAATTGATAATCGCCTCACCCTCCTAATTATAGTATGTTTGCTTTCGCAAAATAGCAGGTTAAAAGGTATCAAATCTAATTTAATCTTTGTTTGGAAATTTTTTATTATTTTCCATGTTTCTAGTACCACTACCAAATATATTAATTATATATTGTATGTTGTTTATTAAAATATTAATTAAGATCAAGGAATTTATTCTTTTAATTCCTGTATACGTGTTTCAACGTGATCCTTTAAGCTTACCCCTTATCAATTCAGGAATTTTATCTCGTTGGATGATGGTAACATGTACATGTACAGCAGCTTTTTATACGGATACATTTCTGGCCGTCGGATTAATTTGATAAAGATTACTATTTTCTCCCAAAATCAAAATTTTACACTAACGAATGGAATTAGTGCCGTAAACGAATTGAACCTTCTGCGAATCGTTCGTGAATTGTTCGGCGGGAAATTTGTTTATGTTCGTTTATTTTTTAAACGAACGAGCATGAATAAGATTTTTTGTTCGTTTAATTAAATGAACGAATACGAACAAAGGGCTTGTTCGTTCATTTATGTTCGTAAACGTTCGGTAATCCGTTCGTTTATGTTCGTTTACCATTTAAACGAACGAACATGAATAAACACGAACAAGCTACATTCCTTAATGAACGAACACGAACAAAAAAATTTGTTTTCGTTTATGTTTGTGTTAAAGTTAAACAAACGAACATGAACACACCTCGTTTATGTTCGTTCGATTCGTTTACAGGCCTAAATGGAATCTTGGTTGGTTTAATATGAATTTATTTTATTTAAGCGTGATTTAATTTAAATCCAATTTTGTGAAAATCTTGACCAAACTATGGAATGAAGACGGGGGAATTGTAAAGTGAGTCAAAGTATAGTTTTTTTAAGGACATACCCACCATTATTCGTTCACTTAACCTAGTTAGTGGTACAACCATTGATGCCGGTCTTATCAGAATTAATGAATTATTATCCGGTTTATCCATAATAGTATATTTTTTTATATAATGATTGATATTCACTCTATTAACCGGTTATTTTGTATCGAATATTATAAAAATTTATTATAAGGCGAGTTAATTTATTTTAAAGTATCATTAACCCGTTGCAATGCTTTGCATATCATTTTAATAAAATCTTTCTATTTCAAAAAATAATAATAATGAGTGTAATTATTTGATCCACTGTCAGTGAAAGGTTTTTTTGTTGTTGCACAAGTTGGCTTTCAACGCTGCCACGTGTCCCTTTTAAGGGCCCTAAACTCTAACTCTAAATTTTAAACCCTAATTCTTAAACTTTGAATCATAAAATTTATTTTTAAATGCTAAAATATAACCACAAACTCCAAAAATCTAACATTAAACTCTAAACTAAGCACTTGTAAAATACAAATTTTTTACTGATAGTGTATAGAATATTTTCTATAACAATTATACCCATAAAATTCAGACTCGCTTGACGTAATTATCGTGTATATAATAAGATAACTTAGAAAGAAGATCTAATTCTTTGGTTGGAGTCGGAAAGGTTAAAAGCTAATTATACACTTAATAATTGCTTGGCATGATTTTGTCGCTAATTGGTGCCATAATCTTCATCGCTAGCCATGAATAATACATGATAAAAAACGGTCAACTCAATATCTAATTCAATTAAATTATAAAAATATATTTAAAATGCATATTCGAACTGGAATTTTTTAATATCAATATTTTTCATTTATGTTTCAAGATTATGATAATCCATCACGTTTTAATATTTAATTAAACTGATTGAAATTTAATTTTTAAAAAATAATTATATAAATCAATTAAATTAATTTGTATTTAAATTTTTATGACTCTGACTTGTGAATTAGGTTGTTCAAAAGTAAACCTTCTAGATATTACCTTGATAATTTATCTTAACAACACAAATTTCCTTCTCCAATCCTAGTAATTGCTTGAGCCAATAGATATGGTACCTAACCATTGAAATTTATACATTGAAACAGATATAAACTAGGGGTGTTCGCGGTTAACCAAAATACTAAGTTATGTTATTAGTGTAAAAGTTATATGTTCTTAATGTAATTAAAAGGAAAATGTATAGAGAATGTATCTAAGAATGCATAGAAAATTAGGGACCTATTCTTAATGGTTAACCAACGGTTAACCATGAACACCCCTAATATAAACGATGGTTTTTTGTTAATTCAACAGTAATAATATTTTGAACCCATCAAGTAATTTCAATGAAAAATCTAATATTACTATGTATAAGGTGATTCGGGTTTGATCAATTTTTTTACAAAGTGAAACGTGTTATTAAGGGCTGAGAGTAATAGACGAATTTAATCTTGTAATCTTGTAATCACATCATAATGTTAAAAACAATAATAACCTTATACGGGATCAAATTATGCGAACCCTTCATTTCTCCTTTAAATATAATATAATATAATTGATCGCCCCAAAATCAGTGGCGGAGCCACATGGCTCACAAGGGGAGCATTTGCGCTCCCGTTAAAAATATATAATTCATTACTAATCTCCTAAATGTATTTTTTTTAATTAACTCTCTCAATAAATAATATTGAGTGTCACAACTATATATACCACTACCTTGTTGAAAAGAAGTTCATTGAGCATAGAGGCGGAGCTATATTGGGGACTGTATGGTTCAGACCCTTATTGAAAATTTTAAATACTCAATAAATTTTGGCCTAATAATATTTGGCTTTATAAAAAATGAATATTTAAATTAAAAAACAATCCATTTGTTAAATAATTAATCAAGTAAGAGCTGAATTAAAATTTTGATAATAATTTAAGCCTCTATAAGTTCAATTATCATATAAATTAGCCATTATAAAAAAAACAAATATTTAAATAAAAAAGACAAACATTTATTAAATAATTAATCAAGTAAAGACTGAGTTCTGATAATAATTTATGTCCTTATAAATTTAAATATCATATACAGTATTCAACCGTGACTACGTCTCTAGTGGAACCAAATGCTTTTTCTTGCCATGGGTTCAAAGCACATTTGTTTTTGAGAAACCGATGTTCAACCACAACGCCATGGTGGTTTCAAGTGTCATAAACAACTTGGTCGAAAAGCATATGGCGAAACCAAAGCATACATTGGGGGCCTTGTGCGGTCGTTTTTATCGCGTTTGTTTAGAACTCCCACTGGCAACAAAACAAGTATTTCATCGATCACCACACAAAACATAAAAGATTCACTGAAAACCAGCAAGAGAAAGCAAGTTGCAGATAATTTAACAAGGCATCATACAAGAACGTTCACACATTTCCCATCAGATTATGACAGGACTTTGAGACCGCCACGAACCAGTAATTCTAACATCATCACACAAACTTTGGTTCCAAAAAAAATCATGGTTTTCCACAAAAATTCCTCTTGTTTTTTTCAACACCTTAATTCCTCCAATTAAAGCTTGCCACGTACTGTTTTAATGTTGTTCAACTTGTATCCAATCAGAGGATGACACCTAATGAGCATGACGCGCGTCCGAAGGTCACTGTTTTTGTGAAAGACAATGTTATGAACACCAATGAAATTGTGTTTTTCGAACAATGTTTTCCATTGTCGTTATGAATGCGATTGTTGTTATTTGTGACGGTGTGAAATGGGAGGAAACATGTTAATTAGTAGACTACGTTAAAATCATAATAATTTTATTTCATTAGTATGTTAGACTGTTAGTTATTTAATAATATAATATAATAAATATGTTTGTTAAAATGCCTAATTCATCGGTTATCAAATTGATAGATAGTAATAGAAAACTCCTGAGCTGTTGGAAGTGGGTTGAGAATGTAATGTTGAAAGTGAATGTTTGAGAATATAGGTCATTTTTTACAGTACACGGGACCTCGCCACCTGCACATGGCGAGGTTTGAGAAAAAAATATAAAAAAAAATTGGACATCACCACCTACACATGGCGAGGTCCCTTCGTGTACTGTAGAAAATGACATATATCCCCAAATATTGTTAACATCCCTATATTTAAAATATTTATTTTTATTTGGATAATTCTCCAAATTTCTCCTACAATTCCTTCTCTTTCTAAAAAAAAGCAAACGCAATTCTTAGAATTCAGTTTTCGAAAGTAAACGCTATTATTTTATGCCGATGATAAGTTGATGACCACAAATTTGTTGAATTTTTTAGTATTTTGTGAAAGGTCAGATGAATTATCATCGCAACGTGGCTTATTTTCAACCTTGGTGAGTATAATTTGGCATATGATCACTAACAGCACTTGCACATTTACACGTATACAAAACTTTGTTAATTATCCATATTTTTTAATCTTATAAATCATAAGTCGTTTAAACAGTCGGATTCGAAAATTATAAATTTTAAACTTATGAACAAAACATATTTAAACACTTCAGTTTAGATCAATTTTCGATTTTTAGATTTAACATGCTCAACCCTACCGTAGACTAATTGATAATTAATTTTTAATAAGAATTAATTATAATTTCCTTATATTTTTTGCGTAAATTATATTTTCAGTTTTCAGGGCTTTGCCATTATTAATTTGGACCGATCTCAGTCGTATATCTAGCTTTGGTGAGTGAGTCTCTCAACGAAGATTTCTGCATACATAATACTTCGAACTCGAGACTTACTTTAGCGGAACCAAAATGCTTATATTTTTAAAAAAAATATATTTTAAACTAAAAAAACCAATTTTACTAATAACTAAAAGATGACGATTGCATTATCTATTAATAATGAAGATCATATATACATCACATTAATGGAAAGTGGGAAGAGATATTTTTGGCAAAAGAAAGTGGAGGGAGCCACCTTATATATGAAAAAATATATTATGGTTTATTTCCATCAAAAATGTATTTATTTTATGTTATTTTTTTACTAAGCGAAAATTTACTTGGTAAAAATTGTTTTTGAATTTGATTTACAGTAAATATAAGTGAAGATTCACTTGGTAAAAAGATGAAATAAAAAAAATTAATGAAATTAATTTATTTTATTAGTTAGTCTCATGGATGATGTGGTGTGAAATATGGGGTGAAATTCTATTCAAAAAATGACGTAAAATTAAAGGAATGTTCATTGATTTATTTTATATCCATTTTATTATTTTAATTCAAAATTCATATTTATTTCTTTTTAATAACATCGTTTTCAAAATATCAAATCTAACTTTACTACAACATTCATCGTTTATTAATAAAATATATTGGCTTTGGCCTTTGTATGAACATCAAAAGGAAACGACGAGATAAAATATAATAATTTTACTAATTTTACGCGTGAGGGCGATTGATACCCAACTCCGAATGCGCGTCAGAAGATAGTAAAACGACACCGCTCAATTAAAGTATTATGAAAAAATATAAGAAATTGTTTAAATTTAAATTTAAAAATAATACTAATTTCAAGGCCTGCAAGTACTATTGATTTTTATAACTATACCAATAATTTAAGAATTATTATCTCATACACAGTTTGTAGAAATTTTTTCTTTCCTCGAATACTTTAATTTTATGGTTTAAGATTTAGAGTTTATGGGTTTTAATATAGGGGTTTATAATTTATGGCCCATGGTTAAAATTAAAGTTTATGGTTAGAATTTAGATATTAGAGATAAGATTTAGGGTTTATGGTTTAAGGTAATATGATTATAGATTTAGGTTTTAACCTATAAACCCTAAATTTGAAATTCTATCAATAGCCCTTAAATTTAAAACTAATATATTTAAACATATAAATCTCAAATTCTATCAGCAGCCCCTAAACTCAAAACTACTACACTTAAACCTCTAAATCCTAAAAACTAAATAGAGTCCATAAACTCTAAAACTAAAGCGCTTGTGGAAACTTTATTTACACAAGCGCTTGTGCATGGAATAATTACTCATAATTTAATGGATTATTATCTTATACACTGGCGGTGGAAACTGAAAATTTTCACAAGCACTTTAATTTTAGGGTTTAGGGTCTTAGTTTAGGGTGTAGGAGTTTAGAATTTATGGATAATGATTATAATCCAAGATTTATAATTTAGGGTTAAAACTTAAATACTAATCATATTATCCTAAAAACAAAACCCCAACCTCTAAACCCTAAATTATAAACATAAACCCTAAGTTCTAACAATTGTCCCTACATTCTAAACCCCATACACCCTAAACTATGACTTTAAACCCTAAAATTAAATGTTTGTAAAAACTTTCAGTTTCTACCGCCGTGCATAGGACATAAATACTAATTTAATTGGTATTTTTATAGTTTGATCCTATTCATCATTAACACTTGTTATTAATATATATATTTTTTGAATAGAACTTGTTATTAATATTTAGAATAATTTTATGGGACAATATTTGTTTAAATCTACGATATAGTGATATCGACACAACGTCTTTTTTATAACAAAAGATTTGATATATTTGTTATACGTACGTGGAATTGTTGTTATATTAATGTATGTTTTGTATTGTTACCGATTCTTACCTAAAAATATTTGGAATCAAAATTAAACATATTTTTATAAAAAAAAATTAAACAACAATAACAAACAATTAAATATTTGATTAATTTAAACATGACACAACAAAAATATTATAAGAAAATTTAGTAATACATTAATAAATGTAATAAAATAAAGTGGAAATAAATATATAAATTTAGAGCCATTAAAAATATATAAAATTTAGAGTGAAAAAAGTATAACATTGTGGGTCGCATACTTGACATAAAATTTTATGTTTGTTATTGCTTGTGAAATGGGTTTAAATTGACAATGAGTGAGAATTTTTTGTCAAAGAATTGGTTGTTATATTAAAAAAAATTACACCACATACCATTTAATTATGGCTTTTGAGTCGAAAATGCCACCGAACTTTAAAATTGTTCAAAACTATCACTAAACTTTAATATATAAGTCGAAAATACCACACCGGCGTTAACTCATAACGCCTCCGTTAAGCTAAAACGATGTCGTTTTAGTGATGTTGTTTTGAAGCCTAATTTAGCAGCATCAAAACGACGTCGTTTTGACTTAACGAGGCGTTATGAGTTAACGGTGGAGTGATATTTTCGACTCACATACTAAAATTCAGTGATAGTTTCGAACAATTTTAAAGTTCGGTGACATTTTCGACTTAGAGGCCATAGTTGAGGTATATGTGATGTAGATTACCCTTAAAAAATATATCGGAACAAGTTGATTTAATTTGTGATAACATTAGTTCTCAGAGACGATACCAATTGTAGGAGTGACTTAAAAATTTTTAGGGTCATGTACAATTGTTATATTAAAAAAAGTACAAAACGGTTACAATCTAACAAATGCAAAACGAAGAGTCGCAGAAAAGCTCATATATATATATATATATATATATATATGTAAGCATTTCGTGCAATCTTCACAATATACACAAGTAATGAGTTATCCCTCAAAGTCATGTACTCATATACAATTTATTAAAATGAGGTTTTTAATTAAAAAGAATTAAATGATTGTTGACTTATATGTTTAGTTGTTTAACTTTTGAATAAAAAATAGGTTTAGCAAAACTCAAAATCTATAAAGCACTGTATTATTTTGCTTTTCTCATGTGCTGTATAACTGGTCCAAAATTAATCTCATGTTTTCTAATTGAAAGCATTTAATTAATTCATTTTGAATTCTCGTTTTTTATGTTATGTGCAGTCATTTTTATTACACATTTTCTTAACCATCTTTATCGATGGTTGATGCATCTTTTCGAGGCTTAGCACTTTGCAGTTTCAAATCCCTAATTAGGGCAAAAGTCAAAAGTTGTTTTAATGCAATCCTTTTAAAGGTTGAAATAGTTGGACCAGAAAGCAAAATGACATTGGCAAAATTTCAGTTTCACACTGGTATTCTTCTCCAAAGAATCAAACTTTTCCCTTTTCCCACTAAACAACTTTATCCAAAGAACAATTTAAAGAGAACCGACCAAATAAGGAATGCATGAACCTTACCTTACTAACTCCCCCACAACTTTTCTTTTCAAATACAAAATTCTGTTAATGGGTGTTTATAAACATGTTAATATGCTCGACTTTGATTTATGGTTGTCGGTAGTATTTTAGTGGTTTGATCTTTTTTTGTGGTTCGTTTATCGATACAGTTATGTTTGTTTTGCGAAGCAGCTTGTAAAATTATTAATTTCGCTCACCACTCGTACTTCAATCCTTAATCGTGTGTAGGTAAATAAGAATTTTTACATATATCATACTAAAAGAATTTTTATTTTTTAGGTTACGAAGTACAATTTCATGCACAATAATAAATGCATCTACCATACAATACTAAAAAAAACTAGTACTAAAATTAATTATTACAATATGTAGTTGAATCTTTACATATACCAAAACACGTTTGAACAAAATATTTAAATCATAATAAATTTGGAGTTGAATGCGCACACGATATTTACATATAACCAGACTCAAATTTGAAATATCAAAGTTTTTATACTTTAAATTTAAAGATCAATATTTAATACATCGACATGGAAAATATTTATCAATTATAAAATTAAAAATTCACATTGTTAGAGTAAGAAATAATTATCTTAATTTTAAATATTCCATAAATTGGAGAGAAAAAAGGTGAATTCAAGTTTGGGCTTTCCTTCTCCAGTGTAATATATTCATATGTGTTGGGCTTTTAAATTGTTTGACCCTTCAATTCTGTTTGGGTATGTACACGTTCACAAGCCCAAAGCAATTAGGTCTAACTTCGTCATTTCAGATTGGGCTTCACCTTTAAGCATGTTTCCATATTTCTATATGCGTAATTATATCATGCATTGCTGCGGAAACAAAAAAAAAATCCCACGAACATCTTACTTTTAAGGTTTAGAGATTCTATTTAAGTTTTATGGGTATAGAATTTAGGGATTGTGGTTAGAAGTTAGAGTTTAGACTTAGAATTTAGTGTTTATAGGTTAAACATAATGCTTAGCTATTGCTTGCCCCAACCTCTAATACCTAACTTCTAACCCTAAACTCTAACTTCTAAACCCATAAGCCTTAAACCATAAACTAAATCTCTAAATCCTAAAATTAAGACACTTGTGAAATTTTTTGTTTCTAGCGCAAGTACATGAAATATTTTTTATTTTATATTTGATCTAGTAGGATGAGACACTAGATCTCTTAAACAAGTTCAGGAATTCAAATCTTGATAGTATGAATAAAATAAATTGAGTTGAAAGAGTCATCTGAATTAATCAATTAATAGATTGAAACACGACAGTGACTGAGCTATTAAGGGGTGGAGAAGGGCAATTGTCGTCCCCCCCACCTTCTCAAAAAAAATTCTTTCACTTTTGTCTCCTATATAACTTTTTTAAATTAATTTATTTTGTGAATTATATAAATTAATTTATTGGTGTTAAAAAATTATATAAATATAAATCATAAATAAAATGTTATAAAAGTACTTTAAAATTAAAAAATAGTAGATACAACATCCAAATGTGGTGAATATAAATTTTATTTTAATTTTCGTTGTGTTATGTTATCTCTATTTTTAAAGATTTTTTTTAAAGGAAAAAAAATGTACTCATGAATATGATAATTTGAGTCTTGAGTCAACTGAGTTAAAAGTAACCTAATCCTACCTATGTGCCGTTGCTTACAAGCTACTCAACCAAATTTTAATTGTCCTATAGAAATGATTATTGGGTTTGGGTTATTAACAGATATAATCAGGAAATCTCCAACTACTTTAATTTCCATCTAATTGTTTAATCACACTAACCTAACTCTACATATTATAAACAGGAATGGATCGAGGGGACATGAACGGTCGTTCTCGTAAAAATTTAAAATTCGTATATGAGTTTAAAAAATAGAACTTATCTATGTGTTTTGTATTGAAATTTATTTTTGCGCTCCTTAAAATTTGATAAATTCATAAGTTCGTTCTCTATCATAAAATTTTGCGTCGGTCCTTGACTATAGATATTATAGTATTAATTAAGGGAAACTGAGTTGTGGTGGAAATTAGGTAGAAATAATAGGACAAAAAACAGTCAATTAAGACCTTTATTTCTAAGTTATTCCATCTGTTTCTAGCCCCGTTAAACACGACACATATTTCCCCCCTTTTCTAAAGACAACAAACACAATTATTAAATATTTTTATGGACCGTATCGAAATAAATTTATCTTTTAATAAAATAAACTTTCATTGAAGAAAACAGCCGTCAATAATTACATCCTAATCTTATCCTTGCCAACTTCTCTAACGAAGAATACTGATTGATCAATAAGGTTAAAAAAAACTGATGTGAGCGGTGGCAGAATTTGGTGGAAGAGTTTGGAGTTAATTTAAAATTTTTTAATATTTGGAGATTTAAATAAATTTTATAAATTTTTTGAGGGTTTAACTGAATTTTTTAATAATTTTATGAGATTTAATAAGAATTTTTAAAAATTATGAAATGATATTTAATTAAAAATATTCATAAGTTTAAAGTTTAATATGATTTTTTTAAATCGGCAAAATTAATTTTTCTAAAATTTTAAGTCAACTTATAATTTTTCAAAAGGATCCACCCATGGATGTAGGTACATGATTTTGGATGCAATATTATTTTAAATATTGATCGTGTATAATTTTACGTACAATCAATAATTTAATAATAGAAATAAAGTTAAAAATTAAGTAAAGTTTTATGGACAATTCAAAAAGGAAAAGGTTATAAAAATACACACTTTGACCTGACAAAAACAAAGAGAACATATGGCATCTCATGTTTAGCGGGCGAGTCTAATTTACAATAGATTTAGAGTGCGGCTAAAAGATGACAAATTTTAATAATTGTCCAAATACTTAAAATGTTAGACATTTTAATAATATTTTATATTATTTTTTATTTTTTTATAAATATCGATACTTGTAAAACAAGTATCGATAATTGTTTAAAAACTTAAAAAGTTATTAAAAATTGTACTCATTAATAAATAAGAGTTACAAATGGTTCAATCATGCAGAACTACAAATAATACGTCTATTTGAAGAAACTATAAGATGTTGAATAACTTAAAATCTCAATCTTTACAGATTTTGACAATATCTCGTCTAATGTGTGTGCACATGTTAGTCTAGGAATGTTCATGGTTAACCTAAACACTGTAATGGTAAATTTATAAGTTCTGTTCTTATTACAATTAGATGATGTTATCTAAAGATAACATGTTCTTACACTAAGAACAGAACATACATGTTAACCAATGTAGTATTTTGGTTAACCATAATCACATCTATATATTACACCTTAGAAAAAAATATGATATTAATTTCACGTCAAAAAAATAAAAAATATTATGAAATAAGAAAACGGTAGCGTCACACATTCTTTCAAATATTTTCTTAAAAAGAAAATAATAGTTTCGTGACACACTCACGCATTATATTACACCTCGACAAAATCTAATCTAATGTGGCATGTTTATCTTTGTGAGAAGTGGTAGGTTTATTTGAATGGCATATCAACATATATTGTATTAAAATTAGATGCGTTCCACTCCTTTTAGTATTTAAATAACTATAATGAAAATCAGAATTAGAAGAAGATAAATCACAAAATATGACTTCATAAGAGAAGTTGATGCTTTTGGAAGGTGGAGTTGGCAATTAAAATGAGAAAAAAAAAACTCACAGAAAAAAGTATGGAAAAACAATTTGGTAAATTGTCAAAAAAGTAATATATATATATATATATATATATATATATATATATATATATATATATATATATATATATATATATATATATATATATATATATATATATATATATGTTCATAATAAATAATTTGTATTTGTGCACATATAATTTTGTTAAAATTAAAGATAATTATTTAATGTACCGTCTGTAAAAAGTTTTTTCACAAGTGAGATTCTAAAGTTGTCACGTGTCTCTTTTAAGGCCCTAAACTCTAACTCATAAATTATAAACTCTAAAATCTAAACTTTAAACCATCAAATCTATTCTTAAATCTTAAAATCTAACCACGAACACTAAAATCATAACTATAGTATCTAGCATTAAGCCCTAAAAGTCAGGCACTTTAAAAAACATGAGATCAAACATACTTAAACACATAGTCGGATCCATATGGAAGCCAGTGGAGGTCATGGCCCCCAAAGTTTGAAAATTTCACATTTAGTTCTTTAAAAATTTTAAAAATTATTATTATATTCCCAAATTTTTAAATAATTTTATTAAATCCCCGCCTAAATTTTTTAAAAATCTCGATAAGTCTCAAATTTTAAAAAATGTTAGTTAAAGCCTTTTATTTTTTCTGAAAATTTTAAATTAAACCCTTCAAAATCTTTAAAAAATTTAATTTAAGCTTTAATTTAAAAATAATAATAGGCCTCTCAAACTAGATTGTCAAGATTCGCCCATCCTTAAACATTCAATAATCTTTTATAATAAATTGGAGATGAAAGAAAATTCAAAGTATGATTTGTATTGCTTTTATAATAAAATTGCGCGCATTGGCCATTGCATGCTTTGGTGGGATCCGCCCTTTCATTTTCTGCCAGACCCCACCAGGCTGCGATCCGGGAAAAAAAACAAAACAAAATCAAATCATTTATTTCCGCTAATTAATTAATTAAAAATATTTCCATAAGCTTACGTGCTAATTAGATTCTGGTCTCACTACAAAATAAAACATCAAAACTAGAATTTTATATATTCATTCTGACGGACAATCCAATTTTATTTTGTTTATTAAAAGAGCCAAAAAAAAATAAACAAATATTACAACGAAAACACACCATATATTAAAAAATTAATATTCGTTTTAAAAGAATTTAATTTTTATATTTTACAACTCACTTAAATCACCATTTCAATAATTTATATATAGTTCGAGATACAAACTTTTAGATAACTAGGATTAATAATAAATTAAAATGACAAAATTAATTTTTTTTAATTTTTTTATAAAATAAAAAGTAATGATATAAAATTGAGTTAGCCTAGATATATCAAACAGATGAATATAATAAAATCTAATAAAATAAAATAAAATAGAGTTCAAATTTATGTTTATCCCATTCAAATGGATATTTCCAAAGGCAAAACCCGAATAACTAATAGGAAAGGGTACATTAAAGAGATGTCTACCAAACTCACAACCATCATTCAATATTTAATTTAAAGTTCAAAAGAATATCAATTAATATAGGAATAATATCACATTTGGTACATGAACTTTCACCAGATGTTTAATGCAGTATAGATATTTTTAAAATGTCCAATGCAATATGTGTATTTTGACAAAATCTTCAATGTAGGACTTGAATTATTATTTTATATATTATTACCATACATGAAATAACAGTTCAATTATAAAACTTACAAATGTCATAACTTAAGTATCATAGCTAGGGCTGTAAACGAACCAGACGTTCAGCGAACCGTTCGTGAATCGCTCGGCGGGAAGTTTGTTTATTTATTAAACGAATGAACATGAACAAGATTTTTTGTTCGTCTAATTAAATGAACGAACACGAACAAAAGAGTTGTTCGTTCATTTATGTTCGTAAACGTTCGGTAATCCGTTCGTTTATGCTCGTTCATTTATGTTCGTTCGTTTATGTTCATTTACGTTCATTCGTTTATGTTCGTTCAATTATGTTCGTTTAAATTTATTCACATATGTCTAGGGGTGTTCATTATTCGGTTAAACCGAACTTACCGACCGAACCAAAACAAAATTGGTTAATCTATTAGATAATTTTAGGTTTCGAATAATAATTAAGAGTTTTTTCAAATTTTAATTATCGATTAATTCGGTTTAAAAATCGGTTAATTAACTGAACTAATCGAACTAACCAAAAATATTAAATTTTTAACAAATTATATATGTTAGTTTATGTTCGTTTATGTTCGTTTGTGTTCTTTAGTGTTCGTTTATGTTCGTTTACCATTTAAACGAACGAATACGAACAAGCTACATTCCTTAATGAACGAACACGAACAAGAAATTTTGTGTTCGTTTATGTTCGTGTTCGTTTATTTGTTCGGTTAAAGTTAAACGAACGAACATAAACACACC
Source organism: Hibiscus tridactylites (assembly GCA_958450335.1). NCBI lineage: Eukaryota > Viridiplantae > Streptophyta > Magnoliopsida > Malvales > Malvaceae > Hibiscus > Hibiscus tridactylites. The sequence continues at coordinate 3,427,766 of OY288273.1, forward strand.
ATCGTTCATGTTCGTTCGGTTCGTTTACAGCCCTAATCATAGCAATACACAGAATAATAGTTTAGATACATATATCATAATAAACACTTTGTTAAAGTGCGAATATCGTATTTGATATTTTGTCGAATGACATGTACCAATCTAAACATTCTTAAAACATATATTATGCTAATTATTTTATAGAAATAGGAATACTAAATGTAATATTATTTGTATTAAATTTTGGATTTCTATCCTATATATTAGTGGTAGAAACTGAAAGTTTCCACAATCGTCTTAATTTTAACGTTTAGGGTTTTAATTTAGAGTGTAGGATTTATGAGTTTAAGTGTAGGTGTTTAGAATTTAGAGATAACTATTAGATTTAAAGTTTAGGTTTAGAATTTAGAGGTTAGGGTTTTGCTTTTAAGATAATATGATTATGGTCTGAACTATAACTTATAACCCCTAAACTCTAAATTCTAAACCCCTACACCATAAACTAAAACCTTAAACCCTAAAATTAAAGCGCTTATAAAATTTTTTAGTTTTTCACTATCAGCGTATAAAATAATAATTCATAAATTTTTACATCAAACATATAGTTTAATAATTTAAATTTATAATCTTTTAGTTTAAAATTTTTATTAGTAACTCATGTGACCGAAATGTGACATCTTTGTCTGATTTTTTGACTTTAAGTATTATAATTCGAGTTAAATGTTCGAATTTACATACATGAACCATTCATTGTGATAATATGTATCTAGACATACTAGCACAATCAACTAGAGTACATTGGAGACAAATGAACATCCCGGTGGTCTATTTATGGAATTAGTCCACAACTTTACATCCCACTCCACACTCTAAAGAGGAATAAAGAGAAATCAAAAGCAGCCGTTTCCTTAGAATCAAAGCATTAGGTATATGTAATTTTCAACCAAAACTACAATATCCCCAACCCCCCCTTTCCACAATAATGAAATGGTCCGCAGAATAAATACTATTCTTCAACCTTTATTTCAACAGGCAGATTCATGGAACAACAATTATCATATCAAATTATAAGGCAAATCAAGCAAAATCATACCAAATAACAAAACTTAGTTCCATAAATATAGTAATCTTAAAACATGGGAGAATGAGCACACAAAAACACAGTTTCAATGGTGCTTGAAAGATCAAGCACTTTACCAGTTAGTTTTTGCTTCCCTTAGGACGGCTCTACAGCACAAGAAAACCTAAGGGGATGATGACTCGGGCTCATTTCGGTTTCGACTCGGTAATACTCGAACGGACGAACTCACAAAAAGGCATATCAGTAAGAACCCATCTTGGAGAGTTCCCTGAGATAGATTAACAGCTTAAAAAGTGATAACTAATGACGCTTATAATACTAAACTTCGAACTGCAAAACTTATGGGCAAGCTATGTTGAGGGGGGCGGCAACTTCATCGAAAAGAAAGTCATCGGTGCTGAAATCACAATCGGGTAGCTCACTAGGTTCATCGGCTTCGATCCCGCAAATACTGAGGTCTTCGATGCTGCAATAGTCCTCCAGCATCATTCCGAAATCGTTGACAAACAGGTAATCACCGACTTCGGTGTCTATGTTGAGTTCTTGGCCAACTGAACTGGAAAGCAATGGATCGTCGATGAAACAGAGATCGGGTATCGGTATATCAGCGAAGTTTGCATCAAAAACCTCTTTGTTGGCATCACCACAATCATCATTGTTGTTCGAGACTGAAACAGAGGCGGAGGCGGAAGTATCCGCCTCGAGAGCTAATGGAGAGGTATGCGACAACGGGCTCTCGGACTCCTCGGAAGCAGCAGCGCAGCATGAAAGGTCATTTGTTTTCTCAGACGAAACAGAAGCGGAAGCAGAGGCGGCAGCAGCAGCAATGGCTAGAGACTCAAATTCGAGCTTTTTAGCATCGTAAGCCTTGGCTGCTTCTTCGAGAGTGTCGTAAGTACCCAACCAAATCCTGGTTTTCTTCAGTGGATGCCGGATTTCAGCAGCCCACTTGCCCCACTTCCTTTGACGAACACCAACTGGTTTCTTTGTTTTAGCCACCGGAGATTTTCGGTCTTCGAGGGTTTTGCTCAAAACCCTTTTCCGGGTGGTCGGGGTTTTAGAGTTACTGTCCTGAGAAGAAGTCTCAGATTCAAGGGGTTTTGCCTGTGGAGCCAAACCCAAAACAGGAACTCTGATTTCACGAACAATTCGCCTTCCTTTCGGAACATTCCGAGCAGCAGTTCCATCGGATTCGTCTTCACTCGAAGACGAATCGGTAGCATAAGGATCATGGAAGATGACTCGAACTTTCCTACTCATCAAGGCTTCTTCTTCAGCCATGGCGGATTCGGTTTTCTTCGTCTTTTTGCAGGATTTACTTGGTTTCATGGTTTGTTTTCGATGGCTTAACATTTTCTGGAAACAAAACTGGGTAAAAACTCAGCTAAACCCCCCTCAAAATACCCGGAAAACTGTGGACAAAGTATGGAAAACAAAATCACGGGACAAAAAAGGATGAACAAAATCTCTCAGACTCTCAAACCAGAATTACTATCAAGTATGAGCCCCTCTTAGAAACAAGAAAAGGTAGAAAACTCGTTGTTTTATAAGGAATCCTCCAAAACACACAACTCCAGAACAAGTCCTGCAGACGAAAAACAAAACAACCCGACATCAAAACAGATTCAGATGAAAAATCCAACACATGGGTATAAGTTTGAACATACTTTTTTGGCCTCAAACGCATCGAAACAGCCGGTAACACGAGATTCAGTCTCTGCCTGAAGAAGCAGAGAATCATGCAAGAAACAGCCAACAAAGCGGTGAAGAACAAGATAGAAATTGTAGAAGACGAAAAGCAGAGCTGCAACTGAGCCCCAATCAAAGCCAGATCAAACTCAGCCGACATAAATCCACGAATCAGCCTCCCTTTACTGCTCTTCGCAAGCGAAACGGAAAACACAACCGAAGAGAAGACAGAAACGGTCGCAATAAATTCCCCAAACTCTGCCTCTTCACCTTCTCAAAAACAAAAAACAAAAAAGGGTTTTAGATTCTACTAGATCTAGTAGAAAAAAGGGATTAGAAATCTATGGCTATGATATTTCTCTCTGGAAATCTATAAGCTAACAAAATCCAGCAAAATCAAGCCCTTATCGCTTTGCTACGAACAGTAATATAGACCACAAGGGAAGAGACAACAGCAGAGTGAAAAACAGTGTAAAAAAATATGACAGACCAACGAGGTTAACACAGGACACAAATCTCAATAAAAAATTAAAAATGTAGTAATAAATTCAATATTTAATAAAATAATAATAATAATATTATTAATTTCCATTACCTTCTCTCTGTGTAGACTGAATCTGGATTTTCTTCTAATTTTATTCAAATCTGGACGTCGCTTTCTCTTTTTCTTCTGCTGCTCTGCCTCTCTTCTAAGGCCATTTACCTTTTTAGTTTTTACCGCACAGAGCAGTCTAAAAACGGGGTTTAAAGAGAATTTATATAATGTTTTATTAAAGAAATTAAAAAGGGAAAAAGTTAAAATCGAATTTATTTTTGGAAATAAAAAAACTAAATATGAGCTGTCATGCAATATCCCATCAATGCATGACAAGTCTATTACCAATCTTACCATGTCATGCGTATCATGTTTTCACTGCCCTAATTTTAATTTTATTTTATTTGCACGAGGTTTTCTTAACTAACACTTGCCACTCGCGATTGTTCTACACGCTTGCATCGGCGATCGGTTTCACTTTGGCGCCTCGGGAATTGTTAGTCTGATGGCGTGTTGAGTCCACGCGTGGATTGTTTGGAGTGGGGGTGAAGATTCTGATGTCCGCAAGCTTTAGTTTGGTATAAACGAAGCGCCGCGATTTGGCAACGTATCAGGGAAGGGCTTTTCTTGGCGTTTACCACCGGATTCCCGTAGCATTCGGGTTTGGAACTCTAGCTAATTACAATACTGCCACTGAGGAAGTGACCAGTATTCGTTTCACCCACAAATTCTTCCACGGTCTACGATTCCTCCACCTTTACCTTTTTCTTAATTCCCTTTATTTAGATTTTTACAGAAAACATCGGTTCTTTTTTATTTAATTATATTTAGATTTTGTAACCGTGAAAATAATATTTTATTTAATATATATATAAAAGAATTTATTGATGAAATAATGTGAAGATAAAAGATTTGTATTGAAATCTTTTATCCTATATTTAGTTATCAATTTGTGATTTTAAATTATTTAATTTAAAATTATAAAATAATTTTATCTTTATTAAAATATATTTGTAGTTATTTTTCAATTGAATTGATATGGCATTATCTCAAATAAATGTTTTATAATAATATAGATCATAAAATATGGGATTTTTTTTTACTAAAAGTTAATAAATATATTCATTCTTGATGTATGTTAATTTGTAATATTCTCGCGCGTATCGTTAGTTTTTGAAGCTTATTGATTTTATTGTGACATGATACGAAAATTGTTGTTGCTTTATTGATTTTATATATTGTAAAATTCATACTTGAGATGTGTTTGAACTATGGGTCATAAAGAGTTGAGCAGCTCGTGAGCTGCTCGAACTCGATTCGGTCAAAATTTGGTAAACACTCGATTTGGATTGATTCGACTTGAATTTGAACTCGACTCGAGACCTTAACGAGTTGAGTCGAGCAAAATCTAACTCGACTCGATAAGTTCGCGAGCTGCTCGTTAATTTTTTAAAATATTTTTTTAGTAATTATTTGTTTGATGTACTTGTGGATTGTTAATTTAGTATTAATATGATAGTTTTATCAATTTTTGGATTGTTATATTAGTTTTAAAATGCTAGTTTGGTGTATTTGTGGATTGTTAGTTTGGAATTAGACTTTAAAAGTGTTTTATACACTCTTTTTGATATGTTTTTGTTGAATTTGTTAATTTGTGTTAGTATTAAGCCTCGTATAGTATTATTAAATTTTACTTTTATTGATGAAATAATGTGTAGATAAAAGATTTGTATTGAAATCTTTTATCTTATATTTAGTTATTTTTTATTAAAATATATTTGTAGTTGTTTTTCAATTGAATTGACATGGCATTATCTCAAATAAATGTTTTATAATAATATAGATCATAAATTATGGGACTTTTTTTACTAAAAGTTAATAAATATATTCGTTCTTGATGTATGTTAATTGTAATATTCTCGCGCGTTAGTTTTTGAAGCTTATTGATTTTATTGTGACCAGATACGAAAATAGCTGTTGTTTTATTGATTTTTATATATTTTAAAATTCATACTTGAGATGTGTTTGAACGCATTGTATAACTACATAAAAATATAATTATAATCCTAATAGTTACACAAAAATCTTTAGATATATTTGACTGATAATACAAATTGTAGATCGTATAAAAAGTATTATATAATAATTATAAGCCTAATAGTTACATAAAAGTATGTACATACAATATCTACAATATTACATAAAAATATAATAAATTTTCGTGTTATATTTGACAGTTTAAATTTGAAAATAGTATCAATTATAATAATGAAGGGTGTGATTGTACAAAATTTTATTATTTCATAAGAACTGAAATGGGAATGGGGGATCTTCAATTACACCTAATTCAACAAAACTTAAAAATTAATATAGTTATCCAAATATGTCACAGATCATTACACTTATTTTTTCAGTTTAACAACTTGTTTTTGACTAATTGGTCAAATAATTTAGATCGAACTTTACAGAGACTCGTTATGGAGGCGACACTCTCAACCCAGACTCCTCATTTTACAATATTAAGATTCTAACTCATATTCTTACTTAATAGTCTAGCACCTCATCTCGCCTAGACCAACTAGTTGTTGGTTCATTACACTTATGCTTTAAAAATAACTAAACACACTTGAATATAATTACAGAATTACTTTTTAAATACACAATTGATACTTTTAAATAAAAATAAAACGTTCTAAATATTTAATATTTTCTATGTAGTTATACTTATTACAACACGTTTTTTTTTCACTCCATAAGAAAGATTAAAAACGGCAGCTACCAATGTTTCTCCATTTAATTATTTTTATCATTTATTCCATTTATTTTTTTAGGGTTTCATTTAGCAGCCTTGACAAATGGAGTGCAATGTAAGAGATTGAAGCAAAACATAGGGTCAATGTTGTGGAAATCCAACACGCAATATTTACTTTTACATTTAACCACTCATTAAAGAATTATTACTAACACATTCAACCTTAATTAATAGATCAACAAACTGCAGTAATTACGGCCACCATAAATCCAATTAATTGGTTTTTCCAAGTAATGTATTAAACAATTTTCTAAAATTATTAGTAATAAGATAATTACTGATTAATTGTAGTTTTTTTAATACAAGCCTGCCAATGGTTTGATTTTAGGACTGGATCCAGGTTGGAACGATTTTTTTTATCCAAAGGGTTGGAACGATTAATGTGATTTAATCTTTCCAACTGATATATAGTTTTTTTGTGTGTAATGAAAAAAAAATGACTTTAATGTTTGACTGAATAATTATTTTGATCTCTGTTTTTTGAAACAATTTAACCCAATATTTTATTTTGAGTCAAAACAGTCATCTTGAGAACAAAAATTGTTAACCAACTGACCATAAACAACTTGAAAATAACGTGACATACATATATGGCAGTGCAATGTCATATAGACAAATATGCCGACTTTACATAATAAAACGTCAGTCAATTTTTTTTATAAAATTGTATAAAATATGTTCCCCTTCTTCTATACATGAAATTGAAGTCACAACAAGTGACAATTATATAAAAATCATTAAATATATCAAACAAATTTAACAGACGAATATTAAATTAAATTAATTTTAATACCAAAACAAATGTCCAAACAATATTATTCTTCGAGATAAGTATATAATATTTCATTTTTTGACCGTTTTAAATCTTGTTAGTCACTTATTTTTGAAAAAAATTACACTTATTTTTACCAAAAAAGACTTTTGACGCGTCTCTAAAAAAATTACAGTTTAAACACTTATTTTGGCATTAAACCATTAATCTAAACACAAGTGTTTTTTAATATAAAATCTCGACATTTCTAGGTTTTCGACAGGAATGGACGCATAACTTTATATTTGGAGGCGAACTTTAAAATTTTAATGAGGCAAAAATAGATTTTTAATAAAAAAATGCATAATTTTTTTTAAAATTATATAGAAATTTTAAATTTTACGGGGAGGACCGTCCTTCCAACTACCGCTGGGTACATCCATGATTTTGGGTATTACCAATATCATCAGATAAGTAGTGCTAGTTGGGGCTCATGTAATTGCTAGTCTAAATGGAATGAATGAAAATATAATCACTGTGAAAATTAACAGGAATTAAGAATCAAGTAAATGGTTCGGTATTTTTTATATACCGAAAATACTCATTTGTTCTTTGGATAACAATTTTAAATAGGTTATTTATAAAAGGAAAACTCACTAAAATAGGAAAATAAATTGATATTTGATGTTTACTTTGTCGAAATAGTTGGTATAATGTTGAGGGGGAAATTCATTAATCATGTTAGTATTGTAAATACTCAAATGCTTGGGACATTATGGAATAGTTTTTTTTTTATTTTGTTTTGCTGGGTAGGGTTAGTATACGAGTTGTTGTATTCAGATGTTTTGTAGCAATTTAATGGATTATTAGATAATAAAATTTAAAATATTTAAAAAATATTATTGATTTATCAATCAACTATTTTAAATTAAGTACGTAGAAGTTTATTATGGTGGACAAATTCTCTAACATATTTTAGAAGATTTAAAGTGTCATTCTATTAAGCAAATATTAATTAATATTTTTTCGTTATCCTTTCGATTTTCTAAGGTTTTGACGTGACTAATTCGATCTGACTCATGTGCACATCTAACTTTGATGAATGAATTTCGTAGCGAAAATTTGTTCATGTCATCTTTTGACCAATTGAATCTTTATTCATATTTACAGTGAATTAAATTAAAAACAATTTTTACTAAGTGAAGATGACATAGAAAAAAATTAATGAAATAAATAACTTTGTGACGAAGAATTAAAGATGACATTTGATATAATTTTTCCACAAATGAAGTTCTAAAACTGTAAACAAAAATTATAATATTTATTTTAAAATTTTAAAATTTAATCTCTAAATTTTAAAAATTAAAACTTATGAAAAATAAATTTTTCATCGCATGTGCACAAAATATTTTTTTTTAAAATTTAGTAGAATTTAAGGAGGCTGAAATCTTAAATGATTGCCAAATGGCAATGGTAGCTTCCACAGAGAATTACGAAGGCCGAGTTGTCAGTAAAGGAAACATCTAAAGAGGCCACGTCATCAGTATCGGCATCCGAGCAACCACCCAAACGATCCAACCAAAATTAAAATTTACAAAATAAAAAAGGAGGCTCTGTCCTCATTAGTAATAATCCTCGTCATCATCGAGCAAGTACACCAACCCATACAGATTTCCGACACTTGTCACCCATGTCCCACGTGTCGATCGATGTTGGACTTTGTAACGGGTTATGCTTTTTTTGGGCGGGAATGGATAGGCGGTGGGCTCCATGTCAGCTCATTTGGCGGGAAAACGAAGCTACCTCCCCTTGGTCCACTCATCTTCACTTGCGTACCCGACTTGGCCTTTAGCTGAGCCCCGCCATTTCCTTTTTCTAGTTTTTTTTTTTTATTTCTTTTAGTCAACATGCATGTATTCATGTATGTATGTAGGCATGCATGAATTCATGTATGTATGTATGTAGGCATGCATATGAAGTTTTTTTTTTGTTATCATCGACATAATAACCATTGTCATGCAATGTCACGTGACTCGTGACGACAAATGCCAATGGACAGCAAGTGGGACTTTTTTAATTTATTTTTAAATTCTATATTTGTAGTTTTGGGCGAGCGTTACAACAGGGGACAAGATCTCAGTGTTCTTTGTATTTTCTTTTATTCATTTATTATGTTTATTTTTTTATTATATTTTACACGGCTGCAGATTTCGATGCGAACATGGTCACGTGACAAAGCTCCCTCTCTTTTAATAAACAACTACTTTTTACTTTCTTTTATTTAATATAGTATGAGACACTATTTATCTTGTTTTATTTTTTCTTTTGTTATTAATCAGGGACAAGGTTGGTGGGAATATACTATATTTATATAATAGTTCTAATATACTATGTACAAGCACGTTAATACTATTATTATGCTTTTTTTGTTATTTTTAAATTAAATAACTATTATTATGTACAAGTACAATTAGCCGGGTTGTCAAGTTGTTCATACTTGTTTTCCCATATTTTTTTAGATCATGGGTGCTACATTTACGTGCGAATGTACATGGTAAATTAGGGGCGCAATTGACCCCAATAAAAAATACCCACCATATAGAAGTATTCGAATTGTATCAGATTTTTTTATAATAAAATATAAGAATTGACTCCACTTGATTTGTTGAGATATGAGGTTAACAATATTTATTGTAGTGGTATAGAAATCCTTCGTATCTCAAACCCTACTCTGACTCCACTATTAGAAAATCTTGGCTCCGTTGCTGAGTATACCTGTTAGGAGCACGGAGCACTCATTTCCTTTCCCCTAGAGTTCCTTGTCCATCCTCTTTGAATAATATTAAGATTAAAATTAGTATTTGTTAAAAAAATTAATTGAGATTAAACTACTTAACTAAAACGTTCGTGCAAAAAGAAGAGAAAAAAGACTCAGTTGATACACTTTATAGGGAAAATTAATAGTAAACATATATAATTACAAATTTGAGCAACGAGATCTTGACTTGAATTTTTAAAAGAAAGATATGAAACTTTGAAATCTTGGCATGAAGTGCTATCATTTATAAAAAATATTATATTCAATGTAATTATAAGGATGCAATATTAATTTTTTATTCAATTACACATACAAAATTTCGTTTTTTTATTATCAGATTCCGATTAATTTTTATATTTTTCTATTGGATATTGAGTCCACTATGAAAATGTAAAAGATGGAGTTCACTCCTATAATGTAAGTGCAAGTTCTTTATTATATTACTAAAAATGTAGGTTTAGATTTTTAACTGTTTCTTACTCAACTCGTTGAGAGTATTTTTTTCCTTAAGTTTTAGGAGGTTTTTAACGAGTCTCTCAACTTAGGTTCATGTATTCATGCTTCATATTAATAATTTGCATTGTTGAGAAAAAAATGTAAGTTTAAAGTTTAAGACTAAAATTTAAAAAATTTAAGGTTGAATATATTTTTAGGGTTTAGGGTTCAATGTTTAGAATTTAAAATTTAGAGTTAAGATTTAGAATTTGATTTTTTAATCCGTTGTATCTTACAAAATCTTGGGCTCAAAGCTTGGGCCTTTTCCCTTTTTCGTTTGGGTTGGAGATTGGTTTTGTTTGCCGTCTCCTGCCCCATTTTTGCTCTTTGTTTTAAAGGATTTTCTGATGTTTCTGGATTACTATTGGAATGAAAAAAGGAAACCTTAAGAAAGGAAACTGGCTTATGTTCACTAAAATGCGCGATATTAGAGATTTATTAATTGATTGAGTGATTAAATATGTTTATATTGTTCATTGTGTATGAATTTAAATGTTAATATTAACTTTAAAAATATAATTATTTCTCTACTTAATAAAAGAAATGTGCGAACAGTGCGATATTATATACCGCGGGTTACCCTTTTCACAGTTTACTTGGCAGATTCATCTGCTTATAATCAATTTTTTTTTTTTTGTAAATTTATTTATAATGAGTTGAGTAATCTTTGAATTTTAAGTTTGTCTACTAAACTGTTAATATTATACTAGAGAATTGTATTGATGTATAATAAAAAAAATGTTGATGATAGATTACGTGTACAAGTTTGTACTTTGAGTTTCGCTGGTAATTTGTTTTGGGTTTGAACTTGAATTTTTAATTGTTAAAATTAAATATTTCTTTATTTTTTGAATTTTAAAAATAACTTTAGCTTGATTTTAATCTAAAAGTTTTAGACAAATTTGATTAAATCTTTTTAATTGTTAATTTTTTTTACTTCCGCTTTTTTAAGGCTGTCTTTATTAATATGTACTGATACACGTCGCACACCTGATTGTCTTCTAACGTTTTTTTGTATATATAAAATTTTGAATTCGAGGAATTTTTTTTAAAAGAAAGTAAGTTAAAAAGAGACTAAAAAGAGACGGTACATAAATCTTTACAAAAATTGTAAGAATTTGTGTATCAACTTTTGTGTACAAAAACAAATCCTTACAATTTTATAAAAAAAAGTGTGTATATACACAAATCCTTACAATTTCTAAAATTTTCTAAAATGGTAAAGATTTGTGTACAAATCCTTTACAAAATTGTAAGTGTTTGTACATAAAGGTCGTAAGTCTCTTTCTAAAATCTCCCAAACTTGAGACTTACTTATGTAATACTAAATTGCTTATTATTTAGACCAACAGTTAGTAGACATGTCTATCTTTAAATGCATGTAAATCCATGACTATCATAAAAAATATTGATTAAGACTTAAATGGTATATATATAATCAGGAATGGACCCAAAGGGGGCTGGAGGGAGCAATCCCCCTAAAATTTTAAAATTCATATACCATTTAAAATTTTTTTAAAAATTATCTACATTTTTTCTATTGAAAATCTATTTTTATCCCTTAAAATATTATAAGTTTGCCCTGCTTAAAATTTTATAGGTTTGCCACTCCTAACATAAAATCAAGCATCCGTTAATATAATGAGTTTTCGAATAGAATTAAAAGAAAATTAAATGCAAGTGAAACTCACTTGACAAGTACTGAATAGTGAATACTAACATAGAAGCCCTCAAATTTGCATTACTGCATTTTGAATAATAACATCCATCAACAACCTAAAAAGCATACAATCAAGATTTAAACCCTTTTTTTTTGTTTGGTTGCATGGAAAAGGATTTACATGAAATCATCATCGCTTCACCATGAAGAACAACAGGAAACCACAAACAATGAAAATGGAAAATAAAATTCCACGTAAGGGGAAAATAGTACACAATTTAGACAACATCCTAATCAACCTTGTGTCCCCATTTTCATTGATATTTCAAACTTCTTTCCAACGTACAAGTTCATACCGGAAATTTCCACCATCATAGACTTCTTCTTGCCTTCATCATCATCTTGCAAATGCATTTGTTCGACCGCGCTCAACTCTATGTCGGAAGCACCATTAGCCACAGGACTTCCGTTGATTTCGAGACCGGATGTGCCTACACTTCCACTCAATCCCAACACGGTTACTTTCTCGATTTTCCAACCTTGTGCTAAAGCAAACTTACCCTCCTGAACTTCTGACCAGATCTTCACCGATCCCTCCTTCACCGTAGCGTATAGATCGACGTATGTCGAATACCCGTTCCCAAGTTTCATTTCGGGGAGCTCATCGTTGTCTAGATAAAGGTTGCCTTTAGCTTGTGCTTCGCTAGCCCCGGCGGGGAAGGTTACTATAATTGTGAAAGGTGTCATTCTAGCTTCCTTGGAGATCAATCCACCTTGCTGCATTGGTAGTATGGTGTTCTGATACAAATGTACATTAACCACATTCAACGGTGCATCGAGCATAAAGTACTGCCCCTTTGATACAATAGTTTGTGTCATATCGAAGACACTGTACCAAGAACCGGGCGGGAAGAGTGCTTTAACCGATGTTTTCCCTTGTTCAAGCACCGGAGAGACCATGAGGCTGCTTCCGAGTAAGAACTGGGTGCTCAGGCCGTAACACTCCTTGTAAGCAGGGAATGAGAAGAAAAGTGGCCTGGCTATTGGTGCTCCACTTGTATGAGCCATGTAGTTGAGTGTGTAGAGGTATGGAAGAAGTTTATACCTCATACCTAGAGCATTTTGAGCAGATTTGGTCACAGTTTTCCATTGATACAGCTCCTGCCTTGGAGAGTAGTAATTTGCATGATCTCGAGAGAACGGATAAAATGCACCAACTTCAATCCACCGGTTACATAACTCTTCGGTCGGAGCAGGATAGAACCCACATATGTCTGCACCAACCATTGGAACCCCAAATATACCGAAGTTCAATACGGTAGTTATAGAATACTTCAGATCTTCCCAAGTGCCCTTATTGTCACCTGTCCAATGAGCAGCATATCTTCCCGAACCAACATACGTAGATCGTGACAATATAAATGGCCGTTTTCCCTCGAGCCCTTGGAGTCCTTTGTGAGTTGCTATGGATTGAGAAAAGCCGTAAAGACTATGAGCATCGTACTCTAGAACACCGTTGTAATGAACTGCGCTAGTGGCTATAGTTTTGAACCCAATTGGTACCTGCAACCCTGAAGCATTTATCTTGTATGGTGGATCGTCCCATCTTGTCTTTGTTATGTTCTTGCAGTCCAAGCAACAGATCCAACCAGGGCCAGTCCCACTTGGGCACTGCTTGCCTTTCGGAATCTTGCATTTCCCGGAACAGAAATTCGAAGCTTCATTCATGTCGATCCAGAGCCCATCAACCGGTACAAGTTCATGAAAACGACGGATTTCGTCACCCCACCATGCAACGGTTTTGGGGTTGAGGAAGTCCGGGAAATTAACAGCCCCAGGCCACACTTGAGCCAAGTAAGGCTCGCCGTCATACTTGATAAACACATCGTTGGCAAGCCCTCTTTGGTATACACCATAACTGGAATTAACACCGATTCCGGGATCAATAATGACAATGTATTTCATTCCCCTGCTGTGTATTTTGTCCAGGAATGCAAGAAGCTTCGGACGAGGGTAGTTTACGGGGTTGAGGGTGAAGTCCTTATGGCCATCCATGTGATCATCATCATTCCAGATCACATCAAGTGGGATCTCAGCCTTCCTGTAACTCTCAACCACATCTTCAACAACAGAGAGGTTATGGTAACCCCATCGACATTGGTGAAACCCTGCAATTCAAATTCATAGTAAGATACTAACACAATCTTCACGAAAATCTGATGACCAATGGTATCTTTGTTGTTCTCTCCTTTTTTTAACTTAGTTCCATTTTTCACAAAAATGCAGAAAACAAGTTCGTGTGGAAAAAAGATGTAATTTTTGGAGATTCCAAACCATGAACTTCAATCATTGATGTTATCAATCTCCATAAGACCAACAATTCCAGAAGTCATTTCATCATTGTCAAAGAAAAAGAGATCCATTAGATCTAAAAAGGTTGAGTTGCTTTGGAGAGAATTATTAGACCAAGACATATAGAGATGGAGACTTAAAGTAAATCAGATATGGGACCAATACACCTAACCATATTAAAAAATGGGAATAAAAAAATCTCCATCTTAATACTTTAGACAAATAGCAGATATAACCATGTCCATTAGCAATATAACACTAGCTAACAAGATATAAATCAGGTGGTCCAAGTTTCCTGTAGATTATATGCAGCAAATCGTTTCTTTAATGCAACATTAATCATCAATACCTAACCTTATTTCCACTTAACTCAAATATTAAAGGTGATGTTAATGAGGAAATAAAAGCATACCTAGAGACCAGTAAGGCATTGGAGCAGGCCTGCCTATGAAGGAGGTATATTGATCAACAACGCCGAGGGGAGTCGGACCGGAGAAGAAATAGAAGTCGAAAACGCCACCGATAACCTTGTAAGTCAAGGAATTCCCTCTGTAAAACACATCCATGCCATTGCTGTTCAACAAGAGAACAGCATGTGCAAACGGTTCACCACCCACATTCCTCAAGTCCATATAAACAGGATGGGAACCGTATAAATCAGTGTTCAGATTAATAGCCGACACATCGGTTGTGTACAATGTGTAAGGGTCATTTGGGTACAGCTTGATGCCATGGGGCTGAGTGTTCTCTCCGAGTCCATAGAGTGAAGCATCTTTAGGCAACTGAGTCGAAATCTCCAAGTACTGGTCTTTAAACACCATTTCTCCAAACGAATCCGACCCATAAGAGCTGGAATTGAAAAGGGTCTGCCCGTTTGATTTCCTTTTCACAGCAAAACTAAAAGGGTCGGCCGTGTAGCTGAATATGAGCTCGGACCCTGCAATCTCCGACACTGTAATGGGGTTCTTCCTCGACCTCCCAATCGTTTGCTTTAATGCCGGCGCCTGTTCCCTTGGTAAAAGACTGTACGGAACTTCCCATCTTTGCTTCTCGGCATCAGTTATGTGTACCCTCAAACGATCTTCAGTCTCATGCCTGTAAAAAAAAAGAGAACATATTTGATTCAATGGAAATGTAGCTTCAAAACAAGCAAAGATTGTAACTTTAGAGTTAAATTTCACTCACTTTACATAGAGCTGTAAAAGAGGAATATCACGGCCATAAATGTTGTTCTTTTTCTTGACCTGAAGGTGACCTATGAATCCACCGTCGGTGGTTTCTTCAGCAAAGATCAAACGATACCCTTTGCCAATCTTAGTCGGAGCAGAGGAAGAAGAAGAAGAAGATGATGATGAAGATGAAGATGAATACCCTCCATTGAAAAACAATGCTAAAACCAGAAGAACATAGAGGGAGCTAAAAGAAAGTAATGAACTTGGAGAGAACATTGCTTGTACAAAGCAGAGGCTAGTGAGTAGTGAGCACTGAGCAGAGTGAGTAGCAAGGCGAGTTAAAATGACTATTTAAGACTGGAGTCTGCCGTTGGATGCATGAATGGGGTGATCTTTGGCATGTGATGATGATGGTATGTGTGCCACGTGTCGCTTTCTCGTTTGTTCATTGATATATTTTTCAACAAGGGATGGTCCCATACCTTATCAATGGCTTTGATTATGGTGGAAACTTTGGTTGATATGATTCATAGAAATATCTTTGGTATATTCTGCTTTTCTGGTTTTGCAAAATTATCATCTGCTACAATTAGCATATATCAGATTATTAGTAGAATCCGATGCAACCCAAGCTTTTGTTCAGTTTTTCTGAAAATCCTGAGAGATCATATATATATATATAAAGATCTCGGACATTAAAAGGCATGATTCTCGGGGGCTTCAACAAGTTCCAACACGCTGTACAAACAGAAAGTTTTACTTTTTATCAAATGAAGGGGAAAGCAACTTTCTAAGCTGATAAACCATGTTTTCATATTAAGCATCTTGTTTTTTTTTTTGTTTTTTTATCAAACATATTAAGCATCTTGTTGTTGAAGGGAAAACGGAAGTTAGAGATTTGAATGGAGTGTGAATTCTATATGATTTTAGAGATAAATTATATGAGTTGATATCAGTATTCAGTTATATATTCCAATCAAATCAAAATACTATTAGAAAAAGATAAATATCCTATACACTGTCGGTGGAAACTAAAAGTTTCCACAAACGCATTAATTTTAGGGTATAGATACTTAGCTTAAGGTACAAGGTTTAGATGTTTAAGTGTAGGGGTTTAGAATTTAGGGAAAATTATTTAAATTTAGGGTTTAGAGTTATAGTTTAGGGTTCATAGGTTAGGGGTTTATTTTTTAGGGTAATATGGTGATGATTTCGGTTTTAACCTATAAACCCTAAATTATAATCATACACCTTAAATTTAAATAACTAACCCTAAATTCTAAACTCCTGCACCTAAATCCCTAAACTTTGTACCTAAAACTAAAGCGCTAGTGGAAACTTTTAATTTCCACCGACTATGTATAAAATATTTATCCTTAGGAAAAATAAATGAAACCCCAACAACTCTTGATCTCCTGATGGCTAATAAGAAGTTATGTGTCAATGTGTCGATGTAAAGGGAAGAATTGTTTCACTTGTGATTTGAATTCGAACAGTCTTATTAACGTGATTGTATTTTTGTTATTAAAAATCGAGTCAAAATACACTTCAAAAAGACAAAGTTTAATAAAAAAATAAAATAAAAGATAAAATATAAATGAATTAAAATTAAAATTTCTAAATAGATTTTTATCTCAATTAATATTAATAATATTCATATTAATAAAAAAATGGGGGATCGCCCCCCACCTATAACATACTTCCGTTCTCGTTTGCCGTGCATGTACATTTTTTTTTTACTAATATAATATCTTTATTAACCTACAAAAAGTTGTGAACGTATGTAAAACAACATTATTTTTACGTTCAATATAAGTGAATGATTCGTCTTTTATTCCGAATAAAATAATTCACTGGTTACAAATAACGCTATTCTTACATCAATGTAAGTGAATGAATCATTTTAACTATTACATATTAATCGATGTCGAGTGTTTGATCTTCGTCCTAGATATGAAACAACTATAAAATTTATGACAGAATACGAGAAATTAGTCATTTGATTCTCTCTGATAAATACATTAAAAAAGAAATTTATTGATGTTGTTGCTCCTTTTCTTGGTATTACATTTCATTTTACTTTGATGAAGGAGAAGAAAAAGGACAAATGAGTGGGAAGTAAGCAAACGAAGGTATGGGCCTATGGCATTTTAGTAACCGATAAGGGCTCGTGACCCTAAATTTATGTCATTTGTCTGACCTTAAAGTAAGTCCACAACTCCACATTACTTATGCTACATGATCATAATTAAATATTATCGCAACCTTGTCTTTTTAATAGACGAGCATGTGTTTCGAATAAAAAATCTATATTTTTTAGTATTTTATTTATGCTTTAATATTAAAAATTAAAAAATATATTAATTTTTAAATTTTAACTTTAAATTTTAAACACAAGCTTGTAATGTAGGGCATAAATAAGAGAGAGAAAAAAACAGAAAGTTCATGTTCATGTGTTTTTAACTATTACTATGCGACAAAGGTTGAATGAATACTTGAAAACTGACCAAATTGGCATCCGATTTGGGTGCTTGTTTTGGAATTCTTTTAATTAAATATTAGACATTTTGCATATAATGGTATTGATTGATACCAGATAATATAATACCCTGATTTAATAAAAATCCGATTAATTAGATAATACTACTCCTAATTTAATACCCTGATGCCAGTATATAATAAACAATATATAAGATAAGATGCATTATTATTTTATTGCAATTACGTGGACCCATTATTTCTTGCGCAAAGTTCGAAGTTAATCGTCTGCAATAATCATGTATTAATAAGATAGTTAGATATGGGATATACAGTTGCACACTCAATCATTTTATATTATATAGAATCTTCGGACCGGGCTGTTTCTTTGCCTTGTAACTTAGGGTCTGTCAATATTGTCGCAACTTAGAGTACTTAACCAACTGGATGAATAATTATAAAATTATTTTATAGAAAAAGGGAAAATTGTAATTTAAAGATAAACCAAAGAAGCTTAATCAGATTTTAAATTTATTAAAATATAATTAGGTTAAATGTGGATTTTATTATTGGGGTGTTCATAAAAATCTAAACCGATATATCATATCAAAAAATCAGACTAAATGATAGGTAACTGTACCGGTAAAAATTGGCCAAAATGGTACGGTAACTATACCGATATAATAAGCGATTAAACATGACAAGAACGATTATGATTTTTGCCTAAATAATTAATCGAAAAATCGATAAAAAAATTTAAAAATTATTGATTATTACCGATATGTATAATTAATATAAATTATTGATTATTACTAATATTTGTGTAATTAATGAGGGCATGGCCGGTTGTCCCAGACGGCATCTTTAGGAGGACAAGTCGTGTCGGTGACTTAAAAGCCCGTTGTTTCAAGCCGCTAAATATTACTGCAACCTTTTTTTTTCATAGATCTTCAGTGGATTCCTTCGAATCTGGTTCAACCATATTGACACGAAGTTTAATTACTACTATTTTTATTTTAGAGTTTTATTGAATATTATAGATTTATTAATGAAATAAATGTTTATATGAGTAAAATTTTATCGTAAGTAATATTTATTGGTGATATTTTATTATTTTTTTGTGCATGTTATGTAATTTATGATTAGGATTTGTGTTTTTTCTCCCAATAAAGTAATCTCTAAGGTTCTAAAATGAATTGAGTTATTATATTGGAAGCTTATTGTGTTGAAAACATTTGAAAATCCATCGACTAAACTATCCGCAACCTCCTAAACAACGACGGATCTTAATACTCGACTCTGAAGCCAACTGATTTGTCTCTATTTATAATTAAAAAAAATTGCCTAGAACTGTCAAAATACTATTAAGATTGTTGAGAAATAAAATAAAATAAAAATTAGCAATTTAAAAAGTTAGAAGAACATGAAATTTTGGTTTCCCACCACATGGTTTTATATATTTTTATTTAAAAAATACTATATAAAAAGAGGGAAACCGAAAATATACCACAGTTTGAGAACAAATTTTAAAAAATACAACCTAGAATTAATTTTATAATACTAAATGTATTCACTATTAATACAAAAACAATACCAAATGTACTGTTCAATATTATAACAAAACAATAACAATTAGAGATTATTTTTTTTTTACAAATTATAATCCTACCTAAAGAAGAAGGGAATGAGGAACTTTAAGAGAATAAAGGGGTATTCCTAGTAAGTCTAGAACCTATGATATAAGGAAATATAAGGAGACAATTAAAAATTTATTAATTGATTAAATGGTCAAAAATGCTCATATATATCTTCTCTAATTACAATTTCATTAGTGAATTTTCGACATAATGTCACATGATTATATTTTGTCTTTGCCTTTGTCTTAAATTTTTCGAGTTCATAGACAATATGTAATAGAGATCAGCGGGGTCACGTCTCTCTTAAAAAATTTAAGTTAGGGTAATAGTAAAATTACCTTTTAGTCTCCCAAAATATATATAATTTATATTACTATCCTTATTAAATTTAAATATTTTAAATGATATCTCAATAAATAACGTTGAGATGACATTTAATATAATAGGCGCAAGCATGCATGCGTGTTTTGGAAGGGTGCTTAGATTAGAACTAGGTTGGGGAATGGAGAGTGGAGACTGTACATTTGGGACAAACAAATCAGGCCGGGATTTGTTGGCAGCTGTGGCCTAAAACTGGGCTACCGGACAACACATTGGCCTGATTCATCCTTATCTGCATCAAAACAGATCCTCTGCTCGACCACAAATGAGAGCAACGGTGGACCACCGGCTACGCTCATTGGTTTCCGCAGCATTTACGTTTCCCAACAATAACACTCATGCTTTCAATGCACTCAACCTCAACTCTATTGCAATATCCTGCTCTACATCCCAACCTACACATGAAAAACTAAAAATTTTGAATTAATTTTTAATTATTTGATCTTATATTAAATTTAAGAAATTTGGTAAAAATTGTTTTTGAATTAATATTTGGTTTATACCACAAATAAATACTTAAAGTATACTAATTTTTTTTCATTTAGGTGCTAAAGTGACTTTTGTTACAATGAGTACTTGAAGTATTTTTTTTTTATCAAAATATGTACTGAAAGTATTTTTTCGTCAAAATATGTATTAGGTGTGTTCAAAATCGACTCGATGGGTACCAACGGCTCAATAAATCTAATATTACTATTATATTATTACTATGTTGCATCATCTCTTCTAAATTTTTAACTTGCATTATGAATTTAGGCCACTGAGTATTCATTGGTTTGGTTTTGAACTCCCCTAATAAGTATATTTAAATTTTAGTACTTTAGGCAAACAGTTGCCACTCACACTTTGCCAATTGCCATAACTGTTGTTGTTGTGTTTTCCTCCGTCTACCTTTCTTTATCCTTTCCTTTTTTTCATCTTGTTATTATTATTTTGCATATTTCAATTTTTGTGTGTTTTGATTTAATAAATCTTTCTCTTTCCTAGCGAAAATTGTAGATTTTTTTGTTATTGGAGAGCGCTTCCTCTACTTTTAGAAACGATTTTTATGTTCTCGTAATATATTTTTCTTTATTTTTTCATGATCGAATTTGGCATCGTTCTTTAGCTGGCGGTTATTTGATTATCATGCTGATTTACTTTTGGTTTGGACCCTGGAACTAATTTTCCCATATTGATAGGCATTTATAATCACCAGAGATAGTTCATGGTTGAATTGTGGTAAAGTCAATTTTCTCAACATGTTATCATTGTTATATGTACTTTTATGTTAGTCTACCCTATTCTTGTAGGGTTTTTTGTAATTTTATTTTATATTCTCTCCATCTAATAAAACTAGTTACTATTGTTTGTCAAAAAAAATTAATTGAATGATTAATAGGATGAAAATGAAGAAAAACCAACCTTAAAATAAATTTGATAATTAAGCATTTATTACATCTTTTAGGAATTCGGAAATTTTTTTATGGGATTTGAATTTGAATTACTATTTTAAAAAATCAAAATATAAATTTATCACTATATTTATTTTAATCTTTTAATCGTTAGAAGGACTAAACCCAAATTCTACTTTTAATATCCTAACATGATATAATTTTATCATGTAATAACTTATATTTTATAATTTTTAGAGGAACTTATGTACATTTTTACCACCTTAGGAGATTAGAAATCCATACACATCGAGAAATCAATATTTAGAAATATAAATAAATAAGTAAATAAAACACATCATAGTTTTTAACCCTACCTATGAAGACAAAATTTTCCAATATTAATATTCTTAAATAAAATGTTGGGCAAACTACATATTTAGTCAATTAACTTTGCGGTTGTTTTGGTCACTTTATTTTAATTTTTTATAATTTTATCATTCAACTTTTGAATTTTTATTTTTATCATCCAACTATTAATTGAGTGACGATAATTGTAGTTCAACCGTTGTCCGCCATCATTTGTGATGTAATTACTGCCAAAGTATTCCCTTTTTTTCTCATTTCTCTTATTCTCAATTTGAGTTTTCTCAAAATTGACAAGATTCAAATCAAAACTTTGACCTTATCATGGTTTGATATGTAATTTCTACCATCTGATCATTGTAAAATTGAATTAAATCACATATTTCCTCCTTGACTTTCTCATTATTTGGATCTAAAAGAAAATACTCTGATGCCAGTGAATCAAGGGAAGTTCGAAAATATGGATCTTAGATAAACATGTCAAAGGATTTTTGCAAAAAATTACACCGAAAATTTAAACATCATTGGACACTAAACGACTGAGTGACCAAAAATAAAATTTAAAAATTAGGCGATCAAATCAAAATTTTTAAAGTTATATGACCAAAATAAAAAAGTAGTTAACCCTAAAGTTTTTATGTATTCTCATCTGCTATTAATTTTAATTAAAATATTTCACATTTAGACGAATTTGTGCATATATGTTTAAAAGTACTCGGATTTCTTGCCCTGGAAAGCTTCAATATTCCTTGTAAGTGTTCTACCTTACTTTATTTTCCACCGACAATATTTTTACTTTTGAAACCCTTTTGTTATATGTAGCAGTTCTTTACACTTTGGCATATATTCTACTGTCTAAAGTCATACTCTCAATTTCAAAAGTTCCTATATATGAGATCCATTAATTAATTAAATGGTAAAAAAAATTTATATTATATCTATGAATATAAATCTCGATAATTACAATAATATCCCCATATCTAATAAAAAAAAGTCAGTACACGTGAGCGCTTTTGTTTTTATTAAAAATGATTTTTAAACATATTTTTTGAACAGTTTTTATTAAAATACCATACTCGAGTAATGGCTAAGCCACTGCTTCTAAATCACCCATACGTGGGTTTGATTCCTACCGTTAGCATTTTTGTGCAAATTGAATTTTTCTCCTCTAAATAGTGGTGACACTGCTTCTAAATCACCCATACGCGAGTTCAATTCTCATACGCGAGTTCGATTCACACATATATTTAAAAGGGTTATTTTTAACACAAATACATGTTTGGTGTAGTGGTTAAGACACTACTTTTAAATTACCTATATGTGGGTTCGATTCCCACCATTGGCATTTTTGTGCAAATTGAATTTTTCTCCTCTAATAAATAATTAAATTCCTCAAATAAGGTGTTGACACGTATCAACATCTAATTAAATAATTAATTTATTTTATTAAATTAAAATTAAGACTAAATTGATAGAATTTATAAGTGACGAAGACTAAATGTGTAATTATACTCTTTTTTTAACTACCACGTCATCCTTCCGTTAACTTCTAACGGCTGGTGGTCACATTGATACCATTTAAATAGTTTGTGGTTTAATTGTGACAAAAAAAATAATGTGGTCAGATCGCAACTTTTATAATAGTAAGGTGATCATTTATGTAGTTTACCCTATTTTTTATTATGTCAATTATCAGACAGGAATAGAATATATTAAAATTGAGACGAGTGGGAATAGTTTAAATTTCGGAGCGGGTCGGGACAAAAAAAAACCGACCTGTTACCATCCCTACTGTCAATGCCAATGTAACCATTGTCCTCTCCTCTCCCTTTCAAATATTCTATCACCTCATCACGCCTTTATTCCCTAAATCTTGTCCCCCTGTATGCTTATATATAGATCGAATCACTACTGCCACCGGAATATTAGGCTGAGGACGGCGGCGAGAGATGGAGAGGGAGAAGAGAAAGTCGGAGGTGAAGGACGCCGTCCCGGGAGGATCTCAGAAGAGGGCGAGAGAGGAGGAGGAGACGACCGTGACGGAGGAGGAGGTGGAGGAATTCTTCGCGATACTTAGCCGGATACACGTGGCGGTGGATTATTTCATGAAGGGTAACGGCCATTTACGAGACTTAACGGATTTGCGAAAGGTGGAGTCGTTGAATACGGTAGGGAACGGCAAAGCAAACGGCGGCGAGAAGAAGAAGGCGGAAGACATGGAGGAGAATGTGGGTTTGGATTTGAATGCTGATCCGGATACGAGTTCAGACCCGGTTCCATATTTTGTTTCTGAAACAGCGAGGATTCGTAGAGATTTACTAATTTATGAAGAATGAACAAGAAAGAATTACAATTACAGTAAAATGATGATTATGGTGTAATTAAGTGGAGTTAATAAGAAATTTAAGCTCCATCAGGTTTCATATTAAAGTGGAGTTAATAAGAATATGCATAGTTAGTCTCAGTCTCAGATTTATTAGTCTTGAGAGTTTCTCATACTTTTATATATATATATATATATATATATATATATATATTTTTAACTCAAATTGTTATGGTTCAAATCTGCATTTGTAAACTTTCGGACTCAAACTATTCTAAAATATTTTTTTGGGTCACCCAACTTTCAAATATAGAAAATGGGCTTAGACTTTAGACATTGCTACAAAATGAATAACGCACCATTAGATGTCAATAAGAGAATAAAATGACATGTTAAAAATCAGGAGTAACAGACGCATGATTTTATGTTAAGAGAAATAAATGTATATAATTTCAAAGAGGGTGAAAATAGATTTTCAGTAGGAAATACATAAAAAAATTAATTTTTTTAAAATCGTATAAGAATTTTAAATTTTAATGAGGACGACTGCCCCCTCCAAACCCCTTTAGGTCCGTTCCCAGCTAAAACTAAGGAAAAATATTGAAATGTTTTGAACTATGTTTGGTATTGGTATTATATATGCAAAAAATATTGTGTTAAAAAGGAATCTAATTTTAAAATAAATTCTATGAAAACAAACAAAAATTATATTACAAAAAAAATTTAACGAGATTTAGAGAGATTTTTTAATGAGGTATATGATAGTGCTCCCAGTGTATAATTTTTCAATATAATCATACCTTCTTCACCCAAAAAATTATATTACGAATAATTTTAAAAATTATAATTTTGTTATATTATTATTTTTGGAAAGAATTTCAATTTGTATTATCCAAGAGAAGCAAATAAAACTGCTAATTGCCTTAAATAATACCACAAGCTATATAAAGAAACGAAATTATATTTTTAAAAATCACAAAATTATATTTCAAAAATTAAAATTATTATATGATTTTTTTTTGTTAGAGATGTGGGCCAAAGGAGATATTTCTCATTAACTTTAGCATGACAAAACATCCATTTAATGACAACTAATAATGCGGTGTCTTTTTTCTAACAATTTCTACTTAAAGGAGAGAGAATGTGTTATATTCTCGTAATGAGTTTCAAATCCACAATTTAAGAGAAAGGGAAGGGTGTCAACCAAAAGGTCTAATCACTTGCTCTAGAGATTGTTGACAATGTTGTGTTCATTTTATAACTAAATCTAAAATTTAATATTTATTTTGTAACATTTAAAAATTAGATAACCCAAATAAATTTAATGAGCATTTTTAACTTTACACTATAATAGAACCCGTGAAGTGGTTTCAGTGGTAAAGGATGATGTATTTCATTCAGGTGATCCGGGTTCGAGCACCATGTGTGCGTTATTAAAAATAAAAAAATAGATATATATTACCTAGTAATCACACTAGCATATTTAAAAAAACTTTACACTATATTACGTTACTTACACACGCACCTACAAAATAAGGATTAAATTTTGAAGGGGAAAATATAGATATTTACTGACCTTTATTAAAAATAAATATCAAGAGTGAAGATTTTGTACACAGATGATGAACTTAAGAATATATAATTTTTTTATTTGAAATCAATTTCAGGGATTATGGCTTAATTTGTCGAAATTTAAAATTGACAGCGGCTTCAGAAGTATTTAAACCTAAGAAAGGTTGTCGAAACCTAATTTATATAATTATAAAATTGATAAAACCTTAAAAAGTATTTAAACCAAACTATATGAGGGATCGATGGTTAATTTGCAAAACTCTAACACTGATAGGGGCCATGAAAAGAATTAAACCAAAATATTTTGATGGGCCTCTAACGTAACTCCCGTCATTGCACGAGCAACCATAATATTTATGACAGTATATACATATGTGTGATTTGCATTACCTACTTTACCTACTTAATGAATTGTAAGATAAATGTCACATTGAAAGTTTTTACCTACCCAAATTTCCAAATAAGAAAGGTAACCGTGAAGCAAGTAATTATAGCATCTAAATTTACAATATTTTTGAATCTAACTAGCAGTAAAAAAATGATGTTTATATTAAAAAATTTAGACTCGAATAGTTTTGTCTTGTGATTTATAATTTTGTTTGTTTACCCAAAAAAGCATACGAGTTGTTATTATTCAACGATTTTTACAAAGTTTAACATTTATCTTAACTTGATTTATTGAAATACCAGAGAACTTCAATCGGATATTTTTCTTAATATTTAAATGTAAATTCACTCATCTTCGCAGATTAGTGATATAATATAAAGAGATACTGTATTTTCCTAGCAAAAAAAAAAAGAGTTTGGTACACCTTCAAGGCTTCAAGGACAGATTCTCAATTTCTTAACTAAAGTGTAAACAATTAGGTTTACTTCAACATCCGAGTACTAATTTCATTGCTAAATTTAGAAGTTTTCTAATGGAAATTAAAGGCTACAAGTACAACCACCTCCGTGGCATCCAAATCAATCTGTATTCTCTAAACAAATCATTATTAAACCTTTACAAGAACATAATATTATTTTATAAAGTCCCAATCGAGTCACTCAATTATAGATTGTAATAATCATATAATGTGCAATATAAAACATAGTTGCCTATGGTGGCCGATGAACCCCATATTTCATTATTCTCAAAAGCCACAAAATCACCCCAAAATGTTCAAAATCCTTGAACCCTGATCTACATCGTCCTACATCAAAAGACCTATGTAGATATATGTTATTCTTCTCACCAACAACAGTCCCTTCAGATCATTGAATTGAGCCTTTGATCTTCTAGAAGTCCAAATCACCATTTGTAAAAAATAATAATTCAATGACTCGATTGTAACTTTTTAAAATGTGATGAATCGTTTGTAAACTTACTAACAATAGGGTGACATGTGGTGTAATTTATCAAATAAAAAAATTAAAATGTTTTCTAACTACCCTTTTAACATCCATTTGAGATTTAACGACACATAGACCTCTTTATCTTAGAAAAATAATTGTGTGACTCAATTGTGACTTTTTGAAACCCGGTGACCTATTTATAAACTTTCTAATAATTAATTGACTTGTGGTGTAGTTTAGCCATTTTCTAACGCCATATATAGTCTATTTCATCGAGCAAAATCATTGAAACGCCTCCCAAACAAAGAAAGAGTTCAACTTTTGTCTACAAGTAATATATGCGAAAGCTGATATTATTTATCATCTTCTTGATTTATGATTGTCCACCTAAGTACGTCGACGTTTCACTTGTAATAGAATCGGAGAATTAAGAAGCTTGTGAGTGTCGGCGAGATGACTAGGCAGACATAAGCGATGGAGATTCGAAAGAGATAGAAATTAAGATGGAGGTGTTCTGTGTGATCACTTATAAATCATACATGATACTTCAGCAGTTGGACGAATCTATAAAATTTTGATTTAGAATTAAATTTCAAAATTCTTGGAGGAGTTGTTATGCAATTTTACCATTGCATTAACTTATGTCTTATAATTCCTAAAGGGGTTATGCAGCAATTTGACCGTTTCGGGTGCACACCGATATACTGAATAACTGAAAGATACGCGAGGGTATATTTGTTATTGACTTTAAGTCTATTTCTGGTCTTAGTCCCTCTACTATACTAAAAATTGAGATTTAAGCAATTAGTTGGCTTTCAAAATTTATTAGTAATTGCACATAATTAACAACATTTCTATATGATTCTTATTGTGCGGTCGAATAAAAATATAATTTTATTTGATCACTTTAATGACAATAGTTACTGATGCTATCCATTTGGGTCTTACTAATTACTTTATCAAAGTAAACATATCAAAATTATGTCATAAAATAAATTATTTAACATAAAATTCCAACATAGTATATAGACTAAAACAAAAAATTAGACCTTAATTTTATTGTGTCGTACGACTCTCTTGTGTTTTGAAATAATTTAAATAGGTGAAATCGAATATCACACATATATCAATTGAGTTATATTTACACTAAAATTCATATTCCGAAAACAATTTGAAAACTTTAGTACTTTCATAATAAATAGTTTTTTTATAATTATTTCTATTCAAGGACATAACTAAACATTGTTTATTGAGAATTTATTTAATTTTAAAAAAAATGGGAGGTCAATAAAGAACTGTATATTTTAAGGGGTTAAAGAGTATTTTTCATGTCATCCATGATTGGTATCGTAAAAATTATTACATGGTCTGGCTCACCACGTCATCTATGATTTCATCCAATAACATTTTTTCATGTCATTTCTTCTTCAAGGTGAATCTTCACTTCTTTCCTATATGTAAAAAAAAAAGTGAGTAATTATTTGGAAATTAAAATGAGGTGAATGAGTTTTATTGGCTGGGATTACAGATGACGTGGTGAGCCGAGCCCATCTAATAATTTATCTTGTTATGAGGCTTTAAATTCATTTTTCTTCATTTTAAGGACATAACATCTAATCTCGTTAAACTAACTTATAATTGTTATTTTAAAGAAAATTTGATGTAATTATATAAAGTTTAGGGTTATAATTTAGGGTTTATAGATTATGGTTTAGTTTTTAAGGTAATATGGTGAGAATTTAGGTTTTAACATATAAACTCTAAATTATAACCCTAAATTTTAAATTGAAACAATTATCCCTAAATTCTAACCCCACACCTAAAACCCTAAACCCTATACCATAAACTAACTTCATGTACCCTAAAACTAAGGCGTTTGTGAAAACTTTCAGTTTCCACTGCCTGTGTATAGAATATTTATCCATTATATAATAGTTTATTTTACTCTTAGCCTTTTAAAAATGCACATAACATACAAACTATGATAATCGAATTTGAATCACCTAAAAATTATTTCAAAATAAAGAGTTTCTAAAAATTGTGAAGACAAAGTAAAAACCCTAAAACGCTGATTTAGTGGTTTATTCCAATTTGCAAATGTGCTATGACTTTCTTTTTCTTTTGGCCGCCAGGCAATAAAAATATCAACTAATAAACTGCGAACAAAAAATATTCAAAAAATACCAGTCACTAACTTTTGACTAAGCACCTTTGACATAAACACCTTTCCGTTTGGTCCAAACATAATATTTTTTTTTTATAAATGAAAAACACAATTTACATTTATAAATTATGTAAATAAATTTGGTTAATAATTCAGCAGGCCAACTATTAAAGCACGAAGAACCCTAAGCGTATTATTAATGCATTAAAATCTGGATCACTAAGCATAACGAACAGTTTATCCGGCAACAATAATTATTGTTAATTATTAATTAAACTTTACCGACAAAGTTGAAGTTAAAGTCACAACTAAACTTTGGTTTAGGACAAAGCCATAAGCTGTCTAACTTTTTGTCTGAATCACAAGTGGCTGAAGATTTGTTGCTCTGTAGTCGTGGCAGGCATCATGCTTATCCTTTCATAAAATAAAAATAAAAATAAAAATAAAAATAAAACAGGTACGAGCTTTGAGGTTTATTTGTAATGCAAAACCAGTAGGTAGGATAACAGGTGACCACGAAAAAGAGCCGGTAGTATTTTCTTATCCTGATCACAAATTAATTTTTGTGTTATATTAGATATTGCTAATTATTTAATGGATAAATATCCTATACACAGGCGGTGAAAACTAAAAGTTTTCACAAGCGCCTTAATTTTAAGGTATAGTGATTTAGGTTACGGTATAGAGTTTAGGGATTTATGTGTATGTGTATGTGTTTAGAGTTTAGGTATAGAGTTTAGGGTTATAAATTAGGGTTTATAGGTTAGAGTTTGGTTTTAGGGTAATATGGTGAGGATTTAGGTCTTAACCTATAAACCTTAAATTATAACCTTAAACCTTAAATTGAAACAACTATCCCTAAATTCTAACACATAAAACCCTAAACTATATACCCTAAAACTAAGGCGCTTGTGAAACTTTCAGTTTCCACCGTCTGTGTATAGAATATTTATCCTTATTTAATATTTTTGTCTATGGTTATCGATAATATATCAATGTCCAAAAATATTGGATAAGTGTTATATCGAATCTAAATCAATATCAAATAATTTAAAATTTTATTTCGATTGATATCAATTCATATATATGTATATATAACGGTGTAAATTTTAATTTAAACAAGTATGTTTATCTTAGGAGCTAAGGGTTTAATTTAAGGTTTTAAAATATAAGGGGTTTATTTTTAGTGTTTTAAATGTAAAGTTTAGAGATTTTAGTTTAAGATTTAAAAAATCTTTAATATATGGTTAAAATTTGAAGTTTGAAGTTTTAAAACTTAAATATACATCCATGAGCTTTTGAATCGAGCTTGGAATATCCGCATTCAGCATGTTATGCGTGGGGGAATCGCATCACAGATTTTCTGGCCAAGCACGCTCCACAGGATACATTCGAAGCTGTCGTATTCCACACACCACCGGCAGCGGTGCTGCCCATGTTGCTGCAAGAGCGGCCAAGATAAGGGCGATAGTGGCTAGCTGGTTCCCTTGGTTTATTGGTTCGGCCGTTTGTGGTCGTGTTTTGTTTTAGTTTTAACTTTTAATGTTGGTAGTAGGTTAATGACTGGTTGGTTGTATTTTGCCGGGCTAGTCTCGATTGGACCTTATTTTATTATTATCGTGTGCACTCTTTTTCTTTTATTTAAGTTTAAAAAGTTTTTTTAACGAGTCACGTAGGAAAGAATTAAGAATTACCTACGGAAGGGTAGTGTCTTCTTCAAACAATGTCGCTCCTTATATATTATTTTCATGTGAATCACTTTGATTATAAACAAAAAAAAAAAAGTTTTGTTTATATTTTCTTGTGAAACAGTAATTTTTTTTAATTTTATATATTCTCATTTCTTTTTTTCTTTCAAAAAAGCATTTTTAAAATTTTCAACCAAACATTTAAAAAAGTTAGCTATTTTTTTTCGTTTCTATGAATAAAAACAATAATCACATATAATTTCCTTGAACCAAATTAAGACGGCTCTTTTTAATGTATTTTATAATTATATGAATATTTTATTTAATAGAAAAAAAATTAACAAAAAAGTGTCGATTGATATAAGTATGTAGATAAATAGTTTATTTTTAAAAGCATATATTCAAATTATAAGACCAAAATTTATATGAGATGGTATTTTTT
Source organism: Hibiscus tridactylites (assembly GCA_958450335.1). Classification (NCBI taxonomy): domain Eukaryota; kingdom Viridiplantae; phylum Streptophyta; class Magnoliopsida; order Malvales; family Malvaceae; genus Hibiscus; species Hibiscus tridactylites. The sequence goes on from OY288273.1 coordinate 3,458,869, forward strand.
ATTATTTTTCGTAAGAAAATAGTAATATATATATATATAATACATAAAATAATAAATTATTGTCCTATATACTAACGGTGGAAAATAAAATTTCCACAAGAGTGTTATTTAGGGTTCTAGGGTTTTAGTTTAAGGGTTAAACATTAGAGGTTTAGGTTGTAGGGTTTAGAATTTAGGATTCATGATTATAATTTAGTGTTTGTGGTTAGATCTTTAGGATTTTAAAGTTAGAAATTTAGATTTTAGATTTAAGCTTGAAAACATGCATGCTTGTGTAAAAAAAAATTACACAGGCAAGTTAAAATATTTTTTTTCTCAAATAGGAATGAAAAATAAAATTTCCTTTTACAAACTAAACAAGATTAATTTTTTTCTCAAAAATAACTCTAAATTAAATATATTTAAAAAAAAAATTAAAAATAGGAATACAGATGCACCTCACCAGAGCTGGGTGTATCCGCCACCGACACTGGCACTATATTAAATATTAATCCTAAAATAACTATGCAAAACAAAAATAGATGGTGAAAGGATAATATTTCAATGACGGATTTAAATGAATTTTATTGAAATCCATCTTCAATCTAACCCCAAAAATCTTAATAAAAAATATGATATTGTCGGAATTTATTAAAGAAGGCTTATTTTTTAAAAAAAAATATTTGTTAGTTTATGCGAGTGTTAGTCTGAATTTTGAATACAAATAAGTATAACATTATTCAAAATTTATGAAATACAATAATATTTTTTTAATATTAATTTATAATTAATCTTTTTATTTAATTAAACTCATTTTGAAACATTTCTTTTAAGACATTATACGATCGTTTTTATTACACATATCTAAAAGCATAAAAAAAAAATCTGCTGAATGTTAATTTTAGTTTTGAATAGAAAAATAATATTTTTCATAAGATCAGACCAAAACATGATAAATTGTAATTATTACTGTGGGGATTGTGACTTGTAGTGGTGGCCGTAGCCATCGGGTGCAGTTGATTGAGAGTGTTAGGCCATCTGCCTCTTTTTTTCTGTCTAAAACCTTCTGTTTTACACATTTGTTTATTCATTCTTATCGCAAAGTGCCTTTGAATTTCGTTGAGGCATCTGTCTATTTTACACGTTTTCTACGCGAAAAATAAAATTGAAAGATAAGAGTAGGGATGGCCAAAAAAAAATGGCGGGTTCTGATTTGACCCGATTCGGTATGATCATTTTTTTTTTTAGAATTTTTTATTTATTCGATTAAGTTGAATTTTTTTAAGAAGCTTAATTGAATCAGATTCGGGTTTAGGATAAAATTTCTTCGACCCGATTTATTTATAAATATATATTTTATATTATATTTAATATTTTTACTAATTTTCTTCGGGATTAGATTAGAGTCGAGTTATAATTTTATTATATCAGGTCGGGACATATTAAAACTTTAAATTTTCAGATCGGTTTCAGAGCGACCAAAAACCGCCCCGTCCCGTTACCATCCCTAGCTCATTAGACAAAAGTGAGAGAATTAAAACATTTTTTTGCCTCTTGATTATATTTTCTTCACTTTTAAGTCAATAGTACACAGTTCCTAATTCATACTCTAATGTGTGTGTGAACTTAGGATTATTAGGAGAAACTTAAAAACATATAAAATGAGAGTTAAAAGAGAATTCGGTTAGATAATAAGGTTGATGTTTTGAAAATTTTATTTTTTTATAATTACGAGTATTTGATTAATTAACAAACTAATTCAAATATGATATTGTAGAAATTTATTATGGCGTGACTATTTCGACTCAGTTTGTTCTATTTACAATGTCAATATTTTAACATTTAACCTTTGTTAAGGGATGTAACGCATCATCTCTTTAGACCAATTGATAGTTGGTGAAGATTTTTAAAATTTAAATTCGAGTATCGTTATGCATCATTATTGTGTTTGAATCGAACAAATTATTATTTTTTATTCAGAAAAAGATTTATTTTATTTAATTGAATAATTTAATTCGAGTTGGCTTTTCCCCCCCTAGACTTGGAAAAACTATAGGTCAATCTGCTATTAGTTAAATGAATGTAAAAGTCTTGGGACTTTCGGCATATATATTCGACTTTTATTGTCAAGGGCGGCATCATGGACTAATAAGGGCGATGGCTCCTTTGGTTTGGAAAATTTACTTTTTCGGTCCTTAAAATCATAAAACTTTAATAAATAAAATGATAAAAATCCTCTTCAGTCCCCTAGTTTGGAATGAATTTATGGTTGTCCCAAAAACTATAATTTTTAGTTAATAATATGATAAAATTACCCTTTGACCCCTTAAAAATTTACAATTCAATTTCGGCTCTCCCAACATTTTCCATTTACTTCATGTTTATTATGGGTGGATTCTATCCATATTTATATCCAACTTCAATATCGTCGCGAGTGAAAAAAAATGGATTAATGTAATATAATCAAGATTTATGTTTTATACTTTAATCTCATTACAAGATAATATCTTTGTTCGATTTTATATCTGGATAAATTCATGCACGTGTAAGAAAATGGATTAATGTAATAAAATCAAGATTTGTTTTTTACATTTTAATCTCATTACAAGATAATATTTTATTTCAATTTCATATATAAATAAATTCAAGCACACTTATAGACTATACTGCTTGAACCCGAATCACCTAAAGACAACATCACACACTTTTATCTCTAGGGCACTAAATGGGTTAAAAAACAAGATTTGTTTTTAAACATTCATATTTTTTTTTAATAAAAAACCGCCTTTTAATATTTTACGTTTTAAAAAAGGTGAAAAAAAGCATGTTCCTCTACGCCAAAACACGTCTTTGGCGTAGAACCTAACGAATACAATTTTTATTATTTCGTATACTAAAATTTAATTAAAAATAATTAATTAATATTTTATTATTTTTTAAAGAAACATTTTTTTCCATACTCATGTCGGCTTGAATTTAAATTAAATAACTTTTAAAGGTTTTACTTTAATTTTAAAACATTATAAAAAAAACAATTTTTAATATTTTGAACAGTAAAACAAGCCTTATGGATGGGTTTAGACAGGTCGTGCCAGGTTTAAACTCGGTTTTTCTCTTTATTCAAATTAGGAATTTTCTTTATTCAAAATTATGGGCCCAATTTCAAAGCAATAGTTTTTTATAGATGTTTTTTTTTCATAAATATTTGTGATTCCTAAGGATTTTTCTACCATGCGGCAGCCTAATATGCGGCTAATATACGGCATTACCGGAAACATCATTAAAAAATACCGGAAACATCATAAGATATACCGAAAACATGATAAAAAATACCGGAAACATGGATTTCAAAAGTATCGATACTTTTGGATATGTTGATTTCGAAAGTATGGATACTTTCGAAAGTATGGATACTTTCGAAAGTATCCATACTTTTGGATATGTTGATTTCGAAAATATCCATACTTTCGAAATCCATGTTTCCGGTATATCTTATGATGTTTCCGGTATTTCTTAATGATGTTTCCGGTAACGCCGTATATTAGCCTTATATTAGGCTGCCGTACCGCAGAACTACCCGATTCCTAAACCCATTGAGTGGTCTAAGCTAGGGATGTTTCAGATATCATGTCGGATTTGAAAAATTAAATATTTAAAAAAAATTAGATAGATAGAATAGTAATTCGTATCCAATTCGAAAAAATCAAATATTTAAATATTTAGATATCGAATATTCTAATCAGATATTTAGATATTCGATTATCCGAATATTAATTTTGCTTTAAATATTTTTTTTTCAAATCTGGTGGTTGTATTTATGAAAATTTTAATTTTTCGAATTTTCGGATATAGAAACCATCAAATTTCTAAAAATAACAAGATTCGTATCCATAAAATTTTGAATTTTCAGATAATCCGAAACATAAAATATTACGATCCGTATCTGATTTAAAAAAACAAAAAATTAAAATGAATATTCGAACCGAATATCTAAAATTTCGGATGGAATATTTTTTACACACCCTTAATCTAAGTGAAGAGAAAAATTTTGTTCATTTTCGGTAATCTAATTTCACTGGTAAGCCAGTAAATGATATAAATAACACTCTAAAAGAATATTGATATTGTTTTTTAAAAAAAGTATTGACATCTATTAAAGGAATTAACACACATTATTTGCCTCCCACTTACTTGAAGAAAAAAATCTTATAAAATATTTTAAAATTGCCTCAGGGTTATGATTAATAAATAAATATTATTTTATAATAATACCAGACAGTTAATTATTACACAAAACTTTTTTTTTGAGATAAATAATACACAAAACTGTGATAGTCATTATGCACCCTTTAATCTTCCCAGTTGAACATGTCTTTTCCCTCTTAAATTATTTCATATATTATTTCCAAAATGTTAAGAAATGTCAATGTTTTAAGTTGTCAAGTTGGAAAAATGAATTCTATGTGTCCATAAAGATTTGTTCCCCCTAAATACTGGACTGGAATTTTTTTGAACGAAAATAAAAAAAATGCTATGCAAGCAATATAATAATTTAGGGGATGCATGGGAGGAATTCGAGTATTTTTTAGGTATTTTATCGTTTTAAAAAAATTGGTTGCCATCCCGGTTTCACAGGGCTTTGCCCTGAATAATACAGACCATTTCACGTCGCACACATGATTTTAGTGGGTGAGTCTCACAACGAGGATTTCTGTACATCAAAACTTCAAACTCGAAATATGCTTAAATCATACTAAAATATTTATCACTTGGACCAATCACGTTTATTTATTAAAAATTAATCTTTATATGAATATATATATATATATATATATATATTAATTAGTAATAAGCACGTTATCGAACCGAGTCCATCCATTATTTCATATGAAATCATGTGACAAGTTCGTACCATTTGAATATGGCACTAAATTGAGTGGGAACCATTCAATTTGTCTTTTATCATTGTTTTCCTTTTTGCGGATGAATAAATAAAAGTTCTAGATGCGTTTACAATGTTTTTTATCGGTTGCCATCCCGATTTTTAGAACTTCGCCTTGATTAATCTGGATTCATATGTGTCGCACACATAGTTTTAGTGAGTGAATCAGGATAATTTTCTGCTTACACAACACCTCGAGCTCGACACTTGCTTAAACGATACCAAATTACTTATGGGTAATCTTCACCAGTGGTCCCTTTTGTTTAGGGTGTGTTTTATTTTGGTCACCAAAATTCAAAAACGTGTATTCTGGTCCCTAACGTTACAAAACGTTTATATATTAGTCACCCAACCGTTAGTCTCCGTTACTTGGCTAACGGGTGGCTAACATGGCTCGTTAAAAAAATAAAAAAATCCACGTGTGTAGTCCACGTCATTTAAAAAGCCTAACGGGTAGATAGAAACCCTAAATCAACCTCTCTTTTTCCTTGTAAAACACCGCCGGCACACAAATTCCCCGACAATTCACCGCGAAATTGATTCTCCGACACCTCGAACGCTTCGAGCTTCGAATAAACTCCGAATTCCGGCGGCAAAACTCCACTCAACCTGTTCTGAAAAACCTTGAAATCTCTCAGCAAAGGCAGTGAACCGATCCCCGCCGGCAACTCGCCGGTCAACTGATTCGAAAACAAGTTGAGAAAACGCAAAGACTGTAACTTCCCAAACCCTTCTGGAATTGAACCGGTCAAATTATTCTGGGAAAGATCAACTTCAACCAAATTCAAAGCATTAATTTCTCTGGGTATTTCATTTGAAAGATGATTTTTGAAGAGATAAACTATCGTTAAATTCTCAAACGAAAACAAATCACTTGGAATCGGACCTTCCAAATTGTTTATAGACAAATCAAACTGCTGCAAACTAGAAAGATTGTTGAAATTTTCCGGGATTTCTCCGATCAGATTGGTTCCCTTCATCCACAAATACCACAATTTCTTCAAAAACCCAAACTCCAAAGGTATTTCCATGGGGACGAAAGGATTATACGCTATATCCAGTTCTTCAAGATTCGACAAATTACCAATTTCCTTAGGAAATGTGCCGTTGAAAAGGTTTTGGTGCATGTACAGGCTTCGCAATACTGGGAATTTTCCGATGCTCGGCGGGATATTTCCAGAAAAATTATTGGCACTAATATCAAGAGAGATCAAAGACGATAATCGATCGATATCGGAAGGAATTTGACCGACGAAATAGTTTTGAGAAAGGTATAAAAATTGAAGCTTTGAACAATTGTAAAGCGTAATCGGGAATTCCCCCGGAATGAAATTCAAGGTGAGGTCAAGGAAAGTGAGGTTTTTTAGGTCACAAATCGACGGTGGGATCGTTGAATTGATGTCTTTTTCATTGAGGTAAAGCTCCGTCACTGAACCGGCGGTGCAGTAGATCTCCGGCCAATCGCACGGCGAGGATGATGAGTTCCAGGAAGAAATGGACGGTAGATTTCCCAGTTGTTGTTTAAGGTTGAGAAGAACGGTTCATTCATCGTTTATGGTTTGTGAATGAATCACTGTGATGGGTATGGAGATGAAGAGGAAGAAGAAGAAGAAGAGAGCGTGAACTGGGTTTCAGACATTGGGTTTTTTTTGTTTTTTTAACGAGCCATGTCAGCCACCCGTTAGCCAAGTAACGGAGACTAACGGTTGGGTGACTAATATATAAACGTTTTGTAACGTTAGGGACCAAAATACACGTTTTTGAATTTTGGTGACCAAAATAAAACACACCCTAAACAAAAGGGACCACTGGTGAAGATAACCCATTACTTATTTACTTGGACCAACTCGTTGATTTTACAACACATTCTTCTCTTATATAATTTTATATTTTTTATAAGAGCATTTTTTTCTTTTATCATTTGTGGGTACAAGTCATCGAGAGAGTACACTATATAATTTATATAGTATACTCTCTTCAACCATAGGCCGAGCCACATTGGTCATTGGGGTGTCGGTTGACATCCTAATTTTTTTTTTAAATGTATTTTTCTATATAATTTATATATAAAAAACAGAAAATATATGTAATTGACATCCCATTACAAATAAAATGATATCTCTTTATAAATAATTAATTCCTCTTAAATATCGTTCGAAAAAATGATACCCCTTAAATAAATTCTTAGCTCCGCCCTTGTCTTCACTCCCACGATAATTAATGTGGCTCAGCCACTAAATATATCTAAATCTATATCAAAATAAATTTGAAAGAAACTCGTGCACAATTTACAAAATGTGAAATTTAAAATTTCTTGTCGGTGTATAAATTTACTTGTAAATTGTCTAATAAGTATAGGCTCAGACTTTATATTATAACTACACGTATCCATGGATTGTATTTACTCATAGGTTTAAATTTTTTCTTAATGTTAATTTTACATCCATTTTATTTAAATTGATATCTAAACACTTTTGTGTCGTTTTGACATTTAAACTGCCATTTTCATTTGGTTTACATTAAAATAAAAATAAAAACAACCAATAATAATGTGTCACATTTTTATTAGACGCGGATAATTATTTGAGGTACGGTAAAATGAAATTACGATTATAAGTTCAAAATAAACATTAATTTTTTTTCACTATAACTATATTATTAAAATATTTTAAATATTGATGTGGACGAAAGAAGAAAAGTCCAAATAACTAAAAACTTAGTCTAAGGCAGCTTGAAGATATCTAACTTTGATTCTTAAGTAGTAAGAAAATTTCTATTTAATATTTAATACAATGATGGTCTATAATATTATATTGAAAATGAAATAGATAATATCATATAGTTTTAAGTATCATTTAATTATATTTTTTAAAATATTTAATGATACATCATTGTTAAGGATTATTATCTTATACACTGCGGTAAAAAATAAAGTTTTCAAAAACTGAGTTATTTAGACGTTTAGAGTAAGAAATTTAGGTAGTATAATTTACAATTTAGGGTTCATGGTTAGAATTTAAAGTTTAGTCTTAAGCGTTACAGTTGTAGGATTAGAAATCCATATTTTATATTTTTAGATTTATTGTTAACGCAACTAAACTATTCAGATCAATCACTCGTATATAAAAATATATTATTTATTTTAAATAATTTTTTATTATATTATCCAAAGAGTGTTATAAAAAGATATTATTCGTTTAAATATGCTATTAATAAGTTGAATATAAATTTCAAGAAAAGTTACATAATATAATAGAAAGTTTTGTAAGAATTGGGTTAATGATGAAAACCTTATTTGTGTAAACCAATCACGAGACACGTCTCTATAAAATAATTCTCCCATTAACTTTGAGTGCTGTTTAAAAGAGATGGCTTGTAGAATAAATCAAAGCTAGTTGGAAACCTTTATTTTAAATCATAATTTTTAATTAAGATTTGTTTGGTATTTGCTTTAGTGATAACGTGGTATGATTAACATGAAAACTATTTAAAAAAAGACAAAACAAATGCTCAAAATTATTTCAGGGTAAGTTGTTTTTTTGGTCACTCAATTTTATTTATATCTCCATTTTGATCACTTAACTTTAAAAGTTTTCGTGATGTGGGTTGTTTTATGCTGATGTAGAGTGTTTTTGTTGAGATATAAGCCATATGTTGTCCACCTATCTTTTTCGATTTTATCATTTTCTACACAAAGATGATATATTAAAAGTTTCTTCCTTATGTCACGCTGGCGTTAGAATTGTTGTTTGATGACATCTTCTTTGACCACTTAAAATACTGGTAAACTTGTTTCATTATCTCCTACTACTATATCAATTTAAATTTTTTTTAAAAAATCTTTTTAAAACTTGTAAAACTCAAAATTAAACAAAAAATGACTATGTTCTAGAATATTCATCATCCGATCAATGTGAAATCAATATATACGGCTCATTTTGTCATTCTCCACCTTCATATCGTTCGAATTTAGAAGAAGATGATGTAGCGTCAAAAAATAAAATGGAAAGCTTTGAAAAGGAATATTTTAGAGGGGGTATGGGTTCACAAAAAATGAGATCAGTTTTTGAGGTTTATTCACAATTTAAAAAAAAAATGTCATGTCATAAACACCATTAAATAATTAATGGTAAAGTGACTAAAAAACCAATCAAAAGTTTAGTGATAAAATTGGAAGTTTTTAAAGCTAGTTTGACCTAAACAGAAACATGTGAAAAGTTGAATGCTGAAAAATATAATTTACCCTTTATTTATTCAAATTCTAAAATAACATAAAATATTAACAAAATGCTTAATTTTTGTAATATTCTTCTATCTTCAGAACAAGACGAATATTCGAACAATTAAATTCTTTTTTAATCGGCTGGAACAAGTATGCTTCAAACAAAATAATTCCTAGTCATTAACCCCCAATATTAAGTTTCCTAAAAATTATTCAATGTTTTGAATATAATATCAATCAACTATAAATAAAATAAAAACGACGAACTCATCAACTAAATTTAATTATTTATTTGGAACTTTGTTATTATTTAATATTTGCTTCTTTTCTATATTGTTGAATCAACCACATTCATTTCAGGTGGGTCATCGAGTTTAGTTTTGAATATTTATTATTATAATAATTTACTAATGTTGTTCTTCATTATAAAATAAATTTAATGCTTTAAATTATTGATTCTAACTTTTCTTTTGGGTTCATTAGTAAAGATAACATTTTTTAAAATAAAAATGAATAAATATTCAGAATAATAAAAGTATGAGAAGATATATAAAACAATATAATGTCAAATCTCGGTTTACGTAGTTGTTTTTCGTGGTAGAACTTAGGGGTAAAAGTTTGGGGCAATTTATTTTTTTTTAAATAGAAATTTAAATTAAAATTTTCAAAAAATAGGGTTTAACTAAAATTTCTATTGGTTTTGAAAGTTTAATAAAAAATTATGAGAATTGATTCAATTAAAAATATTTAAAATTTTGAAAATTGATATATAATTTTAAAATTTTGAGAATTTCCAAAAATTTGGGGGGCATGACCCCTTTAGGTCCTTAGAGTTTTGGCCTCTAGTTGTTTGTTTGTGTGTTATTTTTTAATTTGTTAATAATTAAATAAACATACGACAACTATAAAATTTAGCTTGTATAGAAAATAATTTACCATATTTATATAAAAAATCGTCATTTTAGAATTACCAATAATTCAAAAAGAATCAATTTATTTTTATAAAATACACTTACTAAAATATTATTTTTTTAAACTATTTTAGTATGGTAATCTATATGTATTTCACGTTGATGTGTCATTATTTATTGTATATTTCAAAAGTTCACCAAATAGTTCACGGTAAATTGAAGAAAGTTGGAAAGTGGAATAACATAGTTTGAAATCACTATGATCCACATTGGATTTGAATAGACAGGAAAGAGACTGTCACTGATTTTATATTAGATTGGTAAAGTTTGAGATATTTTTTTATGAAAATAATACTCGAATATAAAAGGTATAATGTCAAAAAAATATTTTTAATGTTTAAATGAATAATTATTTTGGTTTTATCATATTTTTGAAGCATTTTAACTATTAACGTTTTATTTTATAGAAAGTTGTCATATACACGGATGTTGATTTTACAGAATAACATATCAGTTAAAAAATACTTTTATAAAATTATATAAAAGATGAAATTATTTTTCTCATGACGTGTTATTTTAAGTTATTTATCGTCAGTTGACTGATAGTTTTTATTTATAGATGGTCATTTTGACTCACAATAAAACATTGTGAGTTAAAATACTTAAAAAATAAAATTTAAAATGACTATTAATTAAAAAAAACTACCTTAGCGTGTGGTTGATGACAAAAAAAACTTAGGTCAAATTATAGGATTGAACGAGTTTTTTTTTAATATAAAAATAATAAAAATAAAAAATTAAACTCACTTATAACTTAAATGATTATAGAATAAAGCATTGTTGTTAGGCTTGTAAAGGAACCAAACCAACACGAACGAAGGTGTGTTCATGTTCGTTCGTTTAAACCGCCGTACCTTATCATCTCCACCGTTCATAACTTTCATCTAGATATCAACAGTAGATTCCTCATTAATTCCATCCAACAGCAACCGCTTGTTGGATGGATCCAAAATATACGACGGGATTGTCGTGATTTCCAAAGCACTATATTCTTATCCGGATGCGAAAGATCTTGGCCGTACGGTTTGCACCAATTGCGGGTTGCAGAGTGGAGTCAGACTCAGTAATGAGTATTAGATCCAGCCCAATAAAAAAAAATTTAAGTTGTTCGAGTTAATGAGTCATAATTTATGATACAAAATTTATTTAATTTTTTTAAGTTGAATCAAGTTATTCGAATTTTTATTTAAATTTGATTGTAAATATTAATAATAGTATAACATAAATTCATTTTAATTTAAACAATTTTTTTATAATCATATGTAATATACATAAATTAAGTGGAGTTTATAAATTATGATTAGAGTTAATTCGATTTTTTCACATTAAATCGAATTAAAATATTTTAATTTTCGAGTTGAATCGAGTTTTGTTTGCCATTGATGAGTGCACAGTATACCCCAAATAAAGAATGGCTATCCACCGTCTGATGGATTATTGCAAAATCAGGACAAGGACAGAACACGCTGACCCATCCTTTTTGTAACATGTGATTTCTTCTCCTTCTTTAAAATAAAACCCACCACCACCAAAACACGTGGCCCCCACTTTTCAAAATCCTATCAATCTTTCTCGTTACCCATCCGGCCATACCTTTTTTAATTTCTATTTATTTTAAAACGATTAATTCTTTTTGTTGTTTTTGTTGTTTTTTAAAATTTTGTCATGATTAATTTAAATTGATTCGTATAGTACATTTAATTTTAGTGAAAAAAAAAATTACTGAAAATTTTCTGTACAGATAAAATTTCAAACTTATAATCTGTTTAAACGATACGAAATTATAAATACGAAATTACTTACTAATTAATAATAAATAAACCTAAAATATAAATATGAAATAATGAGGAAGATTCAGAAAGTGACACGTGGGAAAACGTGCAAGGATGGGCAAGTTTGGAGAGAGGGAAAAGGTTTGATTTTTCGAGGAAGCGGCTTCAAGACGGACGAAGCAACAGCCGAGACACGGCAGCCATGTTGACCGTGAATCCAGCGGCAAAAGCTGACGTTTCTCCGTGGGATGTCCTCATTTGGTTTTGCTTAGCTGCTTCTGGAAACGTGTCGGCTGACCCTCGCCGAAAACGAAAGCCGGCTTAATCCGGCTTATAGAGTGGACCGTAGATAAATAGGGTGGGGTCCACACAATTAAATATTTGAAAAAAATAATTTGATTTTTTAATTTTCTTTTTCGACGGATGAGAGTTGAGAAGGTCCACCGAATTATCTTAATTGTCGCCGAAGTAGGGCACTATGTTTTGCGCTAACGTTTTGTTTGGAATTCGAGTCAAGTCAAATTGTTCAAATTCTTACTTAATTTTAATTGTAAATATTTATTATGTTATGATATTAAATAGTTGAAATTTAAACGGTTTTTGATAATTATATACAACACACATGATATTTCTTTATATTTTTCATATGTGATATATTTATATATATAAGGCAAAATTAAGAGATTTAACTCAAATTTTAAAATAAAATAAAATAAATTATCTAACGGAATAAACTATGTAAATAAATAATATAAAAAATTAGAAGTTAATTCGGTTTTGAATTTAACCTAATTTTGGATTGAGTTTTTTCTTTTCGAGTGCCTTGCGGCAAACGAAGTGGACTATTAGGTTTCACCAATCTTTCAGTGATTGTTAGTTTCATGGAAACGTGAAAGAATTAGTTGTGGTTTCAATATTTGTTTGCTTGTTAAAGAAATAGGGAAAATGATGTGATGCTTTTTTTATTGATTTTAATAAATGTACAACTTTATGTATGTTATTTAACAAGAATAAAAAATGGATTTTATAATAAAAAAATACAACAAATAAAACACACTCAAAGCATAAAAAATTAAAGGACCAAGTTCATCAAGAAAATATTTGAAGAAAAAAAAAATTAAAACATATAAATTCAACAACTACTAACAAAATTTCGTTGTCTCTTTCATTTAGACGCTATATTTTTTTGTAATATACATATTCATCTTATAGTTTATGTTCGAGATGTGAGACTGTCTCTCTCATTAATATTGTCTCCAATGTTTGAATTCGCGTTCTCACCTTGAGGGTGCAATGTGCCTTTTCAATACACCAAACACTTGTTGGTAACTAACCAGTAAACATTATATTGTTAAACATCATATGCACTGATATGTACCCCAAATCATATACGTCATTAACTATTTTAATCTTTTGAAATTATGGAGATTAAAACTGTAATTATTTTTTGAAATAAAATATGTTTAAACTCTTTGCACTATTTTTCAGATTTTATTTTTTAATTAAAAAACAATAAAATTTATTAAAATAATTATTATTGAACTTTTTAATTAAATTCTTTAAAAGAATTTAAGTAAATTAAAAGTGTGTATGTTTTCATAAGTGTGTATGGCCTAACGCATTCTTGCCTATTCAATTTTTTTAAACAAAATTCTTTTTAAAAACGCCCAAATCAAGCATCCTCCCGGCAAAAAAATCGTTAAGCAAAACACACTTATGATTATGAAAACGCACACTTTTAATTTATTAATAAAATTTTATTGTTTTTAAATTAAAAAAAACTATGAAAAAGTAGCACAAAATGTTTTTAACATATTTTATTTTTAAAAAAGAGTAATTACATTTTAGGTCCATAATTTTAAAATTTATTAAAATAATTATTGGTGCATATCGATATATATTATTAGTGATATATATATATATATATATATCACTACATGACGTTTACTCTATACTTAAATTATTTTTGAGATATAACTATTTTAATACATTTAATTAATTAAAAAACACTCACATCAGTCATCAAGTGTGATATAACTCTAATTAATTATAAAACATTTAATTGAATTTTATGTCATGAAATAAATGAATTAAATTTTGGTTGGAAAGGATTAAAATGTTTTTATTTTCTATCGTCTTTAAATGAACCAACTAAAAACACTATGTAACATATCTTTTATAACTCCACCTATAATAATTTGATGAAATATTTACAAATCTTTTATAAATAATCTTTTTTTCATTTACCAATATTACAAGTGTGGCAAGATTTAAAAGTAAAATACTTTTAAAACAGAACCTTGCTTAATTGTTTTGAAGATAACCGATTTTAATATCTATTTTATTTTAATTGTTTTGAAGATTCGGCATCGATACATATTTGTATACTCGTAATAAAAAAATTTAAAATTAAGGGTTAGAGATGAATGAACTTTTTAGTCAAGTATAATTAGCTAAGAATTTAAGACTAACATAGGTAATCTAAACCACCATTAGAGATATATCTTAAAAATATAAAAATGTATAATGTCAAAAAATTTCTCTAACATTTCATTTTTGGTTCAAAATGCCTCATTCGCAATGAAGAATGTTAGTCAATTGACGGTAAACAACTTAAAATAACTTGACAGAATGACATATTAACAAAAAAATATAATTTTATAAAATTATTTTTTAACTAATGTGTTATTCTATAAAGTCAACATATTTGTCTATATGACACTATTATCGCTGCGTGCACTGCCATGTAGGTTTGTCTTGTTATTTCAAGTTATTTAATGTTAGTTGACTAACAGTTTGCATCTGCAGATGAGTCATTTTGACCCAAAATAAAACATTTGAGGATTAAATTGCTTCAAAAATAAATATGGACCAAAACGACCATTCATTTAAACATTTAGGTGTTTTTAACTTTATGTCAAATATTAATATAAATTAGAGATTAATTATTATGTGTATTAAATTTTAATTTGATTAGTATCATTGTTATAATGCTATTACGAAATACTTGAAGAGAAAAATTAGTGTTATAAACATACTATTGGACTCTTGAATGATTAATGTTTTTTTTCATAAAAAATAAATTAGAGGATTCAATAAAATAATATTTCAGAAAGATATTAGGGCTTTTGCTTATATCACTTTTTTTTGGCGAATTCGATGATAATCGAATAACTTTTGGAATGGAATGTCATATCGATTGATTATTTATAAATTTGAAAAAAATATTATATGAATTATTATTTTAAATTTTTTTATATATTTTAACCTTAAACTCTAAAAATTAGACATTCGTAATAAACACATTTTCATATATAAATTTTTATTTTATTACCCTAATTTTTTCTATTTAAATATCCAATTTTTAAACGCCCTACAAGTTGACTAAAATACCCTCATCCACATTGTTCACCGCTTTCCCACCAAACCACAAAATTCACACCCGAGCCACGCCAACCGAAAGAAAGCTAACCTATTAAGCAAAACAAAAACAAAAGGAAAAGTCCCAACGGGCCGTGATTGACTAGGATGGTGGGTCCCATCTGACCGGACCTGAAGCACGGACTTCAAACCCATTTAATAAACTCCAAATCAGAAACTTGTCTCGGGACGCCCACTTTTTTTTTTATAATTAATAAATTTAAAAAAGCAAGAACCCCGTGATGACCTAAGATTTTGCTTCCCCACGCGCCTGCGTCTCCATCGTTACCCACTCTCTCTCTACCTTCTCGCTCTTTCCGGTCTTATTATATAAACTCGTGTCCCCCGGCCTTCTCTCTCCACGACAAACTCACTGATTCGCGTTTGTTTATTTTCTCAAGCTTTCTACGATTACAAAGAGAAGAGTCGTTTGTTTCTCATGGATGTGTTAAACAGTAAGAAGCGAGGTAGAGATGACTCGAACGAGTCGGATCTGGACTCGACCGAGGTGAAGAGACTCAGAGATGATTTGTTGGATTTTCTCGACGAGTCGGATTCTTTGCCTGTTAATCAAGACCTCGCTTCGGTAATGAAGAGTTTCGAAGAGGAGATTGCTGCTGCGCCGTCTACTTCGTCGGAATCGGTGCCGGTTGTTGATTTGACTTCGGATTCCGGTGAGTCACAGCCGGATCTCGGTTACCTTCTTGAGGCTTCCGACGACGAACTCGGTCTGCCTCCTCCAACGGCTTCCACTACAGGCCTCGAGGAAGGCCCGGAATCGACTGATTTGGAGCGTGTCGACTCGCACTCGTCCGGATTCGGTGATTTGTGGGGGTTCGAGGAGCAGAATCTGAATTACGATTCCTTCGAGTTTGGAACCGTTGATAATTACAATGTTGACCACTTTGCTTATGACGGATTGTTCGAGTATTCCGATATGTATTACGACTCTGATATTTCTGGTCAGTTGTGGCGGCCGGAAACTCTGTCGGCGGAGTAAAAATCTGAATAAAAATCGAAAGAATAGAAATACACGGCTCAGCCGATCTGTAAATTGAACTCAGGCGTTTGTCTTTGATTTTTTTATTAAAATATGTTGACAACATACACTTTGGTTTAGAAAATTAAAATGAAATATTCGTTGGCTTAACAAAGAACAATATTAGTAATTAATTATCAGTATTTGTTGTTAAAGTGAAATTTGAACTTCAACTTGATATTTCTCTCGGTGTTGCCAAATATCTAAACAATTCAAATACATATTAAATATGATTAATTATGATTCCGAATTAATCATGTGGCCCTCCTAAAAAATAGAAGAATTATGTTATTTTTTAAATAATTCAGATTTGAACAATTTTTTTAACAAATAATAGACAAAACATATTTCAACAATTTATTTCTATAATATGTGTCTTACTAAAAGATTAAGATCAATGGGTATGCATTATATTTAGTCAGACAAAATAATTTAAAAATAATAATAAATATAAAACATAAAATTAAAATTGTATCATGTCAAATTACAAACTTTTAATTCTCGAAAGATTTGAGCAAATATATTTGGCCGGTTAGTGAAGCTGTTAATATTTGTTTCTTCAAATTTTGATCTTAGTTATTACAGTATGAGACATAAGTGAACCCAATGGCGTATTCAAAAATATTTTTCAAGGTAGGCACAAATTAAATTTTTTTTTATGGTGGACACAATGATAAAAATTTCAAAATTTCATGATGGGCACAAATCATAAAAATTAAGGACTAATTCATACAATTTTAAAAAATTAAAGACAAATGTGTAAACTTTAAAATTTTCAGGGTGAGCACGGGCCCAATCAAGGTAAGCTTTGCATCTGCCACTGCTGAATTATCCTACAAACAAAACTAAAAAATTAATATCAAGATTTTTCAAAATATTTTGTTAGAGTCAAATATTTTTAAGAATTCTCATAATTTTTTACTTTTTTATATCTTTAATCAAATGATTTAAATTTTTTTGAAATGTCCTAAATCGTCTCTAAAATTTGGAAACCTTTAATTAAACCCTTAGTTTTTTTTAAAAAATATTTTTAAGCCATTTTAAATTATTTTATTAGGATCCAACACAGGTTTGAACAGGATTGTGAGATGGAATTACGTGCTTATAGGCTTTTTTTTTGGTAGGGTTCCATATGGGCTGAAATAGATTGGCCCCTGTCTGATATTTTGAGCTTTTAAGTACATTGAGTCCAAAACTTGCTACCCAATTTTATAATGTTTTCCATAGTCCGTATCCCATATAAATTAGGGGTGGGCAAGACCGGGTACCCGGTCAATTTGCCTAGAATTGGTCTCGGTCCCGGTAATTACCAGTTCCTGAAAATTAGAACCAGTCCCGGTCCCGGTTAGACCGGGTCTAAGATTTCAGGAACCGGTCCCGGTACCGGTGGGAACCGGTACCAATACCGGGTACCCGGTCAATTAGTCTATTATTAATAAAATTTGAGCAGCAGGGGAAAAAAATTCTAACCATCAATAATAATATTAAATAACAAAGTGAGAATATTGTAGGCTTGAAGGTTGAAGTTTTAAAACGAGTCATACTTATAATATTCATACACAAAGAGAAATAAAGTAGCGCCTTCAGTTGCTTTCAACCTCTTCAACGCCATTCGATACCAGGCCAGTACTGGGTACCCACCGGGTACCGGGTCCAAAAAAGCAGGATCCAGTCCCGGTCCCGGTTGCAATCGGGAGCTAAATTTTGGATCCAGTCCCGGTCCCACCAGAACCAATACCGGGTAAAAATCCACCGGGCCCGACCGGGTCCGGGACCGGGACCGGATAATCGGGTTTTTTGCCCACCCCTAATATAAATCCACATAAATATAGACCCACATTTAGACATGATAAATTTCACCCGAGACCCGAACTGATTTACTCGAATAGAGATTTGATATAGTCTCAAATATGATGGTCTCAACTTGACCGAAATCAAATCCAAAATCGACCAGAATTTAGTTAAACCAAAAATCAACCGAATCGAAAATAATCAAAAACAACCTGAACTAAAAAGCAACCCGAATTTAATTACCTCAAATATGTATGTTTTATTCTCATCTTGTATTATATTACTAATTAACAGTTGTCTTTAGTGATAGTTTAATATTATTTTTTATCCTTTAAAAGATCATTTTCATATACTGTCTCAAATTGAAAGCCGACCGATCCGATATTGACCTGACCCAAAAATCAACCGATTCGATATTGACCCAACCCAAAAAGTCAACAAATTCAATATTAACTCGACCCGAAAAGTCAACTGGTCTGATATTGACCTGACCCGAAGAGGCAACTGGTCCGATATTGACTAGACCCAAAAAGTCAACTGATTCGATATTGACCTGACATGAAAAGTCAACTAATTCGACATTGATTCGCCTCGAAAATCAACTGATCCGATATTAACCTAACCTAATACCTAACACGACCTAATTTTGTCCATTGTTAACTTTCCACCTAATTTTAAGGAGAAAAAAATTGTGTAAGAGATGTGTTGTAAAATAATTAAAATGACAATTTCATCTTTAAAAACATTAAAGTTTGTTTTGTTGAAAAACTAAAAGGAGAGTTGAAAAGTAAATGTGTTTGATAAAAAAATTTAACTTTTTTAATAAGACAATTTAAATAGAACAATTTTAAAACACAAAAGGGATAAATTTTATGGGATAAAGATAGTATATAATTTCGCGACCAAGATATAAACATATTAAAGTTTAAATATCTAAATGCAATTTACCTTATTTTTTTATCTTTAACTCAACCCCCACTAACCACAAATAACTATTGTTGTAGCACGGTATTCCCTCCGATACATTTGCATGGTTTATGACCTTGATTGGGGTTAACACCAAACTACTCCTTCCAAGTACCAACTACTTGGAAATTTCTTTTAAAATAGCAATGGGATGGAACTTTTAGCCATGCCACACCTTACACATCCGTACACATGCACATCTGAACTGATTCACGACGCATACTTAATTTTAGTGCGTGAGTCTCTCAACATGGATTTTATACGTACATAAAACTTTAAATTCGAGACATGCTTCACCGATACTAAACTGCTTACCACCTTGACCAACATCATTGATTAAATTATTAGAATTTTTACCGTTTGGAATAAATAAAAAACAAATAATATGTTACGAATATTTATCTATGTGGATGTCTATCATGATTAGAACTTTATCAAAGGAGTTTGATTTATTTATTATTAGGAATATTATCTCTATGAATTAGAGTTTAATGTATTATGTACTTCTTATGCCTATAAATAGATGATTCATTGAAGGCATTGTATACAAGTCTATATTTTGAGAATAATACAAATCTCCCTCTTTCTCTCATCTCTTTGTTCTTCTTGTTCTTATTCTTGTTCTTCTTTATTTTATTCACAACACGTTATCAGCACGAGACTCTAATCAACTGAGGTCTTCATCATTATAATTCAAAAGAAGTTACCGGGAAGAATTCGATTATAGAATAAACCAAAGATAAGTTTTTTTTTCTCCTTATTTTTTTAGTTACCGATTGTCTTTCTCTTTATATTTTAACTTTGTTTTAATTTTTGAAAATTTTGGAAGTATGTTGGATTTTATTCGAACATTGGAAAAAGATAAATTTGTGGCTTCTCACAAACCAAAAGACGAATCGACAGAGACGAAGAGGTTGCATTTGGTGTAAATTACGTGTGTTTTCTCTTGTTTCTAAAAGGGTTAATTAGCGGTATGCTTATTCATACTTTTACTTATATGATTATATTTGATGTTTTTCATACTATTATTGATGTCATTTTATTTGGTAAAAGTTAATATTTTTAATCGTGTTTTGAGTTTTACATGATATGCTTAAATGGCTTGGAAAGAGATGTGATATAAAGGGACTATGAGAAGCTATCTCGGTTATATGCTATGTCTCCATTGTCCACGAGAGAAAAATCAATATCGGTAAATTTTGGTTTTATTTTTATTCTTTATATTATTATTTTGAAGTGCGATAAATTATGATGATTTTGAATTTACAAGAAGATTATTATAAAGTCTATATTTGCTCGAAAGCAATATTTCTTCTTCGTTGAAAAACTTGACCATAGACTTCTCCCAATTTCAAGTTACGAAAATTCTTTTTGATCCAAAAAGTTTTATGGGAGGCATTCCTTGAAGTGAATGCAAAGCATGATGTTTATTCCATGCGATTATCAATGATGGGGCATTCCCTGAAGTGAATGCAAGCATAATGTTTATTACATGCAATTATCAATGATGGGGCATTCCCTGAAGTGAATGCAAGCATGATGTTTATTCCATGCGATTATTGGATCTGTTTCATTCCCTGAAGTGAATGCAAACATGGTAAATCATTATTCAATTAGAGACATAATTTCGATATAATCCAAGTATAATTGGCTGGACATCCCGTTCTGCGAGGCTACTGGTCTCAAAGGAGGTTTTTAAAGGACCTTGTGGACATGTTTAACAATGCCGCGTACGAGGATTAAATCTTTGTTCTTTGTGATAAGGATATGTGAAAAAGGTTTTAAAGGCCCACTGGCTCTACTCCATTCCCTGAAGTGAATGTGAGATTATATTATGGAAGGAATAAAAAATCACATTAAAAGTTGTGGTCGTGGTCGAGGCTATGAATATACACATGAAAATATAGTCGTTTTAAGAATACTTCTACCCGCTGGCAGCAAAGTTATAAGGATGACAAGAGTGATAAAGATCATTCTAAGGAAGTGAAATCCTTTTACCAATGTGATATTATAAACCATTGGTTTCGTACTTGTCAAACGCCAAAGTATTATGGACTTTATCCATAATCATGAATGATAAATGAAATAAAATATAAACAAAATTTGTTTATGGTGAAAATAATTATGGCGTTATTGGTCCATCTCAATTGGATATTGTTAATTTTCTCATAACCCTTGAAGGGAATAATTTACCATTTATTTTATTTCCCTTATAACCTCTAACAGGAATAATTAGTTTTTTATTTATTTTATGTTAATTCATTTTATTTATTATTTATTTATGTTAGTTTGCTTTATGTTTATTTATTTCACATATTATTTATTTACGCTTTATGTTAATTTATTATTTGAAGAATATGATTACTTCCTGAACAAAATATACAATGAATTGTGGCTATTTATGCCTAGAATTGTGGCTATTTATGCCTAGCAGATAATGCAAGTACTCATATTGTACTTAAGCATAAGAAATATTTTTCCCATTTAAATGCAAGGAGAAATATGAGTAGTACTTCTCAAAGTACTAAAATATCAATACTTCGGAAGAGCACTTGAAAGTTTATCTATGATAGATAATCGACTTGATATGATGTGCTATATTTTATATTTTTCATTCCTCGAAGTGAATGATACAAAGTACATATTTTCATTACCTGAAGTAAATGAAACAAAGCACATTTTGAAAGGTGCACAATTATGCATTTCTCGATTAAAATGCAAGGGAATAATGTGAGTACTATATCCGAAAGTACTAATATCACAAAAGGCTTTGGTTGAGCAAATATGTTATTGTCAAATGGAACTTTATTCCATTGTCACAGTGCGTTATACTCGTCAAAGTCATAAAGAGAGCAATATGAGTTCGCAAACTATCCCTTTGGGAATTATAGATAACATATGTTATCAATTGACATTTGAAATAAGCCAATATGGATATAAGTTCTGGTAGCCAAAAAGTCAGTTGAAAGCTCTAGAAGAGCTATATATTGCTACCAAAAGATAATTTCAATTGAAAGCTCCGAAAGAGCTAAATATATTCCTATTTAAAGGAACAATTTTGATGGTCGTACTAGACATGTACGAGTGAGATTGAATTACATGTTATGGTAAACAAGAAGTTTACAAATTCAGAGATATATACACATATATATAGTTGGCATGATCGATTAGACCATCCTGATCAATAATGGTGCGTAAATTATTGAGATTTACATGCACATATATTAAAAGAACCTGTAGTTCTTGTGGTGCTTATTCTCAAGGGAATGAATTAAATTCCACTTATTAAAGAATGTGAAGTTCTTGTATTGCTTAAAGGAATTGATTAAATTCCATTTACTAAAAGAACCTGAAGTTCTTGTGTTGTTTGTTCTCAAAGGATATAAATGATCTCACTTACCAAAAGAATTAGAACTTAAAGTTCTTGTACTGAAGTTGAGAGTATATGTCTTGCATATCTGAACGAAATATGGGCCCATATATCCACAAATGTGGAATGTTTTATATGATTTTAGTAGATGCATCTACATTGTTTTATCGACTTACAACCAGAAGTTTGTGAGATTGATTCTAAAAGATTCATATTATGCAATTAGAGTATTCGTCTTGAAAATCTAGTGGGTTTATATTTTAGGCTATATCGGTTGTTACAAAGCCTATTGATTATGAAAAATACAGTTTAGCAAATTTTTAATTGGATGCCTCCTATTTAATAGCTAAACCGTGAGAACAAAGCATTTAATATTTATATGGTATTTCCATATAGCAACACTTATACGTATCAAGCCAACTAGTTATAATAAACTCCCCATTATGATTTGATTTTTGGTCAGAAGTCATATTTCCCATTTTTTGAATCTTTGAATGTGCGATATATAGTTGAATTGCTCCACCATAACGCACAAAATGGGCAAGTAAAAAGGGTTGGGAATATATATTGAGTATGAGTCTTCTTTTATGTTTAAATTCTTAAACATTAATTGGAGAATCATTTCTGACATGATTTTTCTCAACATCAGGGGGAGATAATAATCAGCTGGATAGAGGAAAATGAATTATCATTATCTAGATCCTCGTATATGAACTAGAAGTTCATAAGATAATTCATGTTATTACATGTCAACTGCCAGACATATTTACTGACCCAATGAGAGTAATTAAGTCTCATATACAAGCTGAAATGATGTAAGTTTAAATTACATGTTAGAGCGAGAGAATGAAAATTATGCTTGAAGCATGATAGTTGAAATGGTTCCAATGATCAAAATTCTCGTAAATAGAAAGTAATATGAGATGGATGGTCATATATTGGAGGCGGGTGCTCCTGAAGAGACCCAAGACATAACAAATAATAAAACTCTATAAGAGTTTCAAGTACCTGAAATAAAGATTGAAATCTTGAAGAGATCTCGATAAGTTTTGTCATTACGAGAATGGAACCAGAATATTGGAAAGTTGTCGACAACGATTTTACATAAAATACTTCTATAGAAGTAAAGAAAGAAATCGAGGATCTTTTATAAAATCTATCCAGAAGTATAGATATTGAATTGGCCAATGTTGAAAGACGCTTTGAACTTCTAAAATAGAAGTATTTGGACCACCAGTCCAAACACCTAAAGGTGTAATGCAAGTGAGGCACAAATAAGTAGTCGTAAATACGACTTAAACTGTGATTTATGAAAAGTTTTAATTACTTCATGTTGGATGCAATTACTTTGGCAGTTTTGAAAATTTTACATGCGTCTAATTATTTGTGGATCCATATTTATCCTTGAAGGATCTAAAATGCTATAAGCATTTGGAAATTTCTGAGGAAATTTATTTAAACATGTCTCATGAATATTTTTGGCGCATTTGGTATAATCGCCTTAGTGAATACTAATTGAGAAAATACTATAAGAATGATCAGATTTCCTTATGTATTTTATAAAGGAGTTTGGATCAAGATCCATTATGATAATTTTAGAACTCCTAAAGAGCTTCAAATTGGAAACTCATGAAGTACTTTCAATACAAGTACTTGAATCTTGACATCAAGTTTATCTCGACCTGAAGATCGAGCATTTTTATATATTTCTTTTGTCTATGAATAGACATAAGCTGAAAGAATCTTAAAGAAGATTCAATATGAATAGAGCATATCTATTGAGTATCCCAATAGTTGTAAGATTGTTGGATGTGAATAAAGATAATTATATCTTTTCTTGGTCTTGAAGCACTATATATTAGTTGGTTAAGAAATATCTATGAATATACAAAGATCATTACATTTAGATCTTCAAACATTCGTTGATGCCTCCTCAAATGTCGTAGAAATAATTGTTATGCACGAGGCAAGCCAAAAAAAATGTGTTTGGCTAAGATTATTGACCCAACATATCCAAAAGATATGTGGATTTACTTTTACAAGATATGATAAAAGCTATCTTGTGTGAAGATAAAGCAAGATGTATATCTCAGTTTGAAAGTGGATACATCATGGAACATATTACTCTAAAGTTTCATCCCTCACGATCTTTAGAAAAATGATATTCAAGATTAAATTATGAAGATTCAAAGATCTTCTGTGATGTTTGCATGAGGGGGAGTAAATACGCGTTGCACTCTTTTTCCCTTAACCGAGGTTTTGTCCCAATGGGTTTTCCTGGTAAGGTTTTTAATGAGGCAACATGTTATGTGTATCAAAGATGTGTGTACTCTTTTTCCTTCACTAAAGAATTTTTTTTCCACTGGGTTTTTATCTTAGTAAGGTTTTAACGAGATACATTATCTTCATAGACATCCAAGGGGGAGTGTTATGAATATTTATCTATGTGGATGTCTATCATGATTAGAACTTTATCAAAGGAGTTTGATTTATTTATTATTAGGAATATTATCTCTATGAATTAGAGTTTAATGTATTATGTACTTCTTATGCCTATAAATAGATGATTCATTGAAGGCATTGTATACAAGTCTATATTTTGAGAATAATACAAATCTCCCTCTTTCTCTCATCTCTTTGTTCTTCTTGTTCTTATTCTTGTTCTTCTTTATTTTATTCACAACATAATAATATTTTTAAATTTTATTTTTATTGAAAAGTAAGAATTCACATTAAAATTTTAAAAACTCTCTTTGAAAATAAATTTTACCTCCCACTTAAATACGGTTTAAACTTTAAAGGAACGAGTTGTCCAGTAATTGAAGTCAAACCTAATATTAAAAATTTGAGTTAATTGTATTACATATGTCTCAAACTATAATTCTTATTTTAAATTGGTCACCAGATATTTGAACATTTCAATTTCATCCTCAAACTGTGACACTTATTTTAAATTGACCTTAAACGTCTGAATGTTCTAATTTTATCATTAGATTATGACTATCATTCTAAATCGATCTCCAAAATTTTTGGACATTCTAATTTCATCATCAGATTATCGATGTATGCTAATCACTTCACATGTTAATAAAACCGTGATAAAATGTTAATTTGAGGATGAACTATAAATTTTTAAAAGTTTGAAGATCAATTTAGAATGATGATATTAGTTTGGAGACGAAGTTGTAACATTTGAAAGTTCCAGGACTAATTCAGAATGAGAATTATAGTTTAAGGATGGAATTAAAATATTAAAAAATGTATAAACTAATTTAAAATAAAGATATTAATTTGGAGACGTGTGATGCAATTTACTCTAATAATTATTCTTTGATTTAAATTATACATCCTTTTAATTTTAAAAAAGATAAGTCATATTATATTGCTTGATAATAAGCATAATTATTTATGCGTTCTGATAAGATAACATCAATAAAACAAAAACAAAACTCAAAAACCAGAAAAATTATATCATGGGTGATTCCCACCACGTTATCTATGGGACCAACCACTAGAAACCATCCACTTCATCATTTTTTTTCCATGTCATTAATTTAATAATATAATAACTTTCAAAAAAACAGTTTTTAAAATGACATGGAAAAACTTTAGTGAAGATTCATTGGTTGAAAAAAATGACATGAAAAAATTATGGTGAAGTGGGTGGTTTCCATTGGTTGGTCCCATAGATGACGTGGTGGGAATTACCCATAATATAATTTTTTCAAAAACCAAGAATGTTAAATTACTATTCACCGTTCGATTTACTTTAATCCACGTGTCAGATGATAACCCATCGTGCTCATACTGATTTCAGGGTTGGAGTGCTCTACTAGATATTCCTTACTTGCCAACGGTTCTGATTATATCTTCATATATAAATAAGATCGGCGTATAATTTATTAAGAAAAAAAAAGGAAAAAGGTAACAGAGTGTGCGAGAGAGATCCAATTAGCAGAAGATGAAGGTTTTCGTCAAGACTCTCAAAGGCACCCACTTCGATATTGAAGTCAAACCCGAAGATTCGGTTTGTTTCCTTTTCCTTTTTCAATTTACGTTTTCCCCCAATTTTGAATATCAATTAGGGTTAATACGATTAGAATCCGCTTATATATGTTATGATTGTTGTGCACTTGTTTGTATTATCATCCTTGGGATTGAATTTTGGAGATCTTAGTTTTTGTATGATTTGTTCAATTTTTAGTGTATTTGATTGATTACGTTGACCTTGTTGAGTGAGATTGTTACTTTAATTAGGGTTAAGTGGCTGATAATTCGTATAGTTAATTGTGGTGTTATTGCTTCTTGGGGGAATTAACAATTGCGTATGACTTTTTAAGTTCTGGGTCGCAAGCAGGATGAGGAGTTAATATGTCTAGTGAAGAAAAGGATTTGCTCAATCTGATTAATTTGTGCTCTTTAATAAAAATGTATAGATTGTATCTGTTGCTATGTCAATGTTATTTGCTGTGTACAAGATCGAAGGTTTGGCCAGAGAACACACAGGCTTTGAACATTGAAATATGCTAATGTATTATTTCATTAAAAAATGCTCTTTCATTTGAGACTGAACGTTCTTCAATCAGTATGAGTATGGACACCAGATTGAAGGTATAGAGGTTGTTTTTCGTAAAGTTTTCCATAAATAAGTCAACATTGTGAGGCTGACTGAGAATGAAATTCTGCATTCTGCCCTTACTGCTGATCAAGGGTTGTTTTATTCGAAGGATGTGGATATTCTAATTATTTAACGTAATATTTTTATTTCAATTAATTTCCTCATTCTTTTGCTTCAATGCTTCCCCATTAGGGTGATTGATGACTTCAGGATGAACTGCATGGTACAGATGCTTTTTAATTCCTCATTGTGGTGTAATATAATTCTGTTGTTACTGCTCCTGAATTTCTTCCAGGTAGCTGATGTAAAGAAGAATATAGAAACAGTTCAAGGAGCAGATGTTTATCCTGCTTCACAACAAATGCTCATCCACAAGGGGAAGGTTCTTAAAGATGACACGACATTGGCTGAGAACAGTGTTGCTGAAAATAGCTTTATTGTCATCATGTTGACTAAGGTGAGATTGGTTACAACTTATGATATCCGTATCCTACAAACTTTTCTGACCAAAGCATGCTTACTGTGTCCTGATAAATGCATAATCGGTCATGATTTTTTTTCTTTAGGCTTTTGAAATCAAAGTTATCCTATGGCAGAGTGTGTTGTTATCATGTTCATTGAAAACTGGTTGTTTGCTTGCTTTAGCTACATCTTATGATATGCTTTTTTTTTGCTAAACCCTAAGCATGAACTATTTGTGTTATCTCTTGTCCTTTTATCTACGTTTTTTCTTATTTATTTTTCACTAGTTCCATTTGGTACTAATCATGCTTCTTTTTGGCTTAAACCAATGCTAGAATAAGAGTTCATCTGGTGGGGGTGCAACAGCTTCTACGGCTAAAGTAAGATTTAGTTTTGTCATGTCTTTTTATGCGTTTGCCACCCTTTTTCTGAATATTACTTGCATGCATAATTGATTGTAAGCAGTTATTGCCACTGTGCCTTTTTCAGCTATATTTCTGAAAAGACATTTGCATTTGGTATGACATGACTTAGGATTCTGTTTTCTCCTAGTGGAAAAATTATTTTTTCCAGTAAATGCTATGATGACTGACAAGCAAGCAACTACCTTGAAAAAAAAACATTTTTATGTTTAAATCATTGGATGAGCTATTAACATGACTTGTTTTTTTCAGATGTGAGACAAATTTGAGTTGTTTTGTGCCCAAATTCATACTATCTTAGTACTGTGGAGTGACAAATATAATGCATAATCTTGGAGCTTGAGTTGATTTGTTTACTGACTTAGTCTTTGTCTTTTAAACATTTATTGGTCACACAACCTCATATTTAAGTTTCTCAGTTATTTCAATTGTTCCCTCTTTTGTTCCTTTCCAATAGCAAGTCAACAAGAAAGCTAATGGCCACTATCCAATCCTCTCCTCATTCAATCTTCTTGAACAGTAGAAATTTTCTTTTTTGTTTACTTTAATCTTCAAGAACGTGTGAATGTACCGGCCAAATAATAATAATATTAATGATGATGATGATGTGGGAATGTGCACAAACTTAGCCAGCAACTCACTCAAAATCATTATGAGAATTTTGGTCTTCTAATTTCTTTTCGAGTATGAATATTGATGTTGGAGTTTGAGTTGGTTTGATTATCAACTTGTTCCTTCTTTTAAACATTTATTAGTTACAAAACCACTTAGTCAAGTTTCTCATTCATTCATTCTCTCTTTCATGCTTCTCTAATAGCAAATCAACAAGAAAGTTAATGGTTACTATCCAATTTGCTCCTCATTGAATCTATCAAGAACAGAAACAATTTTTCTTTTCGATTTATTTAATCCATCAGGAATGTTTTCAACGTACTGGCCAATAATAATAGTAATTATTATCATGTTGTGAATGTGCATAATGCTAGCTATCGACTCGCACAAAATCATTATATGGATTTTGGCATTAAAATTTCATTTTGAGCATGATTGTAATTGTTTGTTCTTCCTGGTAGGCACTAGACAGTATTTAGGTTAATTACTTTTGGGAACTGTGCACATTGTACAAAGGTTATCGAGTGGTGATCTTGGATAAAAAATTTATTGCTGTTTTCTCATCGTTGACTAAATGTCATCTTTACAGGCTCCCCAGGCAAGTGCACCAGCTCCATCTCCAGCACCAGCACCAACACCACCAGCAGCTCCGGCTCCAGCAACAGTTACTTCTATACCTGTTGCAACTTCAGCTGTGTAAGTCCTACTCCATACTTTTGTTGAGACATAACAATATGTAACTGATTAATTTGCTTGTTATGTGTTTTCCAGGGCTGCACCTGTGTCTGAATCTGCACCTGTTGCACCAAACACAACTGCGTGAGTAACCTTTTCTCAGATTGTAATTCTATTCTTTTTCTTTAGTCCGTCTTCAAGGGCTTTCCAATGCGGAAGCTCCTTGTTTTCCTCTTTTTTGCCATGAATTTTTGTAATATCTTCTGTTACATCTTTGGGAACAGGTCAGAATCTGATGTTTATGGCCAAGCAGCATCTAATCTGGTTGCTGGAAACAACTTGGAGGGAACAATCCAACAAATCCTGGACATGGGTGGAGGAACCTGGGATAGGGATACTGTTGTCCGCGCCCTTCGGGCAGCTTATAACAACCCAGAGAGAGCTGTTGAATATTTGTATTCTGTAAGTATGCCTCGTATCTTACTTGAAGATAGTGAAGCTAGTGCTTTCTTGGGTGCATCATGTTACCAACTTTGCATATGCTTATTGACGTGCTGTTACCACCATTCTTTTCTTCTTCTTCTTCTTCTTCTTCTTCTTAGTTTAGATGCTGTAATTCCTGATAGACTGAACTCTTATTGGGCGGTTCTGTGGGAATGATGATTATGCAGTTTGATCATTTATAATAATTGTATGTGCAACTTCCTTTTCTTTTCTTGGTAGACTATGATTAAACTTCAATGTGCCGAAATACACATCCATTTTCATAGTCCTTTTTGACTGGGGGATAAGTGTGCTTTTGGAATTGGAGCAAAATATATGCTGTCTAGGAATTATGATTAACGGGAAATTTGGATTTGTATGATATGGTGGGTTTTAATGCCTTTTCATTCTGCACTATATGGCATTTCTTGTCCTCTGGTACGGTGTTATTTTCGCTTTTTGATTTTTTTTTAATTTCGTTTACCCTATATTTTAATGACCTAGAAACTGTCTCCCTTTTGTTGGAGAGAAGCTTTCATTTCATTTCCTACCTTTTAGCTGCTGCTGCTCATTTCATTATACAATCATTGCAAATTTTAGGGTATCCCAGAGCAAGCCGAAGCTCCACCCGTGGCTCGTGCCCCTGTAGTTGGGCAAACGAATAACCCTCAAGCACAACCTCAACAGCCTGCTCAAGCAGCAGCTGTTCCCACGAGTGGACCCAATGCAAATCCATTAGACCTGTTTCCCCAGGTATAGTTATATGCAGTTAATATTTATTAAAGTAGATGACGAGGAAACCATTAACTCGATGGCCCTTTCTTGATACAGGGCCTTCCCAACATGGGTGCTGGTGGTGCAGAGGCAGGCACTCTTGATTTCTTACGCAACAGTCAACAGGTCTCTCTTTCTCTCTTCATGTAAACTCCTACCTAGAACTGCACTCATTTTCCCTCTCTTTCTCAGTTCCAAGCTTTACGAGCAATGGTGCAGGCCAACCCCCAGATATTGCAGGTTGTTCTCTCATCTATTTCTTTTTTCTGCTAGTCATGTGCGTTCATTTTCCCTTTTCCCCCCTACATTTTCTGAATGGTTTTGTTTAATGGGGTTTTGGCAGCCTATGCTTCAAGAGTTGGGGAAGCAAAACCCTCATCTAATGAGACTTATTCAAGAGCATCAGGCTGATTTTCTTCGCTTGATCAATGAACCTGCAGAAGGTGGAGAGGGGTGAGTCCTATCACTTCGTCGCTAAGTTCTTGAACCTAGTTGTGCATTTATATATTGATGCTTATTTTCTGGACTACCGTATCATAGGAACATCTTGGGGCAATTGGCCGACGCAATGCCACAAGCTGTACAAGTCACTCCCGAGGAACGTGAAGCCATAGAACGGGTAAGGCATTTTGTGTAAAAGTCTGACTTGGATGTGTGCATTAGTCTGTACCTGTAATTATTCAATATTCGCCTTTAACCACCGCAAGCCACGTGTTTTGCCGTCAATGACATGCACTTGTATATTTACAGCTGGAAGCGATGGGGTTTGATCGAGCAACTGTGCTCCAAGTCTTCTTTGCCTGCAACAAGAACGAGGAACTAGCAGCCAACTACCTTTTGGATCATTCGCACGATTTTGAGGATTAATTTGGTAAAAATGGCTAGGGGAAGTACATTTTTTTCTCTCTTCGCTTTTGTTATTCATGTTCCCTCCCTCCCTTCCGACCCCTTCCGACTTCGTTTTAATTTTCTTAATCAAGTGATGTGAAGTGTTTGGTGCAGACACAAGGGATCTATATGTCTAAGATGTTCTTTTTTTAAGGACCAATATGATAAACGTTATATACCAAGTGTCTTTCTATTGTTCGTGTATATTTTAGAACCCATTTTGCATGCAATCTTTTGTTTGTTCAGATTTAGGCTATTTGATTTTCATTAGTTTTTTTAATATTATTATTAAAGCAGAAAATGATACTAAAAATAAGTATATAATGTATGAGATATTATAAATTTATTTTTCAAATTTTTCATAGAACTGTTCAAAGTACCTCATTGAAGTACACTCCAAGTATTTTTAGTAATTTGCAAACGTTTCCCAAAAGATGATCACATACAGCAAGCAGATAAATGATTTTGATGGTTTTGAATAAAATATAATGAGTATTGTCTATAAAATCAAAAACAAGAGAAATATTTAATATTATTAAAAATGATTTAAATAATCCAAACAAAAAACAATAATAAGATATTTTTAAAATAAAATAAAACCAAAAATTGTGGTGCGTGGTGGCGAGACCGGCCAATCTGTCAATTACTTTGGATTCATCTCCTTGGCCGCGAATTAATAATTAATTCAATATTGGTCACAGCATTATTGAGGCGGCGCATCATGACGTTGATGAAAGCAGCGTGGCAACCATCTGGTTTGCCACGTCACACAAATTCCACAGTAGGAGAAGTAGCGTCTACGCGTATTAGATATTTCTTTCGTTTTTAAAAAATTTAAACGGATTTTGAATTAAAATTTAAAGCGGAGGGAACGTTAAAAAAAGATGAGCTCAACGGGCGTGATAGGATTTTATTTAAGTCGATTTTATGAAATTAATATCGAATTAATTATTTTTTTAACTGGTGTTGGAATTTTTCTGATAATGGCAGACGTTAAAGCCTTAAAGGTTGTGAGCAAGGTTTTGGAAACCGATTCTTCTCTGGTTTCCGATAGTATAAGGAGGAAGGATCACGTTTCAATTGTTGATGACAGTGCAAGATTTGTCTCAGCTGAGATTGGAATTTTGCTTATAAATTCATCCTTCTAATCTAATTCAATTTGTTCTATTAATAATACCAAAATTTATATTTGGCTTAAATAGTAAGTTTATTTTTGAAGTAAATCCAAATCAATAATTTTGTCTCTATCTTTTAATTACATCATTTTTACCCTTAAAACCATGTAATTGCTTTAATTTTATACTTGAAATCATTTAATTTTAATGATTTGAATATACTTATAGAGGTGATTTTAAAAATCTAATGATTAATTCCACCGCACAAAGACAATATTTTGTATAAATATTTTACTCCAAGGCTAATTTAAACTTCTACTTTCAAAAAAAAAAAAACTTTGGAATAGAGAGTTTAAGGAGTTTTGAGATTTATTTTGGGTAATTATTTGATATATTAACGGTGAAAATTGAAAGTTTTTACAAGTACCTTAATTTTAGGGTTTATGGACTTAATTTAAAGTGTATGGTTTTTTAATTTATAGATAGTGGTTGAAAATTTTAATTTAGGGTTATAATTTAGGGTTTATAGATTAAAAACTAAATTATAACCATATTACTCTAAAAACAAAACCTCAACCTCTAAACCCTAAATTCCAAACATAAACTCTAAATTCTAACCACCATCCCTAAATTTTAAATCCATACACCCTAAACTAAGATCATAAACCCTAAAATTAAGGCGCTTGTGGGGAAGTTTTAGTATCCACCGCCAGTGTATATGATAATAATTCATTTTGTTTTTAGTATTATATATGTTGTGTAAAAAGAAAATGATTATTACCCCATATAGTGATGGTGGAAAATAAAGTTTCCACAAGCGGAGTTATTTAGGGCTTTATGGTTTAGAAATTAGGGGTATATATTGTAGGGTTTAGAATTTAAGATTAATGATATGATTTTAGCGTTTAGGGTTTGTGGTTAGATTTTTAAGATTTTAAAGTTAAAATTTTAATTTTTAGATTTAGACTTGAAAATAAGCATAATTATGTAATTTTTTTCACTGATAGTATATCAAATAGTAATCCAAAAGAAAATACACAAGTTTACATATTTATTGTTTGAAATTTTGTTATATGTATTGAATAGTATTTTTTTTTTTGTTTTTTTGCAGAATCATGTAAACAAATACAAGAATTCAACTTATATACAAAATTCGAAAATAGAAAAATTAGTCAAATCTGACAACTGGCAATGAAACTGAGGTGGAGTCGGAGTCTACCTTTAATTGAGCACTAAATAGGGGGCCCACATCTCTACTTTCTCTCAACTTGTGTCTTGTCCTCTTCTTCCAAACCAATTCCACATGTGATGGATAAATGTCAAAAAAGAAAATTAAATCAGGCGTTATTTGGTTCGAATTATATCCGTTTTTATTTTAACTCTTAATTATTATTATTTCATTATTTACTTAATAATAATAATATTGTCAAAAAATAAACAATAATATCAGTTTATAATAACTTGTCACGTTTCTACTTAATCTATTATTTATACATTATAACATTATTCATTTCCAGGATTGAATTGAGTGGGCAAGTTGATTATTTTTTGAATAAATAAGGTTTTAAAAAAGTAATTAAATTATAAAATAAAATTTAATTAATTTAATAAATCAAACGGTTTTAAAAAATAATTAAATAAAAAAAATGAAAGGTTAAGGCTTAATTGCATTAATTTTAACTGTGTGTTAAAAAAACAATAAATTAAAATATTCTAAGAGAGGTAAAAACTTAATTGCAATGATTTTAACACTATTAATTGCTTATAAACAATTAAACTAAGGGGGGCAATTGCTCTCCCATCCTTCAAGTGATTTCGTTCATATGTTTAATGTTGTTTTGTCGATATAAAATAATAAAGACTATTTTGTGAAGGTTATTAACTATTCACCTCTTCTAGTATAGATAGAAAGATGTTAGAAAATATAATGATTATAAGTAAAGTTTAAATTAAATTTTCTTTTAAAAATAAGTGAAGAATCAGACACTCTAGACATGATAGAAAGAAACTGTTTTTTTTTAAACAAAATTTATTTTTTCTTAGATTACAAGCAATTATGACTCAAATTAGTTTCAGTCAGTTCTAACATAGAAATTGTCCTGTTGATTTATTGCTTACCAAATTCGCGGTGTCAATAGTGTGGAATTGGGATGCATAGACGTATGTAATATAATCATAATGTGACTTAGATGCATGCTTCGCATGACAATACGATGTAAAACAACTGTTTTGAACAATACCTATAATTTATAGGAGGGGAAAGGGAAAAATACTCATAATGGTTATTGAATTCAGATCTTAGAAAAAAATTAATTGTAGATTTTAATCACTTGTTTCAATATTTGTTAACGTTAAAATACAATTTTTTTATAGACGAACTGAATAGTACAAAATAATATTTCTGAAGGGATATAGGTGGTGTTGTAGCAATTTCTCATTTTGGTAACTAGGAAAAAATTTGGCTCTATTTGGCAATTAGCGGACAGCTGATAGCGAATTGCATTAGCTAATAGTTGATAGCTGATTGCATTAACTGATTTGACTAGCGGATTGTATAAAAGTGTTTGGTAAAATTAATTAATAGCTGATAGCTGTTAGTTTATTTAAACAAGCAAAATGACATATAAAAACATGATTATATTCAATATTTGTTTAAATAGTTTATTAGTTAACAATATTTTGTATCTAATTAATATTAATCAGATTTATAAAAATTACTTTTAATATAACTTTTCTAAACATATTCGAATGATTTATATATTAATTTATTATTTATATAAATATTTTAATATAATTTAATTAATTAATAAATTCAAATACACATATAAATATGTGATAATAAAATGGAAAAAATAAATAGGATTAGCTTATAAATAGGGTGAGAAAATATTTAATTTAGGTTATTTGGAGTTTTTGGTAATTGACAAGGGTAAAAGAGTCTTTACAACTATAATATCAAACCTCTAATCTCTAAAAGCTACTATTAAGAGCTTTTTCAAAATTAGCGGGTTCACCCCAATCCGCTTTTTCAATATGTTGTTCACCAAACAACAATATTAACGGATTTGACTAGTCAAACCTCTAATTATGCCTCAAACCTCTAATTTTTACCCAAACCGTTCTTTACCAAACAAGGTCATAATGCAAGAATCAAATTGGATAAATTTTAGATATTAAATAAAAAGTTTAATTATATAATAAATGTCCAAATTATATATATATATTAAGTGTCCATTTTTTTTGTCAAAATATGTGTCTAATTTTTACTCAACGACCATTTTCAGTAACAATTATTAAAAAGGAAAAAAATAAAAAAGTATTTAAACTATGATTTTTTAAAGAAAATTTAAGTGTCTATTTTTTAAAATAAGTACTTAACTACGCCGCTTTTTGTTGTAGGTACCTAAAGTTGTTCTGTTACTTAAGAACCATAATACAGTAAAATGTAAACACTTATTTTGATAAAAAGAATTAAAAAATTAAAGTAAAAAAATAAGGCATAAAACCAATATATGCCCATAACGTTTGACTGAATAGTCTTTTTAGATCATATTTTTAACTAATTTAACCTAACGTTTCATTTTGGGTCAAAATAGTCCATCAGTAGATGAAAACTGTTAATCAACCGACGATAAAACAATTTGAAATGACTTTACAGAATGATGCGTTAGAAGAAAAAAATATTATATATTTTATACAAATTTATAAAAATATTTTTTAAACTTATGTATCATTATGTAATCGACATATTTGTCTATATGGCGCTGCAAACGTGGTGTGTACTAACATGTAGGTATATCATGTCATTTTAAGCTATTTATCGTCAGTTGACTAACAATTTTTTATCGTATATAGATCATTTTGATCCAAAATAAAATGTTAATGATTAAATTAATTCAAAAAGAGTCAAAATAACTATTTAACTAAATATTAGAAATACTTTTTTATACGTCAAAAAAATATTTAAATACTTATTTTATAATTAAGCAAATAAAACATGTATCCTTTGAGGGTAAAATTGAGTATTAAGTGAAAAATAAATAAACGCCTCGTAAATCCAAAATCTTAACAAGGGTATTTTAGTAACCGGGAGATTTCTTATTGATTTCATCGGCGTCATCCTTATATACGCAATCCTGACCGTCGATCCTCAATCTCCTAAAAAAACCTACCTCATATAAATTTCAAATTCCCTCCCAAGCTCACCATTATTTTTCTATCGAATTTTGAAACCCTGTTTCTAAAATTTCCCATCTTTACCTTCGAAACTTCGTTTTTTTTCTTTCTTTCTCTGTACTTCCGATGGACGGATTAACGGTGGCGTCGACAGCTTCGCCGTCTTCGAGTACGACGGCGTACGTGAGCTGGGAGGAGGTGAATGTTTCAAGCGATAAAGGAAGGAGGGAGGTTCATTATTATCTGAAGAGAAGAGATGGCGCATCAGATCTGGCTGTGATTGGGAGAGAGAGGAGCTTGAGACACATATCTTATCATTTCGCCATTAAGAATCGCTCCCTTTTCTTCTCTTCGACTTCTTTTTACAAGCTTAAGTCTCGCCGGGAGGTTGTCTATTGGCTTAATTCCGTCGTTTCCGGTAATTACTGCTTCGAAAATTCTCTCTGTTCGTATATTGAATTTTGAGAGCTTTTGTAGATTTAGTGGTTTGTTAGGGAGTGCGCTGGGATCTCAATTTTTCTCAGGGTTTGTGTTAGATCTGAGCGTTTATGGTGAATATTGATAAGATTTGATTTGATTTTTATTAGTTTCTCCCTCTCTTTCTAAAAAAAATCGGTTTTCATCTCTGCTATTTTGAACTATCTGATTAATTAAATTTTAATATTTTCAAGCCTTTTATGGCCTTTCCCGGAACAATATTTTTATTTTCAATTCTTCTTTTTCATCCCAAATCTGGCTAGATATTTTGCCTGATGCAATGAATGTGCCGGCCTGTGAATTTTTTAGTGGTTTTCTTTTGTCTCTCTATATATTGCAGTTTTCTATTTGACAATTATGCCTTGCCCTAGAATTATGGTAAACGTAATCCGGTTTCTTTTGGCTCAAAAGTAATTTGGGTCTTTTCTTCTCCGCTCCTTATTTTGGCTAGGGTTTTGATTTCTGTGATTGGCGTTGGTTCCGTTTGGTTCCTCTCACCATTGTAAACATTAACTGTCTATAATATGGGCTGCAGGATTGCTAATTCAAAATTTTAAGAGCCGATTGAGAGCATCACGGTTCTTGCGCCCTCAGATATCTAGGTTAACATCTTTCATGACCAAACATTTTTGATTTTTATAAACAAGTTTCATATCCACAGAAATCAGCTGTTATTTCCTATTGGATATGAACAAATTATATATAAGCTTTTATTATTGAGTGCATCTGATTGTCATTTTACCCTTTCTCCGGTATACATGTTGTCACCATGTCTGTGTTATTGCTTTTCACCTCTGAGTCGCTTTTCTCATTTGAGGCATTCTAACGGAATGGGATATTTGTGCAGATTCATACTCTCTTGGGTCATACTCTTCGGTTGGTGGCATTTGGAATGGAAAAAATGTGAAAACAATGGATTTTGGAGCCGTCAAGGTATGAATGGTATTTTTGAGTATTTGGGCTTCTTTCTCTCTGTAGGTTTTTCATTTATCAATATTCAGAAATTTTCTTTCTACAGGATCTTCATTCTCAGAAGCTCATCCAATTCTCTAAAGAAGTTCTATGGTTAGGTCTTTCATGGACATGCAAGAGAAAAAGGAAACACTATCGTTCTTTCTGTAGGAATGGCGTAACAATTTCGGTGAGTATACATGTCTTTACCAACCCTCCAAATTGTGCTTTGGCGTTTATGGTTTTGTGCAGCGTACAACTTTATTATCTTGCTCATTTTTTGGCCTTTTGAGTCACATTGCCCTAAAATCTTCTCAGGTTCACAACTTTGTTTATGTCTTAGCTGAAGAGGATAAACGGCTTGTTGCCTATTTGGAAGATTTATATGAGGACTCTAGAGGCATCAAGATGGTTGTTGTTCGATGGTTTCACAAAATTGATGAGGTTGATATTGACTTGGATCACAATTATAATTGCAGAGAAATTTTCTTCTCTCCTTGTCTTCAAGATATCAGTATTGAATGCATTGATGGATTGGCTACAGTGTTTAGTCCTGTGCATTATAAGAAATTTTTGAATGAGGCAAAGCATACTATGCTGGAGCCATTTGTCTGCTGTAAGCAATTTGAAAATGATGATATCAAGCCTTTTGATGTGACTCAACTAAAGGGGTATTGGAAACAAGATATACTTAGAAATATGTATAGTGTCTCTCCTTTGAATGGTTGTGCGGGTCATCAGCACTGCGCTGATGACCAGAAGACAGTTTGGGATGTTGATGATGGTGTTGGGATCAGGCCCAGAAAGAGATATCGTCAATCAAAAGATGATGATGATTTGCACTTACATTTTAGGGGCAGTAGAGAGTCGATGGAAACATCACGTGCAGATCTGCAAGATCTTCAGAACTGTAAAAAAGGAAACGTGTCATTCAGCTTCCAGGTTGATGAGGTTAAGCAATATTCTTCTCTGCATTTAACGGTAGGTTCCCAGGTAGAAGTGTTAGCTCAAGATAGTGGCATGAGAGGGTGTTGGTTTAGAGCTCAGATAATCAAGAAGCACAAAAACAAAGTGAAGGTGCAATACCAGGACATTCAAGATGCAGCTGATGAAGCTAACAAATTAGAGGTATTTATATGTTCTATTAATTTGTGGAACTGAAAGCATGCATTAATAATGGAACACATATTCACAGGCTTTTCTTTTGGAGTTGTTTAACTCTCATTAATGGTTTTATGTTATAGGAATGGATTTTGGCATATAAGGTTGCCGCTCCTGATGAAGTGGGTGTTCGTATTTCTGGTCGGACAACTATTCGACCGCCTTCACAGTATACTAAAGGCAGGGCTTCATGTATTGGGGTTGGGTCTGTTGTTGATGTCTGGTGGCATGATGGGTGGTGGGAAGGCCTTGTTGTTCAGAAGGATTCGGAAGACAAGTTTCATGTTCATTTCCCAGGTTTGTAAGTCCTTTAAATCTAAATGTATATGTTTGATTTTTCATGGTCGTGAATGGTGAGGTATGATTTGTTGTTTTTGATGTTTTTCCAATTCTGGCATATATTTTTTGTAGGAGAAAAGCGGGAATCAGTATTTGACATTGGTGATATAAGACAATCTCAGGAATGGGTAGGAAATCGGTGGACAAGTATGAAGGAAAGGTGTGATCTTGTGAGTACCGTGCTGCGGGTTGGAAAGCAAGATGCAAGCAACTCCTATGATTGCAGTTTTGACAAAAACACCATATGTGATGGTGGACCTAGTGGTAAGGATGCGACTGATTGTAATGATTCACCTAGCGAACCAGGAAATGTTTGTGCAAAAGATGTGAGCCTTGTTCCAGATCTTTCAAAGGATGATTGGCTCTCCCAGCTGAAATGGAAGTCATCTGGGAAGAGAAAACGTGTGACTTCGACTCATGTACGGAAACTGAATTGCAGTAGGAATCTCATCAAAAGCACTGCACGGTCAGTTTCTTCGGAACGCAATTTGATCCCTGCATCATTGAAAGTCGACAACGATAACTGCAAGTACATAGGTGATCCCTTATTCAGTTCTTCGGTAGTGCCGCCTCTAACAAGCATGGTTATGACTAGGTGATTGATTGTTGTTGCATTCTTGTTTGAAGTCTTCATTTTGAGAAGTCCAAGGCATCCATCTCCTCTATCTTCTTGTATGTAGCTTTTAACCTATGGAGGGGGCTCTAAACCTAAAGAGTGTTGCAAAATTCAGGTTCAGTTTAGGATTGGAATATAATAACCTGCTAGATCTCTAACTTAGTAGGCCTCATTTATTTAGAATGTTTGCAGGAAGAATTTCTTCTTGTTTTGTATTCCGTTTATTTGTTTCTGGTAATAAAAGCTCTTTGTTACTTTTTCTTTGGGTTCCATGATTCAAACTCTGAGCTCTTCACAGCACTGTTTGAAGTCCATTGTTTGGTTCAATTATTACACCATGACAGACAATTGGCTGCGTTCCCCAAACAACATAGTTGGCATAACCATGGTAGGTCCTAAACAACCTAGTTTGTTATTAGTACACTATAGAACAACTTGATTTCATTTAAGCTTGAGGCTTTGTGTATGCAGAAAGTTCTTGCTGAGAGACTCATACACCAAAGTAGGGGTGATAACGAGCCTGGCAAGGCTTAGCTCGGGTCAGAAACAGTTTAATTAGGTCGAGGCTCGAGGCTCGTCGAGCTCGGCTTGAAAATAATACTATTGGGCTCGAAACTTGTCAGGCTCGACTCGAAATGAAAATTTTTGTTATTTTTTTTATAAAGGACTCCTTAAAAGTTTCTTTCATAACCAACACTAAAATGAAATTCAATGACCAAAAAGAGAAAAAAATGCCAACAATTAAATTAATCTAAATAACCAATAAATATTCTTATAATATAAACACATAATTAAAAGAAAATACAAAATCAACTAACTAATGGAAATCCACAATTTATTTTAGTAGATTTTTCTTAATTTATTTTATTGCTGTTTTTTTACTATACATATTACTTTTAGTGCATATGTAGATTTCGAGCATGTTCACGAGTTTTTCGAGCCGAGTCTGGGTAGGTTCGGTTTGGTTCGGTTTGTTAAGATTTCAAGTTGATCTTGAGCTCGAGTCGAACTCACTCAAACTGAACTTTGACCGAATCGTACCCGAGTAGCTCGTGAACCGGTTAGACTTATTATTATCCTTACACCAAAATTAGGCGTGAGACGTAGTTAAAATAAAATTTTAAGAAATCGGGAGGGCAACCGCAACTATTAGCCTGCTTCGTACCAAGGGATTCGGGAAATTATTCAAGTCCAGAATTAGGATATATTTCTGGTTTTATAAGAAATTGAAAACGACATTTATAGATTATTTATTAAATTATAATTATTCAAATCTTAATATTCAATTAACCGAATTAATCTACGTCCAGTGGTACTTTTTAGATAAAGTGAATTTTTTTTACCCCAATATTAATCAGGATTAAGTGACTTCGTTTTAAGTTATATGGAGTTAGTTTAGGGTATAGAGTTTAGGAGTTTAGGTATAGGGATTTAGAATTTAGGGATAGTTGTTTCAATTTAAGGTTTATGGTTATAAATTAGGGTTTATAGGTTATGATTTATTTTTAGGGTAATATGGTGAGGATTTAGGTTTTATTAGAACAACTATCTCTAAATTCTAACTCTCTACATCTAAACCCTTATACCTTAAACTGATTTCTTATACCCTAAAGCTATGGTGCTTGTAGTTTCTACCGTTGTGTATAGAAT
Organism: Hibiscus tridactylites; assembly: GCA_958450335.1. Lineage (NCBI taxonomy): Eukaryota > Viridiplantae > Streptophyta > Magnoliopsida > Malvales > Malvaceae > Hibiscus > Hibiscus tridactylites. The sequence continues at coordinate 3,500,760 of OY288273.1, forward strand.
ATTTATTTTTTTAATAGGAGAAAGGAGATTGAGCATTTGGGGAACAAGAACATCATCCTAAAATTTGAAGAGTTTCTGTCTTATTCAAAATCCTACCTCCTTAGTGGTTTCTTTATATAGGATCGTACCTAATGTAACCATGACATGATTGATTAACTGAACTAAAAACTCGGACATGGACTTGAGTTTGGTCCCATAAGCAACTTGTTTAAGACATAATTATTGTAAATGGTAATCTTTCAGTGAAAAAAAAGGAGATGTGGGGGCACCAACATCTGTGACCTGAAGGCATCTTTCAACTAAGCATGAAAATGACCCCTTTTGTTCTCAAATCCCCTGTTTACCAGCTTAAGATGCTCTTTCTCCATCCTCAAAAAAATGGGTTTCTTCTTCTTCTTCAAATAGATCAGTCCTTCAACGGGTAAAGAAGCCATGGCAAAGAGCTTTTTGCTTCCCGGAACCAGCCTTGCCTCTGTTGAATCCTTATCCATGCCTCTTGTTTGTACTCTCTCTCTCTTTGTGTGTGTCATTTTTCTGCCTGTTGAGTGAAGTGTTCTTTAACTGTTTCTGGTCTGTTTTTGTTTCTGTCTGCTGGAAGAACAGGTCCAGGAAGTTGTTGTTTCAGCAGATATTGGATGTGCAGTGTGTCAAAAGAAAATTGCAGACATAATCTCTAGAATGAATGGTATATGTTTTTCATCATTATCTTAAAAATTGCATAAGATTTGGTTGTTTAATCTTAGATTCCTGCATTGCTTCTTAGCAGACACAGATTCTGTTTTGGTGAATCTGTTGGAGAATAAGGTAACGCTCACTTGCACATACCCTAACTTGGCTTCAACTCAACTTCCTGTTGCTTACAGGAAGCCTGTCAGCACAATGTCCATCATCAAGAAGTTCTTCCGATCTTCCCGACGATGATTTTCACCGGTCGAACAACTTCGTATTACGATTTGCTTGTTCCTATATATACCTTTTGGTCATATCTACACTTGTATATAGAAACAATGTGTATTGTTGGATGTGTTTGAGGTTATCAGACAAATTCTTGATCTTTTGCTATGCATTTTCTTCGAGTATTCGAATTTAACACATATTTAGATATGGATGCGATGGGAATGGCCTCGAGAAACCCGAATCGGGGTAAACCTGTTTCGAATGTAACTTTCTCTATTATTTTTCTTGACTTTCAGGAAAACTAAAATCAAAGCTAAGTGATG